>JAUMJM010000005.1:113205000-113954166 GCA_033558235.1 Neomorphus geoffroyi | reverse complement strand
GACACTGACCCTACATTCTAACTGTACCAATTGGGTTTTGGACACAGTCTTAGAGTAAAGTTTTGCTTATGTCATTGTTGAAAAGAACCTTCTTGTGTGTAAAATGTTCTTTTCTGTGTGCAGCATCATATGAATAATGTGTGTGTAGCTATTAATGCAGGCTAGACAGAGTTAGATTTCATCGATCAACTTCCTCTGTCACATTGATTTCTCTAGTGCCAACCCAAATGATGTGGGAAGGCTGGAAATTCTTTTCAAAGATTGTCAATTAGGCACAGTTTTCATTCTTAATTAAAAGCACTGAATTGTGAGCTAAGCATAATACACTGGGATTTAAAATTCTTGACTCAGCTTTCTGAATACAAATGCAAGTGCTGTAAGAAGTGCCTTTGCCAGGATGCTACTAAATAAAACAAGAGGGTTTGCAACAGCACTCACCATATCACCCTGCCCCCTTTTATCCCTGCCCTTTATCCCTTTATCCTAAATGGAGACTTTTAGTGCATTATTCTCCTCCAGAAATAGCCCTGCCCCAGCTGAAAAGGAAGAATATACTCTGTACTAGTAAATCAGATTGCCAAAGATGCATTGGGAATAACTGATTTAGGATTGGGATTTAAACCCTGGATTCCAGAAGAAACATCCTGTACAGTTGGACTCGTTGATCTCAGGTCTTTTCCAACCAGATGATTCTATGATTCTGTCACGGTAGTCTAGAAAGTAACGTGATTGGGTGGATGAGTTGTGGATCAGCAGGAGCACATGGGGCAAAAAATCTCAATAGGTGAGGAACAGATTGAAGGACACTGACCCTTTGCCATCCAACTGCAATAATTAGATATTATTTGCCATATTCATTATTAAGCCTGGGTATAGCTGTTAGGTAAATTTGTCCAGAAAAATCTGTCAACCTGCATTTTTTTCCTTTTTATTTGAACCTACACGTGAAAAACTGTGCTCATGCTTATGGCTATGCAAAGAGACTGGAGCTTTTTTTTTAAGTGGCATAATTATTATTAATGATGTTGTCTTTAACAGAGTAAAATAGGTCAGCTGGTTTAATTTATCTGAAGGGGTAAGACTATACATTAAAATGTACAAATAAAAAGAAGAGGTCTGGGTAGCAAAAGAAAAAAGTTCTTGGAACACTTCATTAAGGGATTCCACATAATTTATAGGTTATTTCCTAGTGCTGGACAAACAAAAGAAAGGAATACACCAAAATCAATAGTGTTCTATCAGTCCTCAGGAAAGTCCTCTGCTTATCCTATATTTTAGGGGACAAAATCTCTTGATATCTGTGTGCCCCTATTGACTGTACTATTTATTGTATAAGAAGCGCCATAAGGTTTACTACATAGAGCAATATAGCCTGCCAACTCTTACAGTGAGGGAATGTGAATTTAAAATGCATCACTGAAAGATTAACAGGTATTTTCCAAACTATCTGCAAGAATTAGGTATAATGTGCTGGCATGCTCTCATTTTCAATAAATATATGATAAGTTACCTGTTTTTATTGTATCCTGACTGATGTTTTGCACATTACTCAATGGGAAAAGCAATTACTATCAAGTACTTTGTGCTCTATCACCTGATATGCCAAGTATACCTTAAAATAACACTTTCCCGACTTAATATCCCTGAGGTACCTTGGTACTTGTGCTCCTGTAATACATAGGTTCTGAAACACAGAGACCTAAGTGTTTCATCCAGATTTTTGAAAGCACTTCACAGCTTTAGCTCACCATACTCTCTGCAAACCAGTCACTTCAGTGCTATTAATACATATGTGAGAATATATATACCCTACATCAAGACTGATTTTTTGATATTATGATTATCAATAATTCCAATCAAAAGCAAAAAGAAACACCACATAAAGCTGGAGTTTAAGGTAAAATGTGGCAAAGTGGTCTAGTAAGAGTGTGAAAAGCAGTCATGTCAGAACATAGTTAAAATTTAAATTATTTAAGTTACACTATAGTCCTCAAAACATTAACTCCTCTTTGGACCACATGACTTCTGCTTTCAAAGAACATTAAATATGCTAAATATTTAAATAAATTAAATTAATTAAATAAAGCATGTTTTATCAAGCTATGACTTGTGTTTCTTCAGAAGAATGAGCTATGCCATTAAATTGGTCAAGTACAACTGTATTAACCTAAAATTCTTTAGAATGCCTCTAGTCAGTTGATAATAATTCCTTAAAAATGAAACCAGTAGATGCATGTGAATTTTACACAAATGAAAATATGCCTATTACCATATGTCAGTCTTGGGGAAAAGTTCCAAAGTCAGCCTCTGGAGGAAGCAAGTAAAAGGCATTTGACAACCAGGTTGCTAGGAACTATTAGGGAAGAAACCAAAAAGAGAGTATAAAGCATTTTTATGCCAGTATATAAAATTTTGAGGTACTAGGTATTACTCTAGTCGCTGCATCTCAAAAAGAAATGACCAGAAAATAAGCCTATAGAAGTAATGGAGAAAGGAGAGAAAGCTGTTCAAGGGCATAAATTGGCTTCAGGATGAAGTAGGCAGACTGGGACACTTCATCTCCCAGAAGAGACAAGACAGAGACAGAATACAGTAAAGGTACATAAAGTCTTCAGCAACACGGAGAAGTTCAATACAGAGTGGTTCTTAAATATTTCTCACAATGAGAAAAGTATGGGATGCCAAATAAAATTTTGAGTTTTCAGCCTTGGAAGTGAAAAGCACGAAGTACATTTTAATAGAGTACACACACACCAGGTAATTTACTGCTGCTGGTTGTTGTAGAGGCTAAAAAGATATGGACTTTACACAAATTAATGAAGATTCATTGGGACCTATTAAGTTCAATGGTTTATTGCAACTTCCATCTCAGAAAATCCCTACTCTGCTCACAACTGGCTGATAAAAATCCCTCTGTGTTCCCCTATTTCATTATGCTTTCCTCAAGCATCCTGTGCTGCCCAGTGCCAGAGGAGAGTCCTGGGCTGGACAGACCCAGTCTTGGCTTCCTTTTCTGGGAAAGCCCTGAAAGTTGTTGCTCACACTTCCCGAGCATGAGTGCATTTTGGGGAGAGCCATCATGGTGTGGTGCTTGGGGCCATCTTGTCTTGGTGGAAACAACTTGGCCTCTGGACCATCTTTGTTTCACACATGTAAAAGGATGATATTTTTGTCTCATCAGTTCAGCACAGCGAAACTCTTAAGGTCAAAAGCTTTTTCAACCCTAAAGTGTCAGTGAGTAGCTATAATAAACACCAAGTGAGTGAGCTCAGTGAGGGATGATTGGAGCCACAGTGGAACATCAAATGCATCAAGGGTGTGAAGAGGTTTTGTGAAGCGCTGATGTTTATTTTAAATTAAGAGCATCATCTTGCGAAAGAACACTAAAAGGAAAATAAGTACCAAATCTTAAAAAGATAAATGGTCAAATAAAAATATGCTGTCAGTCACGTTACACACAAAAATTCAGTGAGAGACTGGATAAGTATGTGAAAGAGAAATCTGATAATGTTTGCTAGGGACGCAGAAGACATAACTCCTCAGAGCTGAAAAGTGTTGGAGACTAAGAGAGTATTACTGGCGGTATTTTAAACATTTACCCCATTTCTGTTTATCCCTAAACAAATAATACTTTTTTGGTGTTTATAGCCAGTGTTGGAGACAGGATACTGGATAAAAGAACCCTTGTTCTCTCCTTTTATGACTGTTTTTATTTTCATAAATTTCTTTCACTGGAAATTTCACAACTCGTGTTTGGAATGAAGACTGAAGGCTTTAAAGAACTCCATAAAGAAAAATGTTGAAATATCATTTTGAACCAATTAGAATGTTTAGCTCCCATTTTTATTTACTGCAGTGTGGATTTTACAAATCAATAATAATAAAATTCAGAGTCAGGAGCTCAAAAAATAAATAAAGATATATTTTAAAAGAAAACAATTTTTCTTTCAAAAAAAAATATAGTCTAGTACTTCAGCATTTCTACTGAATTTTTTCAAAGGAAATTCCATTGTATCCAGCCATTTGGAATATGGTTCTGCAGCAATGTCTGACAACTTTATGACGCTGTAGCACTTGTAGAAATCATTTGAGAAGCCATAAGTGCAAAGGGAATCGAATACATCAGTTTGCAAAGCCCAGGCCTCAGTTTTTAAGCTGGAACTTGCCCTTGACCAAATCTCTCTGTGGCCCTCCCCACCTTCCCAGTAATAAAAGCCCCCAAGACTTAAAAGAATTTCAGGCAGTCTCTGAAAATACAATCTTTTAGTAAATATATATGCCTGGAGGTACTCAAAATACGTCTTAGTTTTCATTGTATACATTAGGTACTGCTATGTTAATTGAACCTCTTAAAAATCTGTCATTATCATCACCATGTGTATTCTCCATTCTTTCTCCTCTCTCTCTCTCTTGTCAAACACCTTCATGTAAGAATGAGACCAATATTGGGGTTGTAATGATTTCTTCGCTCATTTCACAAGTACATGGAATTTTTCGTTTTCATTCACGTCTAAATACTGGACATGTTAGATTTCAAGATGAGATGCAAACGGCTCTATGTAGTAATGATAATAAAATAAAAAGTAGTCACTGAAGAGCGTCATTTGATTTCTATATTTTTTTGCAGATTTTTCAGATTCTTTCTGGTTCTCTTATCTACAGAAAGGATAATGCTCTCCCTTGACTTCTGCTAGATTTTTATGGAGTATTGAATGAAAACTGTTAAAATGACAGAACATTTGCGTTCAGCTTATTAACCCATATGTGGGCTACCTAGTGACCAAGGATTTAAGTTTATAGGGAAGAACTTGCAATGGTTCTAATTAAAGGATGGTTGTTTTGTGACATTCTACTTTTCCCCCTTTATTCCTAGGTGAAAATAAACTGATAGGGGATCTCCTAGTACTGGGTGGAGCAACGTTATACGGCATCTCAAACGTTTGTGAGGAGTACATCGTCCGAAATCTGAGTCGAGTGGAATTCCTGGGCATGATCGGACTCTTTGGCTCCTTCTTCAGTGGAATTCAGCTGTAAGTGAGCAGGTTTGAGCCCCAGGGTTTTTCAGACAAGTGCAGCTGTGGCCTCTGTTGAGGTACTTTAACCCTCTCTTTGTAGGTAGCCATTTTTTGTGGATAGTAAGTGTCCTCTAATTCTGGAATTTATATTGTTTTTTCCGGTTTTCATATGTTATTTGAATAATTACACAATTTTTTACCTAAGTACTCTAATTCAAGGAAAGATGGGTAAGGGACTCTTCATCAGAGAGCACTGTGATAGGATGAGGAGTAATGGTTTTAAACCAAAAGAGGGTAGATTTACATGAAATATTAGGAAAAAATTCTGTACTGTGAGAGTGGCGAGACATTGGAATATGTTGCTGAGAGAAGTTACCCCTTCCCTGGAAGTATTCATGGCCAATTCCCTCAGGACTCTGGGATGCATCTCATCAGGTCCCATAGGCTTTTATGTTCAGGTTCCTAAGGCTGTCACAAATCTGATCTTCCCCTACAGTGTGAGGGGCTGTACCCATTGGTCCCCATCTTGTTGTTCCTTGAGTCTAGAGGGGTGAGGAGAGCAGTCGCCAGTGAAGACTGAGACAAAAAAGTTCTTGAGTACCTCAGCCTTCTGCTCCTCTGTTGATACACGGTCACCATTTTCATTCATCAGTGGGATACACTTTCTTTAACCTTCCTTTTCTGGTTGACAATGCCGAGTACAGGGGCACAATCACTTCCTTGGTCCCGTTGGCCGCACTGTTTCTGATACAGGCCAAGATACCATTGGCCCTCTTGGCCACCTGGGCACACTGCTGGCTCATGTTCAGCCGCTGTCAGCCAACACCCCCAGGTCCTTCTCTGCCAGGCAGCTCTCCAGCCACTCTTCCCCAAGCCTGTAACGCTGCATGGGGTTATTGTGTCCCAAATGCAGGACTGAGCACTTGGCCTTGTTGAACCTCATCCCGTTGGTCTCAGCCTGTCCAGATCCCTCTGCAGCGCCTCCCTTCCTTCAAGCAGATCGACAGTAACACCCAGCTTGGTGTCATCTGCAAACTTGCTAAGGGGTTACTCAATCCCCTCATCCAGATCATCCATAAAGATATTGAACAGGACTGGACCCAGCACTGAGCCCTGGGGAACACCACTTGTGACTGGCTTCCAACTGGATTTAACTCCAGTTACCACCACTCTTTAGGTCCTGGTATCCAGCCATTTTTTTACCCAGTGGAGGGTGTGCCCATCCAGGCCAACAGCAGCTGGTTTCACAAGCAGAATACTGTGTGAAATAGTGTCAAAGGCTTTACTAAAGTACAGATATACTATATCCACTGCCTTTCCCTCGTCCGTTAAGTGGGTCACCATGTCGTAGAAGGAGATCAGGTTAGTTTGACAGGACCTGCCTTTCATAAATCCATGTTCACTAGGCCTGATCACCTGGTTGTTTTGTGTGTGCTGTGTGATAGCACTCAAGATAACCTGCTCCGTGACCTTTCCTGGCACCCAGGTCAGACTGACAGGCCTGTAGTTCCCCAGATCCTCCCTCCAACCCTTCTTGTAAATGAGTGTAACATTTGCCAACCTCCAGTCAAGTGGCGCTTCCCTAGTCAGCCAGGACTGCTGTTAGATGATAGAAAGGAATTTTGTGAGCACCTCCGCTGGTTCCCTTAAAACCCTTGAGTGGATCCCATGTGGCTCCATAGACTTGTGAATGTCTAATTGGCCAAGCAGTTCTCTAACAGTTTCCTCTTGGATCATTGGAGCTTTGTTCTGCTCCCTTTTGCTGTCTTCTGGCTCAGGAGGCTGAATACCCAGAGAACATCTTACCTTAGAAGACTGAGGTAAAGAAGGCATTGAGTACCCCAGCCTTATCCTCAAACTTTGTCACTGTTGTTCCCCCTGCATCCAGTAGAGGAAGATGTTTAAGGTGCCTTCCAAGCCAAACCATTCTATGATTCTGTGACTGGTGTCCTTGAATAATCACCTGAGGACGGAGCAGTAGAAGATGCATCCTACGATCTTGTTGCTGGAAGACAAATGGATACTTTATGTCTGATCTGTGAATAACAAACTCTACAACTCTGTTCTGTTTTATACTTTTTAAAAGTCACTTAGATTTCTAAATAGGTAGAAAACGCGTCCAGAACATATTTTATCGATTGACTTGTTCTGTGTCTACGTTATGATATGGTGGAAATAATGAAAAAGCCTTTAAAAAACTGGCATTTTTGTATCAAAATATTTAGCACTCAGGAAATTGTTGCCCAGATTTTGGGAACTACTGAGTCTAATGAGCACTTGATCTGCAAGCCTAAGAGTTGGAAGGCAGCTTCCAGTGTTGTAATACTGTGAGTGGTGAAAGTGTAGTAGTGAAAGTCACCATGCAAGATTGCCACATGCAGATCTGTCACTGGTGCTTGTCACACAGGATAACTTGATTACCAGTCAAAACCAAGTTGCTTCCCTGCACGTCTCAGCTTCTAAGAACAGACACTGATCAAAATAATGGCCCATCGGTT
The DNA here is from genome assembly GCA_033558235.1 of Neomorphus geoffroyi. Classification (NCBI taxonomy): domain Eukaryota; kingdom Metazoa; phylum Chordata; class Aves; order Cuculiformes; family Neomorphidae; genus Neomorphus; species Neomorphus geoffroyi. Next base: position 113,946,653 of record JAUMJM010000005.1, on the reverse strand, counting down.
CCCACTTAATTAGTTCTATTTCTTTAGCCAAAAAGCTTATTATGTTTATGTGGGATCTGAATACATGACTTAAAATTATTTCTATTAGCTGGCTGCCCCATAAGCAGTTCCTTTTTTAAAAATACAAAATTCAAGAGCACATAAATGTTCCTAGTACCTTCAGATAAAGCATTTCTCTTACCTACAGCGTTTACTGTAGGTAGGTGCTAACTGATCAAAGGGGTTCCCTTGTATTACCCTATGTGTGCAAACTGTTATGTACACATCTCATATTCCTGAGTTTAAATATAGTGCCATCACCCTCTCGTGACCCAAGCGGTTAGTTGCAATTCAGGGTCTGTGAGTTATTTTGCTGAGAAGAAGCGGTGCTGAAATAAGGCATCTTTGTACACAGAGGATACAACTGAAAGGAAACAATAAGAAATTTCTTGCATATTTCTTGCATAAAGCCCTAAGGTATTTCAAGGCAACCATTGGCCCAAAAGTTCTCGCCAGCAGGTTCTTCTCCACTGGCGTCTGCAGCTTTTTGCTGTTTGTGCTTTTGGGCACTTTGTGGAGCTCCAGCCACACTTAGCTCATGTGTACATTTTTAACAAGGTGGCAGAAGCTTGCATATTGGGAGAGGCCAATGTTTCTGCTACTTGATTCCATGAAGCAATTCAGTATTTTCTTACCTTTACCTGTAATGAGGAGCAGATGTCACATAGATGAGTTCACAGAGGTTTGATCTAACTAAATATACCAATTGTTTCAAAGAAACCCAGCTCCCCATGTTACAAGTGCAACTCTGTCTTTGAAACACTACTGACCGCTTTTGTGCGGTATAGGATCATTAGGTCCTATAAACTGAAGTAGTATGGGGAAGAAACATTTTAGAAATAGGACCATTTCCCAGCATGTTAGACACAGTGCTGGTCAAAGTTTGGTTGGCATCCACAAAGTGATTGAGGATGGGGAACTTTTGCTAATACCCCTAGAGCTGTAAGTCTCATGTTCATAGGATTTATAGGAGCAGTACAACTCCGAAGAAAGAAAAATATCAGAAAGTGTGTAGGACTATTCTGAATGTAGGAAAGACAAAACAGTACCCAGAAGTGAATGTCCCCTTTATTGACATTTACTGATCTCAAAATAATATAGTAACAAAAAGCTGTGGTATTTGCCTTTTATTCCATGTGTAAGTACAAGTATATGCATAGGTGTGGGTGACTCACGTTAGTTCATGCTTCAGTTCTAGTACAGGACTGTGTCTCTGAGAGGACTTTCAAGAAGTAGACTGTTGTTTTCTACAACAGTTTAGTGAGAGTGATTAATGTTATACTGTACCATAAAATAAACCCAGATAATGCCTGTTGGACGAGTGAAGGGCTAAGGTGTCAGGGCAAACAGTGAAGTAAAAGAAAGTGTTGGCTAACTACCTGGGCATGGTAGGAAGAGAAGTTTAGTGGGTTGAATGTGATTAAAGCAGGGAGGAACTGTACATCAAAACAAGAGAAGAAATCACATGACAAGAGTTAAGGATTTAAGAAACACCCAGCAAATGGAAATAATGTTGCCTTATGGTATCACGTAATCATAGACTAACCTGCTTTGCAACGGACCCCTGAAGGTCATTTGGTTCAAGATCCAACTCAAAGTTAACACCAGAGTTACGTCAAGTTGCTTAGGAACTTGTACAATTGACTTCTTAATTTCTCCAAGAACTGAAATACCAGTCTTGTTGGGCAACCTGTTTCAGTGTTTGACCAATATTTTTTCCCACATTGCAACATATGTCCATTACCATTCACCCTTTTGTTATGCACCTCCAAAAAAATTGACTCTTATCTTTTCTGTAACTACCCATTAGGTATTTAAGACAGCAAATTTATTTTCCCATCCTCCCTACCCCCAGCATAGCCTTCTCTTCTTCAGACCGAACAAACTCTGCTGTTTCAGCATCTCCTCTTACATCATGTTCTCCAGCTGCCTCACCTTTCTCAAAGAGCTCCTCTGTACTGCCTCCAATTTGTCAATGTCTGTATTATTCTGGGAAGCCCAAAATCAGATACAGTATTCCTGCTGTCTCACAAATCACATCCTTCAACTTGCTGGCCATACTCTTGCTAACACAGCCCTGGATGCTGTTGGCCTTCATTGCTCCAAGGACACATAACTGATTCATGTTCAGATTGATGTCCAGCAGAACTCCAATGTTTATTTCTAAAAAGCAACTTTCTATCCGGTCATCTCCCAGCCTGTACAGTTGCATAGGGTTATTTCTCTCTAGGTGCAAGAATTCATGTTTGCTTTTCTTGAACTTCATGCAATTTCTCTTGGCCATTTTCTTCAGACTACCTTGTGAGTAGTCCACCCGTCCAGTCCATACCTCTTCAGTCCCTAAGTATCTTCCAGGAAATCATGTTAAAAGCTCTGCTAAAGTCAAGGTAGGTTGCACCTCATCCTGCTATCCATTCCCTCTCTTTTATTTACTGAGCCACTCATCTCGTCGTAGAAGGTGGTCAGTTTGGTCAGGTATGGTTTGCTTTTGAGAAGTCTATGCTGGTTGTTTCCAATCATCTGTTCTGCATTTCTTGCAAATGGCTTCTTCTGGGAAGATTTGCTCCATAATGTTCCCAAAGGTTAGTGTAAGGCTGGCCAAGCTATAGTTTCTGGTCTTTGTGAAACTGGATGTCTCTTTTCAGGCATCGGGGATCTCCTTCCATCACCACAACCTTTCAAAGACCGTTGTGATTCCATTCTTCAGTGAATCTGGCATCACTATATGGCAACTTTGGGCAAAGATGCTCTTCCTGCTTTTTGTTTCACAGGTCATAATGAATCACAAACCATAGCATATTTGTTTATACTTCTTTTGTGTTGGATAGGCAATAGCATGAAAGCAATGTTCCTAAATTTAAGTTATATCAAAATTTGATTGCCATAACAAGAGACACTGCAGTTTGTTTTCATTGTATTCTTCAGGAATTGCTGATAAAAAAGACATATGTCTAATAGATGCAAAGACACTTATAAATTAGTTATTTTGCAGATAAAATAATCTTGTAATTCTGTACACTGTATCAGATTTCTCACACATCAGTAGCAAGCAAATTAGAATTTCCAGGATGCAACTCTCCAGACCAGATTAATCTGGAAGGCACTGAGTTCCTGCAGTTTTACTATTAGACTTGGTCTTCTGCATTCCACATTTTCTACTAGGTACTTTGTTTTTCAGTCTGTGTAATTCTATGTTTTTACCTCTTTAAAATAGTGTCTAGACTAGCATACAGACTTCTGCACAGCATTAGTTATCTGGAAATCACAGATCAGAGAAAGCAGTTAGCTGAGTGAAAACGTAAACTGGGAAGAACTGAACTGTTGTACTTCAGAGTTTTCTGGATATGGGATTTTGATGTTAATGTACAATGCAAGACTTGCAAGATGTTGGCAGTGGACTTTTGCAGCTTGACCCATCCTTTGCTTTGTTTCCTGACTTTCATTCCTGTAACTGTTTGATCTGTCTTGGTAACAAATCACAGTATTCTCCCCAAAGTCAGCCTATGATATCCATTTATTTGACACTGCAGAACTGCTCTGAAAGATGAATAACTCAGACAGATACATTAGTGATCATTAAAGTTCAAAAGCTTTTGGAATATTAAGTCAGAAGAGTACAAGAGGATTGAAGCTATAGGATGACGTGCATTTTGGGCAGGTATATAGGAAGCTTGAAATAAACCAGTACAAATACCTGGGTACTGGGATAATGCCAGAATAGATTAGCAAAATCTGATTGCGTATGGTTCCTATAGAGGGTTTTATGTTTTAAGGTTATTTATATTCTTTTGTCCAGCATTTCAATTGAGTGAGTGGAAGTAAAGTAACTTCTGTTCTCTTCCATCAAGTTCTGCCTTCTCTTCTCTTCTCTTATAGTGCAATCATGGAACACAAAGAGCTGTTGAAAGTTCCCTGGGATTGGCAAATAGGTAAGAAAACACTTCATCTCGTTGAAGATAGTTGCTGAAGGAGGCATGTTTGGGGAGGCAAGCGCAGTTTCACGGGAGCCAATGCTTATGACTTTTCCACCAGTTACTGCCAAAGGTTGAACTACACACCTCATAACCTTTCTTAAATGATCTGTCCTCCCATTGCCATAATATGCCTTAGTTGCACCATTAGGTTAAGCATATGAATGCCATAAGACAATTACTCAGAGAGCCGTGAAGTAAAACAATAATGGGGGGCCAATTCTAAGATTCAGTGCAACACTGGGACAAATAAATGAGGTAGTCAGTAAGAGCCAAACCTTTTTAATGAATGCCAAAGAAAGAAAATGGAACCTAACAAAAAACCTACAGAAGTACTTGTGGTGCTTATTATAAACTGTTTTCCAAGGGGAGCATTTCTGTATGTAAATGGTTAATGGTTCATTTCCTTCCAGGTAGTCTTGGTGGAATATAGCATATATGTCTTTTAAATGGATTTAGGTAGCATCATGCACAATAAAGCTCTTACAGTGTTTTGCTATGCAGTGGACTGTATTCTCCCATTTCAGTTTGGAAGCTGAATTTATGATCTAAGACTGCCTTTTAATTAGTCCAACAAATTATTTGCTTTAAAAGCAAGTCAGCATTTAGAAGAGTCCCTATAATCACTGTTTGCTGTTTATGACAACAGAAGAAATAAAAGAATACTAATATTATAAAGCTGATATACTTAGCAGGGGGTTCAAGCTTTGGCAATCCATTGACAATAACTTGTTACCTAGTTCCAGGATAAACATCAAAATGATGGGCTGAGAGGTGTGCCAGGGCAACTGATTGTGTGGAGAATCCCTGATGACAGGGGATACAAGTTATGGGATACACTTGTTTTCTTCAAACTTAGTCCACAATTTCCTCTCATAATCATAAGCCTCAATAAAAACAGTGCGTCTTTTACAAAACACTGCACCTAGAAGGCTTGGAGATTTGATGGTTGAGCTGTAAAACTAAATGATAAATCAATTTAAAGTATCCATAGAGAAACACAGCTGCGTACTGTAAGTATTCTGACTTTATTCTGAGATAATTAGCATAATTGCATCAGTATTTGTTTGTATTTCATGATAAGGAGCTCAGGAACATAATTATTCTGGTACTGATGGAACTAGCAGTGGTCATAGTGAATTAATCTACTCTTTCTGTAAGTGTCATATATACTTACATGGGAGTTCAGTTGTAACTCAATATCAGTGAAGTGTGCTGTTAAAGTAAGATCTTACTTGATCTGTGATGCCATTAAAATGTTATTGAAAGTTAGTCACTAATTCTGAAGAGTCCCCACGCTTCATAAGGAGGAGATCATCATAGCAAGAGCATCATACGCATGTAGTTGTTTTGTTAAAGCAATAATTGGAAATACAGTGTAGTTGGTCATGGATTAAATGGTGACAATTATGTGTAGTTCTGTGTTCTTCCCTGGCTTCCACTGCGCTTGTTGTGCTTTCCATTGTATTGGCAGTGATACAAGGTTGTCAAGTAGCAATTGACAAATCTATGTCAAGGTGTTCACAGCCTTGTCCTGAATAGTTATCCACTACAAAAAACTCAAACCTGCAGTCCAGCAGAGTTAAATCATCAGCCTTCTGAATGGTAGTGATAAAGTCACAGCAGGCAACCTAATAAATAAGAATGGGTGAGCTACATTTCAACTGATGTAAAATGCAAATTATTTTGAATATAAAGATCTAAAGCCAATCTTTTATGTCTATCATGTTTAAAACAAGCTGTGGCCCTCCTGGTTTTCATTTTGGAAATTCCCCTGTTACACAGCATCATATTTACACTTGGTATAAGTCAGTGTAACTCTGCTTGAATCCTTGAAAGTTTAAGTATTAATACTTGCTGACAGCCTGACTGAAAGGAGAATGATTATACTGTTCTGACTGAGTGGTTTCATTTGAGACCATGACACATTTTGTAGGGTGATAGATGAAATAATAACAAATAAAGTAACATCGGTTTTATTTAAGAGAAAAGCCAATTTGAATCTCCAAGGAAGTGTCCTTTCTTACAGGAGAATTGAATGTTTCTGAATGGTCTTTATTCCAAGAAGACAGTGTTCCATTTCATCCCAATGAAATGATAGCTTTTGGAGTAAATATGCAAAGGCTAAAACATGCAACATTCAATCAGCATGCTCAGGACCCAAGATGCAGGTTCCCAAGACTTGTTAGTCTTGGCGGTATCTGGACTATTACAGGAGTCCCTGAGGGCAGATTCTGCCCATCTGTGTGAAGGTACCTAGTCTTAAGAGAAGCAGGGAAATACTGAGGGACTGGGGTTTGTTCAGCCTGCAGAAGAGAAGGCTTTGAAATGTTACCTAAAAGGGTGTTATCAAAAGGACAGAGCCAAGGCCTTCACAGGAGTACGTGGCAGGAGGATGACAGACAATAGGCAGAGGACGATATGAGAGATTCAGACTGGCTAATCTTCTTCACATTGAGGGCAGGCAGCTGGTGGAACAGGTTACCCAGAGAGATTGTGTAGTCTTAGTCCTCAAAGTTTCCAATACCAGACTGGGCAAAATCCTGAGCAACTGGGTCTGGTCTCACAGCTGAGCCTGGTTTGAGAAGGGTTTGAACTAGAGACCTCTGAGTTCCATTCCAGTTTGAATCACCCCATCATCCTGTGTGCTGAGTTCAGACTTAATGAGGCATCCACATCCAACCCGGCAAAACTTGTGACCTTACCTGTCAGGGTGAATGCTGACAGACAAGAGGGAATTGCTTCCACCAATTTTAGATTCCTCAGGTATAGACATCTGATTTAGATAAACAGACTTCCTTTATCATCAGCAATAATAAACATGCATGACACAAATAATACTATGCTAAAGCTGCTGTCTCTGCACCCTAAAATGTCCCAGTCTCTTCATTGACCACCAGCCCTCAGTTTGTGCCCAGTGTTAGGTACAAAGAATCCCACCCACAGCTGCCTTCATGCACGTTAAGCCTTCAGTTCAGGACAATGCCAGCACATCTGAAAGCAGACAGTTGCGAATGATGAGCTTCTCGGGGTATAATACAGACTAGCTGATCAGCAGATCATTTCAGAAGCACCTCCTAGCCTACCAGGTTGCTTCCTTCCAATGCCTGCTACAGGCGATCAGTGCCAGTGACTCAGTGCCTGGTTAGACACAGGTTCCAGCACTTGAGAAAGCTGCATTAGTGGTGATTCCTGAGGCTGGTGTTACCATAGCAGGAGTACCCAAGAAAGCTGGGGCTCCAAGCCTTTGACTTAAAACATATTTTTAGTCTGAAAACGGACCTCCTAAGAAGCAATATCTGAAAATCATATGATGCTACTTCCAGTTTGTTTATTATCGCCATTAAATGCCATTCAGCTGGTGGGTGTTACATGTATTTTTGAGATGTAAATGAAATGCCACTTTACATTCACATCTGATGGGACAGCTACAGTTTAAGTAAATTTTCACCAGAACTGAAATGCCCTTTGGAAAAGAAGCCTGTGAAGTGCATATAGTTGGCTGCCAAAGAACATGAACACCAAAGCAGTACTATAAAATGATACTATTAGTTGAGTGTGTAACACAGCAAATCACCTGAATATGTGCATTAGATCGAGACTGACTGGCAGGGGCTCAGTGGACCATCTGGTGATTTGCAGACTGTGCTTTGAGGATGCCGACTTCTGGTCCAGAATGGCTTTTGCCATTACCTGTTCTTGATTTAAGCTTGGAAGAAAAACTGATTTGACGCTTGTGTATGCAAACAATTTCTCATTGATCAAATCTGTGCTCTATTCGGTACAATCATTTGCCTACTACAGAAGAGTTGCAGAGTTTGCATAAGGCAGTTCTTTCAACACTAAGACTGATTCTATTGTTGTGTATACAATGCACAACATAAAAATTTGCTACCTGTTAGCAAAAGCAGTTCTTACCATGTTTATCCATATTCCGAATATTAATTCAAATTCATCATCATGCCATAACAATTGATATGCAGATTCTGACATTTTGTGACTGCTGTGTTTGCTTCAGATGAATATACAGTTCAGATGCTTCTAAGGGATTCAAACTATCATGGCTGATTTTGTCCTTTAGATAGCTTTTTAGAGAGTTTTTAACTAAGTGGATCCACAAACAGATACAAATCATATGGGCTTTTTCCCCACTCCCTTTTAATAGCTTTCTGGACTTCGGCAATCAGATTTTCTGCAACTTCTAGTCAATAACATGCTCTGAAGAGCTGGTGTGAGTCTAAATTTAGGCTTGTGCACATATCAGCTGGGAATTCTGCAGCATACGGCAGCCTAAGAAATATCATTTGCATGAGAGCAGATGAGTCAAGTGTTTGCTGTTTTTTTAACTTTGTATTGATTAATTTGCCTTGGGATTTATCAAGTAATAACTGAAGCAATGAATTCTTTCCAAGTAAGTTATTTAGGTTTTTAAATTAAATTAGATTTTTACTGTAATGTATTTTTATTACATTAGTGTCTAACAATCTAATTTGTGTGAGGCACTCTGTAAATATGTAGCAAGAAACAGTCTCAGCTCCAGAAAGCTTTATTAAGGAAGGCAGACAAAAAGAGACAGAGGAACAGAGGTGCAAAGCTGTGATTTGTCATGTCTGGTAACAAAACAGGACTAGGACTTCTGTCACTATAGTGTTGTCCACATGCATTTATCCGCTGGTTCATTAACTCCTCTGCAAATATCTGCCTTCAGTTTTGGGTCCATTCCCAGAAAATATTGTGTCCCCTTCCAAATCAGCTGAACTCAGTTGGTGTCGGAGAACATGTTGCTCCTTTAGGAAACTGGATTTTATGTCTACGAATTCATCATTTCATCCAAATTTATGTTCTACATGAGATATCACTAGTAGTATAACACACTGATTTGAAAGAGCACTGCTGTTATGGAGACCACAGAGAAAGGACCTCGTGTCCACTGATGATATGGTTTTCACTGGGATTCTTATATGTTTAAAATTATGTTCTTAGTCTCTCTCTATATATATGTATGTGAGTGAATGATTTGAATCCATGTTTCTTTGAAAAATCATTATTCGTTCTTTTCTAAAAACACAGCTTTCTTCCTCCAACACAAGTCATTCCTGCAGGCTTTGGAAGGTCACTTTGCTTCTTGTTTCTCTTCCACAGGCTTGTTGTATGTCGGCTTTAGCGCCTGTATGTTTGGCCTCTACAGCTTTATGCCAGTGGTCATAAAGAAAACCAGTGCTACTGCTGTCAACCTCTCCCTACTCACAGCTGACCTGTACAGCCTCTTCTGTGGATTATTCCTCTTCCACTACAAGGTATGTGGAAAAGAGATATATTTGAGTAATAGCTGTATACCTGAAGAAAATATCAGTGCAGAACAATGAAACATAGGAATCATCCAGATTTTGGTAGATGTACGCAGTAAAAGTGCAGATTTTCTTGCTGTACTTCAGACTTCCCACACCAAAATCAGTTTTATATTTCCAGTTACTAAAGGGAGCTCATTTGGTCCTGTTCTTACAGGTTTTAAGATTTGACTATCAGTTCAGCAGCAGCTGCATGAGTGATTTCATTTTACTTGTCAGAGGTAACTTTCAGCTGCTGTGACCGGACCCATGGTGGCAGCATGAACAGAAAGACTGGCCCTAAAATCCCATAGAATTTTTTCTGCCCGGGTTGTTTCATTTACTCTGATTCTGAATTTGTGCTACTAACTGTCCATTAATTAGAACTTTCTTGTCAGTTAAACCAATGGCTTCATTGTTAGTGTAAATGCTAAAATGTGCAGCAGATTTGTGATGAAGTTAATTTTTTTCTCTCTCGGGTCCTCTACTTTTTAAAACACAGGGACACATTTGGTCTACAATTGAAAGCAATGACACTTCATTATTTGCAAGTATCCCCTACCAGTGTTCATCATATGAAAGTGGCATCAGGGTGCAGTAGGCAGTTGCTTTGTACTATCATTTGTTTATAAGAGGGAGGTTACTTGATAACTAAAATTGTGGCCCAGAGAAGTGTTAGGCAGATGAAAGCCTTAAAATACTGAGTAGTTAACCAACTCAAATCAGATTTTGTGAACCTGAAGGTACTTGAATGAATTTGAAAGAGAGAGTAAAAGTTCTGAGCTTTGGAATCCAACATGAAACCGGTTTTTCACATTGCCTTTTATGTTGTTTTTATGGCTTTAAAAATTTTGCAGACAGGAGAAAAATAAGTACAGAAATAAAAATTTTACTGAGAACACCATGTAAAGGTTGTCTGCTGCTTTGCAGGTCTGTCTCATGGTGATTTGGTTCCTATTTCTTTCTACCCCACACTTCAAATCTGAAGTGTTTACAATTAGGCATTAGCTGAAAATTGTTATCCTCTGTTGATAATATTTGATACCCATAGCAAAATATATTTAGTGATGTTAGTCCACAGTTTCTAAGAAAAATGCCTATATTACACTATAAAAGACAGACAAATCTAATTTTGGAAATGGTGGTGGTGTTGTTTTAGCAAAGTGAAATTCTCTTTAGAAGGAGAGACTGAAAAGGAAGCAGGGGTTGGACAGCTTTGTGCTCAGCATTGCTCAAACCTGACAAAAAAGGCAATTTTTGCAAACGCAAACCTTGAACTTCAAGCACTTGAAATGCAGAAGGTTCATAAAAGGTTTCTGGTTTTCCCTCTGTCAAACTGTTGGATACATGCACAGAGCCAGGAAGGCAGAATTTTCAACCTCATTGACCCCCTGTTTTTCTACTGTATGTACACATCAGCTCTCGACCACAGCTGGCACCTTGTCCTCCCTTTAAAATCTGTACTGAAGAAGTGCTCAGGAGAAGAAGGCTCAGAACTCAAACGTTTTGTGGTTGGAAGTAAGGTCTCATCATCTGTCCTGATAAACTGTTTGAAGTGTATCTCTGAATTAGCCAGTGGTCCCGTCTGCCCCTTATTCCTCTCATTATAAAACTGTCTGAAAAGCTTATTCTCCTGCAGTAAACTGTATCATGCAATCTTCTTCACAAACTCTTATCAAATTCTTAATTCAGCCTATTTAGTTTTTTTACCTCCACAGCTCTCCTAGGAATCCTGTTTCAGAATGTCACTGCTCCAACAGTTACAAACCTTGTTTCCAGCATACATTTACTTTTGGATGGTGTGATCCACCTATTCTGCCAAGAATATCCCTTATCATGCAGAGTGCTCCTGTCTCCTTGGCATTATACACCATTGGTGTGTCAATAGAGAACAATCATATCCTCTTGCAGCCCCTGGTTCACTAGTTGGAGCAAGCCACACTCTTCCCTGTTCCCCCAAGCACCACTCTGTCCTTCTCTGCCCCTCATCCAGTTAGATTTCATCCTGCTTGAGATAGTCCCTTCAACTCAAGAAGCAGGAAAGGGCTCTCCAGCACCTGTTGCAATGCTGTCTTTCCATTTCTTTAGGAAACTTGTTACCTCCTAAACAGTAGGACTGTATTGAATTTTTTCATCATGGCTTTTCCTTTGGGGTTTACACTCATCCTGCAATCCGTGTAATCCATTTGTGTCTCTTCTTTGTTCTTTCTAGCTGAAGTGCTGATAAGACCTTTGTCAGGACTTTCTGGAAGAGTCTTTACCTGAAGTGTAGAACCAACTTCCTGAGCTGTCAATGTCCTTCAAACTTGCATTGCAGTGAAAGAGAGGCTGTATTCAGAGTACAACTAGATTCAAAAGCCCACTTAATTATCTAGCTGCTTCCTTATTTACCCTGGTTTTATCCTTAGTCAGATCACCTCCTCCTTTTCTTTCTGGTTTACTCTCAGGTATCATTTTATATGAGGAAGTAGAAGTGTGAAATGTGCGACTTGCACTCAATAGTAAAGTCTAATATGCTAACATTAAACAATCTAAATTAATTCCCCTCCCAAGACTTTTGCTTGTTTTCTAGCTTCTGAAAAGCTGTTTCATTCCTAGCCCAGCTGTAAGTCTTCTTCGTGCACACAGCTTCTTATTCTTGGACTGGCCTATGGGCAAAGCCCCACTTTACTGGGGAGCAAATGATTTTATGCTGAATTAGGGTCAACTAAGCAGTTTAGTGATCCTTGCAGAATATAATTTTATGAGGATTTCAAGAAACAGTTATGATTTTTTCCCTGTGCTGTTATCACCAGGTAGGTTTATTGCACCTATAGCAGTAAATTTGTGAAAATCCATGGAAAATTCAGGAAATTAGTTTAACTGGCCTTTAGAGCCTCTCAAACCAAACTGAGGGGAAGGTTGCATGTGAAGTGTTTTGATTCATTTGCATTTCATTTTTTTATAGTAGACTTGCAGCATCATGATGTGGGACAGTGAGTTTGTAAACAGGTGCATTTATATTCTTACCCTGTGTGCAGCTATCTTTGTAGCACATTGAAGAGTTCCCAGGCCCATGGAAGCTAGAAATACAGCATATTAACTTAACAAAACTCTGGTGATATAATTGTAATTCACGATGTTAGTTGTTCAAGGTGTTATTGTATTAAAACATAATGATATATGGCTTTCAGTTTGAGATCGACTAGATTGTAGTGCATCATTCTTAAGATTATCTGCCTCCCCAAATAAAAGCTCTCTTTTTAGTTCTTTTGTGATCAATACTTGACTCCAGATATTCCAGTGGATGGGGAAAGGCATCTGTCCTCTTTGGTGCCCGAATATGGGCCACTGCTGTAGCATTTAAGTATACAACTCCGTATCCTCAATCCTTTTTTTTTTTTAATTCTCACTATATTTGTGTATTTTATACAATTTTGGTGTTCAAAACTTTCCTAGCTGTTGACTGTCATTTCACCTTCTTCTTAAGCACCATTAAATTATCTCCTGCTTTGAAAAACAAAGGCCATCAGAGTCCTGAAACTTAACAAGTTGTTAACAGTTGAGATGTTACATGATGGTAATCGCCTTGGGAACCAAACATGAGGATGTGATACAAATATGAGATATGCTGTGTGGAGGAATATCTGGGCATATTGTGGAGGAAATTTAATGTTCTGAGTAATGAGACTGTCCTTGCCCTGTCAGAGACTGCAATAGCCATTCTTTGTCATAGATACACCAACACCAGTGGTGCTGGGAAACTTAGAGCGAGCTCTCCAAGTGTGGAGGATTAGAACTTCTATATAACTTCTTTTTATTTTTTAAGCTTAGGAGTTATTCTTTTTTACATTTTAGTCTCAGCCTTAGCTTTATTTTTATGTGACTTTTTAAAGTTCATACTTTTCATTTGCAAGCCGTATGTTGTGCTTTAGTCATTCTAAGCAAATTGCATTCCCACTAAATAATCTACGCAGTTTATTTTATGTTTTCCACCAGCTAGAGCATGCATACTGATTGTGTTCTGCACCAGCAGGTCGAGTCACAATATATTATATCATTACCTAGCAAGCCAAGCACAGTCAATTATATTCTGCCTTGGCAAATTCATTCATTATTTTATCTAAGATGCAGCTATTAAATTTCAGAATTTTTGGATATAGTAACAAATTCCAAATGAAGAAAATGCATATATTTCATAATAAATCAAGGAACTAATATATCTTGATTTAGAATCGTAGCGAGTATCTGTGACAAAGGACTTGGCTGCACAGATAAACATGATACTCAAATCCTTTCAGCACTAAAAATCTGAAATTAAGCTAGCTGAAACGTTGTTTGCTGATGCTTACTGATGGTTCTAAAAATGACTTTTCAATGCTAATTCCCTCCACTGGAAGGGAGCAGATGACAGCTTTCCCATTACAGCAAAAACAAACCATGAAAGTGGGTTTTACCATGATGGAGAAGAGAGGGCACAGGATGGGGGCAGTAGGTTTCAGTTTCATTTTTGCCAGCCCAGATCTTAAGCAATGCCCATGAACTGGGAATATATGTAGGCTTGACTGAGGTGAAAATTTGGTCCTTACTGGAAACAAAGCAGAAGAATTAGGAGCCTCCATTAAAAGCATGTACTTTACTGTTCTGATCCAAATCACTGAAGCCAGTATGAGCTTTTCTGTTGGCTTCAGTTCATTTTCCTAAATTAGGGAAGTCTGCCACTCAAGAAATAATCTTTAAAAAAATTCATTTTCATGACTGTGGAGACAAAAGCCATGCCTCACTGCGATTCCATATGCTTCACACAGTCCTTTTAGTGAAGGGTGGATATGATGTCTGTGGTTTGGGAGCAGGAGGTAGAATTGGCTTAGCTTGGGAGAGGATTGTTTGTTTATTGTTTGCTCTTTACTTGCCAGCTATCCATAAACACCTGGGACGCCTTTCACAATCATCTGACCAAGCTGAGAAAATACTTCAAATTGTGTTCTTGCCCTTTTTTTTTTTCTAACTTATCTGCAAGTGTAAGCTGAAGTCAGTAAGAGCCTTTTCTTTGTTTGCACTTATTAAGGGACTGACACCTACATATTTTAAACTTTGACAGTGGTGATGTCAATGGTGCATCATTATTTCTAGTAGAACAGGCAGTGCAGTCTAAACTATTTTTTACATTATTATTTCCTTGGTCATATACTTTAGAATATTTTTCTGGTGAAATTGAACATGCAATCTGCTTGACCCATAGACTCTCTGTTTGAATGGAATTTGATCTCGCAGGGCATTTATCCTGGTAAAGGCTTCTGAGGCTTTGATAATAATGAGCATAAATCATATTACTATTCTTTGTGCCACTGGTAATGTGTAGAGACCTACATGCATGTTTCCCATTTTTTTCCAGACTACTGAATTTCTTATAGTGGGATTCTCTCTCAATAGCTCCATTCTCATGAAGCTGAATTGTTTGCATACCTTTCATCTAAGTGTTTTAAAAGATTCTTTTGCACATGTATTTAAATGTATTTGTTTGTTTGCATTTCCTCCTCCAAATTATAATCAATTAGAACATAGGCTTCCATATTTGAAAAGTAACCTTGAGGTGGAAAGGAGTTAGTTCTATCTTTGGTCACACTTGAATGTTTATTCCTGTGACAGAAAGGGCACATCTGCTTACCCTTTGTCTGAGGGTGCAGGATGCTGTACAGTAGAAAAGCTAGGAAGCAAAATGCCGAAAATACTAGAAGCTGAAAAATGAAATGGCTTCTACCAAGATGTCATACAGTCTGACAGTAGATTTTTAACAACACAGCACAGATATGGCAGCTTTCTGAAAATACTGCATTGTTAAAAGGATATCCTTTCACAGTGTTCTCTTGCAATACTGGTTTGGAGCCATCAAAACAGAGTGTGAAAAAAGTGACATTCGTGTTGCACAGGTTGTGACGAAAACTTCAGTTTTAATAATATTTTTTCAGACACTAGCTCATCATAAGTGTCAAGTTTTGTAGGCTGTTGTCAGGCTTTTAGCTTGGGATTTGGTGGGGTTTTGTCTCATGTTAAAAGACTGCTCACATTAGAACTACTTAAGAGTTACCTATCAAAATACTTTTCTGTTGGAAATGTCCAATTGCCAAAACAGAAATGCTAAGTGAATATTTTAGTATACTCCCAAGGAAACACAGGCTGGCATTTCTCAGACCCTGACTGTTGTTTATCTGACTCATCTAAGAGGTTGCAGCAGCGCAGAGTTTCCATTGTTTTCAGACAGGTATTCTAGAACTGGAAGATCTCAGGCACAAGAAGACGCAAATTCTGGAAGCTAAAGAACAAATCTCAGTTCTGCATTAGGCAGCCCCGAACCCCAAGAATGAGCTTTTAAGGTTTCCAGTCATCTACCATGGAGATAGTCCTGTTAGCTGCAGTCACAAGTCAACAGAGTTTCCAGCAAGTGTACTTTGGTATAGAAACAACAGCTTTAGGTGTTTCTTAAGAGAAGCAAATGCAGGATTTCTGTTCTCGACAGAGCTTCAGTTTCTACTTTTCAGTTTATCAATTTTTTTTTCATTTATTTAATTACAAAACAATGGTTTCCTAGCCAGGAACTAGTTCATAATTAAAGCAAGAAAACAGCCAGGAGTTGATCTACCTACCTATGCATGGGTCTATATTCTCTTAATCAGGTAAATTAGATTTCTTAAAATACTTAGTGAATGCCTGGTTAACAGGGCTTACAGACAACAGGACTTTTCTATGCCTTGCCACTCCACACCTGGTTGTCAACTCATAGTACAGTTTTGGGGGTTTTTGTATCAAAAATTAAATGGTCATAATATTTCTTTTCTTTCTCTATTTCCTCCCCCCTTTTTATTGTGTATAACTTTTGAATCAAATCTTTTTATGTCTCTATATCACATAATCCTTCTTATCTTAAGTGTTAAAATGTTAAAATATTTGCAATTTCAAAAGATCTTTTCAATTTGACAAATTTATACCCTTTTTAAATATCTGCAGAAGATATGTACACAAGTAAATTTTTATTTGTATAAAGGATATTTGAGGTCACTTGAAACTCATGTAATCACTACTTAGAACCTGTTTCAGACTGAAGTAAAAAGTGCTTTATACAAACAATCCAATTCCCAGTCAGGGGAAAAAAGCACCACTATGTGGCTGAGTTCAGTCTTTGATCAGATTGGATAGCAAATTGCCTAATGGGTATTGACTACTCAAAAGAATGCATTAAATTAAATAAAGAATTTAAATGTTAACTGTAGTAAACAAACATGTATAATCAGCCTGTTAACAGACAGTCCCCAGAGAAAGAAGAGAGATAGTATAGATAGCTGCCTGTGTAATCTACTTAAATTGATGGCAAAAATTGCTTGCAATGAACCACTTAAGTGCTCTGTCCTGTAAGACGCTGGGAAAGAGGTTTACTTATCTCATAGCAAGAAGCTGTTACTTTTTGAACAAAATCATGAGCAAAGGTTTTAAGTCCTAGCACAGAATGTATTAGTTTCCTCTAATTTTTTATATAAAATGAAGAGGAACCACGGGATTGTAGTTTCCAACACTGACATATCTCTATACAGACAATGTTATGCTAAGGGTTGATATTGCTTTCAGTTATTACAAAATACTGTCTCTTAAGTGTCTTGAACAAGGAATTGGCTTTGGAGAATGAGTTGAACATGGATAAATAAACGGGAAAAAGGAAGCAACATCATTGTATTGATGGAACATGCAACAGTATCTTTACGTTTAGCGTAAGGCCCCCATTTATCAATCATTTTCTTTTGGAGTTAACAATTGGATATTATTAACTTAAAGAAGTACAAAACACCAAGTATCGTAATAATGGGCTTTGAGCACTTGGACCCAAATAAAAATCATCTCAGATTACCTTTTTTGAAATAATTTTGTGTTTCAATATAAAGAAAAAAGTTGTTAAGAGATCTCTTAAATATACCACAGAGGACATTATTAAATTTAGTCTTACACTCTGAGGGAAGTAAATGGTGTTTTCAAAAATGTAACGATGAGTTGTGTGGAAGGTAAAAGTGAAGTGCTTCTAATTTCTGCCCAATATGAAAGTGCAGACATATTAGCAGAAATCATCCTGTTACTGAGAATATTTAACTCTTTAATTATAAATCTTCAATAAAACCTTATAGGTTTTAAAGGTGAGCACTGGTGAGTGCTGGGCTGAAAAAGGAAATTTGAGAGAGTGGAGAAATACAAATGTACAATAACAAAGAGCAAGAAAATGGTTTGAATGAACTGCAGAAGGTAAAAATTGTTGTAAACAATACTGCATTCTACTTTTTTACTCAATGAATAGGAGAATAGACCAAGAGGTTTAGGTTCATAATTATTTGGGGGGGGGATAAATAAGAACCTCAGTATTTTCCAAGTCAAGCATACTTTTGAAGACAATGGAGTGCAATGAATATGCTGAGTTACATACCTTAGCAATAATTTTCAACCCAGAGGAGACAGCCAAAAAAAAAAAAGTCAGGAATTAGCAAAGCAGCAGTTGCATTCAAAAGCGTAAATAAGGTTCAGTTACTGGAAATCTACAAAGGTTTTTGAATTATGATTCTTCAAATTGAATGCTATATCCACTTTCGCATATGGAAGCAAATGCTAGAAGTCCCTCAGAGATACAGAAAGAATAATCTTTGAAAGCAAATGGTAAGAGCTGCATTATACATTTAGAGAGTACTTATGGAATTAATTAAGTTCTTGTGTCCAAAAGTGGCCAGAAAAGGAGGTATAACATTTAGGAAATGTATTTAAGAATTACACCTGGATGTCCAAATGGTACATGAGCCACTGGGAAGAAACATGTAAAATTGGAAATTAATTAATGTATCTATTTTATTAACTAACTGGATTGAAGTGCTTATTCCGGTAAGCAGGCAGACATAACATCAGTCAGAAGACATCATTTCTACACGCTTTCAATCTAAGCAGTAGGATATTTTATTAACATCTAGAAAGTCTTCAAGAAGCATCTTTTTATCTAAACTCCCACTTCTCACTAAACTGAAAGCTTTCAAACCCATGATATGGGATATATGCTTGTCATCAGCACTGCTGCTAAGGAACTTGTCTTAATTAACTGGAGTAAAATTCTGGAATTATTCCTACCACCTGCATATGTTAAGCTTAGCAAGGAAAAGTATGTGCTCTTTCAGGTGTTTAAAAGGCTCATAAATTGATCTGAAAGATATTTGAAATAGCTTTGCCTTAAAGTCTTAAAGACTCTTGACTGGATTAAATCTGGATTTTGTGTCTTAAGTAAAAGAGAAGAACTTGTAGGGGAGAGCTCCAGATGCAATTGGACAAACCATATATTTAAAAAAAAATCTAGCAATGAATGGAGAGAAAACAATGAAAAAGAATCATTACCAAAGGAAACACTGTGCAGGTGAAAAAGAGAAGGAGTCGAGTCTGATTGCACTAAAAGATAAACAAAGCTTGGCAATGAAGAAGAAAGTGAAACAAACAGTAAAAAGCTCTTGTATATGAAGAGAAAAAATATTTTCACTATGCAAAGACAGCAGAGACTAAAATTAAACAACCTTTGGTTTGGCACCAAAAGAAAATCGGAACCTTCTATCGCACTGAATAAGGACGAAAGTTACATATGAACACAATGCAGAATAACTAATAGAGATGGAAATCACTACATCAGAAGTAGGAACAATACACAGTAATCTGATAACTTTCAAGCCTGGGAATTTCGGCATTTGGAAGAATCGTAGATGAAATAAACAGTAAACTGAAATCAGAAGTAGACACAAGGAAGGAATAATCAGGGAGATGGAGATAAATGGATAATTGAATAAAGTGCAACCTGGTTGACAAAAGGTAGCACACAGTATCACAGTATCGTAAGGTTGGAAAAGACCTTTGAGATCATCGAGTCCAACCTATGACCCAACACCTACACCTACTCCTACTTGTCAACTACACCATGGCACTAAGTGCCTCATCCCAATTCTCTTTGAACACCTCCAGGGATGGTGACTCGACCACCTCCCTAGGCAGTGCATTCCAATGAACAATTACCCTCTCAGTGAAGAACTTCTTCCTAATGTCAATCCTAAACCTCCCCTGGCGAAGCTTGAGACCGTATCCTCTTGTTCTGTCACTGGTCGCCTGAGAGAAGAGTCCAACTCCTGCCTCACCACAACCTCCCTTTAGGTAGTTGTAGAGAGCAATAAGGTCTCCCCTGAGCCTCCTCTTCTCCAGGCTAAACAACCCCAGCTCCCTCAGTCGCTCTTCATAGGGCTTGTGCTCCAGCCCCTTCAACATCCTCGTCGCTCTCCTCTGGACACACTTCAGCATCTCAACATCCTTCTTAAACTGAGGGGCCCAGAACTGGACACAGCACTCAAGGTGCGGCCTGACCAGTGCCGAGTATAAGGGGATGATGACCTCTCTAGTCCTGCTGGCCACACTCTTCCTGATGCAGGCCAAGATACCATTGGCCTTCTTTGCCACTTGAGCGCACTGCTGGCTCATGTTGAGTTTCCTGTCCACCAGCACTCCCAAGTCCCTTTCCGCCTCACTACTCTCCAGCCACTCTGCACCCAGTCTATAGCTCTGCATGGGGTTATTGTGTCCAAAGTGTAGGACTCGGCATTTGGACTTGTTAAACCTCATGCTTTTGGAGTCAGCCCATCTCTCCAGCCTGTCAAGGTCCCTCTGTAGGGCCCTCCTACCTCCTAGCAGATCGACACTTCCTCCCAGCTTGGTGTCATCTGTGAACTTGCTGATGAAGGACTCGATCCCCTCATCCAGATCATCAATGAAGATATTAAACAGGACCGGGCCCAGCACCGAACCCTGGGGGACGCCACTAGTGACCAGCTGCCATCTGAATGGGACACCATTCACTATCACTCTCTGGGCTTGGCCACCCAACCAATTCCTAACCCAGCACAGAACATTCCCGTCCAAGCCACGGGCTGCCAGCTTGTCCAGTAGTCTACTATGGGAGACAGTGTCAAAGGCCTTGCTAAAGTCCAGGTACACCACATCCACAGCCTTCCTCTCATCCACCAGGCGAGTCACACGGTCGTAAAAAGAAATCAGGTTGGTCAGGCAGGACCTGCCTCTCCTAAAACCATGCTGGCTGGGCCTGATCTCTCCCTCATTCCTCAGGTGCCGCATGATCGCACCCAGGATTATCCGTTCCATAATTTTGCCTGGGACCGAGGTCAGGCTGACAGGTCTGTAGTTACCTGGATCGTCCCTACAGCCCTTCTTGTGGATGGGTGTCACATTGGCCAACTTCCAGTCTTCTGGGACCTCTCCAGTGAGCCAGGACTGCTGATAAATGATGGAAAGCGGCTTAGCAAGCTCGTCCGCCAGCTCTCTCATCACCCTAGGATGGATTCCATCAGGCCCCACAGACTTATGAGGATCCAAGTGGCTCAGCAGGTCTCTAACTTCTTCCTCCTGGATGACAGGGGGGCTGTATTGCACCCCGCCCCTATCCACCGCTTCAGTGGACCAGTTGTCCAGTGAACAATCTGCCTCACTGTTGAAAACCGAGGTGAAGAAGGCATTAAGCACCTCAGCCTTTTCCTCATCTTTAGTTACTATATTTCCCTCAGTGATCGATAAGGATTGAAGGTTGTTGCTGCCCTTTTTTCTGCCGTTAATATATTTGAAAAAGCACTTCTTCGTGTCCCTAACACAAGTGGCCAATCACCCAATGTAAATCCTCTGTCTGTGATGATTTTACAGACTTTTGTAGGTAAAAGTCAAATGGTAAATCTGTAAGGCTTTTGTGTGATGCAGTGTAGAAAATTATTAATTACGCTAAGGAACAAGATTAGCACTTGTAAAGGCTGGAAACTAGGTAAGAAACTGGCTAATGAGGATAAAGTACAAGGCAACGTGCTGAGAGAGAAATAGCTTGCTAGAAGGAGCTCACTGATGGAGTTCCAAAGAACTGGGCTGAACACCAGTCTTGCGTAGTGACAAGAACTAAATGACACTGAGAAATGCTGTGAAGCAACAAAGTGCAGGTTAATGTCTGTGGCAACAGATGGGAGGAATCTGAGCACAATTTTGATACAGCTGTTTCCAAATAGGTCAGTCTAGATATTTCTAGTAGTGATGGAGAAGTGCTAATGCCATAGGATAGGGCAACTTACCATCTCAGGACAGCACTTTGCTAGCTGTAGCTATGGAGACTTTTGGTCATCCCAAGAAGGACCACTGGAGCTTTTTCTCTTACCTACTTCAAAGCCTTGACAGAGTAAGGGTGGAAGCACTAACGACATACTGAATGTGCAAATCCAAAAAAATGTTTAATGTAAGTAGTGGAACTTTGATTTCTAAAGAACTGAAAGGGACTTTGATACCTCAACCTATATAACCTATTAATTCACAGAGAGGAAAGGAGAATTATTTGAGCTATAATTATTTGAGCTGAAATAAGAACATACAGGAGGAAACTGAGAAAGCATAAATTTGGAATAGAAATTAGGGGGATCGTTTGGTGATTGTAGCAGGGAGGTTGCGATACAGACTTCCAGTAGATTAGGAGGAGTGGACAAAAAACATAATAATGCATGCAGGAAGACAGGGCATATTGGCCAGATGGGACATGTGATCTGGCTGTGTGTAGTAATGGGGGATTAGATTTGATGTCTTAGGATTTGCTCTCTGTTCTGATTCCCTATTGTGCCTATCTTGTGCATTGACTCAGTTGAGAGCTCTTGGATCTCCTGGAGTTTGGCCTCATCTTGCCTGCAGCAAATGCAGCAGACCATGGAGAACACCAGTGCGAAACAGCCATTATCACACTCCCTCCAGACAGCTTATGTGTAGTCCCTTATAGCAAAGGTAGCTACAGCCACATATTCCTTGTTTCTCAACGTAGGAGTATTCCCCATTTGTATGACTGAGATAAAAAGTTGTCATTCTGGGAGAGCATTACTGCAGAAATATATTGTTAGTTTCAGCAGAAAAATATAAGGAAAGGGTCCAAGATGAATAAATTATTGTAACCTTGATTTTGAACACAATTAGCTTCGTATAAAGTAATGCAGAATCAAGCACAGCAGACAGCTGCTACTATATTAAATACATACACAAAAAAAAGCAGAAAGACATAGCTGACAGAGCAAACCAGAAAAGAATATTTTAAAATGTGAAAACGGGGAGGGAGAATTGGCTTTATTTTTACAAGCATTTCTGGTTTGCTCCTTCTTTTACTGTAACAAATATTTAAAGGGATAAGTGCTTTACTACTGTCTTGCCAAGTGATTGATACAAAATAACCAGAAATAAAGCCCCCTTATCCCACAGTAAGGATGCTTAAAGGAAATTAGAGCAGTGTAAGTGTTTTAACTTCACATAAAAATCTCTTTCCAATGTAGATAAGATAAGATTTAAACATATTGCTGGACGCGTTCTACCTTGCACATTTTAATTAGACAGACTGGTGGTGCCAAAGGGGCACTGAACACAGGCTCACTTTTTCTTCACATCTGATGGAAGGGGCAACAAGGGGAAACAGAAGAGAAAGCAGCATTCCCATTTCTCCCAGCACCCAGTAAAGGAAGAGAAGACATTTCACACAAGCATTTTACCCTAACAGGCATGTATTTCGAAAGGACAGTCTACTATGAAATTTTTCTAATGATACCATTTAAGAAGCACAAAATCATGCAGGTTTGTGCAAAACCACTATTTGCCTCAAAGCTGCCTACATCAACCTCGGAGATTTTTCTCCAAACGCTTACTTTTCTCCATAGGTTTCTTTTATTCCACCAGTGAATTCCAAGATAACTATGAAGTTTCACAAATTTTAACATAATATGTAGTAACACTTTTCCAGTAACCCCCTCCTCATTTTTCTCCTGTATAGATAACCTCAAAGTCTAAGAGCTTTCCTGCTCACAGCTATCTTACCGATTAAATTGTGCCCACCAGCAAATACCTGTAAGGACCACAGAAGAGGATGCCAATGTATGAGAGAATGCAAGGATCACTGTGTTTTACCTACAGGAAAACATGCAAGCTCTAGGACAGGATCTCTGGCAATCAACTGGAAAATACAGAAAATATGTCATATGATCACATCACAATTTCTATGTGACATTTGCTATTCAGTATGAGCCATAATAACAGGCAACATTTCACCTGAGTTAGAGCACATTAAGGGTGCAAGCAGGCAGCAGGAATTGAGGAGTATGGCCTTTCTCTCATGCATGAAATGACAGAGGGAAAACTTCGCTTGGCTTCTTTGTTTAACCAAATGGCAATAAGGCTGATGTCAGTTTTTCATTGACATCAGTTTTTCACTGACATCAAGTTTTTCACTGACATCAAGCCTTGAACCAAGCCAGATGCTTCTTGCTTTAGATTCTGGCTGGCATGAGCAACAATGATTATTGAGACATGCCCTGCAGCTCAGTGCTCCTTCATCCAGTCAAAAACTTCTTATGTGACTACCTATGGGCAGGAAAGAAAAGAAAAGTTGTGGAAGAACTAGCTACAAATTTTACTTTGCATCCCAGCTGAGTTCAGAAGGCAAAATAGGACCTTAAGCCATCACTTAAGACTATGTAATCACAGTTTGCCTTGGAAATAGCTGGGGGTCATTACAGTGTGACAGTAATGCAATCCTGCTGGTAGGATTCCCAGGCTCCCTGCCTGGAGGTTATTGTCATTACTGAAGCTGTCCAGCACCCCTTGGTACCTTTCTCAGTAAGAGAACTAACACTCCTGCTTGGGGATTCAGTCTGCTGCAGTGGAGAGCTGAGAAGACATGCTAAACCGTATCTCAGTGGTTTGGGTCCCTTTAGGGCGCTCTAGATTGAAGGTCTGAGAGATCTGGCAGGATGTATAAAGGTTCAAGTGGGTGTGTTTTATCTCCTTGAACGCAATCTGGAAAACTCTCGACAGCCTTTCTGATGTTGTCATTTAGGTATTACAAAATACTGTGTTTCACTCTTGGTGGTCACCTCATTTTCTGTTGATGAGAAAGATGTGTCATCATCTGCCTAGAGCTTAATTCTGCAGTCCTTTTGGAAAGATGTTTACATTTCCCTAAAGAAATATTCTGCCTATAACTCTCACTTTGGATCAGTGACCAGCCGAAACTCAGGTCTTCATCTCTCACCCCTGAATGTAGACAACATTAATTGAGGCTGAACAAGCAGATCATTCTCCCAGTAAAGAGCAGGGCAGAACCTGAATCCCAAAGAGAGCATCCCTTCCTCCCCAGTGGGAGGGAAAAGACATATTCCTTACAGGCTGGGACAAAATTAGTCAGCGACAGTTTGAGTGAATCACAGTCTCAACCCAAGATAAATTTGGCCAGATCCTTGTGGGTCTGAGTCCAGGGAATCATCAGAGAGCGCTACAACGAGGACGCTGGCTCCCATTCCTATTAATAAAGTAATATGTCTGTAATATCCATCTATGCAAGTGAAAGCATTGTGTGAGTAGTTCTCAGCCCCCTCACCCTTCCTGGTGCAGCTGCTGACTGGAGAGTGTGTGCATCCCACAGCGCAGCTTCTGCACTTGGTCACAGTGAACCTCGTTTGCTATATTGGAGGCAAAAATAGAAGACAGCTTAGGCACTCAATCAATTCATCAAACCAAGTGGAAATGTCTGTTTGCTATATAAAAGGTAATGAGAGAAATTTGGTTCTAACTCCCTTCGCTCAGCCTGCTCAGGTACTCATGTGTGAAATTACCCAGGGGGAAAAGACATAAGCTGGTGCAGGAACCCCTGTTGGCCTTAGCTTTGATGGGCTGTGCAGCATATGCTACAAACTGAGTTTGGAAAACAGAGAGGTTCACCAGACTGCACAGATCCACTGATTGGAATAAGATGTTGGTGGGAACTGCCTGTCTGGAGAGCATGGAGTGTATCAACAGAAATACAGAACTAAATTAATTCCACCTGGTACATACTTTTTTTTCCCCTCTTCATCAGTGCAATTCTGAGGTGATCGCTTCTCTCTAAGGTTTTGAATTTGAATTAACAGACCTTACTTCTTTATTAATTTTTTCAAAATATGGAGAATTTCTAGAGGAGGTAGGGGAAAAGGTAGTTATTCCATTCCACAGTTTTGTCACTGAATATGTGAAACATGGTAATTATAAATTTTGTTAGTCCTATTAAAAAAAATCCTTTTTAAGACTTAAAAGCACAGTTAGGTTGTCATAGGCTTCATATTACCTACCAAGAGATTCAGTCTACAGCTGCTGTTGTGAAATACAAATAGAGCTGGAACGCCACACTCCAACAGTTTGCTTCTTCAGACTATTTCCAGTTCAATGGACTGAGTAAAAGAGAATTTGCATTTTCATAACCATTGTAATCATGGTCCTGATCATTATCATGATAGCTGAGTGAAAAAACAAAATTAGCAAATCATTGAGTTTCTTTGTCTGTGTGGGCTTTTCTGCATCTCGCATCTGCCTGCTTTTGTCACTCTGGATATTGTTTTGCCATAGTGTCAATGGTAACATGGAAGTGGACATCTGTGCCAGTCAGGAATACTTGTCTGCAAATTCCCTCTGCAGCAGTCAGTCAGCCTGGGCAGTTTTTTCTTAGCTGTGACACAGTGATTCTTCTAGGCTCTTTCTTCCTGCTATCCCTACTAAATTTACTATCTGTGTACTGAAGAACAACTTGCTCTCTCCAGACTCAGGAGTGAATTCACTGCCTTCTGAGCATTTTTTCTTTCTTTTTTCTTCTACTGTCAGTCTTATCACTATTCAAGACAATGAAATTAGATGCAGTTTGCTCCCCACCAAGAAGTTTATTTTGCACCTATCCTTTTCAACTGAATTATTTTAAAGCACAAGACTCTTCAGTGGAAATAGTAGTGGTGTTTTAATCATAAGGGTTTAAGGACATATGAGGGACAGGTTTTGCATGGAAAGATAATAACGGATAAGAAATAGTGGGGAGTAAATGTTGGATGACTTAGTTGTTTGTTCTGGATTTTTAAAAATCTAATTATCAGATGCCTTGATGTTGTTGTTATTCATTTTAGAAATCTTGCGATGCATGACTTAATCTCAGAATACCTGGATTTCATTCACTTTGAACAAAAATACCGTGTATGAACTAAAATTCTAATGGGTTTTGTAAGCTTCATTTACAATTGTAAGTAGCACTGCTGTAAGGTACTTCATTTAAAAAAAAAAAAAAACACCACCACTGCAGATGTGTTTGAGTTCTGTTCTTTTTTAATGTAAAAGAATTTGTGCATGGGTAACAGAAAGTCAGACTGATTTCACCATGTATTTTCTGTGGTCAGCTACCCCTTACTGCTGTAGTGGGTTTCTGGCAGGTTTCTGCAGTGGCACATACGGGAGCAAGGAATGAGACCCCTGCTCCTGCAGCTGGGCCATCGGATGCCATTAGCTCTTCTGCTAAGCCTCACTGGGCAAACGCATTCAAGTACCGGGTCCCTAAGGAATTTCACTTGGATAAATACCAGAAACATCCACTCACCCAGAATCAATGTGGGTTTTGATAGACTGAGCAAATCTTGTTATTCATGTTATCTCATTACATTTGTCTAAGTTTTGCTTTGTACGTTTATCTTCAAATTGACAGGCACATGAAATGTGCATTTTATACGCTGAAAATTAATGGTAGTTTGTTGTAAGCTATTTTCACTGCAAGTACTAAATAATGTCTAGGGAAGACATGTTTTTTACATTTTCCTACTCTTTTAATGTTTGTAAATGTCATTGTGTGTTCCATATTGAGTACTTTTGGTTGAGAAAGCATTATATACACCCAGATGTCAGAGCAGAGCAGCCACGGTGAGATCTGTAGGGCTGACTTAACTATTTGATTTGACTACTCTGGAAGTTTCAGCAGATGTGTTTCATCCCACTGATGAAATCTGAAATGTTATTGTAACTAAGACACTTAGTTTTTCTCTGTGAAGGAGGTCTCTGCCTTCTCCTTGGAGAATGATATCCCTATTTCCCATTTTTATTCTGTAAGCCCATCGTTATTCAGTAGCCAAATATTACTGTCTCTTCTAAATGCATAAGAAACTGGGGGTCATTTTAATAATTAAGATTCACAGAAGAAATGTATAGGCTTAAAATCAATCCCAGGACTTAAGAGTGTTAGAACATTGATTTAACCATGAAGTCATCTGGTCTTTCAATAAACTACATGATAAGCAAGCTTATATACATACATATGTGTCGATACAAAGTCTATAGTAAAATTATTTAATGATAAAGAAACATGAGTTACTGGTTGCTTACTCTGCGGTGTGTGTCACCTATTGGCTAATCTGAGCTTATCAGTTTCTGACTGTGTTGCACTCTAAACAACTTGCAGTTACCCTGTATAGCATGGAGGGAAGTGGGATGTGGAGAGATGTACAAATGAGGATTTTTTTAGGGTTTTTTTTTTTGTTAGAGGTCAGAAATATGAACAGTATCATTCTCAAGTAGCTTCTTCACCAAAAAGAGGAATTACACACTTCCTGAGAGCCTGCAGTTTGATACTGCAGTTTTGTAGAGGGTAGAGATGAAAAATCATTTCTGTAACTTCATTTCTTAGGAATAACTCTTTCTGCTGGTTTTGAATGTGTCTTTTTGCTGTCTTTTAATAGCGAATCTCAGCAGGTAAGGTTTGTAGGTCAAGAGAAAAAAAAACCTCCAAAACCTACATGTAGGCATAGCAGTAAACTGTGCCTGGAAATCCTGTCTTCAATGAAATACAAAGATTTCAGCTGGAGTCTGAGGAACGCAGTAAAGGGAACAACAAATTTCCTATTTGATGAACTAAGTCTGCATCCTCCCATCACACTGCTGCATTCACTGTGGTTTTAATAGGAAGAAAATACCCATTGATTTCAAAGGGCTTTGGTCAATCTGACAGAGCATTGACAAAACCCAGAGATTTCTCATGTGCCTACTGTTTATATTCCTATATTAACCTTACTAAGATCCCCTTCTGCTTCAGTGCTGCAGAGAGCTGCTGCAGAAAACAGTTCAGCCTGAACCTTAACTTGTTTCTAAGGAGGGTAAAGATGAAATTGTTACCGGGCTGTCAGGATCCAGGTCTCTGCCCTAGCTGTGCAGAGACAGCAAAGGCAGATGATTCACAGGCCTTTGTTTAGATTTCCCCCAAGCTTCACCTAACCCCTTTCTCCCAGGCTCGAGAGCTGGCACTTGGGAATACACTGCCATGGAGAGACAATTGTCAGGCGAAAGAGCACACTGGCAGGAAGCCCCTGAGAGAGGAATAAGAGATGTGGCCAGGAGGACGTGGATATGCTAGAGCTGGAGTCATTCATGAACTAAAACGAAAGTGAATTGGTTTTGGCTGGGCAGCTCCTAGAGCAAGAAAAAGGGCACATTTAGCTGCTGGAAGCCCCACATATTCCTCACAGCAGGACACAAGGCAGTCACAAATCTGGCTGGCACTCTGGTTATACAGTGGAGAAAGCCAACTGGCTGTCTAGGGTGAGAAATTCAGTCATAAGGTGGGAAGGAGGGACGGTGGAAAACTAGGGAACTAGGTCCCAGTTTGAGAAACTAGATGCATTGGCTCCTGAGTTTTGCTTTAGCTTAGTCAAGTCCACTTGCTGCCGAGTGGTAACCCAAGTTCACATGCAGGGAAAGTGCTGAGAAGAGAATTGAAGTGAAAATGGGGGCAAAAAAGAATTGGAAAATGTTTTGAAATTATTGACTTGGCTTTGATTGCCACATGGGGGAGATCTAAGTCTAAACAGTCTATTCAGAGCTGTGTCGTGTGGGAGGAATCTTTCAGCAGATACAGGGTGAGGCTCGACACTGTCTTTGTGGCTGGTGGGACAGCTGGATGATTACATCTAATCGCACTGCCAGGTGACACATGAAGATCTGGTGACATTACTGGAAAAAAGTAATTAACAGCTGATGCAAAGCATAACTTTTCCTACCCTGTAATCTTTCTGACACATTTTAAACTTATCCCCATTATGGTTCATTCCCTCTAAAATGTGCACAGTAGCATGTGTCCAGAGATTTCAGAAACACTGTGAATTCTGTAAAAAAGCCAAATGCTTCCTCAGGCAGGAAGCTGGACATAGGTTTTGTAGGATTATTAAAATGGCAATAAATTAACATTTCTGCAAAGTTAGCTTATGTAAAATTTACTTTCTTCACAATGATTATTTCTTTAAATATAAAAAGCAGAATTGCTAAAAGGCTTCTAAGATAATTTAGTCCAGCCCATCCATTTTGTGTCGTGCTAAAGTGATCCAGAGGAAACAAATGGGGCATCCATCAAAGCATAGTCAGTTAGGTTTAAAAAACAAACTTGAAGACACCTTTAGGTAGAATAGTGAAGTACTTTGTGAAGCAGGTCATGAACAGATTGCAGCTAGTTTTCGGTGTTCGAGTAAGAATCCCTGACAGTTGCAGAATGCAGACATTTTTAAAGTCCCGATGAGTATAGCTCAGTTCTATATCCCCACCACCAAGCTGGCTGTGCGATCTGTCCATCACGGCTTCTCACACACACACGCAAGAAGAAATAACTTATAGTCTAGCATTAGGAGACGAGTCATATAGGCGTAAAGCCAATTGTGTTCCACCTAGCAACAACCCAGTATCTAAAGCTAATATCCTACAGTCTGTGCTTTTGAATCCCTGCCTTTTTCTTTACCTTTATCTGCAAGGACTACTGTATGGCCAAAAAGGTTATTTGTGTTGTACCTTTAGTCCCAGGCACACTGAGTCTGGATATGTCAGAAAATTCAGGCTGACCTCTGCTCTAGAAGAGCTGTGTGCCAAAATATGTGTACTTGAGCTTTCAGTTAACTGCCTTCCATATGTGCTTTCAAACCGCTTGAGGTCAACCTAAATAGAGCATGTTTCACAGCTGAAATTCATCCTGTCCAAACTCACCTTAAATCTTCTAGCATCTGCTTTCTGTTTACAAGCAAAAAAGCTGCAGGTGGGCTTTTAAAATGCGTTTATTTAAATATATTTTTAAATATATATTTTAAATGTTTATTTCAATTTTATTTAATGTTATTTTTATATTCCCAACAGCATGTGTTATATTTCACAGACATGGTTTTGCTGTAATTAACTTCAGATTTGTCCACTACCTGTCAGACAGTTGTAGATGACTGTACCTCAGACCAGAACTAGAGAAACTTGGGCTCAGAGAAGTAGTTTGCATGTCTAAAAGCAAGACAAAGTCAGTTTTGGATCTGTAACCACAATGCAGCTTTTCCAGGTCCCACCTGACGAATACTTAATATCCCTGTCCCATGGGAAGACAGAGGAGTTGATAGGACCAAGCAACTTTCAAGGACACATTCCCATAAAAATCCCAGTTCTGTGTGGAGCCTGCCAACACAAGGATCTGTGCCTATCCCTGTCTGTGGGTCTTCGTGAGGTGAGGAAAACTGGTGCTGTGTTTAGTGACTCTACTCTTATTTCTGCTCAGTTTTCAGGACTTTACTTGTTGTCATTCTTCACTATCCTCGTTGGGCTGGTGCTCTACTCCTCCACATCCACCTACGTAGCCCAGGATCCTCGAGTGTACAAGCAGTTTCGAAACCCTTCAGGACCTGTTGTAGACCTGCCAGCCACCGGCCAGCTGGAGCCTTCGGTAACATACACCAGTCTGGGGCAGGAGACGGAAGAGGAGCCTCACGTTAGAGTTGCTTAAACCCAGGGCTGTTGATCGCCTACTGATGATTCGGTGGAGCTCGTGTATCCATTATATCTGTATTGTACATAGAGAAAGGTATTTACCAGGTGCAGTTACGTTGGTGAGCTGCAAGGTAGCAAATAAGGAAAGCTCATAAAAATACAAATTAATCGTTCCAGGGTGTTCATTGCAAGGAGATGCCAGTCCCTCGTTTACGATATAAGCAGCGTGTTTGCAATACAAACTGCTGTATATCAATCAGTTCATGTCAAACTACCTGTGAAAGATACTCAATATATAAGCTGAAATTACAAAAAGACATTCATAGAAGGGTGGTTTTGCACTCACTGAGCGATATTATGTCTAAGCCACACCAGTTGTGGAGAAACCGCCTTTTTACAGCAAATACACTTGTGCAATCACTGTTAATTTCTCTCTAAGATTTGTTCGTTTACACAAAAGGGATAGGTTAGTCATGGTAGCAACACCCTGACACATTTTTACTAGCACCTTGGATTTGGTGAGAGAAAACCAACAAATTCATCTGTGCCAACTGACTAGTTGCCCTTTCTAGGTAATCTGTTCCATGAATCCAGAGGAGGGACAACTTACAATATCCGTCTCTATTCTAGGAATAGGTATAAGGCAAGCATTTTAGCCTTTCTATATTTGCAGAAGTGAAGTACTCAAGCATTGACCTCCCTGTGATCCATGGCAGATTTCCTAGCAGCTGAAGTTCTGCATCAGGTGACATGGAGTTAGTTTCTCTGTAGTTGTGACTAACACAGATTTCTTACTTTTTAAATTTTAATCTGTAAAGAGAAGAATACATTTTCTAGTTTCCTATGTATTTTACCTCTCCATGGTAAGATGACATATGTGGATCGGGGCACTTATTTTAGACAGTGCATTGAGGGCACCTTCTGCTGTTCTGGTTTGCTTAGTTTCCTATGGTTCATTATTCTAACAATACCCATTTATGAATGTGTCTGTTTTTCACCCAAATCTACTAATTGTAAAAATCAGGAAGATTAAGCGAGGGATTCATGAGCAGAAAGACTGGACCATCTGCTGGTGTTGCTGCAGTAGTGCACAGGCATTCATACTGTCAGAGTGCAGCCAATTATTTTTCATTAACTACAAAACTAGCAGAAGAATTCAGCAGGGAAAATAGTAAAGGTGTGCTCCACAACTGTACTTCTGCTCCATGAGCCTTATCTGAATGGGGGAAATGTTGGACACCACCATGAAAAATCCATCTCTGCCTGTATGTTTGCTCTTCTGAGAGCTCAGTAAAAGGAAATCATTATTTCAACATCCGTCATCTATTTTTAATTAAAAATTAAGGGAGCAAAGATGATCTTTTGTAAAACAGACAGGAGAGGGATCCAGGAGAGCTTGGTTTTATTCACAGATCTGCCATATCTCTGGTGATCTTGGGCATAACTTACCTTCTGTGTGGCTGAGTTTCCCAATCTGTATATATGGGAATAATGATATTTTACCTACCTCACAGGGGTGCTATGGGACCAAGTTACTTTAAAATGCTTCAGGATCTTCAGAAGGAAAGAGATTAAGAAGTACACAATAGTGCTGTAAAAGTGTGCATACATTCATTGTATTTGGAAATAGAGTTTATGGCAGGGTTGATGAATATTTTGCTTGCAGGCAAAGAAGATTGATTTGAATGTTACTCAGCTGAAGAAGTCTGCCTTGAGTGAAAACGTAGGGCTTCATGTTTGAAAAATACAACTTAGCTATTTCTATTTAAAAAAAGGGGAAAAAAAAATCAATCTGTACCCTGGAGATTAGAAAGGCCACACAGTTCAACCAAGCAGGATGAATTTCTGCTGAGGTAACATTCATCTTTTATAGTTCTGTTCTACTTTAATATGGAAGGGGCTTCCCTGAAGCAGACTGGGAGTAGTATGTATGCATAATATACATGAAGGGGCAGATGCCGAAATGCTGTTGAACTGCAGAAGTACGTGGTATCTTATTCTTGCTGTGGAGGAGAAGAGGCAATTTCTGTCCCACTGTGTTTAGGCTGTCTGCCACGATCCTGCTGCAGCTGACTGAAGTGTCTGCAGATTGCCAAACCATGCCCAAAATGATCTCAAAAGTTTCGGTTAAATTGGGTTGGTTTTAAACTCATAACAAATGTATGATTTTTTTTCCCCATGCATTCTGTTTATTTAATCTTTTTAGTCCCATGTTTCCAAGCTTTTTCTCTTAAGCTGTCGAGGATTAAAAGAAAAAAAAAATTCCCCCAGAGAAACAGAGTCTATATTCTGGGGATATTAAGGAAAGTCTAAATTCTAGGGGATTCAAAGAAAAAAACCCAAAAAACACTCAAGAAAGACTACCTAATACTTCAAGGTCAGGTCTATGAGGTGGAATTCCAGGTTGGAAATGCATGGTCAGGTGAAGCCCTCGTGCAGTGGGGCCAGCAAACATCCTCAGATCAGACACTGGGAGGGCTTCTGCTTCAGGCAGGTTTCTTACATTCCCCGGGAGCAGTCTTTGGTTACAACTGCCACGACCCCCTCAGGTGCCTGAAGGCACGTGGGTGGGCACCTGTCATCTCAGTCTTTTTTGCTACCTTTTATACCAATTAAATACCTTTCTCTGAACATTAGTCCCATGTTGGTCTTGAGACCTTTGAGGATTGCGTGTGTGCGTGTTTGTTTCATGTTTACAATTCCTTCCTTTTGCATAATTGTTTCGATTAATTTTGTTATTGGTATTTATTTTAAAACCAAATGTTTGTAGTCCTTCCACCTCCCCTTCTTTTTTCTGACACTAACTTGTAGATGTTTGTTAGAGTCTTTTCAGAAACAGCTGGCTAGGAAGCATCACCCAGCCAGTTCAGTGGGCGGGGAGTTTCTACTTACAAAGATTTGTGATCCACGGGTTGCTGAGGTGCCATCTGAAGCAATTTTTATAGGCTATTTTAAAAAGCTCTGTTGTATGGAAATTAGTTATGAATGTTTTGGTGTGCCCTCTGCACCCAGCCACCATCTCCTGTGTTACTTCTACAGGAGGAGTTTGATGTGCAAAGTTGGGCTATTTCACTGTCTGTGTTTCCTTTTAACGAAGGTGGATACTCGGATGAGCCCGGGGTGCTAGTGCCGGGTAGACCGCAAAGGAAAACAGCAGTATAGCTTTACAAGTAACTGTTGACTGAAAAACTGAGGTGTAATAAGGGAGACTGTTGCTTCTACCTGCTTGTTTTCTGCAGTTCGAGACCTCAGTGCGCACCAGCAAAGGTTCAGCTATCTAACTGGCAGCTACTCTCCGTGTTGTGTAGGACGTCTCTAGCTCTGTATAGCTCCTTGCCTGAACAAACTGAAACTCTCTTATACTGCTGGGTCTGAGCAACCCTTAGCAAGACTGATGTAATTTTCTGCTACTGGATAAAAACTGTCACTGGGAGACAGACCTTGCCTTTGTTCCAGCTACAAACTTTCAAAACACACAACGACAGACCAAGCAATTGAAAAATTTTGCACCACTGTGTCATAAGAAGTTTTGATGTATAGTGTAGAGATTGCTAACTTGTGCTATTAACATTTTGACAAGTGTGTAGTATTGTTTTCTTTCCTTTTTTAAAAAACCATTTAGTATTCCTGAGCTAGCTACAAATATAAATTTTACCCCATGGGTAGGATTTTATTGTTAAATGCCATAATAAAGCACACTAATCTTGACACCGCAGATGGAAATACGAACCAAAACCAAAACCAAGCAAACAAAATCCCAACCCCAAATCCTGCATCAAAAAGCTGAACAAACCTTTCTCCATTTTGATATTTGCATGCACCTATATGGACTGGCTGTGGCAATGTAATGCCTGTATAATGTTTTCAAATAAAAAAAATAAATGCTTTATGAAAGCGGGTCTATTAGTTTCCTTGCCTGTTTCCTTTCTGCTTTCTTAGCCTGAAATGGTTTTTCTGAAGTGTAAATCTTGACTGCAGGGCATAATTTTATGTTCTTCTGAGGACTTCTTTCTATTGTGAGATGGTTAACCTACAATGCCTTCCAAAGTGTCTAAGCATAGGAGCTATTAGGCACCCTCAAGTGTCATGCCTGGGGTGCTGCTCCAGAAGGACAAGGGGTCTCCTGTGAACCCTCTGTCTTAGCCTGCCGTTCCCCTATGGCTAGCTCAGGTATCCTGATATTCATTGCCCTCATCTGGACTCAAAAGCACTCCCCCACTGTTCTCCTGAATGGGTTAATCACTCCAGAATTAGTCTGGAGTAAGGCACGTGTATGGTGTTGACTGGCTTATCTGGCAGAGATTACTGATTGTCTGCAGCTGCCTTACCCACTCCTCCCTCCCGGCTGCTCTGTCCTCACTTCAGCATTGTTCCCTGGAGAGTCCTGAAGCAGGAAAAGGAAGGATGGAGATAAAACTTGGACATCAGGGGGAAAAATGAATGTCAGGAGGAGCAGAATTTGGGCAAGAAAGAAAATGAGACTGACTTTTTTAAAGTCCACAAGGGAAGAAAGGAAAAAAAGATCCTCAGTGTGTGAGAGCAAGGGATTTTGTGAACAGTATTCACCTGTAAGAGCATTTGCCAGTATTTGCATCTGTCCATCTCTCTTTGCCTGATGTCTCAGAAGGAAACTTTGCATCAGTATTTCTCACATACATCATTGCTGAGTGAAAAAGGGAATGGAGACTGGTGATCTCATTGCTAGCTTTTCCCCACACCATAATTGTGTGCAGACAGCAGTGCTGCACCCATTTGCTGGTTTGTCTGATTTTCCAGTATGACTGTTTCCTAAGTTATCAAGGGCTCCAGAAACTGGGTTAGTGTGGATGGCTTTATCGTGCTAACAGTTGATTTGTATTTTCCTCCAAATCTGCTCAAGAGTCTCTCTGGCATTAGAAAAATCTCCTTTTATTGCCTAGTTAGAATTCAGCCTGGGTGCTTGAGTCATATGAACAGTAATTGCTTGGAATTATTCTAAAAATAGATCATAAATAATCATTAATGGATCCTTCTGTGCTTAAATCAAACATGTTTCAACACTGAAGGACACTCAATCAGCTTAAGCCTACCATTCTCCCTTGTTTTTTTGTTTATTTAGAACCAGTTCTCCAAAATATTACAAATCCAAAGCTGAATGCTTAACAGCAATATGCTCTGGCATACAAATAAGGAAGCAATGCTTTTTGCAGTTGTAAAAGTTGTTTTATTAAGTCTGCTCTACAGTTTAAGCCAAAAAATGTGCCAAACCTTTACAAAAAGGAAGACCTCTGCTTGTATAGCCAAAGATTGGTTCCCACACCAATTGCAAAGTGAGTACTAAACACCAACAACACGGCAGTAATGATGACATTAAGAGTAAGAGCATTGGTCATGTTATCCTCCTCCTCCAGTTTGCTATTATTTGGAGGCATTTTTTTTCTTATCCTAGAAGTTCCATTTTTAATTGAAAATTATGCACTGAGTTCCTCTGATATTCATGAGATCAGAATTTGGCCCTTTATGGATAATCTAATGTTGCAGAATCCTTTAATGCATACACATACTGTCAATCCTATGTACTACACAAATGATTGTAAATTGAAACTAGGTGATTTTATTGGATTTATAATTTTTATTCTACCTAGATTCTGATTTATAAGCTTTAGCTGTAGTTGACTTCTTTGTGACCTGATTATGTACAGTGCCCTCAGGCAACTGGCTAGTGCTACCCTGATAATGCATTATTAATTCCTTACTGTTAAATACATTATTTATAGTCACTATTGCATTTTATTCCCCACATTCTGATAGCAGTGCACTCATTCAATTTCAACATAACTGCAAAGCTGTCAGTGTGAAATCTTCCCCTCCTTCCCATGTGAAATATGTACATGCTTGTCAGGTGCCAAGTATTGGATTTACCATGGATAAATGAAGGACTTCTTTTATTCGAGACCTTATCAAAGCAGAGATAGATAATGAATATGCACCGAGTTTACGTGATCATTGAGCACTGAAATGCTAAATGATTTGAGTACAATGCTAGAGACACTTTGCATACAGAATAGTGACTAATAGTTGGTAGGCTTGGATTTTTACAGGTGCAGAACACCTGCAAGCCCACAGATCAATGTTATGCAAGGTCATGCATATTTAATGTCCCACTGCCTGCAGTAGCCAGTGTCACAAAACCCTGGCTTTTTGCCAGATCCATAGCAAACTAGCAATTCTTAAAATGACTGCTTGCCTAAATGAAATTCCTAAGGGGGAAGGGAATGGACTAATCACGACAAAAATCTGAACGGTCTCATTGCATGGCTCCCTGTGAGCTTTGACTTGAATTATCTAATGTAGTGCCTGGTATTAAACAGATTTGCAGATGTTAAATAGGTCACACAAGTATGCAGCCACTGGAGTGGATTTCCTAAGTCTTTGTGTCCTATACACCCTCTGTGAGCCTACACTTAAACACAAGAGAAAAGAGAGCAGCCACAAAACAGGATGGCAACTTTATTCATTTAAAACTGTTGCAGTTTGGGTTTTCCACACTTCAGCTTCCATTCATCAGGATTCATTTAAAAACCAAGTTGATGAGGAATGTTAGCGCTGCAGGACCTGCTTTGAAATTGCGTCCTCAGAGCACGCCACCTCCTGTGGCAGGACTGCTAACAGTACAAGCAGGCCACGCTGACCAGCAAAGTATTTGAAACCTCCCCCAAATCTGAGTCTTAATATTTTAGTCTTGAGTTTTAATACAACAGGGAACAGTGTTTCAAAGTAAAAGAAGGAAGTGCTGAAAGAAAAGGATAGCACCGAGCTTCCTAGTACCTATGCTCTGTTACCCAGATGGTGTAACAGGGTTTTTTCTCAAGTCACCATCCACCAATCTCCACATAGCAAATACAACTGCTAAGCTCATCTTCCCTGCCCTTTTGCTCCAAGTTAGTCTCACTACCTTCTGAATCCCTGACTTGAATGCATTCATTTCACATCTTCAAGTGCTTTACCTGTCCTGCCTCTCCCCCTGCCCGAGTCTGCCCCTGTAGGTCCTCTGCCTGCTCGCCGACCTCTCAGAGAAACATCTTACTGCTTTGCTGCTTGTGTAGTCCAGCAAAATTGGCTTCTGGCTTTGATGGAGAGGCAACTTGTCACAGAATATTTGAACAGAAGCTTCTTTCAGTGTGTGTATGGATGTCAGGCTCCACCCCGCTCTGTTGCAACTGAAGTTATTAAAAAAAAAAAAATAATTAAAATGCCCTCCCAATTCTACTACATGCTATTCATCCAAAGGTATAGCAATATGATATGCAGCCAGTCACATGGAGATTCAAAAAAATGATGTCTTTTTGTCTGCCATTTGACTTACAGTGACAGTGAAGACTTGCTTGCTAAACCTGTCTCTGACTTTGAAATTAAGAGGGGTGGCTGATGGAGGATGAGCTACGAAGGGACATTTGAACTGAGTGAGTGACGGTAACCCAAGTCATCCATTGATGGAAAAGATAAACACAAAAGGCAAAATGCCTCTCCAGATTGCAATTACTTGAATTATTTACGGAGATGGCATTGGCAATCCGTTCACATATATGGAGATTTGCTTCCTCTTCCCAAGTCTTCTCTCCTGCAGCTAGTGTTTTCCTTTCCAGCCTCCCTGCAGTTGGTCACACCAAAGAAAGGGTTAATTCTGTTAAACAAAAGGAAAAAAAAAAAAAGGAGAAAAGAGAGGAAAAAATTAGAGAGGAAAAAAGAAAGGTAGGGTTTATCCAAGATAACTGTGATAGCTCACAGCTTTCTTCTTACACAAGTGACTGCTTTGAGCTGTGTTTGGTGCAGACTTGAACTGTGGCTGAGCTGACATTTGTCATCACAGACTGGCAGCAGGATTGCAAATACTCAGCCCTTGAACCTAAATCTTCACTTCTACCACAGACCTCAATTCATGGAAGAGGACGGAGAGACAGACATGGCTGAGCTCTTTATTTCCTCTGGATGTGGAACATCCTGCTTGAGACAGGATGAGAAAGTTTGTGCTGCTACGCTGCTCAAGTTCAAATTTTGTGGCTTGGTGTAGAGCTATGTTCAACAGAGCCAGCAGCCTGGCACCTTCCACAGATTTACTTTAATTAGAATTATTGTTGTAAGCTGCTGAGCTAAAGGAAGTAATTGCAGCAGCTGCACTAGCAATGCCTTGTCTCTACTGCTGGGGCAGGGAAAACATCACTGCCAGCTACAGAACAGGTATTTTATCATGACAAGAGAATACTGACAGACTTGATTTTAAAGGTGCATCAAGAAATTTCAGGAAATAGGTGACATGTCCATTAAAACAAAAAAAGCGATACAGCACTCCCATTTTTACTTGTACATTTTTCTTTTGAGTTTGCCATGTTTTTGCACCAAGAGCCATTTTCCACATCACTGTTTGAACCAGAGTAAAATGCAGATTCACAAGGGGGTTAAAAAAGGCTTTGGAAGTCCGAGAGACTTTCAGTCACATGAAATTTGGTCCTGCACCTTGCTCAGATAGCAAGCATTCAAAGCAGGAAGGTGTCCGTGAGGCCAGATACAGACTCCTGCAAGCCCCCTGTGTCACTGAGGGAGAAGGCTCACCATTTTGAAAGGGAAAGACATAGCAGTGAGGAAGAGAGAAAAGTGATGATTATGGGCAGATGAAGAAAGAGAGAGAGAGGGTCTCTTAGGATGGAAAAGTGCTATAAAAAGGACATGAATTTTGAAGGAGAAAAAGGCTGGGGAGCAGAGGGACTGTGGCCTTGGGGGGGGATACTTAGGAGGCTGGAGAGGAGTAGGAGAGGAATTCATCACCCTGTCTGCTGCCTGAACACTGCAAAATCTCGAGGCTGTAGCTCTCCCCTTGATCAACACCAGGTGTGGAAGAAATGTCTTCTGCCCTCATGTCCTCGAAAGGAGCATTGCTCCTTTGCTGCAGATTTCTCTCATGACTTTATAAAGCAACAGCTGCACACCATAATCTACTAACGCTAGAATGTAAGAATTTCTTCTCTTAGTTATTCCCGCCAGCTTTTAGTGATTCACTGCTTGACTTCCAACACAGCAGTGCTTCACTTGAGGAATCCCACTTTCTTGTTCTCCCTTATCTCCCTCTGAAATCACAGTGGCAATAAAAAGAAGCTGTGTTTGTAGGTGTCTCCTCTTTAGAAACTGTATCTTGCAGTGTTTGTGTTGGATATGTGTGTACCTAACCCAAAACACTGCCAAAGCCAAGGAACAATCCCTCTTAAATATTCAAGATAAAAGAAAAACCCTCAAACAAGAACACTAGTGCGGAAAGAAGCTTAAGACTTGACATCAGTTAAGGTATTCTTGTTGCCTTGCATGGTGGTGGGTTTTTCCTACCAATAGCCTCTGTCTCAAACTGAGTTTTTAAAATGTATTTAAATCTGTGAGGGAAAACTTGTAGTCTTGGATATTCATATTCTGGGGAGATGACATCTCTATGAATGTGAAAGATAGTCAGTATGCCCAAGCAGAGAGAAAATAACCTGCCTTACTTTGTTTTTCTGTATTTCACAGTGTTGATACTGGCTGTCTTTTGACTGTTCTTTGCAAAAGCTGCATGGCAATTGGTAAGTATATTTGAGGCTCTGTAAAAGGAGCACCTGGAGTTTGCCACTAACACTTAAATTTAAGGAGAAGTATCTGGAACTTTCTGTTTGTTATTTCAAAAATATTTTGTTTGGAGGAATTCTATGCCTTATAAAATAACTCAGTCTTGTTATATCAACATTCCTGGACAAAAGCAACTCCCAGATCTCATGTTCAACAGTTGTCTCCTGCATGCCTTGTATTTGGCTTGCACAGAGCGATGAAAAAAAAAAGGTGTCACTTCTTTCACTTCTTGCTCTGCAGGAAGGAGAAACGATGAAGGGAGAAAAATAGAGAGAAAAACTGTGGGGGCTCTGTGGGCCACTCACGTGATAGTTTTGCCTCTCTGACTGTGGATTCATAAAGTAGTAAATCTGCAACTGCTCCAAACTACTCCTCATCACACAGTGATGTGTCAGTCTTCAATAACAGAGCCTAAGGGGTCTGTTTTGACACACAGACCTGATAAAGAGAATAGAGAAAAAAGAGTAAAGCAGCACATATGAGAGCATACTGAAAAGAAGCTTGCAGCCACTAACGAGAAGCTGTTTGAGCCTGTAATTGTCACTTATGCATTTGGAAAAAATAACACAGCTGAAATGCTTCAGCATTCTGATTTCCATGAAATGAAAGGTGTGGTGCACAGAAAATGAATCAGCCTGTCACACCATCCACTGACGAAGGCAAAAGGAATAATCACCAACTAGAAAGTATCTGTGCAGAACTAGCCCCAGACAGCAATAGCACCTGCTGGGGATGGTAGCACATCTTCCACGAGAGCTGCTACGTTTCTGAAGTAATGGTATTTACCCCCAAAAATCTTTCTGTAGGAGCCTTTCACTTACAATTGGTAACCTGGAGGCAATTGTTACCTGGCCTTTGCATGTGAAAAGGTGATTTCATTTCACTTCATCAGTAAACATACCACTCTTTGTATTTATATTACCTAGATACAAGGAAAAATATTTTTCAGCCTGCTGAGGACGTGGCAGGTGAAGCTCATTTGCATACTGTAGACATTTGTGCAGCACTTCAAAAGAAAGAATATTTGCTTTTTTTCTTATGAAGTCTAAGACTTTGACTTGTCACATGGAGAAACCTGGTATTTATAAGTAGATCTCAATGCTTCTGTTATGCTTGCAGAGCTTGTATACGGGAGAACTGTACCTAATGCTGCTCCATGTGTCTCGTGGCTGACACTTGAACTGTACCCATTTGGCCTTCATACTTTCTTTTTACTCTCTTTAGCGTAATGGCAGAGCCAAGTCTTGTTTCTGGGTCTTGCACTGTGATGACTTGATAATTTAACCTGATTTAATTTCCATTTTTTTCTGTGTATTTACCGCTGTGCTTGGGATATACTTGGGATATAAAAGTCCCACAGTCTTAAAAGGCCCTTAAATGACACAACTGAAAATGATAAAGGGAGTAAAATATATTTACCCTTTTCCCAATTTTATGTGGCATAGCTCTTAAAATTTAAACATACTGCTGTATTTAAAACTAATACCATAAATGCTAAATTGCTGTTATTAAGGTTTCCACATTAATACCTTTTTCTTCAACGTAGGTGCGATATTCTATGTATTGTATTTTAAAATAAGAACAATCTAATAGAGTTTGCATTTAAGCACTTTAACAGAAAAGAGAACTGCTGCAAAAGTGTACAGACAGATTATTCTTGAAATGTATTCCTCTCTTCAGCTGTCAACTGATGTTTCTCTTTAAATGGGCTTTCTCGTTTTGGATGCCATCCTCCCATTTCCATCCCCTGACGATGCCTTCAGGCATCCATACACAGGGAACAACTTTTAAAGAAAGCTGTTTAATAAAAGACAGCTGCAAATTTTGACCTTTTCTGGAGGTGCGTTGTGTAAATCCTGGCTGGGCAGTAGCTAATCCCCTTGCCTTCTGCCCAGCTGCCAGGTGTTGCTGAAGCTTCATGATGGCTCCTGCTTAGCCCTTGGGAAGATCTTTGTGAATGCATCTCTAATCCTGCACTTTCTCTCCCTATTTTACTGGTAATCACCTTGACATCATTCAGCAAGTTTTTTCGGCAATTGCATATTCTCCTGAGATCTAGAAAGCTGTAGTTCCTTTGGTTTGTTTCTCCACTTTTTAATTTATTCTCTGAATGTTCTTGGCTGTTCCCCCTCCAGTTCTCCTCTTAAGACTTGGAGAATTTAATTCCTTGGTTGCTTTCTCTCCCTTCCTTCTGCATTTCTCCCTTCCTTCTGCATATTATGGGTAAGTTTGCTTATATACCATCTGCTAAGGGAATGCTAAGGACTTCCAAACCCTCCTCTCAAGTTCAGATCAGCCTTCTCTGTCAATCCAGATTAAACTGTCTAACATAATTTTGTGTGTGACAGCATGGCTTAAGTCTTGCTCAGTCTCTTCCCACCAGAGCTGCTTATCTCTGTTCTTAATTACTGCGAACTCTGCAGTCCTGAAGCCACCCCTGCTTCCAATGGGTGTGCGGTTTTGTCCTGAAGAAATGCTGCTGCTCATCTTGGTTTAATTAAAGTAGTTTCTCCTTCAAGGTTGTTCTTCAGGAATAGCACATAAGCGATCAATTCCACTTCTTTTTTGCTTCTGCAGCAGATAAGGAGCAGGGAAAGTAATTGGCACAAGGGTCTTCAGCCACAGACGTTCTTCACAGTTCACCACTGGAGTGTTGTTTATTCAGCTGGTATCAGGCAAGTGCATATTGTCTTGGGGTTCTTTTTAACACTTTCTTTAGTATAAGGAAGCTAGTCACTTTTTCATTTCAAATGGAGCAATCTTCTACTACTTGAAAACTTGCAGTAAATTAAAGTGTCTGTGTAAGACCTTATGGAAAAGGAAGGAGACCCCTTAAACCACAACTACCACCATTCACACTCCCTGTCTCAAGGACTGCACTTGTTCGTACGCAGGTACTCATAAGCCACCCAAGATCTGTAGTGAACAACACCAAGAACTAGAATTTCAGCTTCCAAATCCTCAACATGTCTCTCATGCTGCTATATGAATACTTAATACCACAGGTCATGAACCAAGCATACAAGCTTTGAGTTCTGTTTCAGTATTTACTGATAGTTTTATATTTACTCTGTTGCGAGGCCGTATAAAAAAAAATTAAAGATGGCAACACAAACATGAAACAAGTCACCACAACCAAGAAACTTAAAATACTGGAAGTTATTTCTTGAACATAAATAATTCTGCCTTCTGTTTCATAATTTTCCAATGCAACTACTTCTTGCCTGAAACATAGAAGCAGAGAGCCACATGTGGTTTTATGCACATAGCTAATTGGGAAAATGAAATTATTAATATCCCTGTCTTTTCTCACCGTATTTTCCACAATAATCGGATAATTTGAACCCTACTTTTGGTAGAAAAGATGTGTACTGGGTTTCTTTCCAATGCAACTTTCTAAAGTTGTCCTTTTGCATGTTGACAATACAGTCTTCCCCTCAACCCCAATACTTTTATTATTGTTCTGTAGATATGAAATACAGTGATTAAAAGACTGTTTAAAACCGTCATTCCTGTGTGTCGTAATTCTAAACTTCGCAAGATGTTAAAAAAAATTTTTATATGTTTTTATATATTTTAAGGCTTAATTTTTTTTTCTCCTTATCTTCTCCTAAAATGCAAAACTGAAGTTCTGACTCTTAACACTAGCCCAGAAATTCTGTGAAACATTAAAAGCATGTGCAATTATGGTCTCTTGTCGCAAGTCCTTTCCACCTTTGCTTGACCCCAAATTTAGACTATTCTCTGCTTCTATCTTCTGGATTGTTTTTTGGCTTACAAATGAAAAATGTCTTACAATTATCATTGTTGGTTTTTGAGTCTTTGTATGTAAGAATTGGACTCTAACACCAACAGCAATAAAGCACCTTTATTTTAGACTCCAATACTTTAAACCAAAAGCCATAAATCCAGGCAATCTCTGCAGGTTTACCTCTCTCCTCAGAACTCACTGGGAAGGGAAATTGCTATGATGTGTTCTGCTGCTATAGTTCAGTTATTGTTTGTCTGTTTTCTAAAACAACATTCAAGATTATAGAGTTCTTGCTGTTACCCCATTCAAAACAGTTTTCTTGCTCCTGCTACAAAAAAGGAATTGGCGACAACTTTCTTTTCCTTTAATAGCTATTCATCTTATCCCACATTGGGAAAACGTGTAGTGTGAGGACACTGTTGTGGATTAACAAAAGCATTCTATAAACTTCTGTCCATCAGCTGTTCATCCTGAAACGTTTTCAAATTACTTGTGGATTAAAGGCAGGCAAGTGAGGGTTAAATCTGTGTTTGTCTGTGTTTACTTCTGACTGAGCACCACACAGTGGCTGTGATGGAACCCTTTTTCACTATGGGATCAAATGGTGGCTTTTCATCTGTCT
The DNA here is from genome assembly GCA_033558235.1 of Neomorphus geoffroyi. Taxonomy (NCBI): domain Eukaryota; kingdom Metazoa; phylum Chordata; class Aves; order Cuculiformes; family Neomorphidae; genus Neomorphus; species Neomorphus geoffroyi. The sequence goes on along the minus strand of JAUMJM010000005.1, from coordinate 113,901,662 downwards.
TCTTTTATCGTTGATGCATATTTTTGTTTTGATGTGAAAATTATATGGTTTGAAAACACTACTCATTCTGTCAAAATAGTTAACATATAGTTACCATGGGGGAATATCTTTGATAGTCTCCTCAGATAACAATTTGTCATAGCCATTAGTGTCACTTCTCTATATTGTATATTCAGGACAATTGACCAAATGTCTTTTGATGTTACTCTCCCAGGACCTCTTAAACTGGAGCTTGAACTGTTAATTGTAATCTTATATTATGTGCATAACAAAGTATGTAAGACCACTAGAACCACTAGGAACCATTCTTCACTATGGGATCAAATGGTGGCTTTTCATCTGTCTTCTTTTATCGTTGATGCATATTTTTGTTTTGATGTGAAAATTACATGGTTTGAAAACACTACTCATTCTGTCAAAATAGTTAACATATAGTTACCATGGGGGACTAGAATTCCAACAAGATGTTCTTAAAATTAAGAGAGAAATGCTTGTACTGAATCTGAAGTTTCCTTGTTTCCTTTCTCCATGGAGATTACATTGCTATGTAGATTTTCAGTATTTCTAATGTTCAGGTTCTTAGAATATTGTGGCCTGCAGTGAAAACTCAGACTGCAACTGAATTTCAGGATTTAACTTTTCATTTGCAATTATTCAAACAGAGGATTTATTCCTCAAGAAGTTCGTGAATGAGTGCCTTAGTGCCCTATAGATAGGAATGGTATTAACAGAAATGCAATGAAAAACTCAAATACTTAGATCCAGAATCTTTTCTTAGTGCAGAGAAAAGAGAGCTTCTGAGAGAGGGAGGAATATAAGGTACAAGGCAGAAGTAGTGGCTATGTGCATCCCGCTGTTAGCAACAGGGCTCTGGGAACTGTGGAAGTAGCTAGGACACTAAATCTGTTATCTGAACTGTTCGAAGTAACTCTTGCTAAACGGCTGTGCTCTTTTTCTTTCACTTAACGATGCCTGTGTTTTGCCAAAAAAAGCTCAATGACCGATGCATAGGAACATGGTCTTACTGGAGCTGTCTGCTTGACTTCATTAAATAAAGATTAATTTCTCCTATGTGTAGAGAGTACATTGCAGGGTTATGTATACCTTTGGACCTGAGTTAAATCTTTGATAGTCTCTTTAGATAACAATTTGTCATAGCCATTAGTGTCACTCCTCTAGACTGTATATTCAGGACAATTGATCAACTGTCTTTTGACGCTGCTCTTGCAGGACCTCTTAAGTTGGGGTTTGAACTGCTAATTGCAATCTTATATTATGTGCATAACAAAGTATGTAAGACCACTAGAATCTTTTTGTAGCTTCCTCATGTTTGCCTTCTGTCTTCTTTACGAGCACACTTCAGTTTTGAGGTTTATTTAATTCCACTTGACAGTAGAATCATAGAATTGTGGAATCATAAGGTTGGAAGAGACCTCTCAGATCACCGAGTCCAACCGTGCCCTACTAAAACATGTCCCTAAGGAACTCATCTACCCATCTTTTAAACACCTCCAGGGATGGTGACTCCAACATCTCCCTGGGCAGCTGTTCCAATCCCTGACCACTCTTTCAGTAAAGAAATTTTTTCTAATGTCCAGTCTAAACCTCCCCTGGCACAACTTGCAGCCATTTCCTCTTGTCCTATTGCTTGTCACTTGTGAGAAGAGCCCAGCACCCACCCCGTCACAACCTTCTTTCAGGTAGCTGTAGACAGTGTTGAGGTCTTCTCTCAGCCTCCTCTTCTCCAAGTTGAACAACCCCAGTTCCCTCAGCTGCTCCATCCAGCCCTCTTGCAACCCTTTGTCCTTAAGAGCCACCTCCCATTGGACTTTGTCAAGCAGCCTCCTGAAAAGTTCGAAGTCTGCCCTACGGAAGTCCAGTGTGGCCGTTTTGCTGATCCCTCTCCTCACTGTCCCAAAAAGCGATTTTCAGATTATTTGAATGATGTACACTGTATTTCACATCTTAAGACAATATTTGCTGTCCCATATTAGTAATGCCACATCACTCTTGTCTGGGTTTGACAAGTTGGAAAACTGCAGTTTATTGAGGTTAATTATTGCCAAAAAGAAAATAATTCTTAGACCCCAATGAGCATCTTTTCATTGTGTAGTTCTGCTTCTGGAGTCCTGAAGTGCCTTAAATCCAGACTCCTTCAAATATGTCTCTTTAGAAATAGGCCCATGGATGATCCATTGAGAATAAAAACGTGTCATACTGGTGAGATGTCTTTTGGGGTAAAGTGTTTTCCAGTGCAAGTAAAAAAAGTGGTCTTTATTACATAAAGTACTTCCTTTGCTTTCTCAACTGTAGAGCTAATGTTCAACTGAGAGTGTGCAATTTATGATCTTAATATCTACCTCAGTTTCTTGGAAACAGCTTTCAGATGAAAGAGCTCACTACAGCTGTTTACATTCTATAATTGTTACCAACATGGTAGCAATTCTGTCATAGAATTTTCAAAGGCTGCATAAGGAAAATTTAGGAGAGGGAAGGCCAAAACTAAAAAAAGCAAAACAAGAAAAAGCTGTAGATGACCCCATTTGAGTCAGCATAGCTTAACTTCTGTCACTGTTGAGAAAGCGCAACGTCTCCATCTTCCTTTCCAGTTGTAGACTCAGTCTTTCACTCAACATGCATTACTTTGGAGGACTTCACGAAAGCCCATTTTGCCAAAATGACAAAGGAACCAATGAAAGGTGAGCAGTGAGTCAACGTGTTCCAAAATGACTCGCCTGCTGCCTAACTCAGCAAAATGCAGCACTGATTGCATGGATCGTCCCATATTGTGTGGATGTCAGAAAAGAAAATAAGCAAACCACTTGGGGAAAAATTACTGTGCTCGTCCTAGAGATGAGACAGTTGTTTGTTTGCTTGTTTACTCTTTAATCTACGAATGGATAGGGGTTTTTTGCAACAATGGTATTTACCTTTTAGGGACCTGGCTGGTATGTTGAGAAAGGTGTCAGTTTTATTTAAGATTACTGGGAATATAGAAATCAAGGAGGTCTGTTAAATTTAGGGACTGAGATCACAAAGCGACTTCTTTAGTGGGGTATTGCCATGTTCAAAAATTTTTAATGTATTTCAAGTATTTAGTAATTACCAGTGTATTTTTAATTATGGAAGAGAAGTAGTATTTACTAAATAATTTTTTGCAAATACTCTTTGGGAGAGAAGTGTTCACCTTATTTCCTCAACCACTATGAGGCATCAGCAGAAAGCTACTGTACACATCTATTGAGACTGTGTAGCACTCAAAATTCAAACTGATGTTGTACTCTCTTCCATAATAAAGCCATGCTACACCATCAGCACTGGCATTTGGGATTCCTAAAGCTGTTCTCACACTGTTTGTTTAATCTTTCATAATCATGTACTGGGGATCGGCAGACAATTTATGCTTGATAAATCATGGTCAGTAAGCAGAGGGGTTTCTGTGATGTTGAACATCTGTGATGTTGATGTTGAACATCTGTGATGTTCAGTATTTGTAACTGAAATAAAAAGTGAAGTGAATTACTAAAAGGCACCAAAACAAAAAGGAGAAATGTTCATCCCTGTCATGGGAAGTTGGTGCAAAGTGTTTCTGTCTTGATTAGAAACATAACTTCGAAGTCTGAGAGACACGTACTGGGGTTCTTTTCTCAAGGAGGTAAGCATCCCACTACATGCTGCATGCTCTTGCCAGAATAGAAGTTAATGAGCAGGAGGGTGTTCACTCACCCTGACTTGCAGCTGGACCTGAAGAGGAAAGCATTGCTTAAAACAAGAAACTTTGATAACACAATGGTAACCATAGTGTTGTCATAGAGTATTGGCCTGATGGAATTCCTCTTGCAGGACACAAGTAGGAGTGCAACAGACAAAACTTGGAGACTTGTCTTTACAGCAGTCTTCCTCTTCCAGCCAAGGCAAATGTTGGTTTAGAGCTCTAAGTGTCTGATCTGCCCTGTCTGAGACAAGTTGTAGTGATCTTCTCTCAGTGATTTCTTTGCAATCAGAACAAGCTTTGGCGTTGGCCAGGTCTGAGGGTACAGGGCTTTTCTAGCACAGGAGTTATTCTGCAGTGACTGTAGTCCCTGTAACGGATTTTTGACAGGGAGGTGTGTCTTCTGTAGCTTTTTTTGGTTTGCCAAAGGCGACTTTGTAATTATCAGCTGTGTGAGCTTATATAAACCCTGCTGTTGTACTACTTGGATTAAATACAAACGCAAACCACCTGCTGTTTTGCAGCCTGAAGTGTGAAGATTGCTCTGGCCTTTGTCATCCAGTGTTCAAAGCCAGAGAAGGTGTCGCTGTGACTTCTGAAGGACTCACAGCCAGACGTGGTGACAGTGGCACCCTCTGAATCATTCCTTTATTTGAAAGAAGTTGTGTTGCAGCTTATTTTGGGAAGACATGGAGATGTTTGTCCTCAGAGAGTGTGATTCAGGCCTGTCAGATAGGATAGTTCTTCTCCATGTGTAAATGTATCTAGTATTGAGTCTTCTCTGCTTATCATCTCTGTTTTCCTAGAGCACAGAGGCTGCAGTCCACCAGCTGAATATCTACTAACAAGTAATGTGGGTTTAGATACTTATTTTTTGCCTGAGGTTGAGTAAGTCAAGCAAGCAAGCTTTAATTACTGGCTACTGGTTGAAATACAGGCTCTCAACATTGCTTGCTGACAAAAGCCAGATGCAGTTTCATCTGGAACTGTTCGTGTATTACCAGGTCTCATGCGAGGATATCCCTACTCATTTGAGAAGTCCTCAAGAGTTTTCTTTTCTGCGTGGTCACAGGTAGGATAACACCCACATTTGGCAACCCAGTGGGCAACAGAGCTGTAGTACAAAGATAACAGGTCTGTAGATGGTGACATACAGAGGCAGCTTATCTTTCAAACTGTGCATGTCAAAGAAGTTGTTATTTGGTGAGAAATCCATGTTTTGCTTCTATCTATTAGTCTCCCAAGAAAACTATCTGATAACAGAACTAAATTCAGAAGAGTCCATGGCTGTGCTGTTCTTAGCATTCCTTTTTTCATTAGAAAATAAGGAAGAAAGAAAAATCTAAAAAAGGCAGAAGAGATTTCACAAGCAAATACTTTCCCCTGAGCCTGTGAATTAATCAGTAAAAGGATGATTTTGTTCCAAGCATTGATAACTTGTCATTATAATTCTAAGAGCATTTCAACAGCCTTTCGCCAGTTCTATCTCTGAGAGTCTTGTGACTTGTTCATTGGAAAAACCGTACCACGTATGCGGCTGTTCTGCTTTTACAAGATAACAAGGCATCAAAAGATGCCAGGCATTGTGCCAGATAACGAAACCATTAGAGCAAGATGACTACAGCACTTCTGCATAAACGCCTCTGCTTGTTCCAAAATCATCAAATGGTCACAGCAGTGAGCAGATCTGCCTACTGCAAGGGATACCTCTGCCCAAAGGGTGATCTTGGACTGTGATGAGATATGTGACCCTGGAGTTATAGGGAGCCGTTAACTAACTCCTGTGGTGAAAGAGGGGTATTAAAAAATTTTGAGTCAGGCTCAAGTGGTCTATTATGGGTGAAAAAATAGGAATTTGTATTATTAATGACAGAACTACAAACAGAAGGTTATAAACAGGTATTTTCTGCTAATTCAGTAGTATGTTAGAACTTGCTTATTTTTTCTTCAGATTTTGCTAGTTCTTAGAATAAATGCAGATGCCTCAGCCTGCTGCCAGCAGAGCTTTAACTGCTGGCTTCTGCAGTCAGGTCTCCTTATTCTGAAAATGTTTTTTCTCTTCCTTATCCTAGTAAATAATTGGTGAGTGAACTTATGTGCCAAAATTCAGTATTGGAAATAATTAATTGCACCTATCAACTCAAAGGATAATATAGTTCTTCTTTATATTTTTTCTTTTCGGGAATTTACAAAGGGTATTCCAAGTCCAGTTTATTTTAGGGCACTTTAAAGACCAGATAAACCTAAACACCTGTGATATGGAAGAATGAGAACTGGGGATGCAAAGACTATCTTGCTTGCATGGGTGACAGGAGAATGAGAAAGAAAATCCGTAGTCAACCCCATTGAGACAATAATAGTTAAAAGCCTCACGGCAATCCCTCACTGTGACTATAAAGCTCAGAGAAAAGAAATAGGGCTCCCTTTCCAGATTAATAAACTGCAACAGATCTTAAAGATCTTGTCTTTACTTTCTTCCTGCCTTACATTACTTTGCTTCAGCCCTGCTTTGTGTTACACAGCTGCACAGAAGTATTATACATCTATAAAAAATGAACTTATTAAGTCAGTGGTTTCATCTTACTTATCTCTGCAAAATGTGTGTACAGCTGTCCCTGTACACAGTAATATATTCATAGAGTACAAGGATAAAGTTACACTTGAGAGAAAAAATTGATTTCAAGTTCAGAAGCTGGTGCTGGCACCTGGCCTCCTGCCTGAGAAGGTTTGTTGTTGTGCTTGCAGGGCGATAGTGTAGGTGATATTACTGACACAGAGTTGGGCTACTCTGATTATCTCAGTGTGAAAATTTTAAATTGGTATAACTGAGAAACATAATGCAATAGATGATGGCTTTTGCATTTATTTTAAAGCTTTAATTTTGAGTTTATGAGCTCTTCACAGAGTCGAATGGTTTCTTAAGATCAATTTTCTGGGTCTGCAGTTTTAAACTCTGCTTTAAATTCCACTTCTGAGTGAAATGAATTGCATGGTCCCTGCTTAACCCAAGCAAACCAAATCTGCTGGACCACTTAATGAGTGGGTAGATGTTGCCTTGAGGGCAGATGATAAGATTCAGCATCCTGCTGCAGGCATCATGAGTTTTATTTACAGAGAGATTGTGCCGTGGCCACAGCCGTTCCTTAACTTTCACAAAACACAGTTTATAAGCCTTCATGCACCTGAGTGAGAGGCCCTTCCTGCACCTTGGGAAGCCTTCCAGTCCTAAATATTCACCTTCCAGTCTCAGCGCTAGGCAACTTCATCCTCTTCCTGCCTCAGTCAATAAAGTGTGCACAATGTCCCCCAGAGAAGGGGAGCTTAACTTCATTGCTTATGTACGTAAATGAAGAAGTGACTTTTGATTGTGAAATTTCCATGAAAATCGTGTTCTCATATTGCTGAGCAGTGTCTCATAACATTGTATGTGCATAGGGACACTAATGTACAAAGGAAGGATACATATTGGCTGACACAGTTTGACTGTTTTTATAATACTACTCAAATGTCAGTGCTTGCTGTGCTTTCTAAATTTTGATCCAATTTATGAGAGCTTTAAAGAAAATATGTGGGTGGCTGATCAGCATGATTTTGTTTGTTTGTTTTGTATGAAATGATGCTGTCATTCTCCAGATACAAAGGAGTGATCTCGCATATTTCTACTTCGTTGGATTTTAAAAACAAACAAACAAATGCGTAAGATGCCACAGTTAAGCATATAGGCTGCCTAGCACGTTCCTACTTACTGTGATTTATTTCAAATCATTCTATATTCACACTAACAGAAAATTATTAAAATCTAAGTTTCTTCATTGACTTGCTCATAAAATAAACTAAGGGTTCAGATTAGTTTTTAGTACTCAGGATGCTGTATTACAAAACATAAATACTGGAAATTTCCACATTTCCCAAAGTGGTTGATGATACAGGCTTTCAAGCAGTCATATGCTTAACTACGTACTTCAGGTTAAGCCTATGAGTTATCCAGCCTCTAACTTAGCAGTAAGAGGTATTGGAATGGTCACAGTACCTTGTTTAACCTTCTTTTCCATTTTACCTAATAATAGCCTCTGATTAGTTATGGTGCTATTTAGAATTATTTTTCCTCTCTGAATTTCAAGAGAAGGCACCTGCATGCCCTGAGGAACTCCTAATTTAAGGGCAAAAGGTTGGAGCTGGAAGTACTGCTGCCAGAGTTGAGAGTCCAGGAGCCATATCTCATCACAGACATGGCCAATGTTGTTTATCACCAGAGAAATACAGATTCTTCTCATATTACCCTCAACTCTGCTGTTTCTAATCACTAATATAGTTGCTCGGCTAAGGAATTAAACTGCATGGCCAGGACCAGGAGGGGAAGACCACATGGCCTCATATCCACTTATATGGACTTGATGTCTCTTATGTATTCCTTCCAACTCAGGACATTCAATGGTATTTTGGGTAGGGACTGTCTCTGCGTCCTCCAAGAGCTCCAGCCAAGCAACTTAGACAAAGCAGATACATTTTAAAAATGAACATTGAAACACCAGACTGACAGAGAAAAAATGCCACAGTCTTTGCTGTGTCTGCCAAGACGTTTTACTTGTGTTATAGTGAAGTGATGACAAATATTTTTGATGTTTGATGTCAAATTAATTTAAAAGTCCTTGCAACTTAGCGTCAGCTTGAATCTCTGTCCCTGGCACTAGTGCCAAATTTGGCAGTGGATCACAACCACTGCGAGAGTGTAGCTTCTGAACCAACAGTTCTCGTCCGTTGCCTCCAGTGAAACATTCAACGAAGAGACTGAGAGGTCAGCTTTAACATAACCCTGGTCCCTCTACAAGAAAAAGGGCTCTGAATGAAATTGGTGGTACTTGTATAATTATATTTTCCATCCCATTTTTAAGCAATCAGTACTGTGGGTACACCAACTGCAGAAACTCCATCACTGTAGCTCCTAGAATTTGCAGGGGTTTAGAATATTATAAATCCACACCAGCAAGTACTGCGTGATGAATTCTGATGAAAGAGCAATGTCTAATGTCATATTCTCAACCAATATAGAAATCAGCACAGAAGAGAAGCTAAAAGTAGATGTAAAGAACTAGTAATTTTCTCATAACTACGTCTTCTTTTTAATTGCAATGTATGTGACAACTTGTGAATACCACTAAGCACTGCTTGAAAATACAGAAGACTAAATTATCGTTAAAAATGGGACTTTTCGATTGTATGTAGTTGACAGTAGCTCAGCTTACTTACTGTTTCAATTGGAAACATTTTTTCTCCAAAATGAATGTTAGGATGATAAATGCTCTTCTTGGGATCTACCAGCAAACCCTACCATGAGGGTCTACAAAGGATAGGATCCAGATCCACTCGCAACGTAACAAAAGAGACAAAAGTGGATAGCAGCATCTCCCATGTTGTTTTCATTTCTCTGTAAGTACCTTTGCTCACGGAAGCATACCCCCGGAAACATACACTTATTAATTTTGAAAATTTCAAAGAACTCATCAGTTACCCAGTTGATAACCATACTGGTGCTGATTGGTTCCAACATCTGATTTCCTAATCATACTGCTTGTCCAGGTCTGTGTGAAACCAAGAAGGTTTTTGCAAAACCAGCACCAAATTAGAAGTGTGTGTTTATTATCTAGCATCCTCTTCTAGGGAATGAGAAAGACACCAAGAAATGGCTTTGTGGAATGAAGGAGGATTTGTGTCATTTTGTCTAAATGCGTGTGCATTTTCAGTGCCTTATTGCCTAGTAGCTTTGCAAACAGAGCTTCCCAGAGCTTGAAATTTTGATTTTGTTCTACCCGTTAAGGCTGGATGCCTGTTTACCTTGCCTGATCTCCTAGATTTTGTCTAACCAGACATTAGATTTTGATGTTAAGGTCTACCCTTATATAAAGCGACAAGTTTGTCTTAATACGTGACAAATAGAAGAATCTTTGTCAGTAACTCGAGCTGATGTCTAGTTCTAGATCACACTATAACAACAACCTGCCCCACTCCTTCCACCTCTGTTTATTCTCACTCAGAAAAACAGAGAGCAAACCCCTGTTACAGAGAGAGGCAAATCAAAAGAGCTTTCTGCAAACGACTCTGAACCTGGAAAGTCCTCACCATAAGCACTGAAGAATTACATTTATAGCACAGTTGACTTCTGCAGGGGTTGCTTTTAACTTCCTGACCCTCTTTCCTTGTTCAGTTTCTTCCCTGTGGGGGAGCTCAGGACTATGGGGTGTCTAAGATGGCAATTTCACCTGTTAGTCATGACTTGGGATCCAGTGTGCTAGTAAAGTAGAACAGCATTTTTATTACTACTTTAAGCATGTGTGGTGCAGCTAAACCTTTTTTTTTCTGTTGCTGTGTTTTTTTCACTTTCAGATATGCTAAGGAAACTGTTCCTTTTTATCTGAAACAAAACAGTGCTTTGATTGTTCAGACACAAGCAACAAGGCCAGGTTCCATGCATTGATTTTCTTTAAGGGCTCTGTTTGCTCTTTGAACTTCTTCAGCCAAGAAGCATGCTAAGCATTTTTTTGAAAACCAATAGACCCCACTTTTAAAGGAGTTCTCATTTTACCTCATTACTAGCTAAAATGTTTTTTAATGAACTTTTAGAAATTGAAAAGAAAATATTTTTGTTTAGTAGATGCTAGTTGTCCAATTTTTAAAGTAGTATTAATTTTTACAGATGACATGCTTATTGCATTTGGTAGACTGAAAATCTAATTATGGAAATGGACTGTTCCTGATAGAGTGTGCGTATATATAAAATATAGAAGTGTATAACAAATTCTGTCTAGACTACAGCTAACTTCCGGACACTGTAACGTCATGCTGAAATACTTTCAAATTTCAAGGTAACAGAGTTTTTTCTTGTTAGTGCAGACCTGGCCCCATTCCATTGTTTTGATTAATGCAGACTCAGAAAGGACATATTTTCCATCAGCCTAGGTTGCCTAGAGATTAGACTAAACCTGCCAATTGACATCATAAGAACGTGATTACTCATATTGCACAACTACTATTCATAATGTCTTAGTAGCACCTCTTACAAAACTTTCCCATAATGGTGCAAATACCAGTAGAACAAATGTTATTTTTAACTTCATGCTCAAAATACTGTAAATCGTTTGGGCAGTCCTGCATACAACCAAGAGCTGAATAAGGTGCTATTGAGTTTAAAAGCTCTGTGATTCATCCTGTTGGTGCTGCTAGATCTTCATCAAGGAGGTCTGTCAAAAGTGATGCTCACATGGTGATACATCCCAACAGATTGTCAGCATCCGTGTATTTTCCTGTTGCCAGGTAGATTTGTTTTATTTCTTCTTGGAGAAGAATAAATATGATGGCATGGGGCTTATCTCCTGGTGCCAGAGAGAGTCAAGAGAACTTTTAAAGCCAAAGCTCAAGACTAGAGACAATTCCTGCTGGCTAGAGTCCTGCTCTGTGTGCTTTATGTTGAACTTGCTCCTGCAATAACATCTCTTCCAAACCACAATGTATCAGTCAACAGGAGCCATGGTGGCTCATCTGTGCACCCAGCTGTCACAAACAAGTGAAATTATATTTACATGTCAGATATTGGCTGCTGATTACTGATCTGCTTGAGGTTGCAGCAGTGGCAATGTTTCTGCCATGCTAGACCAAACTCTTAGAAACACTGAGAGACTTTGCTTAAGGCACATATTTGACCTTGACTAACCATATGATTTTTGTTGTGTCTTGGGTTTAGCTGTCACACAAAAAGTACCACTAGAGTAGCTCTGAATTCATGTGAATTCTTGTCTCTAGTTGCTGCACTTGATGCATTTTGCTTTCCCTCAGGTTATGAATCTCTGCACTCTTTCTTTGCTCAATATTTGTTTGGAGTCAAAGATAATCTTCACTGCCTTAAGATTCAAAGTGCAAGCGCAAATGAAAAAGACTTTGAGTTGGTGAACGCAATCTTTGAAGCATGAAGCTGATCTCTATAATGCAGCAATTGGGTATTGATTCAGTATGTGTGTGGATATACTCCTGAACAGTACAGAGACCCAAGCTGAGATAGCAGCAGATTGTTAACACGCAAGTCACTGAAGTAAGTTATCAATAAGAAGAAAGCAGAGATTAACAAATAGCAAAGGAACTCAGTGAAGATGTAAAAGTAGAGTAATCAGGTTTTCTGGTTGCTATGCCACTGCTTTGTTAATTTAAGGGAAAATCATGATGTGGGGGCTTGTAGCAGGTCGTGGATACTGAAAAGGAAACGGTTAGCTTCGGCCTCGGTAATATCAAAGTAGTCCCATGAGAAGACCGTGAGAAAGAAGAAAAGGAGGATTGCAGGTGTGCAGATTTGAGGAACTGGGAAGGCATGGGGGACGAAGTCAGCACAGAAGAATGTTAAACAAACGGGGTTGAATATTAGTCAATAACATATCTGTTTATATTATGGAGAGCATATAAAAAGGCAGCCGTCGATTTCAATAAAGGTGCTGCTCACTTTTGAACCATAAAATAGGAATTATTGTTGTTCTTTGTCCGTCTCGACTACAACATCATGACATGCCTGTCTCTAAACTGGGGAGGCATGGCTTTGGTGGATGGACCACTAATTGGCTTAGGAATTGGCTGGATGGTGGTACTCAAAAAGTTGCAGTCAACAGCTTGATGTCCAAGTGGAAATCACTGACAAATGATGTTCCTCAGGGGTTGGTCTAAGGACCAACGCTGTTTAATGTCTTTGTTGGAGATATAGACCGCGGGATTGAGTGCACCCTCAGCAAGTTTACCATAGACACCACACTGAGTGCTGTGATCAACATGCTGGAGGGAAAGGATGCCATCCAAAGGGACCTTGAGAAGCTTGAGAGGTGAGTCCCTGCAATCCTTTTGAAGTTCAACAAGGCCAAGTGCAAGGCCTTGCACATGGATGGAGTAATCCCAAGCGCAAATAGAGATTGGGTGGAAAATGGATTGAGAGCAGCCTTGAGGAGAAGGACTGGATGATGTTGGTGGATGAGAAGTTTAACATGAGCCAGTAATGTGCACCTGCAGCCCAGAAAGCCACCCATACCCTGGGCTGTATCAAAAGAAATGTGACCAACAGGTCAAGGGAGGGGATTCTCTCCCTCTACTCTGCTCTCATGAGACCCCACCTGGACCACTGCATCCAGCTCTAGGGCCTGCAAAATAAGAAGGACATGGAGTTTTTGGAGTGAGTCCAGAGTAAAGCCACGATGATGGTCAGAGGGCTGGAGCACTTCTCCACTGAAGACAGGCTGAGAGAGTTCAGTTTCTTTAGCCTGGAGAAGTGAAGACTCCAGGGAGGTCTTATAGTGGCCTTCAAGCACCTGAAGGCGACCTACAAGAAAGCTGGAGAGGGACTTTTTACAGGGGCACGTAGTGATAGGACAAGGGCTTTAAACTGAAAGAGGGTCAATTTGTATTTGATAGAAGGAAGAGATTTTACACGGTGAGGGTGGTGACAGACTGGAACAAATTGCCCACAGAAGTTGTGGATGCCCTGTATCTGAAGGTGTTTGAGGCCTGGTTGGATGGGCCTTTCAGCAAACAGATCTAGTGGAAAATGTCCCTGCTCATGGTAGAGAGGCTGGAATTGGATGACCTTTATGATCCCCTTCCAACCCAAACCAGTCTATGACTCTATGATATTTCATCTGTGCGACTTGTGTTTGTACTTCATTTTGTCTATATATCTGCTTGCTGTGATGATATGAGGGTTTAATCTTCTTCATGAAAAAGAGTAATTTTTGTTTCAAGGTGTTCTTTCAACACCATTCTTGATTTTTCTGCGGTTCTTATACGAGTGAAATCCTTACATTTGTGTTCCTTGTTCTAGGAACTCTGAGCACTGCTTGTGTTTTGGTGACATCTTCTGGATAAGGTTGCCACAGGAAAAAACAATTAATGTACCTCATCTTCTAGCCTTCTTTGTGCTTGTTTCTGATCCGTTTTGGGAAAACAGTGCAGATGGACCTGATTTTAGTAATTAGAATCTTATCTGAAATTTAGTAATTGGTTTGAGATTTCAAAGTGAAAGATAAAAAAATAGATCTGATTGAAAACACAGACAGGAACTGCTCATATGGTGTTTCTTACAGGGATGTAATAGATCTTTTGTCTTGCATTTGGATAAAAGATTTCTTTAATTGCACTTACACATTTCTCTATTTTTCCTCTTAGGACAGGTCTGTACCGTGTTTCCTGTTGGCTTAGGGTAACCAGAGGAAAAGTAAGGCTTTTCTTGGCCAAAGCAAAGACACCCACAGCCAAGTTTCCTCCCTTCAACAGCAGCTGCCTAAAGGAGGCAATAAGGGCAAGGTAAGCTGGGAACAATAATTCCCAGAACACATTTTTAGCCACAGGTGGAACCTGAAGCCAAACTTGGTGACTTGAATATAATATGTTGTGATCGATTTTCCTTCTATCGAATTTTCCAAGTGCTTTTATGAGCCCAAAGAAACTTTTTAGCATCCATAATGTCATTCAACAAGGAAGTTAGTCTATCACCCTCTCTCCATGCTCTGTTGGGAACAACCTCTTCACTTTGTTTTGTTTCTGAGCTTGTCACTCACTAGTGTCATTTAATGCCCTATTTACTTGTATTGGAAAGGATGGGAAATAGCCCGGCTTTTATATTCTATGCTGTAAATAACACTTGCAATTTTAGAGACAATGTAGTCTCGTGGCAGTTTGGGATGTTTTCTTGTTAGACTGAAGAGTCTTAGTGACTTCAATTATCCTTACCTGAAACCTGCTTCTTCTAAGAAACTTATTCTTTTTTTCTTTTACTATCTTTGAAACAGGGGAACTTCTCCTCCATCTTCTGTTTCATAATACAATTGTTCAGTATCACAAAGTCCTCTGTAGTTTTTCCCTTGCTGACCTCCCCATTTAGTAGCTTGACTAAACTAGTTACTAGAAGAAAATCTTTTTAACTTTTTCATCCTCGACATCATGTGTGGGTACATTGCATAGCATCACCTTGAGCACAAGTTCATGTGACATCTCACTGTACTCTCTCAACTATCTGTTCAGCTCTGCCCTCTGTTTCCTATTCTCTAATAAGCTGTCAATCCGTGTGAGGCCATTTCCATTCACCACTGAGGCACCAGAGTCTCTTGAGAAGTTCTGAAGACTTTGAAAAAGCCCCTATGAAAACCAAGGAGCTGACACAAGAATATAAAGAAGAACATCTAGGCTATTGCTCTCTTGAAAGACTGACAGTAGATGGGCATAGCTTCTCTAAAATGCTGCAGCGACCCATGTGCTCCATAGTGCTCTTCTTTACAGCGCTGAACACTTTTCTGATCAGTCGAGAATACCTGGTCTGCAGTTGCCCATCATCCCTGGCACTTAGGAATATTGTCATCCCATTTCCACATTCCTTTTCCCTCTGGTGTCACGTGGCAAGACTGCACACCACTGCAGCAGTTCAGCTATTTTAATCTCAGTTTCTCCTGAGCAAATGCAATTAGATTCTGTCCATTTACTCCCACTCATGCTGTCCTTTTACTGCTTGTTTATCTCCCCTTCACTTTCTCCATTATTCCATAGCCCTTCTGCCAAAGCTTGCACCTGGAGAGATATCCTCTG
The DNA here is from genome assembly GCA_033558235.1 of Neomorphus geoffroyi. Classification (NCBI taxonomy): domain Eukaryota; kingdom Metazoa; phylum Chordata; class Aves; order Cuculiformes; family Neomorphidae; genus Neomorphus; species Neomorphus geoffroyi. The sequence goes on along the minus strand of JAUMJM010000005.1, from coordinate 113,886,352 downwards.
TGTCTTCTACAAAAAAACAAGGGGGTATGGACAGATCTAGCACTGGAAATTCTTCAGCTACTTAATGGTAATTACAGACATGAAGAGATTCACTTAGGCTCCTGGCCATGGTTTATTTTCTCTGGGAAGTCCTATCATATCTGAATCATATGTATGTCCTTTAAATGTTAACCTTAATGAGTTTAGAAAAGTTTTAATTTTGTTTCATTTTCATTACACTTTATAAGATTTTCCTTGCAAATTTTCGGTTGAGGTACTACCAGATTTCGCAATCCTCATTAGAAGGACATTATGCTCCTTTTGTTTGGCTGTCAGGCTATTTTCTTGGGTTTATTAATATAGTTTACCTTGGCAAATAGCCATGCTGATGTGCTTTAGATTTTCTGATTTTTTTCTCATAGTTTGTGATTTTTTTTTAATTTGCTCTGTGTTCCCAAAGTGACAAATCTAGATTGTCTCAATGCCCCTCTTATGTTTTAACTCTTGCGGTTACCCCTTTGACCTTATTTTCTTAACAAGATTTCCTCCTTGATTAAGCGTCTATATTCTAACCCTTTAAATTAAGCAAAATAAGACAGAATTGCGTTGCCCTTTTTTCTGTGGTTTTGATTTTAACTCTTCCACTGATTTCCTTCCTGCCTTGGAAAGTTGCATGTCTCCAAATATAAATTTATCCCTACTTTTATGTACTTCGTAACACTCTTTGAGAGAGTCCAGTAATACCACCCCAGTGAGTGGATCAAACATCAGGGCTGCACTATTTCAAGAGGAACTAAGCACTGACCTCAAATTTGTCTCCTATCATGCTTCATGGAAACACTGTTGTTTTTATGAGGGGCAACACTGGACCAACTTTGAAGCAGTTTTTGAGAACCTCTAGTCCAAATATTGTTCCTATCATTTGTCAGTCCCTAAATACCTTTTAAAGCTTGTTTATCCAAACTTTGTCGAAGCAACATCTCCCCTTCTACTGCCATCCCCTAGCATTCCCATCTGCCCATTGGGTGTTCTTTCCCAGATACCTCATTTTCCAATGGGGGCCTTCTTGGGCTGTTGTGCCTCCAAAATATTTCACTACCGACAGCTCAGGATTTGGAAAGGAAGCACCCAAGCTGCCGTTGATCAGCATTCAGCAAGGTTACAACAACAGTCAGGAAAGAAAAACACCTTTGTTGTCACTCACAAGCAACTTGTAAGAAAGCTTAGATCTGAATCCACAGTATGTTAAGCTGCTTTACAATGCACATTTCAGCTTCATGGGTCACTGTTCAGCACTTGCCTGTTTTCTACTGCAGGTGAAACTGGGTGCTTGTAATGAAATACAGACCGTACTGCAAATCTATGATGCAATCACCTGGGACAAATATGTTTATACAAAAGCACCTCTAATCTTCAGTGGGAGGTAAACATAACCATCACACAAGAAAGGCAATTAATTATGATTTTGGAAAAGGAGTTGCTGTTACCAAACATAAAATAATGCCTGCCAGAAAAGGTTAGGGTTGTCAGTGGTTTAACAGGGCTGTAAAGGTAGGAGTTTTATAATTGTTTTCACTTGTTGAAGTAGAATCTGTTTGCAGGCAAGGTTAAGGGTACAGAATGACAGCCATTAGGCCTTAGTATTTTCCTCACCTTGATAATGACTCATTCACAATACAAAGAATTTGGTATTTGCAGTCCAGATTATGCTGAACATTTGTTTAAATAAAGTCCTTCCTACCTATGCCACTGATCATAGAACCATAGAATCATACAGTTGGAAGAGAACTCTCAGATCATCGAGTCCAACCATGCCTGTCTCCCTACTAAACCATGTCCCTAAGAAACTCATCTACCCATCTTTTAAACACCTCCAGGGATGGCGACTCCACCACCTCGCTGGGCAGCTGTTCCAATCCCTGACCACTCTTTCAATGAAGAAATTCTCCCTAAGGTTCTAAACATTCCCTGGCGCAACTTGTGGCCATTTCTTCTTGTCCTATCGTCTGTCACTTGTGAGCCCAGCACCCACCCTGTCACAACCTCCTTTCAGGCAGTGATGAGGTCTCCCCTCAACCTCCTCTTCTCCAAGCTAAACAACCCCAGGTCCCTCAGTCTCTCCTCATAGGGCTTATTCTCCAGCCCCCTCCCCACTGAGATGGTAAGGGCCACCCGACTGAGACTGGACAAAGGCTGACATGAGGGCAGAAGACAGTCAAGTCACAAGAACCCTTGCGCGTTGTACACCACCTGGAGTGTTGCTGAACAACTATCTACCAGCATCTAGAGCCGTGTCATGAATTTGTCGGCTGGCGCAACACTGAAGAGAGAAATTACTATGCTCCTTCAAGCAGCGGTTGTTACAGGTATCGTACAGCTGCTGCGGCTCATTGGACACAAGGTCCAACCATCTTATCCCGGCTATAATGAAATTTGGCAATTTCTGCCATTCTCAGGGAGACAAAGTATGATACCTAAAGGCTGCCGTGTTAAAAAGTCCTGTAACCAGATAAGCTTCTGGTTGGAGAATTTAATGATTTTCTTTCAGGAAGATGGATGGCTGCTCTCCAGGTAGCTCAGCAGCACTTCCTTCTACAGGTTGTACACGCCTGCCAAGCTCGCGCTTTTCAGAAGCCTGATAGTGACATTTCAAATTTAATCATCATTTAAAATCCCAGTAGAAACCAATTTCAAATCTAATCTAAACCATGCAAAATAAATAGGCTTACACTGCAGGTGAATTTGCCCTGATCTGTATCCTGCCTTTCAGATGTCAAAAAAGTCCCAGAAGCTTTGAAGTGGAACTTGAAGAATACACCGTTCTTCTGCTATGAGGTGTGAATATATTGCTAGTCAGAGATTGGCAGCTGTCCTCTTGCTCTTTGAACAGAGGTAGTGTTAAGTGTGAAGTCTGCAGCAGCATTTCCATTGGTCTTGTTCAGTATTTCTTAAGCACTGCAACAGTTCCAACCTCAAACTCTGTGGCTGCAGTGCATTGTTTCCTGGAGGTTGGGATTGCTGTTACCCATTTGCCTCATCCCATCCTCTCAAACGGTGACCATGGAGCATTAGGTCAAGTAGACAACCCATTTGCAGTGTTTTCTAACGTTTTAATAGCTTATTGAAAATCAATAGTCCATTATTGAGCAACATAGTTCCTAGCATTTTTCATTTGAGGATTAGTTCATGACGTAACACTTGTTTTTTCCTCTTTTTTTGATTCCATTCTCAGTTTCAAAGCACTTTTCATGGGTGCCAGGCAACATTCTAAATCTCAGCATGGGTCGTGCCTTGTCATCTTTCTAATGCTGTATGAGAGCAAATAATTTCCCATTTGGACACTATTCATGAAATGCCCCGAATTACAGTCGATGCAAGTACTCTTTTCAGCTAGGCGGGGGAGATGATTTCATGGTGGTTAACACACCAGGTGTGCACTAAACAATAACTATGGAATTCAGTCTTTGTGTTTCCTGTAGATGGTGAATCCTCATATTGTCATCCCATTTGTTTCCTATCTTGTCTCTCTGCTTTAGTAGCTCTTCACGTTGGGAGCTGTCTTGGTTAGGTTTGTACAGTAACTTCCGAGGGGAGCTGCAGTCTTATCTAGGGGCTCCGAGGCCTGCAGTGATGTAAATGGCACTGGGTTAGAAACTTTGTTGTCAGCTTTTCTATCAGCGTAGTTCAATCCTTTATAAGATAAGGTTCAAAGAATTTTCATTGAAGAAACTCAAGAGCACTTTAGGTGTTGGCCTTAAAACAAGAAAAAGACTATTGGATATAACCGTATAGATAATACAGAATGATCCAACATCCAGATGGACTATGGCTTTTTGTATAGGTACTCAAGCATAGTCATACTTTTTGCCAAGAATCTTTGGATTACGTTCACAAGTTGTTGGTTTGAGGTTTTTTAATTTAACATTACTGTGCAAGTATAATTACCACTGTGTTTGTGTACGTATGCATGTATTTACATTATATATTTATACATAATATTTTACACTTGTAAATGTATTACATATGCCAGATTTTTTTTAGCACTTACTTGCAGTGAACTCTTTGAAATAGTAGTATTTAGTGATACAGACACTTCAACTTTTTGGTGTTGTGAGTTAAAAAACAAAATAATTTGCTGGTTCTGGTTCTGTTTAGACTGGAAAGATAATTTAAAATTATTCCATCTTACCAAGTCTCTAATGTCCTAAACATTGTTTCAGCACTGGTGGTTTTTTTTCTCAGGCTCTGCAAATGTTCAATGTCTTAAAGGTGTTTTTACAATTGTGCCCTATGTAAAAGCTCATTAAATGAGCAATGCATGTTATTCGGAAACATGCACAATTTAAACTCAGTACATCAGAGAAGTTTTGCTGTTAGTAGCAATTAATTTCTCATGTCTTGATATGGTAATTTTATCATTCTTAAGCTTAAGTGCTGGTAGATTTTGAGGTCTCCAGAGCATCTGTGCTTTGTGTCAAACAAATTGTTCTGTTAGAATGACATTGTTGCATGACTGAAAGAGAAACTCATTAGCTTAGCCAAGATGTTTTGCTGAGATCTGCATTCCAATTACACTGAGACAAGTAGATTTAAAATTAATGTATTTTAGATGGCTTTTTTGAGCATAGCTGTGAGGCCTGAAGGGACTGGATTTGATCTGTCAAGATACACTTAGCACTTCAAAGCTTCTCTCTCTATTCATTTAAAAATGTGGATGCTGCCCAGGTAATGTATGTAATCTATGCCAAAATTTTAGAATTCCTGGAAGATATAAGGAGTGAAGGAGAGCCTCAGGTTAGGGGCACAATTCTTTCCACTCACCATAGATGAAGGGAGTGCCAGGAACCAATTTAATCTGAAGTCATGATGCTTTCTGCTAACCTTGTCCCAGGCACAAAAGCAGATCCTACAAGTTGCCTGCTTGAGGAACACAACATAGGAACCTCTGTTAATTTCAAACTGTCTTCAGAGAAGCTCCTTAGCAAAACAGCAAGGGCTTTATGTATTTTGCTCTGTTTACTCCTCCCTTGTAGCAACTCACAAGCGTGTACCAAGGCACTTGCCTGCTACTTGAAAAAAACCTAGGTTTTGCCTTCTCTGGAGTCAAAGTGGGTCTATCTCAATTTCTCTGGTACCTTGGGTGAGTTTGTGAACCAGTGATTAGAAAGGGGAAGCTGTGAGTGTGGTCTGGGAGACAAGGTTTGCCAGATCTGGAAAGAAAGCCACAAACCCCTTCCCTGCCTCAAGGACTATTCAAGCAGTGGCTGAAAACAGATCTGTCCATCTTGGATTTGAAGAACAAATAGATTATATTTTATTAGTGTCTTGCAGGATGAAGGCGTAGGTACCTAGTGTAAAGTTGTTTGTACTCCTGTTTGATACTAATTTTTTTTTTAGCATCTTCTCCCTAGCAAGAAAAAATTATAGTGAAATAATATATAAATTTCAATGTCATCATCATAACTTCTTTGGTTATGTGGGAACTGCTCTTTGTGGTGACAACCATCCTTAGTGTGTGAAATATTTTATGAATAAGTTGAATGAAATGGGCTGAGTGTCTGTCAGGATACAGACACCTCCATTGCTCTGCATTTAAATTATGTCAGGGGAAAGAAAAAGATTAAAGCTTCATGTATATTTTAAAATAGAAATTTGGGTCATCCTGCACAAAGGTTGAATTCCCCTTTTTTTCTGAGAGAGCAGAGCACTGCACTCACCCCTGTGGGACGAAAACCTTTTTGGCTTTCACCATCCTTCTTTATGAATTGCCTCATCAGAGAGGTCAAAAATTCAGTGAGGGTGTTTGCCATGCAGGTGTGTATGTGCTGTGCATACTCCTGACAAACTGCTTCTCCTACGCTCTCCCCACTCCCTCCTAGAAAAAAAAAAAAGCAGTGTGTTCCCAGAGCCGGGCACGGTGCCTCCCAGAGAGCAGTGATGGTGTGGTCAGGAGTGATGGGATCGGATCGTGGGCTCTGTCCTTCAGCCCAGGGTGGGCAGGACAGCTGAGGCAGGGCAGCAGGGACTGGGGTGGCCAAGGGAGGAGCTGCGCAGGGCTAGGTGGGATGGTCAACTCCTGCACTTCCAAAGATCCCCCAAGGCCTGTGTGGCTTTCTTTCCAAATCTTTGTCTTCAACAGTTTAATGGAAGAGAGATTGAACCCTCACAGGCACAAGCAGTGACCCTTTTCATTTGCTTCCCAGCTCATCTCGCTTTGTAAGAGCGGGTTTAAAAATAGATTACTGCAGTTTAATGTTGATTTTTATTTTTTTTTCAGTACTGCTGAATAACAGGGATCTCTGAATAAACCTGCAAAAATGTTGTTGGCTGGGGGAGTGTAGGACAGATAGTGGTCAGTCCCAAACATCTCTAGAAATTACTGCACTTCATTATGGGGAACTGAGATGTGATCATTCTCCTCTTACCAAACCTTAGATTACAGTATAAATGTGTAAACTTCTTGTGTCTCTCATCATCAGCCAACAGAAACTCCCAGAGGGAATGGGGCATTTTTCATGAAGAGGCTTTAATTACTTATCTCCCCTCTCTGCCCACCAGTGCCAGACGTCAGCAGGGGCCTGGGAAGTGGCACAGGGCAGAGCAGCCTGTCCAGCTGGTGCAACGGTCCAGATAAATAAGTTTGCAGCTGAGTATTGGAAATAAATTGGGACCAAAGGCTGTTTTTAAATGCTTTTTTCTCTTGTCTTTGCTAAATAAACAGAACAGCTAACGGAGGAAGTAAATTTCTTACCACATTAATAACATAGTCGATGTGCCCATTGCTCGGGTAAATGTTGTTGGTGATTAAATCACTAATAAAGATAAATGCTCATCCAAGACAAATGGGGATCCAAGTTTTCTTTTTCTTAGCATAGAATCCAGGCACCCAAATAGTTTTGGTGAGTACTTGGGGAAAAATGCAGAGCAGAAATGAAGCTTGATGGCTGCAGAAAGCATCTATTTACTACTGTTATTATTGCCAGCAACAGCTTTACAGCAATTTCTGTACTGCCAGCTGAAAGGAGACCAGAAATCCACCTCTGCTCCCAAGGGCCACGATGCAAGCATGCTTGCACTGCTCAGGGGTCACTCCTGCTCATGGTGTGAAGTAGAGCTTGGGGACAAAGGCATCGGCTGAGTTGAAAGGCTGAGCCTTGTCTCTCTTTTACATAGCCATGCACTAGCTGCTGCTGTCAGCCACCAGAATAATTGCTGAGGGCCAGAACAGGGAAAACAGTGCATGAATACTGAATTTTCTTTAAGGAAAACAAAGGCACGTGAAGATCCTCCTGTGAGTTAAGGAGAACAGTCTAGAGATGCAACAGCCTTGAAGCTGATGGGGAGCGTCTGCAGGCTCCCTGTAGTCCTGCAGGCTTCCCAAACAGCTTTCTACTACACAAAACATCACAGGTGGGGAATGCATTGGGCTGGGTTTATCATGTTGTATCCAGGCTAGTTTGGCAACTCTTCTGAGAATTTCCACTTTCCTGTATGCAGCCTTGCTCAGCTGAGGATGGGAAACATGATGAGAGGGAGAGAGCTTGGACAAGACAGCACAGACGTGCTCTGCAAGACAGAGAGAGATGGAAAAACTGCAGGCCAAGGGAGAGGCTTGTTGCATCCCTGCTGCTTTCAAACATGTCCTAGTGTGAAAGACCCTTTTAATAAGACTTCTTGCCATTCATTTTGGCGCTCTTTGTAACTATCTTTTATATCAGGCACCACAATGAGCGGAGAAGGGTCATCTTAGAAAGGGTCTTTCACACTGGGGCAAGTGTGAAAGCCAGTGTGACAGCTGGTGGTAGCAGTGAGTGTTACTGCATCCTGGCTGCCAGAACTGTGGTCTCTCTCTTGGGTGATGAAGTTCATCCTTCATCGCACTTCACTGAGCAGCAGAACAGGGTCCTATTCCAAAGACTTGCAGCCACTTCCAGCCAGCCCAAAGTTCAAAACATTTTTGTGCCCAGTCAGAAGAGGGCTGTGTGTTAGAAAAGATACTGCTTGTGGGAACCCCTGCATTCACACATTCAACCTTAGTCTGAGGTTTTTCAAAACACAAGACTCGTAACATCCATGAAGTAGGGTTTTAAATTCCATGGGTTTTTTTCCTGGAGTTGTTATTTTTTTCCTTTTTCCCTTTGCTTTATCTTCCTTCCTCTCCTACAATGTGCTCATTTACAGATGACAACTCCCTGAATGACAGGGAGCATCTAAGGAAAGTCCCTTATGCTTTGAAGATCTCCTTGAGCCATGGAGAGTCACCCAGGCATGCATAATCCTGACATGCACTGAATAGGCTACCTCTGTGTTAGTGATACTTTTGTTGAAACCTCTCTAGCCTTTTCCCTTTCTCCCTTTGGAGAAGGAAGAGGATCTGCTAGTGAAAGAGACTTTGATAGCACATACGGCCTGCACTTCGAATGAGGAAGCTGTATTGCACAGGATTTTCTTGGCATGAGTGGACAGTCTTTACTCCTCAGGTGAATTCACTTTATTTACACTTGAATTCAATAGAGTATTTTATTAGCTGAACTGCTGGGTGGTTTTCTCCGGTCTAGTTTTGTTTGGTTTGCTTTAAAGAAAATGCTTGCAATACTGGTCCAAGGAGAGGTAACATTTCACTCTCCCCTTCCTAAGGATCTTGGGAGTTACAGGTACTTGCATACTAACAAATTAACATGAGTCTTAGAGTATTCATAGTCATTTCTTGAGTTTTTCTTTTGCAATACCTTCCTATTTCACTTGCAGAGTAAGTTTTCTTTCTGATCAATATTCTCACGCCCTTACCATTTTAACAAGCAATGATACAAGTGTAGCCTGTGATGAGGACAGAGTCCTTGCAGGGCAGCCCAGTGATCTGAGCCATTGCTGAATGCTGAGCAAAAGGCATTCAAAATTCTCAGTTCTGAAGATCAGCTAGTAAGTCTTTCTGTAGTTGTGCTCCTCAAGGCTGCCTCTCTGTAAAAGAAAACCCTTTACTTGACTGTAGCCTATGTTTCTTTCAGCCAAAGACACAGGGTAGTTTCTAAAATGGACTGTGACAGTGTCACCTTTTGCCTCCGCATACCGCAGCTGCAAAGGGTTGTGCTGTTCAATCTTCATTAGGAGAAGGCGAGACACATTATTCTTTAGCTGTCATCAAGTAGATGGAAGAGCAATGACGGTACAAGAAGAAGGTGCATGACAGCAGGATACATAGGGTTAAAAGTCAGGATTGAATTCAGCCTTTGCTTTCGGTTTGTCTGGGGCAGGTTTGGGCAGCAAGATCTCACTCAGCTCCCTTCTGCTCGTTAGCTCCAGTCAAACGGAGTCAAGTAGCCCTTCACCTCTCCCCTTGGCTCCCATAGTGCAGGAGAGGCGATACAGTGCTGATGGGCACACTGAGTTCCTGGTGTGCAGGAGCGACGGATAACCAAGGAGGATCCATGAGAGGTGAGACATTAGGTGTGCACTCAGGCTTTGCTCTGCCCCCTTGTATCGCAAGGGTGAGGGAATGAGAGGAAGGTTGTTGATATTTGGGAAAAATGTTACTATGTAGAAATGAAAATCTTTGAGTCATGGTTGAAGAATGTTTTTACTGCAGCTCTTGGACTAAGATGAATGGTGTCACGTGTGTGTACTGGGGTACAAAACTGTGTTCAGCATGCTGCTTCCATGCAGCAAGGGCTTGCCAGCACGTGGGAGCATTTGCTGCTTCAGGTGCATCAGCAGCTTTTTGCATCAGGAGTGCAGAAATTGTCATTTATAGCAGGGAGAGAGTACTTCATCTGCCACAGATGAAATCTGGTCCCTAAAATAGAGTAAGATACACAGGTAGAAGGGCCTCCTGCTAGGCCTTCTCCTCCCAAGGGTTGGGGTTAAGATCCTAATCTGCTGTTGCACAGGTGTGAAGCGAGGGGACCAAGTCAACTTCTATTTTTTTTTACATCTGAAAGAAACTAAGAGCCCTGTAAACGCGCCACGTGATCCTCACGATCTTGAGATTTATCTGCTTAAACTAATCCTGTACATTTTGTCCTGCGTATTACGTCCTTATCAGTGCTGCAAATCTCTGTTTGCTTGGCTGGAACTCTTTCTCATGAAACCACATTATTTCTGTAATCCTGATGTTCCTCCTCCTGGTTGGAAATGAGAGGGTGATTCGTCTGCTGTTTGTCAAAGGATCAAAAAACTCTGCCTGAGCTTTTGAAGTTTTTCATGGTATTTTCCAGCTCATTTTCTATTTCATATTGCACATACACAACCTGAAGCACCAACAGACCACTGAACATACAAGTGAGGGTCTTTAAATTAGGAGAATTAAACCACAGAGTAACACTGGTGTGCAACAGCAGCCACTGCTGTGGTGGTGCTCACCAACCATATCCATGCTTGCCACCATGTCCAGTGGCAAGTGGCACCAAGAGATGCTACTGGCACTGCAGGATGGGAGGGAAAACCACCAGGTTTCAGCAGGGAAGGCGTGCTAGGAGCTGCTCCTCTGTAAATTCAGGGACAAATGGATAGAAAGGGAGAGCAGTTAAGACAGTGTCAGCTGCCTGTGGCAGGTGGGAGGCAAACTTCTGCTCCATGTAGCAATGTTGAATGATGCTCTCCTGTGGCACTCACCTCCCAAGCAACTGCTTCCCCAAAAAGCCAGATGCCTGGGTGATTTGCTAGCTTTTTCCACTCTCTTTGTCATCTCCCTGCAAGCATGTGAGGCAGCAACACTCTGCCGCAATGCACGTACACAGGGTGACAATCTCCAAACCACGGCTGAGTGGACCCTAACGTGGGGAATCCAGCCGACCCAGTGTATTCAAATGTTTAACCAGCTAATCTGGTAGCTGATGAGAGAAAATTTATGTTCTGTGCTACGTCTACTGAAGGAGAGAAAAATAGTTCCCGTTTTTTTTCTGCAGTAGTACCTATGGATCCAGCAAAAATCGTTCTGTATGTAACTGAAATGGTAGGTTTTTGGCTGAATTTCACCCTTTGAATTAGGAAACTTTTTAAAGGTCTACGTCCCCCTCACCTTGTATGGGAAATGGATTTAGCTTTATACAGCACAACTAATCTCAATTTGGGTACGGGCAGTTTTCCCAGGTTACTGATGGTGATGGGGTGACAGGGGATTCGGAACAGGAGACATAGTACCTGGTTTTGTGGGTGGACTGAAAACCACTGATTTATTTTAGCATCTGATTTGACCTACACGGTCTTACATGCTAATGCATGTAAGTGGAAGTGCTGTCTAGTTCTTGTGGAAATTTTCATCCAGAGGTGTCAAGATGCTTTCCAAAGGAGCCTGTGTAATCTCCGCTTGACATACACTCAGACCGAGCGACTTGCCCAAAGATGTCCAGCGCACCGCAGACAGAACAGGCAGTACCTCATTTGGGCATTTTGTGCCTATTTTCCAGGACACAGTGCTTCTGAAATACATTTCAGACATGCCACATATGCAAGGTCTTGTTGGTTAGTTTGTGTCAAGAAGAAACAAATCCTTCACTCTATACACCAAAACGATTCAAGCATTTGAAAGTCAGATTAGAATGTGTAAGTGCAAGGTTAATTAATTTTTTTTATTAGAAGGTCAGTTCATGTAACTGATTTTTTTGCTTCAGTTAAACAGAGATCATGTTGTGTTTTGTATTAATGTGCATATAAATAATAGTACTATGGTCCTGTGATATTTTTAGAAATTATTTCTGGATACTTGTGTGAAGCCCTAAACAAAAGACAGAAAATGTCACTACTGGTGCTTCAGACTACCGCTACAAAACCTCCTTTTATCCCTGTTTCAATGAGTTGAGATTGAATTGCTTACATATGGTTTGTCTCCAGATGTCTAAGGCAGAACTAAGCTTTGACTGCTTGCCATGCTCCTCTGCTGCAACCCATCTGTCACTGAGTAAATGTCACTCCCCTTCCCTTTTCTTCTGCTGTGGGGATCATATGGACCCCATCAGCTCCTCTGTGCTGCCCTGGCTCTGTGTTTAGGCCTCCATCCCAGACCTCTTGTTCCTTGCCACACACAGTGTGAGGGACTTCTCCCAGACTGCCATAGATGATCATGGAGAAAAGTTAGGCTAAGCACTAACAAAATGCAAATAATGCAAGTCCTGTGGGGAACCAAGCTACAAAGTGGAGCATAAGCACCTCTGTGTGCTTGTGTGGTTTCTAACCATCTTGTGGTGTTTCAAAAGGACCTACATAGCAAGGCCACAACAAGTAGTTAAATGTGCTCTCCTGTATGAAATCTGGGAGGATACATTTCAGGAAAACACAGCCTTTCTTATCTGCTGCAACTGACTAATTATGAATTTGACCTCCTCGCTTACATGTTAATAAAATGCAATTGAGTCAAAATGGTGAGAAGGATGTAAAGAATTCTTCCTCTCTCAGTGGTAAAAACCCATGATGATGAGCTCTGTAACACAGCTCCTTCTCAAGAGCCCACAAGTGCCCAACTGTGAGGTGGCACGGCAGTGAACCCTTGATTTACTGCTTCCTTAATCACTCTGCTACACTCTACGGGAGAGAAGTAACAATTTCCTGTATTCCTGTATATTCAGCCGAGCAGGTCGCACTGTGTGGTGGGAGCATCTCGCAGTTCCAACTCTTCGTGAATGGGATAGAATTGGTGCTTAGCAATGGGAGACAATACTGTTTGTTTTTTCTTTTTTCTCATTTAATTGCCTCATATGCACTAGGCATAACTCCCATCTCTTAGAAAAACGAAAAAAGTTCCTTGGAGAAACGTGGTTGCTGTGATTTTTTTTCAGGAGGGCCCCATAATACCATGCAGATGGTTTTGTTCTAGTGTTGAGCAGCTCACTTTTCCACACAGAAGAGCTAACAGACAGCAAAATGAAGAGGGGAAAGGTGTGTGCCATAAGTACAGCCCCCACAGCCCTTTGAATTCAGTGGATTCTCTACTTGACAAGTGCTTAAATTCTGAATAATTGTGAACTTTCAGAGTGTTTTACTTCACTTTTTGGGGTCAAGTTGTTTGAAAAATTCATGTTAGCATTATCACCTGCAAAAATGCATTGAAGCTTTAACTTATTTAAATGAATGAGCTAAACTGTTGGAGCAAAGTCTGTCACCCTCAGAGCTTGGGGTAAGGCTCCTGTGAGCAAAGGGAAGAGGTACACAGACAAGTTAACAGCAGCACTAAATAGAGTTGTGGTTGGCAGAGATTAGTTCATCTTGCAGGTTTGGGAGTTGTTCACTGGAATGTGGAGCAACGAAGACGTAACCCTTTGGAGGAGGATCAGGCTATACATTTAAACAAGCTGGATGTGCACAAATCCTCAGGTCCTATGAGATGCAACCACAATTTCTGAGGGAGCTCCCTGACGTCTTTGAGAGGCAAATCTTGATAATCTTTGGACAGTCATGGCAGAAGGTCCTAAGCCCTAGAAGAAAGCAAATATCATTGGCATCCTCAAGAAGGGCAGGAAGGAGGGATGCAGGAAACTACCAGCTGGTCACTCTCATCTTGATCCCTGGGAAGGTAGTGGAGCAAGTTATGCTGGAAACTGTTTCTAAATGTATTAAAGACAAGCAAGTGATTAGCAGGAATTTATGAAGGGGAAACAATGCATGTCCAACCTGATAGACTTCTACGACAAAACTATTTGCTCAGTAGACAAAGAGAGAGCAATGGGTGACATCACCTTCACTTAGGAAGGCCTTCAGCACTGTCTCCTGTAACATCCTCATGGACAAACTATGAGGTCCAACACAAAAAAAATGAGACTATGCCTGTAACTCCTTTTATATAACAAATAAAGAAAATCAACTACAATCACCTTCAAAATAGTTGCCTTCTGAGTTGACACAGAGCTGCACAGGATGCTGCCAATGTTCAAAGCAATTCTGCAGATCATTTTCAGAAAGGCTATTGAGCATCTCCTTCATTTTTACTTTCACATTTTGTACCACCACCACCAAAAAAAAAGGGTTCCTTTGACCATCCATTTGATCTTTGGGAGGAAGCAGAAATCACAGGGAGCCAGGTCTGGTGAACAGAGTGGGTGCTCAAGCACAATGATGTTATACACCAAAAACTGCCTCACAGACAAAGTATTGTGGGGCTGGAGCGTTGTCTTGATGTTAACTTGCTCTTCACTCTTGAACACAGACATTGTCTGACTAGGGATAAGAAAACGTCTGTATTTGAACACACATCCACTCGTATTGAGTGATGCGATTGCGTTGAGCTAAGTCTCAGTGTGACTGCTTAGAACATGTTCTATAACCGTCTCTCTTCCTCTGCCCTCCTACTCTTTATTCCCAAGATATAGGGTTAGTTAGACCTCATATTTTGGAGTTGGGCTGCACATACTTAGCTTTAAGCTGCCTGGGATACTCACGCTGCGAGATGATCTCTCAGCCATTTAGTGTAGTTCATATGCTGACCTTCACAGCCACCGCAGAAGCACTTTGGGGAAGATTTGGGACTTTTTGAAAATGCCAGCACTTTGAGAAAACAATTATCTTTTTAAATTGGTGAAAATCAAGGTGTTTTCTGCACAGACACCCAGGCAGCAGCAGATCTGGGCTCTGAAGTGGCCCCTGGCAAGGAGAAGAATATATTCACTCACTGGCTCTTGCTGGTGGAAATTAATTTTTATAGATGAGAGTGAGGAAAGGGGTGTTAGAAACAGATTGATTATAATCAGCTTTTAATTAAAATGTTTGAATCATAATTTAAACTAAAAATATCCTATTACTTATCTTCACTCTTTCACAGGTACTAAGGCAGCAGGCGATACTGTAACTAATGATCTGATTGTCACTGGTTTGTATAATGAAGTGCGTCTGAGGGCTGATCAGATTATGTCATCAATCAAATACCTCCGCAGTGCTCCCTCCTTCAGCAGAGCTCTCTTGGGGGGGAATGTATCAACTCCTCCTCAGCTCCAACCTTTATTTCCCTCCCCAGAGCAATGAGCTCTCCTGGGGGCGGGAGGCAAAAGCTGAGCTGAAAATGTCTGAAGTTTGATGACCTTCTGGTCATTGTTATAATCTCTCAGGGATGCTTTCTCTGGGACATTGCTGTTTGTGGCTTTAACCTACCAATCATATTTACCGTAACAGAGTTAGTTACTGACCAAAGAAGGGTCCTGAAACAGTCCTGCTACTCTGTCTCTGACGTAAAAAGGACAACAAGGAATTGTCTGGATTAATGGAAAGGTAAGGGTCAGTAACGTGTCACGGAGTAGCTGAGCTTGCAGAGGTGCAAGCTTGGTTTGAAAACCCTGTGGAGATTTCAAGTGGCTGAACTGAATGAAGACCTGGGGGGTTGTGCTCAAGGCAAGATGGCCAGCAGGATGCTGGAGTGGGGTGTGTCAGACACAAGGGCCTGTCTCACCTTTAGCAGGGTCTTCACTGGCCCATCTTGCCCACTGCATGGCTGCTCCACAGCTCTGGGCTTGCCCCAGGCACCAGCACTGCTTTCAGACCGCTTTAAAACACCAGGCTCAAATGCACCAACACAAGATCAGCTTCTTGGGCAGTGCTTTGGGGGAAGACTCATCATCTGAAACAGCTCATGCCATCAGTCACACTGATCAGAGTTGTCTCCCTCCCTGTTGCTGGAATTCCCCCAGATAACTGTCAATAAATTAGGCATCATCTGATTTAACCATTGAGATCAAATACAGCAGAAAGTTAGAAAACGCATCAGTCCATTCAAATTGCGTTTAGAAAGGCATGCTGACTTCCTCCTGTGAACAGCCACACCTGCACAGACACCCAGGCATTCCGCCAGCTCCAAGCTCAGATGAACACATCTGATCCTATGGCTAGAAACACAAACCCAAACTTTAAAAGAAGTCTGAAAGTGATTGAAGAGTCCTGTAAAATAAGTTGGTAAATTAATGAATGTGGAGTTCTTGCTCCAATTACTGCATTAGCTTCAAGATCTCAGCCAAACCAATTTCTGTAATATGCCTTCTCCACAACACAGGCATCATAAATACTGGTCATGAAAAAAAAAAATTGTCATCACAGAATCAATAGCAAAAAAAAATGTTTTGGCCTAATCAGAAGTAGTGATTTAAAAGGTTTTATTATTTCCCCCAATAGTAAGTCATTACAATAGATAATTATAAGAAACTGCTGTCTCATCAGAGAAAGCAGCTAATTGCAGATGCAGACGTTTTGGCTGCTTTTCTCTGCTGGCTCAGTACAACAGTTCTGGGAACAGGTAAAAGGCTAATTCAGCTTCACACTATGCCTCTCCCTTCGTGTGCTGACTAGGAGGGATAAGGTTTATGTCTTCTCTGTTTGAAGTAACAGGCTGCAGTGCCTGTGCCGCAGCTGGTTGAAACCCTTAATGAACTGGATCTTGCTGGTGCTGGAAAGGGCAAGCTGGCTTCTTGAAAAAATAGGAAATTCCAGCATCTGGTGCAGTGCACACTGGAGCACCGCAACCAGTTTTGTGGCTGCAAGGCCAGGGGCCAGCAACTTCTGCCCCCACTGAGGCAGAGCTCAGCCCCAGGAACCAGCCAGGGACTGGGCTCTGAAATACTCTCCAGCTCAGCACCTGGGGCCACTGTAACGCCAAATACAACACACCTGGTTTGAGAAGGTTTTTTTGGCATCTCCCTGGCAGTTGGGGACTCACGATATTCTCAGTTTTTAATGTAGGGAAGATGAACTTTTTTTGATCCAAAATTTCTACTCAGTTCTGCCTTGAGGAGGAATCTTCAGTCAGAAAACTCTACCACAACTCTCAGCATTACAATTCACTGTCAGCAACAGGTGCCATTTTTCTCAATCAGAACTTGACAACGGTTGCCTTTTGCCTTCCTCCAGGCAAATTCTTTCACAGGTACACAGACCAGTAAATCAGTTTCCTGATCTATTAATATTCACGGGTTACATTCTTCAGGGGAGCTACCAAACCACTCATGAAAGAGCCCTGCAGCAATATCTGAACCTACCAGGTTCCTCGCAAACTGAGCAGGCTTCAACTCCATGACTTGACACATACCTTTACCTCCATGAAATTCAGACCTGCAACATCAAGAAAAGGAGGAGAAGCCACCCTTAAAATGGGAGTAACTCCTGCAAAGTAGGAAAAGAAGTATACACATACTAAAATGTAATAAACTACTCTCAGAGCATCCACTTTCCCTTGCCACTTGAAAATTCTTAAAGTATACCGAACACATTCATTTATCAAACAAATGATCTGGTGTCATTAGCACATCCTACAGAATTGCCTGATCTACATAGTGTAGATGATCTACTGTGGATTTAGATGTTGCAAGTTGTCCCCATTCAAGATGTTGTAGTGTTATGTGCAGTGTTATTCCTTAAGGTTTCATTTTTATTCACATTAGGAGTTGTATCTTGTTTGTGGCATAAAGGCAACAGAACATTTTCTACCATTACTATTGTTAGCAGTGCTTTAATCATCATAATTTGAAACCTAAACCTGACTTCCAGCAGTTCACAAAAGGTCACTCTCAGAAATCTTATGGAAAGTTGGCATCTGTGCAGCCCTTTACATACATTTATACAGGGCACAGAATGCTTTTAATTGAGCTTGGAAGCTCACCATTCAACATTCAGTCATGAGGCTGGAGAACAGCAAGTGATGCCTACCATACATAATGCATTAGCTAATTACAGTGAAATTCCCAGTGTTTTTGAAAATCAGAGGTAAAGTCAACTTTTGTGCTCTGCATGATGCAGTATAAATGAGGAAGAGGGGAGCACTAAATGTTCTAAACAGGTTCTAAGATTCCTCACAGGGAACTGTCAGGATAGAAACCATTTTTGGGTGACCTCACTTCCCTCAGCACTTGCAAAGACTCCCGTTACGTTCACTGAAATCCTTAACCTCCGACTTTTCCTCAGACTGCATTAACCTGACACAGAAGGGAAGTCGAAGTTGCTTGGTTGTGTGGGACTATGCTAACCTACAATATTTCACGCTGCCAGGATTTCCAAGCCCCTTTACTACTGCTCAGTCTGACCGGCTATCCATTGGTGCTTTCTAACTCAAAAATAACAAACACCTGTTCTTTCTGATCACAAGATTTCACCTTGGTACCAGACCTACTGCTGGTTTTGTTTCACCAACCAATTTTCTTTTTTTTCCTGGCATGACTGGTTTCAGGGCAAATGCATGTTCCAAAGCTGACGAACCTTTCAGCAACTTCCTCTGCCTTTAGTCCAGTTTTGGCCACTTCCATCATATACCGGATGTTGGACAAATGGCAATCACAAAGAAATCACTTTTGTAACAAAATTTATTTTTGCTCTGTGGATAAAAATCCCCAACATCAACAAACAAATTCCAGTGGAAAAATACCAGTCATTGTAACAATGAAAACTTTTATTATTATTTAATAAATAGAACTTTGGCATTCAAAATTCTAGCTGTAAACCCTACTTTAAAAAAAAAATTACAAAAAGAGGCAAGAACAACAAGCCTAAAGCTGAGCCAGCCAGTGGCTCCTTTGCTTTTTACAATGAACACATTGTGATTAAGTCATGACAACTCTATTTACATATGAGGTATTCTGAGTGGTTCAAAAATTGAACCCAATTTACAAAACTACCAGTCTTCAGGGACTGATCCAGTACATATGTCAGCTGTGCTTTTAAAAGATAGCTCCAGACACTTCTCCCCACTGAACTGATGATATTCTGTGATTAATATACACAAAATAAACACATTATGATTTGAGTTTCCTGCTCTCACTTTGTAGTTAAAAAAGCTGCACACTATGACCAGCCTGACATTCAGAGTGTACATCTAGTACCTAGTTTAAGTACTTCTGTTTCCAGACTTTTTGCAAGAGTTCTTACTACAAGAGCTTCTAAACAAAATATCGGCAGGTAAAAGGAAAACAAGGTGCAGTCATCAGCATCCTAACAACTTATCTAAAGTTCAAAGGGAATATACACTTACTTCAGGCAAAAAAAGGCACAAAGGTATGCAGCTGTGGAATTAATATTGCTAATGAGCTACCGGAATAAAGCATCCCTTTAGATAACAACCATAAAATTGTTTGCAGTCTAAGAACGCAGATTATTTCAGAAAAATCCTTTCCCTGCTCATGACAGAACTTGTCACATCAAAGAGAAAAGCCCAGTTACATCTCCAACTCCACCTGTGTAACATCACTGATAAGGACAAGGAAAACTGGAGTAACTACACCCGTGTGGAGAGACTGCAGCGTGCCGTTGCTGCCCGTGCTAGGGCAGCAGGTCACGGAGGAAGTGGTTTACTTGCTTTCTTTCCTTGTGTTCCTGCCCTGCAAGAAAAACTTCCCCAAAAAACCTATTTGAAGCAAAAAGTTGGGCAGTGAGGGCAGAGAAAGGAGGGAAATCTTTTGAGGTGAAAAAGGACGATATCTCAGCTCTTATAATGACTTCATAGCCACCGGCAGTTTCAAATGCTGGAGCCCGAGTGAGTGGTTACAGCAATCTTCACAATGTCACACAACTATCACGCTACAAAGCTGCACAGCGGAGATTTGCAACCTAAATCACATTTACACAACCGAGCTGCATTACTTCTATATTTTAAATACACAGCATCATCTATAGCTTGTCCAAAGACAATTACTTTCCAAGTCTTTTTTCAAAATACATTCTTGAATACAGTAGTTACTGTAAATATCTTCTAAAGTATTTTATAAATTCAATCTGAAACCATACAAAAAAAAATACTGTACAAATTTGCTGACAGCCAGAACGGTACAGTATCCATTCATTAGCGGTTGTTTTTCAGCCCTTGAGATTGTCTAATAGGTACAGCCAAAAGTTGTCATGACTAAATCTAAGCAAATCCAATGTTAACATTCATTAATAAACTCTGTATTAGATATGCTGAATGAGACCACACACTACATTTTAACCAGCTAAACAATCATGCACATCTTAGACATTCCATTGCCTGGTAATTTTTTTTACAAGTACAACATTTCCATCTAAGGAAATAATAACGTGCAACTTAGGTGTTTCCTCTCTCCCTAACACTCTGGTTTACTATCTGAAATGATACTGCTGAATTATGATACGAGACAGATGCCGTGAACTGGAGACAATTGCTTCACTCCAAGGCCAAACCCAATGAACTACACTGAAGGAACAAGTGAGTGAAACACACCGATACTGCTAGGGGCACAGGAAACTGTGCAAGCCCATTTGTGCCAAGTTCCTCATCTTCAGTTTGGCGCTAGTGTAAAAGTACACCTTCAAACCTACCGAAAAAGCATACCAATTTGAGATAAAATAGCTTCATTTTTCACTTTGAAGTAGAGACACCAAGCAATTTCACTTGAGATTTAAACTAGACACTGTTTTAGTGCTCACAGGAGCTGAACCAGTCAAATTAATCTATCTCAAAACACCACATAGCAATAATATAAATAACAACTTTTTTTAACAAATTAGTCCATGTGTAGGTTCAAGATAGAGAAAACTGTCAAATAAATTATTTATATAGCTATATATTATTTATATAGCTATCTATATAGCTAAAAAAATTTAAATCACTAAATTATAAAACCAACATTAACAATAACTGTTCAACAATGACGAGAAAGCAAAACATCACCAAGTTAAAACGGGTAACCAGCCTACACTGCTAGGCTGGCGTTTTTTTCTATTAACATAAATATAATCAGAAAACTGAAGATACTAACACTTTTGCCATAGAAAAACGTTACCCTAGAATTTTCCAGGCTCTGACTGCTACGCTTGCTAAAAGATCTCTGCTGTTATCCACACTACAGGTCAGCAGATGACCGACTGACTGACTTGCACCTTAGTAATTTGAAATTTTCTTTTAATACCATATATGTAACTGATGCTCATTTATTTGCTTAACAATGTGATTGGAGAGTGGTTTGCTCTTTGCAAGTTTGTTTCCTTCAGTTAAATACTGTTTTACAACATGCATAACTGTGCAGCTAACTTGCAGTGATGTTCCAGGAAATCAGAAGCGCTAAGATGTCATCTGTCCCACGGGAGTGAAATAACACTGCCAAGTGACACTCACTGAATAAACTATGGAACATAAGATTATTTTTTTAATGCAGTTCCTTCCTACATAAACAGAGAAATCAAGAATTTCCAAACAATGTGGAAAATTTTGCAGTCCTCAAATAACTGAGTACTTAATACCGCTAAGTGGAAACATCCTGTTCTTAGCCTTGATTTCGCCAAGTGTCAAACACCCGTTTGTAAGCTGTGTTGAAAAATATTGTTCACAACCTCATCAGGGGCCTTCAGGGATGGAACACAGAATAGCCACATTTTGAAAATGGAGATGAACTAAGGGAAAAATAAGTATGGTACAAACATTAAAATACAGTCTTTTTTTTTTTTTTTTTTCCTCATAGCCACGCACTATGCTGCAGTTTCGCCTTCCAGCTTTTCTGGGTTAGTCACACACTTTGTGCTAGTGAAACTTCTTACAGCAATGCAAGAGAGGTTAAAACAATATGATAGACCTATATTTTAAGGGCTTCATCTGCATAAAACCTGGTTTTCATCGACTATTCAGCACACAAGGTAGACAACCATTACTAAAACTAGTATCTTTCCCATATCAATTTTTTTAAGCAACTTGCATGAGCAACTACTTTTTGTAGCGCTCCAAAATTGTTCCAGTTGGGACTCCTAGAGTGAAGTGCAGCTGCGGAAGCCTCTGGCTTCAGCACATACAGCTACAGGTCCTTTGACCCTCTGTTTTAATTTCAGAAGATAGGTAATAACATACAAACCCTTCATGAAGGGAAGGACAGAGTAGTAGCAGCATGGCTGTTTTGATGCTCTGATTCCAGAAAGGAAATAAAATGAGCCCTAACGAAGGAAACAGAGTATCCAACTGAATCATTCTTCACAGCTTGTTCCTACATTCAGTAGTTTGGAGAAAAGCTTTCTTGTAGTTTGTACCACTCTGTTCAAACGATGACTCTCCCCTTCGCATCAGACTTCCACGATTGAATATTCACAATCCTCAGAGAGAGACGCGTGTGCTGTGCTATTTGCAGTCTTCCAATATGGCTCCTTAATAAAAATGCAAAGACCTGTGACATAGCAGCATTTAGTAAGTCATTTGCTACTAGATGAAATGTTGTCATTGAGTAATGCAATTGTCCCCCATGTCCTGAGCATAGCGGTCCGATATCATAGTCCTTAATTCATCAATATCCTTTCTTAATTGACAAACGTCCAGGAGCTTCTTTGAAAGTGTTTCCGTGCTGTGGTAATTTTCATTCTCTTCAGATGAACTGCTCAGTGCTACAAAAAACAACAACCAAGGTTAAGATCTAGCAATTGTGCCTTGTGAATACTTCAATTAGTCAGTTGCCCTTGAAATAAGGGAGAGGTCATTTTTAATTTAATTACATCAAGACAAATCATGCTTTAGTATCACAAAATACCGACAAAATGTCTGCGAACTTAAAGTCAATTCCGTACTCATTACTGTTTCTCGTAAAGACACGCTTTGCTATTTGCACCAAGACCTAGACTTGCTGGAGTCTGACAGATCTCAACAGCAGTGGAAAAAAACCCAGGATAGAACAGCCATTTCTTACAGATTTGGGAGGTTTCTATAGCCACTCAGAAAAGCCGGGTAGGAGGGCTTGGAAAATGAGGTCATTTAAGAAGGTGAAATGGTACTACAGATACACTGCACTATTTATGCTGATGACGGTCTCATGGACTTTGAGACTGACATATGCTGCACTCCCTAGTACTTCGGGGGTTACAGTGCAGATGAGCCTATACGGCATGTAGTAGATCCCGTTGCACAGGGCACTATATCGTTTTACCTGGTGGTCCAGTTTAGCAACCAGTCTATCAGATTAATTCTAATTAACACTCAGAAAACAACAGAATATGATACACTCAGGTAAAAAAAATAAATTGTTTATTAAGCTTGCTAAAATAAAAGAGCTAACACAAACTCTCTATGCTGAAGCTTTGTCCGACTGGCTTTAGGGCATGCTTCAAGTCCTGCTTAAATTTAACAGATCAGCAAGTGCTGAAGACTAGATGTGCCATTAACTTTACTGGACATGGAGTTGTCTGGCACTAAGCTTATCTAATACACGCAGATACCTCCACCCTCCATCCCGAAACCAGACATACACATGTTCGAACAGCAGAGGTATATTCCTACTATCTCACTTCAAGGCCTTTAAAAAAACCCCATGACGTAGCCATACCAGGCCTGCTTAAGCCTCAGCTCCCTCATAATGGGTTTATAGAGCAGAACATATTTGAAAGAAAAGCCTCCATTAAGCTTCAGGATGGCTGCAATGTGTCTCAGAAGGGATGGACACCCGGCTACACACCCTTTTTCTCTAGTAGGCTAAACACATCTATGGTTGGGTCCATATGAAGAGTCAGCTACCTCCTCTCCTGACTTAGGAAGGACCTGTGTAGTCAGATGCATTTAGCAGCTCAGGTGTTCTAAAAGCCCAACTTTTCCTGAGAGTTCCAAGAGTACGCTTGGAGTACACCTCAGCCACAGCAACCCTGGATACATGGATAGACTGGGGTCTGAAAGGCTGGAGAGCAGCCCTGCAGAGAGGGACCTGGGGATTCTGGTTCATGACAAGTTTAACATGAGCCATCAGTGTGCCCTGATAGCCAAGAGGGCCAACCATGTCCTGGGGTGCATCAAGCACAGCACTGCCAGCTGGGCAAGGGGTGATTGTCCCGCTCTACTCTGCACTGGTGCAACCCCACCTAGTACTGTGTGCAGTTTTGGGTGTCACAGTATGAAAAAGGACCTAAAACTACTGGATAGTGTCCGGAGGAGGCCACAAGGCTGGTGAAGGGTCTAGAGAGGATGTCGTAATAGGAACGACTGAAGTCGCTTGGTGTGTTCTGCTGGAGAAGACTGGGAAGGGATCTCATAGCTATTTACTGCCTTCTCACAAGGGAGGGAGGTGAAACAGCTGCCAAACACTTCTCCCTTGAAGCCTATGATGAGACTAGAGGTAATGGCAGGAAGATGTACCAGGGGAGGTTTAGAATGGATATTAGGAAGAGGTTCTTCACCCAGCAGATTGTGGAGCACTGGAACAGCTCCCCAGGGTAGTCACGGTACTGAGTCTACCAGTATTCAGGAAGCATTTGGACAATACACTCAATCACATGGTGTGAATGTTGGGAATGTCCTGTGTAGGAATAGCAGTTGGACTTGATGATCCTTTTGGATCCCTTACAACTCGGGCAATTCTATGATTCTATGATACTTCAAGCACAAATGCTCCAGTTGCATAGCAAAGGGGAACACTGCCCTGTCCAGCTGACAAGTTCAAGCACAACTTAACAAAACTGTTACTCCTCTATTTTAAAACACTATTAAGCATTGGAATAATAACATCACTTACATCTGATTCCCAGCAGTAAGGAAAGATTAGGCTCCTCACCCTGAGCTCTCTGGGTCAGAATACTGCACAGTGCTTTTAAGTCAAATAAGCAATGGGACATTTCCTTGAACAACTGGTCAGCTATAGGCATCTTCTCAGATATTGGCTGCCTGGACTGCTCCACCTGCCACATCTGCTCCTTCAGAGAGGCATTCTCTTCCATCAGTCTTTGGTTCTGTGTGAAAAGTACATAGGAAAAGGGGAAAGTTAGGCTGCAGCATGCACTGTAGCAGAAAGTTTCCTGTTTCAAATCACAAACAATGTAATTAAAAAAAAATTAATTCCCACACATATAGTCAGTATTTCTGTGGCCGCCGGAGGAATGGCAGATAGCTTTTACATGGTTGTCCATTTTGTGTTAACATTGCTTAGTGGTTTTCACCCTTGAAGTTCTCACTTCTCGAGACAGAGATGGTATCTACTATACGTTTGCACTGCAGCCAGCACAGTAAAGTATTTAATTAAGCTCATAAAGCCCTACCATGAGATTTGATAATCATTCTATAAGGTTCTTCCCAGCTGCCGTGGTCAAAGATTGGGTTATTGGGGTTTTTACTTACTTCAGAGAGAACTTTATTTAACTGTTCCATATTCCTTTCTTTTTCTTCAAGCTCATTTGTCATCTTCTGAACTATCTGCTTTTCTTGCAAAAGCTGCTCTTGCATAGACTAAAGTGAATGAAAAGAGATTATTTTAATTTTTCACACTTTACGAAAAAAAAGCACCTTCAGTAAATGTCTAAGTTTCAGTTATCTACTGCTTTTATAGCAATTATTGTTCATTTTCTACCATGTTCCATCTGGTAATATTCAGTGGAACTTCAACAGCTCTCTGTACACTAACACAGCTATTCCAAATATCAGTGAAACCATTTAAATAAGCAGTATCTGTTTAGAAACAAAAAGACTGCATGTACAAACCTTACTCCAATATGGAGAGCATGAAATCTAAGATACCCATGCAATATTGTTTATTCTAACCAAATACTTTCACTTGAAATAAGCAACAGATTACTGACAGCTAAGCTTCATTTGTGCAATTCCAAGATGTAACTGAAGATTTTTTGGCCTCTATTTTCTGCAAAGACTATGGCAGGTCTTCCTACAACCTTTCACAACACAATTCATCCCACCTTCTATACAGTAGAGAAGAAAGCCTTTAACAGTTGATACAGAGAAGCAACTTCTTTAAAACCATACACAAACAAGATAAATCAAAACAATCTATGCAACTCTACTGTACTGAAAAAACAACTGCAGGCAAAAAGGTATGTAATTCGTAGTTTCTAGTGTCATTTTTAACAGATACAATAATTATTATTTTTAGTAGTGAAAACAGCAAATTCCTAGGATGCTATCGTACTCAAGTATTGGAGCTTTCTAGGACTGACTTCCACATCAGTCAAGCAGTAACAACCAACTAACTGCTGCAACACAAAATCAGCTGCTGTCAGTTCCTCAGTTTTCACATACAGAGCTGAAAATGAGAAATCACGAGATATTTCCATGTGGATTTTTTTGGTGAATTCAGCATGATCACAGGTTACTTTGTTGTTAAAACCACTCATATGTATTCCATAATTTGGCTTTTATATTGGTAGATGTGTCTTTCAAGGTCATCTGGCAAAATTCAGAAAAAGGAATAATCAAACTATCTTATCTGAATACTAACAACCAATGAGGAGTGATTATATAAACTCCTGATGCTTTAAAATGGAAAGCTTTACAATTTTCAGCTTTCATGAAGAAAAAAACACCCCACAACTTTTGTCATTAATGGTATTACTCAGAAATGCAATGCTCTGCCAGCAGAGTGCATATAAAGTGTTCTCCCCCTCCCTAGCTGAGCACGTTAATATGTAAAACCTGTTGCCCGATTTCAATAAGATGCAAATTCAATCCCATCGTGTTCAAAATACAGTTGGAGCAGTGGTGAATGCCTTGGCAAAAGTTTTGACTGCAAACTTCCACAGAGTGGAACAAGAGATCATGATGGGGGAAGGAGGAGCATTTCACAAACCAATGGCTCTCAATTTATGGAATGACACTAACCCAGAAAAACGTTTTTCCTTGAACCTCTGTAGGAACAATCCTAATGATTCCCCTTCCAAAGCAGAGAACCCTCTCACAGGCAACGTTATACAGTAGCTTAAATAAAATGCTACAGAAAGATCAAACTCACTCTTCATTAAAAGGTAGGTTTAAATTGCTGCACCATGACTCTGCAACCTTATTCAAAGGCAGAAAAAAACCTCAAGCTCCCCACTTCATACAACCACAGGAAATTCTGTCAAGCTATGCTGGTTTGGGGCTCTTATATCGGTTTGGAAAAGAAGCCAAATTTCCTCTTGTGCGAGTTGCTCCTAAGATGTACAAAGAATGGAAGTCTGAGGGTACCAGCACTGGGGGCCGTGCAACATAGGAAACTGTTTATATTCAAGTTTGCCCTTTATCGTGTATGTGGCCACCAGAGTGGCCAATAGGCCATTTAATTCACTTGCCAGCTATAAGAATTATTAGTGCTGATGAGAAGGCAGCGAGTAAAGAGATGCGAAACAGGGCTGACACTGAGTGGAGTTTTTAATGACCTGGCCACTAACGGGAGCTGTGCAACCTTGACAAAATTTCCCAATGCATTCAGCTCAGCACTGCATGAGCTGTGAGGCAAGTCAGAGCTTTGTCACAGCCTTTGCAGAATTGGAAAACAATGGTGCTAAAATTTACACACTTAATATGGACTGAAAAAATCCCTACACTTTATATTCATCTAAGTAATAAGAAACAGAAGGCAGAACCCAGAAATTATTATTTGTTTTTAAGACTGTTTTCACACACTTGACCTGCTTCTCGGTTCACCCACACTGTGCCCCTAAAAAGGAAGTGCTGCAGCAACATGCACCCTAGAGATAAGCTGTGAGAGAAAGCACAAATTCACACACCGGTGGGAGGAAGAGGAGGAAGAAAGAAGGTCCTGTCCCATGTCAAAGGAAATGCCATGGGCCAGGAGAGGGCAGGAAGTAGCTCTGCTTCAGGCATTTCCTTTGTCGTGCCTACAAATGAGCAGAACCTACAGTGGTGTTGGATCTTCTTCTTTAGTTTCTGATAAACACTGTCTACTGAGAAAAATGGCCATGGTCCCTCTAGCTCTGTCTGTCTGCAGCCAAGGAGAAGACGCTTAGGGAAGGGAACAGGGCAATGCAGTAATAGCAAGTGGTCAAAATACCTTCCTAGCTTCCAAGTATCTTTAAATTTTAATGGTCTTTGATGTACTTATCTTCCATAAGCAAGTTCAGGGACACCCAGAGCCCCAGTTACAATACATGCATTGTATACTACCACTTCCTCATTTCGTTTGTGTCAATGCCAGACATTAAGGTTTGACTGTGCAGCTTTCATGAGGATTGGTAGTTGGCAAGAAGTCAGGTTCAGAAATATTTTCTTCCCCACTGTATTTTCAGAACTACATCTCTCACTAAATTTACATTTCTCTGCAAACTACTCCAAAACCCACTTATAGAATATACTGAATTATAAGCACACGCTCAGCTCATGATTTGCAAAATTTAATGGGATCTACTAGAAGGGAAAATCAGCATTTATTTCTGGAAGACACACCTACCTATCATTCTCTGCTACTGTCCCAGTTTCAGCTCCCTAAGGTCATTTTAGACTAAGCAGACAAAAGATCCACCTGTATAAACGTGTACAAAGATCACTAGTCTCAAGATAAAGATGATGGAGAGTAAAAGGCCAGAAAAGTTAGGAAACAAGCAAAGATTTAGGTTGGTGATAATACATTTGCCTCAAGTTGCATTAGGGGACGGTTAGATTGGATATGAGGAAAAACTTCTTTACTGAAAGAGGGGTGAAGCATTGGAACAGGCGGCCCAAGGAGATGGTGGAGTCTCCATCCCTGGAGATGTTTGAAAAATGTGTAGACATGGCACTTCAGGACATTGTGCTGTTGGGCTGACAGCTAGACTTGTCTTAGAGGTTTTTTCCAAAAATAATGATTCTATGATTAGGAACGTTGTGCATACTTCTCATAAGCACAACATATGTCAGTCAGGCAATAACACCACCCCCCCCCCCCGCCCCGAGACTAAACCTACAGCTCGGGAACCAAGAGTGGGAGTAGAGAAACAAAGAGATGTTCTAACCTAGTTGCTTCACTCAGTTTGAGTGGATGCATATTCAAATATAGATGTTTCCTTACCCTCAGTTGGAAAATGACACTGTGCAAGAGTGAAAAGCGAGTTAACATAATGTCAAATATGCCAGACTACAATGCTCTGTGTGCGAAGTTTTTAGCTAATAGCTACTTCTTCCCAAAGATCAAGTTGGTGCTCAAAAGAACCCATTTTTGGTCAAAAGAAGATGTGAACACACAAAAACCAGAGATCATCAATAGCCTTTCAGAAAGCAACCCATGGAATTGCTCTGAACATTGGCAGCATCATACGCAGTTGTGTGTCAGCTCAGAAGAGAACTATTTTGAAGGTGACTGTAATTGATTTTCTTAATTTGTTAAATAAAAATAGTTACAGTCACAGTCTTGTTCTTCTTGTGTTGGACCTGTGTACACATACTATGTAAGAAAATAATCTTAATTAAACTATGAAGAGGGACAGAGAGCCTCAGAAAGGTTATAAAGTTCAATTTCAACTTTTTCCAAAAAAAAATATTAAATATTTGAAATTACATTTGCTCATGTGAGAATTTTTGCATATTATCAGGCTGCTCCACGAAACCATCTCAATTTGATAAATTTCATCATCTTCAAATCTAGAGGAGCTTAAATGCTTTTCCGTTAGCAGCCATATGTTATGCTGCAAGTTAAATTCCCCTTTTGCTTCTCTACAGGTATACTAAAGATGCTATAATTTAATTAAGCAAAAATATGGTTGTCAACAGGAATCAGGCCTGCTATTTACCTGCATGGTAGAGAGAAAGCAACAAGTAAACAAACTTGGCTCCAGTGTACAAACTGGAAACAAGAAAGCACATTCTTTTAGCAAGCGTTAAGCAAGGTCTCCATTATCTGCATTCTAGCTCCACAGGGTGAGCCCTTCCACTTCTGAAGGCAGAGGCATTCAGCTGATTGTTTACTACCATTTTGTTGTTCTTCCAAACCTAACATATACAGAGTCAGAGTAGAAGCACCTTCTTCATTCTCAAGAGACAACCCTGTAACATAAGTCTTTCTGGAAGGCAAGGAAGCAAAAAAATGTGGAGAAAAATTCCAATCGAGTAGAAAAATAGAGAAAATAAAATTTATTGAATTTGGCTTCACTATTTCCTGAAAACAGATTAAACGTTCAGCTTTTTCTAAAGCAAGTCATACTTTCTTCCCCATAACCTGTTGTTACAGTTTCAGCTTGGTTTGGTTTGGTTTTTTTTTCCCCTCTTTCAGAGAATTTTTTCTTCCTTTGCTGGCAATGGGGGGGGCAGGGGCCATTTCCGGGGAGACCGGGGCAGAGGTTGTGTCCCGTTTGCCCGGACATTCCTTTCACTGGCTACTTCCCGGTCTCCGCCTCTTTCTCCATCTTGCTACCTAGAGAATAGTAGCGCTTTGCTACCTCTGCTCGCGTTGCTGTATTCTCTATCTCTCCATCTTTACTTCCTTTCCCTCTGTGTGTGTGTGAGTGCGAGTGTGACCGATAACCCTCTGGATCGGCGCTGAGGAGGAGGCTGCCCGGAGCGGAGCTGCGGCCTGGGAGAAGCTGTGCGCCCCGCGCCAGGGCTGCCCAGAGCGGAGCTGCAGCTTAAAGTGACGGCACCACCAGAGCTCGGGTACGGGACTCGATCCGTATTAACAACTTAATCGCACTCGTTGTTGACTTTGTTCTGTTCTGTGCACACATACACTTAGAGCAAAGAACTGTTATCTGTTCTGCACAATCTCACAATCTCTGATTAAAATCACTGAGCATACTTTGGTTGGTTTTTTTTTCATCCAAACTAAGACACCTGTATAATGTTTCGTTTTCTCCAAAACAAACACTGGTCACCAAGAACCTTTCAAGTATCCGGAACCCGATGTGATAAGCTGATTCATAGAGCTGCAACTGACTCCCAGCTGGCAGTCTCTGCTGTCTTGAAAAATCATTGGCTCCAAGCTAGGTGCCCAAGATTGGCCAAGAGGGTTAAGATATCTGAGTGGGTGATGTGTTAGGAACCAGCTGAACAATGTCTTGCTTCAACAATGTAAAATGTGAAGCAATATGGTTTAGAAAGTTATCTGTCTCTATTAAGGATCTCAGCAGTGAAGCTCCTAATCAATATCACTTTTTGTCCTTCAGATGGTCATCCGAACCCCCAAATTGGATGGAAGGCTTCACCATTACTTACAGAGGCAGTCCTCAAACCTGAACCAAGCAGTTCTAGTATGACATCCACTAGATCAGCAGAATAAGGATGCTATGTAACTACAGTGTTTCACTTTATGGTGCGTATCAGCAAAGTGCTAAACCATACAAACTTCAATGAGGAATACATAAAAAGACTGCAAAAGAACACAGGTCAACTACAGGCCATAAGGTTAAGTTCTTGGCATTTCTACCTTTGCCTGCTATTTGGGATGATAAAAGAATGAAATTCAATTTTAGTAACGTTATCTTTTTTAACTAAAAATGGACAGAGTAAACAACAGAATATATATTCTTTCTTACCTGAATGTCTAAAATCAGTGCAGCTATCTGATTTTGCTGATTGTCTATGACCTAGAACATAAAATCAAGTAATTTAAAAGCTTTGAATCTCTTCAGATCCTTTTTAAAAAAATCAGCTTACAAATATATAGCCATAGATTTTAAATTGGAATCTTTGAAATGTAAATGACAAGACAGAGTTTAACTCTGTTAGAACACAAAATTCATGCAAAAAAAAGTACTGAATGGAAACAGACAGGTATTGAAAAGAAATCTGAATTAGCAACAAATGTATAATACTTTAGTGAGATATTTATTCCTAAAGTAAAAAAATAAAGGAATTCAGGACTTGAGGTTAAATATGCCGCCAGCAGATGATTTGCAGACTAACCTTAATGGCTTTCTCATTCTTTTCTTTGAGACATTCATTCTCACTCTGAAGCTGTTTTGTGTCCAACATAGGAAGGCGAATACCATCTTCCAGGCATTTTTCCACTTTCTGTTGTAAACTGCCACCAAACACAAAAGAAATATTAGATGTGCTGACAGAAACTAGAAAGGCTGTGTCTTCTAGTGGCAAATTATAGAGTTGCATCATCTTCCAACCACAACTGTAAAACCATACCTAGCAGAATCCAGCCTTATGAATGAGCAAACCACCAGTGGATGAATGATGCAAAAATCCTAAACTACTGAAGTTACCATGGCACTGAGAACAACAGATTCATACAAGAATGGTTTTATAGGTTGGATTCTGTACTGCAATTCCCAAAAGGCATAGCTCCAGCAGTATGGTGTAGGGAGAGAGAGGAGAGAGGGTAGAGAGGAACAAAGAAAAGCTTTGCGGTGTTCACAGCTGGTCTGTGGTACTGTGGGAGGCAAAGCTGACACCAGCAGAGATCAGAGGAGTCTTCAAACCTCTCAAAGTTACAGCAGTTTTAAAATCAGACTCTCTCACTGATGCACACAAAACTCAAACTGGAGTCCAGAAGTGGAGATTGCATCAAGCACTGGTGGCCTTCACGCCGTCTGTGACTTGTAAAGAGAAGCATAAAGGCACTCCTACACAAAGGCATGACCTTCAGAGTCTCTGTAGCTCAGCTCAAGCTCCTAGGTGTAGCTATAGCCTTTGCCTGTCCAACTTCTCTCAGAAAGGAAACACATTTTATTAGTGTTAATCTTGCTGTTTAATTTAGAAACCAGAGGCCACCTCAACTATTTGTAGGCCTTCAGAAAAGACAAAATGATCCCCCACCAGATCATGAGGGCATGAAGAATATAGACCTTTCATTGGTAAGATGGAAACAATGCGTCAACAATTTGGCTGGCAAGGTGTCTCAACTAGCTTGCCTTTCATCATGGAAACACTTTCAGTCTCCCCTGGCATGCACCTTTACCCAATGGAGGGACAGTGAACTGCAGTAACATCCACATAAATTATTAAAAGTGAATCCCCCTGCTTCCCCTCTCCCTCTTTTTTTTTTTTTTTTATTTTAAAAAATAAGTGTTTAATTAGCTCACCTGATCTAAATGTACCACAGTAACAATGTCTACCATGTCTCATCTGGAATCTTTTCACGGATATCCTTCCCATTTGTGTTTTCATAGTTATGCAAGCTCAATGACAGCTACTGCTAAATCTCCCCATAAATATCCCCACCCCCAGTGAAAAGGTAAGAAACATCTACAATTTATTTAAATCTTTGACCCTTCCCTGATATAACCATCAGCCAATATCCATGGGAGCTTTTCCACAGCCTAAGTCAAGACTAGTTATCAAATAGGAGTGCTGACAGCTTCCATACAATGCATCTTTGCTGCACATACTTATTCTATCCTCTGTCTGGCAGCAGGTTGTGATGCCATTGCAGCAGTGTTCCACATCTTTAAAGAAAGACAGTGAAGAGTGTCCCAAGCAGACTTATCTCTGTGGTATTACTTGCAACTTGACACAAATAATCTCATTGGATTTTCCATTTCATTAGACTGTCATTCTGCACAGTAATATATTTATGCCATGAAAAATGATTAGCATTGTAATAGATTAAGAGGGCAAATAACATTAGCTGTCACCATAAGGAGGGAAAGTACACCTGTTTCACGGCACAGCCCAAGTAGCCATTCATACCTCTGTACTGTTGTGACCAGCTCTTTTTCTTTTTTCTTCTGACACACAAGTTGCAACTCTTTCTCTTTGCACTGCGATCGGACCTCTCTGAGCTTCTTTTCTAATTCACTCGTAGTTTCTCGAAGTTGTTTGTTCGTCTCTTCTAGAACTTGCAGCTAACACAGGTTACATTAGTCAGACACAATGTCGCATGAGCAGAAGGGTTTGTGGCAGGCCACAGCCTTGCAGTTACCTTCTGTATAATGTTAGGCCCATTGCAGTTAAAGTACGAGAACTCCTAATAGCTATAGTGCTTTCACAGAATAGAATCGCTTGGTTGGAAAAGACCTTTGAGATCGAGTCCAAACGTACCTGCCCACCACTAAATCACATTCCTGAGAAACTCAACTACCTGTCTTTTAAACACCTCCAGACATGGGAACTTGACCACATCCCTGGGCAGCTGTGCCAGTGCCTGGCCACTCTTTCAGTGAAGAAACTTTTCCAATGTGCAATCCGAACCTCCCCTGGTACAACTTGCGGCCATTTCCTCTCCTCCTATCACCTGTCACTTGGGAGAAGAGACCAGCACCCACCCCTTCACAACCTCTTTCCAGGTAGTTGTAGACAGTGATGAGGTCTCCCCTCAGCCTCTTTTCCTCCGAGCTAAGCAATCCCAGTTCCCTCAGCCGCTTCTCGTAGGACTTGTTCTCCAGCCCCCTCACCAGCCTCGTTGCCCTTCTCTGCACATGCTTCAGCCCCACAATGTCCTCCTTGTAGTGAGGGGCCCAAAACTGAATCCAGCACTCGAGGTGTGACCTCACCAGTGCCGAGTACAGGGGCATAATCACCTCCCTGGTCCTGCTGGCCACGCTGTTTCAGATACAGGCCAAGATGCCATTGGCACCTGGGCACATTGCTGGCTCATATTCATAGTTTCTAAAACACTACATATATGATGTTGGAAGAGTAAAATATTTGACAACAGATATTAGGGAGCTTACTTGTATTTTTAAAATATAAACCAAATTCCTTTTGCCTTACCTGTTTAGTCTGACCTTCTATATCATCCAGCGTTGGTAGGTCAGCCAGATATTTTTCTAAGGTTTCAATTCGTCTTTGTTTTTCTTTGTTTTGCTCAGACTCCTTCTGGCATTTTTTTTTCAGGCTATTAATGTATCGGTCTCTAGTTTTAAGCTGGAAGAAAATAAGAGAACATGTTTTATGATTACAGTGAAAAACAGACCTTCTTTGGAAGCAGAGGCTCATCACTCTTCAAGAATTGTACTCTCAGCTGCATGAAAAGGTTGGTTAATGCTGAAAATAAACCCAAGCCTTATTAATCCCAGCAGCTCCAAGTCACAGACTCACACATGACCTCAAACCACTGTTGCCTCACCTCTGCCCAGAACACTCCATGTGCCTTGCGAACTCAAAACATGAGCAGTTCAACACTTAAGAATATTCTTTATTTTTTTCACCAATGGAGAGGTTTATATGCCACAAATGATCAAGAAATATTTTAATCTGTCTAGTTTTCCTCTGCCCTAGGAAAACAACTTAAAACGTGGGGACCAAAAACCGGAGACAAAAAAATTGATGCAATCTGACAATTACATCAGAGGACAACCGAACAGAACAGTGGCTTTCTTAAATGCCTTTTCTACAAGCAACTTAATCATCCATCAAACTGCAAAAGCTTTTTTATATTGTATTATCTTTGCTTGCATTCCTAGTACTTACTTTGCTTTATTACCTAGGTCAAAAAAGCTGGAAGGAAGACAGGAAGAAAGAGTATTTTCCAGCCATTCTCCAATTTAATGAAAAACAGTAACTCTAGTGCTTGATCTAAGGTGTAGTAATTTACGGATAACTTGCCACTACAGTAAATGCTAAACATACTTTCATTTTGTTGGTACAGACATTCATCTCACTGAGAAATAAATGTGTGACACTATCAATGTCAGAGCTCAGTATCAAATCCTACTAGAAAGTTTAAGTGAATATCTGAAAAGTTTTTCCAGAGACAGGCCAGAAAAACGAAGATTGTCAAAAGGCTGGAAATCCTTGTATCTTTTATTTTATCAGGGTCTCAGAAATGAATGAAGCTTTCAGACTGCTTTAAAATCTTTCTGATGAGACAAAGCCCAAGTAAATTGCACGGTCAATAAGGTAAATTTGCAACTCAGCCATAATCTTTTGCCACAATATATGCTTCAGAACCACATATACCCTCCACGCTCCAAGCCTCAAGGCAGTGATACAAATATACACACGTAAGCCAGTGTTGCACAGTAAGACAGGAAAAAGTAGGAAAGCTGTCATCTCCTGGCAACTAAATATTAAAAGTAAGGCCACAGATATTATAGCAGGGGAACATCACTACAAGCTGTCATCAGCACTTCACAAGAGTCCTTCACAGTCGCCCATAGCAGAGGAAGAAGAAGCAACCAGGTGGATATGGGTATCTGAACCTTTTCCAGCCCAGGAATCCAATTTCCAGATGAAATGCCTCAGAAGTGAGAGCTGCAAAACTGCTGATGCCAAAAGGCATATTCATGCCTAGCATGAGGATAAAGGAAAAACCTAAGCATTCATGACATGGATGATGGTGGAAAGTACTGCAGTATCTACCTTAGCAGGCTCTCTCAGCCAAGAAGCCATAAGGAGCTATCACAACTACTGGCCAGCAACAACAGGGAAGCTTTTTCAAGTACGAGGCAAAGACAGGTATGACGACAGCTGTGAACAAAGAGCACTTCTGATCAAGTACAAGCATCAAGTACATCCACCCTAGCACTAGAGGTGACAGCACTTCAGACCAAGAGGTCTTCTAGCCCAATCTCTCATCTCCAAGAGCAACCATAATCAGATGTCTATGATTGGGAAAGAACAAAAGCACATTTTTTCCAGCCTCCAGCTGCTTTCATCTTAGAAGCTCTCCAGAGGAAGTTGTTGTTTCTGTGCATTTAAAACAAGGCAGCACTTCCATCAAGTCACCCTGTATTCTCTCAAGCCCTGCTATACTCCTAGCATCCACAACAGCCTTCAAAGAGACCATCTACAGGTTTGCCATAGAGAAATAGTGTGAAGAATCAGCAAAGCTACCAGATAATTACTCCTGCTGAGTAGGCACATCCAGGCTGTAAGGGCATCCAAAGCATGAGGACCGCATTTACAAGCCATGCTAAAAATAAGAGATTCCATTTCCACTCTTTTTATCTTCTTAAATGATACTTTATTTACTCTATTAAACACTTCAAGCTATACGAATTCTTAGAGCTGTGTAGCAAGTTTAACTGATACGTGGTTAAAGCCATCATGATGATTGCCATTTCACCTAGTATAGGTTTTTAGGATGTATTCACTACAAGTTCAGTTTTAACCATTGCCAACACCTACAATTACTACCAATTTTCCTGTCACAGACAGTTTAGCTACCTTTTGAAAATAGCTCAGTGACTCACATACTAAGTTGCTTTCTATCAAACAAAATATATGCTGCTAGAACAGTGTCAAAAGGAAATCTGGAAAATGACAGACACTTACTTTCTCCTCCATCTTCTTCTTCTCCTCAATAGATTTGCTTGAAATTTGTTTTATAAGTTCATTGAGTTGTAATTCCTTATTCTCAGCTGCTGCAAATTTTCGCTCAAGCTCTTCTTTGTGGGATGTTGATCTTTCTGAAACGTGAGGTTGTGACGATGTGCTCTCATACTGTGGTTGCTTACAAAAAGAAATAAAATTATCATACAAATGAATGCACACACACCACCATACACTTCAGCAGCACAGCAGAAAACAGTTCTGCATTTTTTGCACTGTCAAGAAGGGTGGGGGTTAACTTTTCAAACATTAATATGTATGGTAACAGCATGTATTTCAGGAATCTGGAACAAAATAATAAAAAAGCTGGACAAGTTTACATTCAGAACACATACAAATCAACACTGTGGAGCCACTCTCCCCTTTTGTTTATGGAAAAGGTGTTACTTTTCTTCAAAAATATCCCTGAAAATAAAAAAAAAGTGTTTTCAAAACAAATCATTTAGTGCATCAAGCACTAAAAGAGATTAAAATATCCATTAAAGGAAATTTCCATTTGTAAATTCACTTTATAGAAGGCACATAAATCAGGCAGAAATCCTAATACATTATAAACTCCTTAAACTCTTTAAACTATGAAAGATGAACGCATCTGCTTCTTTATTTGAAGCGTATTATGGTATTTTAAGATATGTACACCAAAATTTTGGGTTCTGCAGTAATTTTTTTTTTTTTCCCCCAAAAAACTTAATCTAGAGAGCATTTTGAGGTATTTTACGAAAGAACTTCTGGAAGCACCAAAAGCTCCAATCCTAGACATCTGAAAAAGCTTCTGAATACCTAACTTCCAAGTGACACTGCACCTGAATTTTTCTCCTGTCTCATACAAACCAGATTCTCACCTGATGCACAGCTGTGTTATTCCAAGGACATAACCGCCACAGTGAAGTACACTATCTGAGATCATAGTGCAGTGTTTGTGACAGAAAAAGATAGGGTAACAGAAGACGGACAGAAAAGCTATTTCTCTGCATATCTGTCTTTAAGATTGTCACTCTGAATTGCCTTTTAGATATATTGAGGTTTGGAGATGAAATCTGTGTGCTACGACAGGGTAGCAGCCACAGTCCTCAAACTGATCCGCATTTTGTAGTCGGCCTATTTACCCCATCCTCACACTTTCTGATACTTGTGCTGATTAGATAAAATTAGGACAAGTATGCCCAAAACACCACCACACGTTCCCTTTCAGACTAATTGTTCCCTAGGAGTACCAATCCACTTCCTTTTCAGATGCCTTGTGCAAAAGTATTCCACCAGCCTGTCTGCATTCTCACATCTCTTCCATCTATTTTGTTGATACCATCTAACCACTCCTTTGGGTAGTGTCTCCTCCTCTTCAGAAAACTTTCCATCAGTTGTTTCACATAGTCTCCTATTAAACTACTTTATCTCCTAACATCTCCCTGTGTAACTGTGCTACCAGCACAATGTTAAACTCTTTTTACAGTGTTGGTGTTCCTCATTCTTGCTCCATTTCCACTAAATTTCAAAACAAGTATGTACATAACTAAGAATTCTGCAAAGTAAAAGTAAACTACAACACTTAGTCGGTATTCTCTATGCAATTTACAGCTGCAGAATTACACAACCACCAATAACCACAAAAGATCTGTTTTGGCCTGCAGTAAACTGGAAACACACTTTCAGGAGTCAGTTACAGGGCAAAGGAAAGTCTTGCTAAAAATACTATCCATCCTACCTGCAAATTAGCCATGTAAGGGTCTTCGCAGTTCACAAGATGGCTCATTCTTGCATGTTGAGCTCTTAATTCATTCTCTCTTATCTTCTGATGTAAAACATTAATTTGCTGCTTTTGCCTGTAATACACAGAATTTATTTGCAAAGAAAGGGAGAAGGGGAATAGCATAGAGATTAAAAAACCCCATAGATCTTTAGACTTATATTGAAGAATACTGTACCTACTCTGGACCTATATTAACTGTGGCCTTTCTCCCACTGCAGCCAGACTGCAACTAATCAAGCTGACCACTAGAACTGGAATTTCATCAGGATATGAACTATTAAACTACAGTTGCCACGTAACTTTCACTGAAGCATACTGCAAAGGGTCTGTGCTCAACTGGCACTAATAAGCAAATCTTGCAGAAATACTATTTGAAAACTCTATCGATTTGGGGGGGGGGTGTTTAGGGAGGCTTCCGATGACATTTTCTCCTAGGGCTAGAAGTATAAGCAGGAAAAAGTATAGAGAAGGTAGAATGAAAACAAACAAAATTTGCATCTTCATTTTACTTGGGCTTCTCCTACTTGGCCCCTCTTTCTCTGCCAGATCTGACTTTCAACACAGGTTAGAGAGATCTACAAATCAAGAGGAGCAGAAGGAACTTTAGAAGAAAAAGTCATTATATTCAGATAGTCAGCAAGGCCTTTCTTCTGCCTTGTTTAAGACTTTCTCAGTCAACTGCTTTACATATCCTCAAGAGTAAAATACCACTTTGAGTACTAAACCAGAATTAACCTCTTACACCAATCATCTGGCCACTGTACAGCAGAAACAGTATCACTATTATATCACTATTTAATTATATCACAAATTACAGCACTGTTCAAATCATGACTGCACGTGAACTAGCACGACTGCAGTGCAAATATAGGCCAGGTCTCAGCCTCAGCCCATATTGCAGCCCTGTGCTGTGCTCTCTGTGGAACGACGGGCTTCTCGATAACTGACTCCAGAACTGAGCTGCCAGCACCTATCAGAAACACACACAGCAACCTTCTCAATAAACTTAAAAGCTATGGTGCACACTCCTTTAATTTCCTTTTTTCCTTCTTTCTTATACTGAGACATACTTGCATGTAAGCATAAAACTGTTTCTCTAAGCTTCACCTCTAAGCATGCAGTATGATTGACTTTTCTGGAAACAATCAAGCTCAACCAAGACAACTAAAAACAATGTTAAAAGGAGACAAATGGTAAATACATATTAACTTCAAGGGAGAAGACCTGCCTGTGCACACAGAGAAAAGTAAATCCTTTAAAAGCAAAGTGGAAGATCAAAGTTGGTTTGTTCTTTTTAAATTTGGGTAGGGTTGGATTTTGGAAGAGCATCTCAGAAACGTTACCATGAGTATCCAAAATATGCGTTATACAATCTATAAACTAATATAAAAGATGTATTAGTTGAAAAGATGCCAACTGCAAATTTTCAG
The DNA here is from genome assembly GCA_033558235.1 of Neomorphus geoffroyi. Lineage (NCBI taxonomy): Eukaryota > Metazoa > Chordata > Aves > Cuculiformes > Neomorphidae > Neomorphus > Neomorphus geoffroyi. Next base: position 113,846,421 of record JAUMJM010000005.1, on the reverse strand, counting down.
AGGAAAAATAGACGTGAAAGTCCAACCAAGGGAATACTTTAATCATGTACATTCTCCTAGCTAGTCATCAGCCAACTATATCCTGATCATTGGGTTTACAAGGGGGATCTATTATTTCAAAAAAGTGAATATATTACAAGTTAAACTTCTAAGCTTTTAAGCAATTGCAGAAGACATTATGCATGCCTACAGAACATCTTTTTTATTTCCCTATTCTTATATATGTAAAGAATAGCAATGAGTGGAAAAACAGTATAAACAAGTTGCAATTTGGTAGCACCTTGTTACAATTCATCCAATGCAATTCATAAAAATGGAGCAACTGAATGTATTTATGGGACTCCATAGCAAGTCTTAAAAATACTCTGTACCACCAGGTGATTTTGAGGCGTCCCTCTTCCATCCACTATCCAGGTGGAAAAAGCTTGTACAAATATAAAAGGAGTTAAGTAACACTGGCAGATTTTGTGTAGTTCATGTAGGTGTCTTTATGACAACAATACAACCAAAAAGCTTCAAACTGATTTTGGAAGAAGCAGATCTGAAAATTAGATAAAAGAATATGCTCTTAATTTGCAACAGACCTTACATGACTCAAGAGCTTGTATAACCTTGTGAGAAAATGTAATGCCTTGATGACGACTTTGCATGCTTGGCCACAGATACCAAAGTTATTTAGTATACATTATATTAACCTATGAAGAGAAATCATTTTTTATCACCGTATTACTTACTAGACAGATCTAAAAAAATATCTTTGCCCCATGTGTTCTAAAATTATTATCCATTTGTCACTTACCCCCTGAAGGTACTACGTGACTTTGTTTGTGGCTGACTGTACCTTAGCAGTGCCTTCCTTCACAGGTAGGATTTCAATAGCCTGAACAAACACTACAACCTGGAGTAAAAGTTTTAAAATATTTTTGAACTTCCAATGCAGTCTGAACTACATTACCATATTTCCTTTCACAGTCCTTTCCCTACCCTACCAAATCCCTGCAGGAAAAAAGGTGAGACAAATTAATCCATGATGAAACAGAGCTGCGCTAGCACAAACTGTAACTAGTTTGCTTCTTTTCGCTCTGCAAAGCATGAAACACTCCACTGTGCCAACAAAACACACCATACAAATGTTTTAAGTCTGTATAGATCCCACACAACTTCTTCGCATAACCGCCTCTTTGAAAGTATCATTAACCTCATGGCACACAGAAACAAAAATTCTGAAAACAGCCTAGCAGTCACAAGCAGGATGGAAGATAAGCACCATAGAAACATGTTTACTATTTACATACAATCCTATAAGTCTTTGGAGACTTCATACCAGAGGCATTTTATCACTGATGTTCTCATATGCTAAGACACTTTTAATCCCCTGTTAGCCCACAGCTGTTACTATTAATCCGCTGCATAACCACAGGCTGTGAGCTTTATTTAAAGGAAGCGTAGAAAAGTTCAAATGCTCCCACAAAAACAGCTCGCATACTGCAGCGGGAATGCTGTCCCCAGAAGCCTTCTTATTACCAGTCAATCATCCCAGAGATTTAAAGACAAACAAAACAACCTTCAGTATTTAGGTGCTTTCAAAGTTCTGCACAGGTGCATGGCAACTGTCTCTCCAGGAAGACCCAAATCAGATATAAATAATCCTGAAATGGAGAAATTTTACCTTCTAGGCAGCAACGCTACTCTTGTATTGGCTGTAAGGTTTCTAACCCCATGCGCACCCTCCACATTCACAAAGAATCAGACTACAGCAGACAGATTCCATAACTGTGGGGACCAATGCCGGCAAACTCTACTCTACTTTTCCCTTTCTCTGATCAGCTTCTAACACCCTTCAGTGTCCCCAAGGGTTCAGGATGTTTTAAAAACAGATTAAAGTAACTCTACTGCATACTCTAAATACTCCTTTTCCTGTAATCTTCAGCACAGGAATTTCAGTCTCACACAGGCCTGAAGTCTACAGACATTGAGCTCCTCAACGCTTTGTGATTCCAGAAGCCATCTGTGTATGAGTAGGTGCAGGTTGTGGCCTGACCTCAAGGCACGGGGCAATCTGACAGGAGCACATCCTTGAGACTCACATTTATAGAAATCAGCCTGTAGCTCGCACAACCAGTTCGATAAACATACTGTACCTAGGTACCATGGAAACTACTCTCCTTCACAAATGCCTGGGGTTTTACCATGAGTGTTACAATTCTATGTGGATGGCAAAGAAAGAGTTACTGGTGTATGTGAATGTCACGGGACTTCTAACATAGTTTCAGTCAGCTCCTTTAGCCAAAGAAAAAATACTCAGAGTCTGTCTTGACACATCCATTCCTCTTCCACTTAGATTTAAGGAGAACAGAAAAGGGGCCAATACGCTGGTCTAAAGTCTTGGGTTTTTTCTTCTTTTTTTAAAAACAAAGCCACAAGGCAAGAATGAAAAACATCGTTTTAGGAAGGACACTTAAAAGCATTCCTTGCGTTTCAGAAGAAAATGTCATTAAAGTGCATAAACTTTAACTCTTCTATCCAATCGATTAAAAGAAATGTGACACTAGTAAAGCTGTTTCCACAAATGCTTCTGGCACAAATCTTTCCAGCTGTCCCTGAAGGTGTAACATTGTCTCCAGGTGTGAGGGTTGGGTGGGGGTGCAGAAGCAAACCCAGGATAAGAGAATTGAAAGTCCTTTTGAAATAATAGTGGATTCTCTGGTACACAGAAGACCATTGCAATTACCCACAGAAGATTTCTGCAACGAAGACACTGAGACTTTGACTTGTACTTTTCTTCAGATACGATGATTTTAAGGCTTGGTTTTATTTTCATTATTATTATTTCTCTTTTAAAATTTCATTGATAACCTGGACTTTTTATCCCATTTTTGGAGTCTCCAGCCGTCATTTATAAATATCCTGGGATCAAATCCTCCTTGAGCTGCTCCCAGGTAAATTCTTTCCAAGGGAATTCAGCTGAAGTGACAGTGGCTCTACAGTTCCCTATAATTAGCTCTTTTATCCTAATCCCACAGTATTTACATGCTAGCTAGATTATTTACAGAAACCCCTACTATTTTCACAAAGTAATGACTTTGGTTTACTTCCAGGTCTTGTAAAATACACACATTTTTTCACAGAATCATAGAATTGTTTGGTTGGAAATGAAGGAAAAGTTAAAAACTTGTCATGATCATACCATTCTCTTGCCTTTCCTGGAATTACCAACTATTATCCCTACACAAACCACTGTCACTAGAGATGAGGCTACTTAAGATATTGATACCGTGCAATTTTTATGACGTTCAGTAATTATCCTTACCTGGCTTCCTGCCTGCCACAGGAACTTCCACTCCTACACACTAATCTCTGTGTTTAACCCAAGAGAGCAAGAAATTATTGAGCTTGAAGGAGCTGTGGGGTAAAAAACAGGGACAATCTTGTGTGGGTAATATGAGCAATGCTGGCCCTGAGCAAAATTGTGGGGCTGGTCCTTGGAGCTGGGGACCCAAGATGATGCTGAAGGTGACGGATTGGCTAGGGAGAGCTGGTGAGGAGGAGAGGCAAGAGCCCAGGCACCACTACCGCAGCCCTCCCCCTGCTCCATGGTACACCACGAGTACTGCCCAGCCAAGCCGCCACAGCTGGAACAGAGACCTCTGTTGTGGCCCACCTTGGCAATGCTACGGAATCAGGAGCATTAGTACTCTTCTCCACACCAGCGAAGGGAGAAAGGCAACCCAGATAGTGGCTTCAGTGATAAAAGAGTGTCACCTCACTAGAACATTTGTATTTAAACGTCAGACTAGGGAATGACCAAAAAAAAGTTTCACATGCGCATTTCAATTACAGGTCTGCTAAACTCACATTCTCTCTGCCCACAGACACTAAGGGGGTTACTTCTGGTGGTGCATGTTCCCTGTGCCACTGTTCTCTGCAGACAAACATGGGGAAGACAGTGCCCCATGAAATGGCAGCCAAGCTCCCCCCATTCTGGACAACTGTGACTCTACTTACGAAGCTGGCTAGAATCCAGAAGAAAACTAAAAGCTGCCACCTGATGCTAACTGGATCATTCAAATGCGCAAAAAGAAAGTTACATCCATAAGAGTAAAGTATCCGGTGGGGAAGGAGGCAGAACTCAATTTTGATTTGTTTGTTGTTCTGTACTTTAGCTCAAACACTCTCCTTTGAAAGCTCAAGTCAGCACAGAGGATGTGGGATAGCAGCACTCAGCTCAACATGCACAAGCCTGGACTGTTTCCAGAGGCCAGCATTAATAATAAATAAACTGCTTAAACATAAATGTCTTCTGTGTTATGTCTCAAAAACATCAGCAGAACATAACTGACGTTGACATCATTTTCTCATATTCACACAGGACAAGAGAACCATGGACGCATGCTTGCACAGACACTCATATATGCATCTGTCTGGAAAGAAATCACATTTTTCTCAACCTGCAACCAACTCATCTGTTCTCTATAAACCCAACATACCCTTACTTGTTCTAACACGAAAGAAGAGCCTTTAGGAACCCACGTCTGCCAGAGAAGCACTTCCTGTCCTCAACTTTTACGAGACTTAGATTTATGCTAAGTCCCATACCACAAGTCAAGACAAAGGTCCAGGATCTTCAGGGGTTTTAGAACAGAACTTTTTCTACCACAGAAGGGACACTAGTAACTTCATAATAAATCAAATAACAATTGTTGCTTACCTTCAAAAGTTGTGAGTAAACAAGAAAGAGTTTGTCAGATTTCCTCAGAATCAGGATGCAAAGTAAAAAATAATACCGAGCCTTCTATACTATAAATATAATTTATCCCACACTACAATTGGAGGTATGCTGCTTTGTTTTGTTGCTTAAGAAACTGGCTCTACTTTTCATATCCCTTTGCTTTAAATGCATGATCTCTTGGGACCCCAAGTTCAAATGTGCAGAGTACTGACAGGAAAAGAGATCAGCAGCAAAGTCCTAAAAACAAGGCAAATACATTTTCCATAATTTGGAAGATAAGGCCAAGAACTGAAACAACAGAAAAGCTCATGAGAAAAGATGATCTCAAATTTCTGATGCAATAAAAATTGGGGTTTTTTTATTAAATTAAAAGCCTGCAGAGTTCAAAGGGAATACTACCTATCGAACCATCACAGGAAAACTTATCTTGAAGAGAAGATGGGAACACTACCACTGGGAGTCAGGAGATGATTTCTGTTCTGCATGGATTGTTATTTTTTTTAAATTATTTTTTTAAATTGCAGTGAAGTTTGAAATGCTGGCCTGACCCATGGGAGGTAAGCTAGTGCTGAAGCAAGGCAAACAAGAGCACAGTCAGCAACTGCACTCTCTCAAATGCCCTGGGCTACTTATTCAAATGAGTGTGAGGCATGATTGGTACAGGGACACGGCTGTCTGCACAGAGAGGGGATTGCACCCTCTGTCCCACAGTGGCATGTCATGACTTTTGCAGTCTCCTGACAGGATGAACAGAGAGCAAGCCTTGCACTGTGCTGTTCTCAGCTCTGCCAAATACTAGAACTTCCTAAAAATATTTAAATCTACAGAATATAAAATGGCTCAGCAACAGCCCCACAGAAAAGGATCTGGGACTGCAGCTGACCAAAACTACACAATGTTGTACTGCAAAAAGAAAACACAAGTGAGACAGATGAGCGCTCAGCCGGAGGGAGACCTCGACTGGCCAGTTTAGACACTTCAGGGAAGATGTACTAATCAGCTGGAGAGATCTCAAGTTAAAGAAAACTACCAGAAATCTAGAAAACATGATCTAGGAAGAAAAGCTGTCATATTTGGAAAAGCTTTCTAATGTTTCAGCTAATTAATCACCAAAATGTCCAACTCAGAAAGGCTGTAGAACATCTGCTATTGCAGATTGCAATAGCATAGAGCTCAACCAGGAGTCACACTACTACAGCTTGTCCTCCCTTGAGCCCCGCAGACAGGTTAGACAGCAAGAGAACGTAGGGCTAGAAAGGACCTATTGCCATGATATAGGTTACTATTTAAAAATTAATGTTTAATTCCATTTGATGTATACTATTAGAATTCACCTGCGAAAAGGTGAACTTTAAAAATGGCTAAAATAATTACGTTGTAAGAAAATCTTCCTGAAAGTTTACCAGTCCAAGATAAAAAAGCCTCAACCACAAGTTACCTGGGCGATTGGTGATATCAGGAAAAGATAAATACATCTTTTTTCAAGCTATTATTGCAAGCAAAGTATACTTTACGCAGCATGACACTCTGAGGAGGTTCCTCACAGCTCTATCCCATGCACAGGACTTCCAGTCATATGTGCATGTGCTCAGACCTTGGGTGGCGTAAAGCTTCAAAGCTCCCTCGAAAATTACATCAAATTATCACTCAAGTGAATACACTAATGCTGTGGATCTTAACAGACCACCCCAAAGCAAGAGAATTACAGCTTTACTCTAGCAGTAACACAAGCACTGTACTATCAGAGCACATGTGGTTACGTCAGCTACTGGAGTTAGGACAATTTGACACAACACAAAGAAAATCTCATTCTATTGTCCAAATGGAGACACCTAAGCACAATTCAGCTAGAGATGGAAAGCTAATTATTTAGCAACTCTTTTAAGAGTGTAAATGTTAATAAGCCCTAAGGAATGACAGTTATTCACTAAAATGATACTTCCCTATCTACTTTTCCTTAAAAAGCTGTTCAAATGCCCGTAGGCTGTCTGGAAGAGAATACTGCATGTACAGTGTTATTCTCAGCAGCTGATGTCATATGTTCAGGTATTTGGCATTTATTCAGGTCCCCCTATACGCAGTCCCTGCCAAACAAACAGTGCCAGAACCACACTAGAGACATCTACAGTAGCTGGCCAGTCTCGAGAGACATTCACGATTGTACCAAACAATGTAATTTCAGTCTTGGGAATGTACTTTACAGAGGGGCAACACAAAGAATTAAAATGTGATGCTGGAATTTTCTAAACCAACACAAACACTAATGGCTCCCTCTGGTGTTAAATATAACACAGTGTTACACACTAAAATGCCAAAGAAGTAAGGCAGTGATGTAATCCAATTATTTTGTACAGTAGGTGACAGACATTCTGGTAATAACTGTTAAAGCAGCAGATTTTCTCTTACAGACGATTTTCTCTTACAGACCAAATCCTTAAGTTCTTATCCACAGCCTGTACCAACAGCTCTTATGTGGAGAAAACAAGACACACACCTTTAAAAAGTGACATAGTGATCCTATGCACACTACACACACACTAGGCTCCCTTCCTCACACCACATTTTTGCTTCCTAAAAATCTAGTCTCCACCCTATTCAGACTTAAAAACCATTTTCAGGCTCTAATTAATTAAATTGGGAGTAATTCCCAGAGGTTTAAAAAGCAAACCAAAATCACTTTTGAACACGCCCTCTTATGCTACTGTATACATTTATAGTTAAAAATACGCACTTGCTATGCTAAACAGATGACATAAATCAATTTTAAACTAATCTATTACTAAATTTGCTGTTCATTACAGCGTATAGAATAACAATCAAGCCTCTTGTTCTATTCACAGGTGCACATGACTGTTTAGGTTTCTAAAAACTCTATTTACAGCTTTGAATTCCCACACTACTCAAGTATGATGACTTACATTGTAAGCAGTATTCCTTGAATTGTTTCTAACGACTACCTGAAACTTGCTTGCAGCTATTTCAAACTGTTAGAAATCCAAAGGAAAACAAGGACGTTTAACAATCTAATCCAGAAAAGCTGGATTTTTGTTGCCTTTTTATCATTGTGTGGAAAGAAGGAAAGCAGGCGGAAGGTTTCTCTTTCCTTCTCCTGGCTCCCCTCCCTTTCTTAACAAGATAAAGGTAGAACAGCTTAAGGATACTGCCCTGTGCAGAGCCTCCATTTCCTACTTATCAACAGATTTAAGCACCTTTATGCAGAGCAAGGTGTGTGGTGTGAAGTGATATTCATCTCCTCCACATCCCAGTTTAGCGGGGGCCCCAGTGCAATTCTTAACAGAAGAGGGTTCAACCTTAAAAACCCTGGGTAATGACACTGTGGCTGAAAGGGAGGCTGGTGACAAGAGCAAGAGAAGGGTGTGCCCAGTGTATTGCTTTTCATCCAGCTGTTCCTTGGACATGTCTTCAGCACACAGTTGGCTCTGGAACAGCATGCCAGGTGTTATCTCACCCCTCTTGCTTCCAGACAGCAGGAGGTTAACCCATCTCTCCCAGGATGAAAAGCATCTTGCTGACATCCTTCACGTACCAATTTGTAAATTCAGTATGAGATGTGAACTTAGGAGACAACATCTTTCACAACTCAGTGAGAACCACAGGTACAAAGGGTCTTCTCGGCAAACGCCTACTACCAACCCTCAGTCAGCAGAACAATTTCTCCTCCACCTCCTGGAAGCATAAATTCTCTAATTTAACCACCACCACCTTGAATCATAATTTACGACACTTTAGCAAACCTGGTATTTTTATTTTAGGTCATTATTCTCAAATAACTTCAAATTCTGAAAAGAAGTTTAAAATAAGCTCAGGAAGACCAGGAGCTAGAAGACTTAATTTTACTCCAAACATCATCTTGACTTTCAGTGCAAGGCCTTATGTCCCTACATGTTAAACATGGATATCAAATTTTCACTTAGTGTTGCTTAGTGCCTTGAAAAAAGGTATTATTCACACTTAAGTCTTAGCAATATCCAGCTAATGAGAAATACAACACTAGCGCTTTTTTACAGAGTTTTATTTCCAGGATTTTGAACAGCAGCTATTGTACTGTTTTCTCTATTTGTCACAGAAAATACTACCTCTTCTTGAAAAAAGAAAAAATTCTGTTGCAAAAATCTTTCAAAATATTCAACATCACTTTGTATTAATTTTAAATAATACAAACCATCTATTTTAAATAATTTTTTTCATTTAAAAAAAAAAATTAAGTTTTAAGGCAAAGAGTTTGCCCCAATGGAGGCTCAATATTCAAAAAAGAGCCATTAAGTGGTCTTTGTTTTGCTCCAATAGCTTCCAGAATGTATTTCGCCTTTTCAAGTGATTGAAAAGGAATCTTGTTAACCAACTTCTGGTCAGAAATCCAGAAAGAACTGTATTCACTACCGTTAAGTTAGACAAAAGTATGACCTTTACAAAAAAGAACCAGCACACTGCCACTGGATACCAAGAAATAGCTTTTCTTCTTTATCGTGGACAGTATCAAGTAAAGTTAGCAGGCAACTAGGTTACCAACTGTCACTTCAGAAACTTCATCCTTGACTGCAAACACATTTCCAGAACCAGAAGAATAACATGAACTGCGTTTTTAGTTGCGACTGTATAGCAAGTCTTCATGTAGAGTGCAGAGAACGAGAGGCTCAGCAGAGGCACCTACACATCATGAGCAGCATACTTAAAAATGCTGCAGGCAGCTTGGGCCCTGAGAGGTGGGACGCAGGTTATACAGCATTACTAACTGATACGGCAAGCCTGAAAAAAACACTGTAATTTCGACAGCCTTTAAGCAGCTGATCAAAAGGCTCTGACAGAAAAGATCTAAGCAACAGTTAAGGATGTTTCCATTTTAACTGCTTATCCCCTTCAGAGATCACTGCCTCTGCAGGAAAGCTGGCAGAGTGGGATGGTGTGTCCATGCCTCAGCTGCTGCAGTGGGTAATTTTGCATCCCATCTTAATCTGCAGAGGCAGGTAGGCACACATGAATATGCCACATCGAAACAAGGAAGCTGATGCCAACATTCATCACTACAATGCCATTAGAGGTATTGCCCAGATTGCTAGGGCACAGAAACACCTTAAACCACTGCAATTCATTGCTCTGTTGCAATAGAATCAAAGAAATGTTTATGTTGGAAAAGACCTTTAAAGATCATCATGCCCAACCGTCAACACAACACTGTCAAGTCCACCACCAAACCGCGTCCCTAAGCACCACATCCACCTGTCTCCGAAACATCTCTAGGGATAGCAACAACCATCTCCCTGGACAGCCCACTCCAATGCCTGACAATTCCTTCAGTGAAGAAACTCTTCCCAACATCCAATCCAAATGTCCCCTAGAGCAACTCGAGGCCATTTCCTCTTGTCCTATCACTTGTTACTTGGGAGAAGAGACCAATGCCCACCTTGGTAAAACCTCCTTTCAGGCAGGTGTAGAAACCGATCAGGTCTCCCCTCAACCTCCTTTTCTCCAGACTAAACAGCCCCAGATCACTGAGCTGCTCCTCATAAGACTTGTGCTCCAGACCCTTTCCCAGCTTCACTGCCCTTCTCTGGACACGTCCCAGCAGCTACATAACTTTCTGGTAGTGAGGGGCCCAAAACTGAATAAAGCATTTGAAGTGCAGCCCCACCAGTGCTGAGCACATGGGAACAGAGGAAGGAACAGATCTCAGACAAGCATAATTCTCCTGGTCTCAAAGTAATTTATGTCCAAGTTATCTATTGTGACCCATTAAAAGACAGGAACTGCTAGATGAAATATAAAAACATTCATAATGGATGCCTGACATTCCCGTGCTCAACACACACCTGCTTTACACAGTTCTCCTCATGTCATGGAGCAGAGTATCAATGTGAGGGCACAACTATTTCAAGATCAGGACAACCACTCCTCCTTCAGCCATGAGCTAAGAGTTTATTATTAAAACACAGACTAAGCCAAATGACAATTATGTCAAATATAAAAATGCCCTTCTTAAATGTCCTACATCCAAACTCTGCAGCTCCTGATGACATCTGCTAATTTAGCGTAGGCTTCATTAAGATTAATCCCTTTATTAAAAACACATTTTCCTCATTAAGGCTTTGTTTTATCCAAACACTGGGAACTCCAGAAATTACTTCAAACATACTAGAAACTTAACAGCAATGAGTTGCTGCCAAGGTCCATTTCTGATTAAGAACAATTTTAATAAGAAGCGATGTATTTACTTAAACAGATCCTGGATTTAATTATTTTATTATCGGAAAAATTTGTATGAGCATTTCAATAGGATTTTACCACCAAATGTTACTGCAAAGGTCAGTTTCTTGAAGTTTTATCAGTTAGCTTCAAATATATTGCATTCCTGTACTTGTTGCAGAAAAGAAAATCAGGGCAATGCAGTTTACCAATTTTCATCTTGCAAGTGACTCCTAAGACCTGTACACGCAGTAAGATCTCTGACACAACCCCCTAGACTGGTAAGAAGCTGACAGCAGAATTGACTGTTGGCCTTGCTCTCCCTCTCCCATTTCAGAGGTGTTAAGCCCCTAAGTACATGTCCAACTCTGTAAAAGACTTTTAGCTAGCAGCCAGTATTCTCTGCTAGCAAGAATTAGCGCCCACATATTTGTGCATAAATATTGACTGGACTGGAACCTAACAACTTTGCTGAGTAAGCCGCTCTCCTGAAAGTCAGTTTCTACATCAGAGCTTTTACATCATCTGATCTAATCAATTCAGCAGGAGCACGTTACTCACCATTCAATCACAATCTCTTTCTGTCTTAGCATCACCTCTTTAATCTTCATTAGAGATTCACAGTCACTGAAGTCCTGATAGCTGGTAGCTGTGTAACTTTGACGAGATGTTCCAGTCAGAACCTGCATAAAATAATTGTCGAATTAGCCTCCAAAACAGTAAAGGTAAATAGCATCCTAGATATTACTGCATTTACAAAGCAGTTTGTTGTTTCAGAAACCTAAGAGTTGTTTTTCAGTTTGAGATTTGCTTTCTATTAAACAATTGGATTTATAAACAAGTTTCTTGAAGCAAACTTCAGTTCAGTGTTAGTGATTTAAAACTTATTTTATCAGTTCTCCACTAAAGAATTCATAGCTCTTGAAAGTACTTTGAGACAAAATGCTCATTTAGAATTTAAGTACATAATTAAGACAAACACCATGCCGCCATGAGGTATCATCTAATCTTCCACCAATATTTTTGATCACTGAAAAAAGATATCTCTTTTTTATTATCTGGAGGCATTCTAGACTATGGTGCCTTTTTATGGTTTTGGAAGAAAGCAGAAGTGAAGAAAAAAAAAAAAGCAAAAATATATCTTCTTTAAAGTTTAAATATATATTAGGATTTTTCTATTTCTATTGCTCTGAGTTTTAAATTTCATTTGAAGTTACAGTGAACTGTATTAAGACCAAGAGATATAATCAACAATTAAAATTAGTAAACAATTGTCAAGCAGTCCATGCTCCTGGTCAAAGCTTTAATGTGAATTATAACATTGAATTAAGAGAATTCATTGCCTAAACCACTGTAACATGATGTGTTGAAGTCAGGAACCAACTCCTCAGAGCTGTGAAGTTTCTTATTGTACAGAATAATAAATAATCTCTTCTCTAAATCGAGAATTCAGTCTAATTCAGTTCAATCCTTAGCTTGCTCATTGATAAAATGGAAAGAAACATGTTTTCCCTCTTTTAATTTATAACTTAAAAATAGACAGAAAAAGACAATACTTAATACTTCTTTATTTTTTTCAAGACTATCATACATTCCCCGCCCAAATTCAATTCATCTGTTTCAGGGAATATTTCCTTTACTTAATAAATTGGATAGCATCAACAGTAAAATCAGTTATGAATGACACAAAAAACAATCCATAACTCTACACATTAAACAGCTGATGCCAATTTCTGGCTAAAGACACACTAAAAATGTTGACTGTGTTCCTTGCTGGACAATATACTGTATAATATTTTTATTGAAAAGGCCATATTGACTGGCTAAACAATGCTTTTTGAGGAAAAGTAAAACGTTAACTATTGAAATAAAATTTTGCCTTAAAATGGCTCACTGATCTATGACTATGGTTAAAATTTCTTATCTGATGCTCACCCATGATTATACCTCACAAGCCATAAAACCCACAGAAAACATCTGAAAACTCTCTCAATTAATGCACCTAAAAAAGTGCCTCATACCACTGCTTATTCTGGGTTTGAAAGTTTTGTGGGAACAGAATCTGCCACATCTGCAGTTTCTAACAATGAGTCCATTAAACCTAAGCTTGTTCAAGGAAGCTGTCTTCAGGATGGCACTGCACTCCACTGGGAGGCAAGGAATGGCAAACCTGAGTGCTGTGTGAATTAAGATCTACCACCTATTTGTCAATATATGCGACTGACTTAACAGTTGTTTTGCTTCATTTTTCATGCTCAATGATCAATATTAGGATTAAAAGAAATTCTAAATTGGTGATAACACCTTGGCTTTTTTCGGTTTGGGCAGCAGTCTAATAAAATTTAGGAAAGAGAACAAGTCATGATTCTTGCTGTAAATACACGTGTAGAGTCTTTAAGGATCAATGAATCTAAAATTATTTTTGCCTGGGTCACTCAGTCCAGATCAGGTAACTTCAAAGTTGCTTTTGGTGCTTACAGAATACTTTAGGACTGTCACATATTGTTCTGTGTTACAGTTATCCATGTGACTGATTGAACTAAGAGGCACCAGCACAAAACTATTTCAGTGAAAGTCTTAGTCACACATGCCATGTCATGCAGTATGAAGTGACAACATCAGGAACTATCACTGTACTTTGTGTCATGAAATTTTTTTCTTTGCTTTTCCCACTGTAGTGCTGAAGAACACTCTATTTAAAAAAAATCTGGTATATCGACTCTCTTTAGTTGCCCAACAAAGATGCTTTTGGCTTTGTAATATATCTAATCTTATGGAGTGTATATACATGCTGAACAGACACACGCAACAACAAATAAAATAGGTGGGTGCTGGTCTCTTCTCCAAAGCAAGATGTGGTAGAATGAGAGAAAATGACCTCAAGTTGTGCCAGGGAGGTTTAGACTGGATATTAGAAAAATTTTTTACTGAAAGAGTGGTGAAGCACTGGAATAGGGCGCCCAGGGAAGTGGTGGAGTCACCATCCCCGAAGGTGATGAAAAAAGCGTGTAGATCTGTCACTTCAGGACATGGTTTAATAGCCATGGTGGTGTTGGGCTAACAGTTGGACTAGACAGTCTTAAAGGTCTTTTCCAACCTTCATTCTATGCTTCTATGAAAACATTATTTTGTATTATAACTGCACAATTCGTCACTCTGAACAGCTAAAAACAACAACAGAAATATTTGTTTCTGATATTATGTTTCAGCCAATTTGTTTTTTTTAAAAAGAATATGCTAAAAATACTTCTTGGCACTTCCCAGAATAATAAGACACTTCACTCATTTATGAGCACATGGTGCTGGCTACTCCAAACAGCTTTCTATCTGCTTTGAACTGTGTGGCAACACACAGGTGGTCCGCTTATATTTGAGTATTTCATCTCCTAAGGACATCAAACCAAACGGCAAAAGCAAGGTATGCTTTTAGGACTCATATACATAAAGCCTTCCACAACTCGAAGTCCTCAACTCCAATACTCCACTATTACAAAAGAAAATACCAGCTTGAAACAAATATCATTCTTTTCCATCTGCACTAGAAAACACAACTATTTTTGTTTCCTGGCACGTCTTCCAAGAGTATCAGTCTTGGGAGTGAGAACATCTGTTTAGTTAAGATGGTATCCTTCACTCAGTGGCATCCAAAGCTCCTCACTAGCTTGCTTTTTGACAAGGGCTTGGCCATGACTTTCACGATCTGGCAAGCCTTCAAGTCACTGCTGAAGCACAGCTAGCCGCTGGGAAAATAAAATAATCTCTGCTGTACGAGTATATATGCAAATATTTATTGCTGGAACACACACTGCTGACTAATTCCATCATGTTTCTTAACAGCAGGAAAATAACTTTTCCCTGGACTAGACGGTAACAACACTCAGACAACTTAGGTCAATAATGGCTGGGTTTTTAAATTGTGCTAATTAAAATTATCTTCTCCAAAAATTCTCGTAGTTTCTGCCTGAAGCAGTTCAGCATCTCAGCGCATAGGGTAGCAAAGCACTCCACATAACATGTTGTATGGCTAAGTAAAGGTGGAGTCCAAAAATTTCAAAAAATTTATTTTAAAAGGTTTTTTTCTCTGGAAGTTGTAATTTAAATAATTTAGTACTGTCTATACTACAATTGTAAAGTTTCCACAGTCCATTATTAACAGCTAGCAGAGCACCAAAAGCTAGGCTAATTGAATAATCCCTTTTGGCCAACTGCTTGCACTGCCCTACTCTATCATAAACCTCGCTCTGTAGGTATCATTCATTGTCTCATTGTATTTTAGAGTCATTTATAATTCAGGAGAAAGAATTCATTGCATGCACAGCTAATCCAAGCCAACGAATTGACACAACCAGTGTCAGGAGGAGCACACACTGTTCCTTTCACTCAACTGACAGCAGATGAAACACAGAGGCGTCCTCCACGGGCTATGCCTTGGGGATATGGCACTTGCCCTACCGCCCTTCTGGGCAATGAAGGAGAAAGAAGAGGTGGATGTGGCAGCAGCAAGTTCAGATGCACTATTATTACAGAGGCACCTCTTGCTCTTTACACTCCTGTGATGGGAAAAAGATGAGATCTGTAAAGGCAGAGCAGCAGCCACCGATGAGCTCCACGACTGCTTTCCCACCCTGGGAAAGAAGGATTTACCCATCCCTTTCTCCCCATCTAGACTTCTTCCTAGCATCACGTCAAGTGCTTCAGCTCACAACAGCTCCCATAATTCAGACAATCATGGAGGATCATCCGTCTTCTTGCCAGCAAAACACAACAGGGCTAGGGGCTCTCATGCAGGAAAAGCAAGAGGAGGCGAGGCTGCAACTGTGGAATCAGGCTCTAATTTTAAATTACTTTAAAAGCAAGGCAAGGAATCATTTCTATAGAAAGAGGCTGTGCCTTGCTGAAATGAACTAGAACAAAGAGCCACAAAGAAGTGTTATAACAGATTCCCAGATGGGTAAAAGGAAGGCTATGGGCTGAATCAAGAAGTCCTGACTTGTGGTGACTGTATTTCACCACCACCCTCCTTACCGCTCCACTCCACTCAATCTTTGCCATTTACGGCAGACAGTGTTTCTGCTCAGCAGGAGGTAATCACCACAATTCTTGGCAGCAACACCTAGGCTGTATCACATTTTGCTATACTTTCATGAATGTCCAGCAGTCATTAGGAGAGAACATCTAATCATGCCCTTGCACCTTTATTCCAGCTGTGGATACATGTGGCGTTCTCTGAGGAATTTTTAATGAGAAGGAGGACATAATTAAAATCATAAATGAAACATCGAATTGTGAGATACTGAGAAATACAGACATAACATAGAGAGATTAGCAATGCCAACAGGAAGTGGTGAAATCCAGCAAGGGGTAAAATACCAAAAAAAATCAGTAAGGTTTGGAAAAAAAAAAAAAATCACAAAAATACTTCATACAAACATACGCAACCTGCAAAGTAAGTAATACAAGAGAGACCACAACTTTACAGGGAGAATAAACTTGACAGGAGTTCACAGATTAACATGCCTGAAAATGAGCTTAATGCAAGTATGGATTGCCAATATATGCTATGTCAGGTCACAGAGAAGGGGTGAGGCAAGGAGTGATTTTTAAATAGGTCTGGCAAAACCCAGCTGGAAGAACACGTTTGGTTCTGGGCATGATCCAACCATGAAGTCACTAAATAGTAGAACATGTTCAAAGAAGATCAGCTTTAATAATTAAAAAGCTTAGAAATAGTAATTCAATACTAAAGAGCTGAATAGTACTAAGGATGAAAATACATGATTATTTCATATCATACCAGCAAATGCTTTGTTTCCTAGGTTGAGAGTTCATACAAACGAAGGCTGATGGAATGAAAATTGAGATATAACAATCTGGGATAAGAATATCAGGAGAAACAAACAAGCTAAGTCAAAAGAAAGGGAAAATATCAAAAGTATCTCACAAACAATTGAAAGAAGATTCAGATTTTAAGATGGCAAGATCTACACTGAATAAATCTTAGGAACTAAAGGGCAAGCCTGTCCTTGATGACGCATCAAGACATCTTCTAAAGTGTTATGGTTAAATTATGCTGGGACCAAGAATGCGCAAGTAAGGACAGCATTGACTACACTACATCAAGAGGAGAATCACAGCTAGGCTCCACCTTTATAAACCAAAAAAGATAAAAACTCATTTAAGAAAGGACTTACCTCAAAAATACATAGCTGCAGTTGAACTATGTGGATGTTACACAAAATATTTGTATGAAGTAAGCACCCAGCATGACAGATGCACTAATTGTTTTCCCAGTTTATACTAGTCTAAATTAATGTTGGTAATTTGAAATATCAAAATTGGCTAAACATTACAACAAAAAAGGACCATTTCTCACTCCTTTTCACGTTTTTTTTTTTTTTTTTTCCCATATGAGAATCAGATCCATTCAATTTGGCATTGCAGTATCACACAGGGCTTTACAAAGAAAGTACATGAAGTACTTTGCCAGTGCACTAACCCCCTCCTTTTCCTCTCTGCAGCAAGTGTTTAAAATTGTGATAACAAATTGTTCTGTTCTGCAAAGGGGGTTGGGGGGTTAGGACAACATGCCTCTCGCAGTTAGATGAACTGCATTGTTGCATCTGCTGTATGACTTTTTAAAGTCTGTCCAAGAAAAAAATTAAAATGCTAATACTGACTATTTACAGGTAACACTCATTGTATCTTTTAGAAAGTGGAAAGCTTTCAAAAGTGAAAAAATAAACAGTAACAGCAATTAAATGCCTCCTAAAAGCAGCACTCCCTTTAGCCATTGAACAATTTTCAAGAACGTTTGTCGAAGCCTTCTTCACAAATTACATCCCCATTGCACACAAGGCATTACACATCCTGTTAGAGATCTCACAGACTTGACCTGCACCAGGGAGGAATCTGACTGTCCTACGAGTCACTGTTACGCGAACATTTACTTCTTCCCCAGTATGGTTTATATCACAGCTGAGGCTTGTGAACTTCATCAAGGTCAGGTCTGATAACGACAACAAGATAGGGAAGACATGATCCCGTACCATAATAGCTTACAAATGAATCAAAAGCAAAGCATAGCAAGTACATGGTTGCTGGGATACTAAGAGGGACGACAGAAAACAAATGCTAAGGTCAGCTATGCTATTCACCACAGAGGAAAAAAAATAACAAAAAAAAACCACCAGAGGTTTGCTACTGATGGGTTAGTTTACCAGGTTTGGACAGCATGGTCACTTAAACATGGCATAAATTTATGCTGCTGTCAAAGGGAAGGAAGCCTGTTCTCCTGCCCCTTCTCACCACTTCAAACATTCATACCTTTCAGCTCCCTTCTGACAGCCTCAGTCCTACAGTCTCCCTCCATCCCGTACACATAAGGTTATTTGTATCTAGGTCAGGCTCTTATCAGATTCGTGGTACAAGGCCATGTGAAATCTAGCACTGGCACACACTGTTAAGTGGAAAAGCAGTGTAGGAGATGACACATTTTGCAGTGGCACAGCTTTGTGCTGGATTAGTATGAACAAGCTGAATTATCTCAACTTCATACAGCACCAAAAGTACCAGCTGGTGGACTGAATATTTTCTAAATTTCTGGAAAAATTACTACTCTGCATTTACTGCGTCACTGTCAAGTTACCAGCCAAGACCTGATGTTTAGATACGCAGCCAGTTTGAGTAAAGGAACTTCCACATGAAGGCAGCAAAAGAAAATAAAAACTAAAGCCTCCCACACTTTTTTATCTTTTGAAATAGTCCTGTGCTGATTATCTGAATTAGAAGAGTGCACACAGGACCAGCAACACAGACCTAGGCCAGTCAGAAACCATATGTGTGAAAGATCTGTATGTGCTCAGAATCTGCATCCAGCAGGGGTTCCTGAATAAAGCAGGAATACAACAGGGGGATTAATACGGGCAGTGAACTGGAATGCTGGCCACTGCTTAACTGGCACAGTTTTGTTCCCTCTAGCATCCTTGATGGTATTATGCAAAAACCAAATAACAAACTAAGAAGTCAATGTATTAACTCTAAAGAGACTTTGCAAGACCCCTACAGATGAGCGTTATTACTGTATGAGGCACGGACAGTCTCATTACAAGAGGCTGCAGTCACTCAGCAGTCCTCCCCAATCTTCTTATCTCTGCCACCTTAAGCTACTACGCTCTTCAAGGGTGAAACCAGCAGTCCCAGAGCCACAGGCTAGATTACATACCCTCTTCTGCTTATCGTCCTATGAACAATTACACTTCTCTTGCTTTTATGTGTTGTTATAACATTCCTTTATACTCCATGCCACACCAATATTATTTTTGTCAGAAATCCTTTCCAATTATATTCTGGTAAATGTTATGAACACAAAACACTTCTAGGTGCCACTTAATATGACGTGAAAAACAACAGTGCCTGGAATTTTCCACTGATAACAATTGGGTCTTTCCTAACTATAGAAGCACTTGTTTTATTAAGTGTTCATTTTATCTTCCCATTACATTTAAATTCAAATCTTCTTTACTTAAAAAACAAAACAAACAAAAAAGCCAGACTGTGAAGATAAAAGGGTGTTTCCACAAGAACAACTTCAACCCTTTTTTTGAAGCTTTTAGTGAAAGCTTCACTGTTAAATTGTGGGGGGTTTTTTGTTTCTTATTCTGGCCTGGAAAGCAGCATGACCAAAACCTGACTAGCCATTCAAAACCCACAGAAAGATCATTGTTTTAAGTGCTGTACAAATATAGGACATATGTTATTCATGACAATTTTATGAACTGTACAGGTAAGGGAGAAATAGATGAGAAATAGAAAAAGAAACTGAATAAAAAATAGAAAAAATGAGCAGTTTGGAAGACAACATAAATCACAAATCAAGTAATATATCTCAGTCACCTTCAGCTAAGTTCCGATAATTTATAAAAACCATTGTGTTAAGTGTACATTGCTAATTATCTATAAATACCCATTAGGGCCATCCATACACTACATAATACTTCTGCTCATAGTTAAAAAAAGAGTGGATGCAAAATGCAACCCAGAAAGCAAGCAAAAAGGTATCTATTTTTTGCCAGCCTGCACAGACTCTGCAAGGATGAGCAGAGCTGGCCCTCAGTCTTGCAGAGAAACTGACAGCAGCCCTTCTGGAATAGGATAATGAAGAGTGCAGCTTGGAGAAATACTAGAAGGGAGAAAAAAAAAACCAAAAACAAAAACAACCAACCAAACAAAAACAAAATAAAGAATACTTCTCTGCTGTGCAGTAATTGGTAAAGGAATTTAAATTTAATGAGCACAAGGCATCAGATTCTCTTAAAACATGCAAACTTATTGAGAATACAGGCAAGTCACTCTGAATTGAATGTGAAGCAGTAGTATATATTTGGGGAAAACTGATGCTCTGTAAATTCTTTATGAAAGGTCTTGATCTTTCAAATTGAAAATCTTTAGATTCTGTGAAGGGTGTTGGGCCCTGAATCAGAAAACTGAGCCTCGTTTTCTGCATTCCATTTGTTTTAGCTTTTAGAGACTTTAAAACAAACATGAGCCATGACTGTAATATTCACCAGATTTAACTGAAGTTAAAAACAAACAAAAAACTTCCCACAAAAATAAAGCATCAATGTTCAAAATATTTGTATTACAACGAACACAAGTATTCACACAAACTCACAAAAGAACACTTTATTTAAAGGTTACAATCCAGACCTGGACTCTATGGGCACTTGCAGAAAGAATCGAGTCTAGCCAAATTACTTGAGCCTGTGTATTTCGAGCTTTGCAGATGCAACTTCTGTACGTGTTATAACTGACAGCCCACAAGGAAGGAATGATTGGGCAATATACTGTTTTCCATTTCCTCTTAGGTTGAGAAACCAAGATAGTAAGCAGAAACAAAGAGATCTCCCCTCCCCTTTTTTCTTCTCCAGCTCTCATTACCATGAATACAGATTAAAAACAGACAAGGAAAAAGTAAAGAATATTCTATAAACAGCAGCAAGGGGGACATTTAGTAAAAACACCGTACTGGAGATTGTAAGACAAAAACAAGTTCTCTGCAAAAATAATGTTATGCAGAGTTAGTAAAGTCTATGGATGTCAGAGCTCTGCACAACATGAGTACAGCACTCATATTTGTTGGTGACTACCTTGAAAAACTTTAGCAGATGGAAAAAATGAGATGCATGCTCATGTTTTCTGCCCCCATTGTAGGAATTCTCCCTTGGAGGAACTAGCTGTGTTGTACCCGGCAAACCAAGCAGGATAGCACACGGACCTACTGTGAAAATATTTCCATTGCTTTGGGCAGGCATTCTTCCATCATCCCTGTACAGCATCATATATGTTATATATCATGTAAGCAATAATTACTCAGTCACTTTCCCCAGAATTTTGGAAAAAAACAAACAAACAAACAACAAAAACACCCCAAAAAACTTATTTTAATTTTTTAACTCACGTGGAGATACCATGTACCTGCATGGCTTTAAATTTCAGAGGGATTTACAGAGGCTTTGCACCTCTGATGAATCAGGTCCTGAAATCTAAAAGCCAGATCTTTGAAAAAAGTGACCTGAAATTTTCCTGTCACTGACCAACAGAAGAAATGCACCCAGTTTAAGACTGGACTGTCTGTGAAACTGAGAACCATACAAGCACGGAAGGTACTCACACAATTTGTGTGTGGAATAAGTGACAGATATTTAAACTGTTTGGCTTCAATCCAGATTGTGAACCTTTCCCACTTGAGTTTATGAGGGGTACTTGAAACGCACTTGTCTCTAACAAAAGTAGCAGAATGATGTAAGGGTGCATTTGGCCATCCGTGTCAGTGTGTGAAGGTGTTTTCCTTCCTTAGGAGATAAACTCGGGAGAGGAGCCCTCCCATCTTCTTAATACAAGCAGAAATGCTAGAAAAAGTTAACACTAAAAACATAGAGATCACTTCCATCATCAGCAATCAACATCTGACACTTCTAGGTATCAACATATGTTAAAAAGAAACTTGCCTTGTAATTCTCATTCTACAGAAAGGAAACCAAGAAGAGCAAAGACAATTTGTCCAAGGCTCTCCAGAAAGAACCAAAACACAGCAGATTCTCTAGTGTGAAAACCATTTTGTAAACAAAACATTGGTTTTAATAGATACAAATAAGACTGCCTAAAGAAAAACCGACATATTGGATTAAAAAGAAAAATAAGGTCTTATCCATCCAGAACATCACTGGACCCAAAATGGAGACAAAGCTACACATTCTGTTCAATGGGACATGAATCTGGTTTTCATCATGCTGGAAAATGTCAGGTCTCCTGACGCTCCAGCTGGAGATTCCCTTTTGTGTCCAATACTGAGAGAATGAGAGGGGAAAACGACACACAGTGATGAGCCAGTGCGAGAAGTGGGGCATCTGCAGTAAACTGTCCCTAGTCCACTAACAGTACTTCAGTAATACCAAACACCTGGAAAGAACTAACAGCTTGCTCAATAACAACTAGCTGTTACACACACCTCTTTACTTAGTTTGACTGCGATTGAAGTTCAAAATAGATTTCTTACAGTCTTTGAAAACAAGCAAGCAAAAGAAACGTGCACAAATCTGGTAATGTATTTCAAAACCTCGGGACCAATTCTTTTCAACAAAGGTCACAAAAAGAGGAAAGCAGATAGTTCATTCTGTAAGAAAGTCATAAAAGGAGGAAGAAAAGCTCTCCCTCACATCACCTATGTGGCCAGGCAGCTACAGCCAAAAGGACCTGCGAGAGTACATATGACAAAGTTTCCATTCTCCAGTGAGTGACAACAGAACTTTCACAAGGAAGCAGCTGCATGTTACAAAACACACAATCAGAAAACATTTGCAACACCAGGAAATCTGTTCTTGCTACGCAGAGATGGTCTGAACCAGAGGAGTAGAGGGATGTTTTTATTTTGGCACATTTTACAACAGAATAAAGAAAAAGACAAAGTTTTGTATCTCAAATTCTCAAGTGATAGAGTTAATTTTCTGGGATGCTAGGAGCAAACCAAAATTTTGTTTTTAAAATAAAGCATCTTTTCCCTGCATATGTAACTGTGAAACAGCACTTCACTTCTGAAGAGTGAAAGACATGCTGCTACTTAAGTAAAACTTCAGCGATTTCTGATTAAGTAAAAAAACCCAAACCTTTAGTGTTTTAGCTACGAATTTTAGGTCACAAAGAAAGGAAGTGACAGATAGCTGACATTCACCACAGGAATTATACTGGTCTTACTTACAGTCACTTCATAGGAAAGGAACAGGCAGAAGAAACAGGTGAAGCCGCATGGCATTCTGTAACACCAGCCAAGAGAAAGAAAGGTATTTCGGTTCACATTTCCCATATGCACATCTCAAAGCAGGAACAACTGAAAATTAGCCTCAAAACCCTTTAAATGTCTGACTTATGCAATCTCCATGTTGATCTAAATGAAGATCCTAATGAGGCAAGATGTTGAGGACATTCCTCTACAAGCTGCCCCTACACACTGCATGAGGATGGTCACTGCAAGACTCTGCATGAGAGAATCCTCCAGCTTCTAAATGTTACTAACAAGTTCATTATTTGGGTAATATTTATGCATTTCTGTTAGAATATTTCTGAAGAAATCAAAATCTCAATAGTTTCTCTTCCATTCTGCAGTTACTGTTTAAGTGGAGATAATCCAGCACCACCACTTGGCAACTGGAACATGGTCTTCCAACTTTATCTCTCCTTCATATGCCTTTGTCCCACTGTTCATCCATCACTCATAACATGTCAAATAACACAACTAATCTCTGTGCTTCCGAGAACAGTTTATCTCAAAGACACTCAACACAGTTTCTTAGGTATAAGGATCTCAACACACCGCCTAAAGCACATTGTTCAGCTTAACCAATTGAGAACACAAATAAACACCAAAATAGCGTTCTCCCAGGCATTTCTTAGAAATAAAAAAGCCTTCCGCTGTAATGAAGATCACCAAACTTCCTATTCTGTATCACGTTGCTATTTTGAAGATGCTTTGAGCCACTGCTATTAGCTGCTAGTATTCAACTATTTGACCTTCATTAATCTAGTAAAAAAGTACATTTCATTGATACAAAAGCAATCAGGTATTTGAAAAAGCACGCCTTTTTGTGCCAGCAGTATTATTTTTTTTTCAAAATAGAAAAGCCACATGTGTTAAGCCTGTGCAAACTCTGTTGCTTCCAAGTGAAATAAATGCCCTGTATGGAAGTATGGGAAGTGGAAAGCCACTGTGGACTTTCAGAGCAAGAGCCATGCAAAATTTCTTGTTTCTCTACTTCTCACCTAACATTGGGTCAAAGCACTAAAACCAACAAACAGGTGTTATACGCTTCTGAGCAATGCAATCTACTTCAATGGTTAAAAGATCCTGCCAGTAACAGCAACTGAAACAAAAACATTCATGCTGACCTTTCCAAACATGTCTTTGGTTAGTAACAAATCAGATGACTTGTCCTGCCAGAGCCTTCTGCATTCCCAAAATGAGAAATATTTCAGCCCAAGTTGTATGGTTTTCTGTTCATCTATTTTTATACCATTTTTATATCACTTTGCAATGGTACGCTTCACAAGTTGCAGCTTCAAAAAGTTCACCTTGTTTATAATGAAGAACAAAATGCGAAGATCAAACTAATTTAATGAGTGTTCAATGTTCAGGGAAAGTAAACACTTCCTGTCCCACAGGAAAATAACACAACACAAAGCCTAGATTCTCAACAGAGATGTTTCCTACAACACTGAGATTGTAAGTCTCACTATAGCAGTAGGAAAATCTGCAGCCTCAGAAAGGCAACTTTGTCCACGTACAGCCAAGAACTGAGCTTGCAGATATGACTGAGAATCGCTGAAGTCAGATAAGCATTAAAGGAGACGTAAGGTAGAACATACAAACATATGGATCATATCTATACACAAACATATGTGTCTACCAAATAGAAGCAAGACAACTCACAGGCACAAAAAAACGTTACTATCTATCAACTGATTAGGCTGTCTCTTAACCTGGTGTAAATCTGCAATGCTGTTCACACTTTCTGAAAATATTGCTTTTCCTGTATTTTTCCAAGAAGAAAAAACTCCAATAGCCCTTTGGGTTGTATTAAATCTGCAGAATAAGTGTAACTGAAGGACACACTAGCTGTGTCCTTTCCCTTAGCAGAGATCAGCAAAACATGTCTCATAAGCCGCATTTGCTAATACCTGGGTGGCTACATGCAATTGGGCATGCTGCAGGAAGCATCTTAGAATCAGGCCAGAAAAATACCAGTTACAAAAGGAAAGATTTGATTCTAATGTTCAGCTTCAATACTGAAATGTGCCACTGTCCCATCTACTCACACAAACCAGTGCACATCTGCAGGAGCATTGGCTTCTCCCTTCTCTGTAGTTTTAGTTACTTTTAAACCAAACCTGTGAAACGCAAGAACCTAAGGAGTGTGATACTGTAGAGGTGCACTTGCTGAGTATGACAGAAAACTGGAGTGGCATCATGAAATAATGCAGTAACCTCAGTACTTGGACCTACTGCTGAAATTCTTTTACTTGTGTAATATAAATAATTGGCCTTGGGTTATGGTTCATTTCTACACATAGTCATAGATTATCAATGGACCAGATACTGACATCCCAAATTCTTCAATACAGGTTACACAGGTTGACGATGTCCATAGCTGGAATTTTAAGAACTAGCATATAAAAGGAAAAAAATAGTCAAAAAATTATTGTGAATATATTATTTGAGAATAGAAGTATTATTATTTAAATAAAGGATCTGGTATGCTGCTGTATAACACGTCTCTTTTTGGACATTATCCCAAACATCAACCACATTTACAAATAAATTTATGAGAAGAAACATGCTCTGGTGGCAGCCTTCTAATCCCACTGGAGAAAGCCCAGATCATCTCCATTTAAGGTCAAGCAAGCAACAGCTGCACATTTTTGTTCCCCAGAACAAAATAAAGCAGATCAGAACCTCCACCACAGATTCCTTTTCAAAAGCTTCTCCTTTCTGATATCCCCATGTGTCTGGACCTGTCCACCCAGTGACGAACCAAACAGTACAATGATGTGCTCATGCATACTGTCCATACCTGTCAGGCTGACATGACCCACGAGCAGCACTTTGTCATCAGCCTCAGAACCCCACCCAAAATCCCCATGAGTTACACCAGCAAGTGTTAACAAACAGAACTACAAAAATGTTCTCAAGAGAGGGTACCCAAACAAGCTTGTTGTCAGAGAAACAACATCAATACAAGACCTACAACACTCACGTGCTCTGAACTTCTGTATGTCATTGTTATTTTATAAGATTGAAAATATATTATTTCTTATCCAAGTTAGATATTTACAGAAGGTATGCATTATATTTCTGATCAGATATTATTTTTATTAACGCCTTATCTTGCATATTTAAGTACCACTCTTTAAAAATAAGATTAAGCTATGAGAGTTTCAGCAACTCACAAGCAAGATCAGCATTCTTTTAAAGCATTTCATTTCTAAAAAGCTCCAAAATCATTATTATGTCCAATTCACCAACATAAAAAGCTGAGATTTTGGGGCAGTGTAACTAATATCATCATTCTACAGTGACTTGGTAAAAGGGAGGAACTGGCAACAGGGCTCCTGCAGGGCAAGGGTGTTGGACTGTAATAACAAAGTGGAGAAGTGAATTTCAACACACAATGCAATCATAGCAGTACTTTGCTGGATGACAGCACATGATAAAATCATGAAACTCCCTTCATAAAAAGGCCAAATACAGTTTGTTTGACTGTGAGAGATTTATAATAATAATGCCATAATAAGTGAATTATGAAACCCTTCGCTCTGGTGAAGGCCTATTGCTCCTCACTGTGGAGATATTCAATTAACTTTCAACTGAAATATGTGACACTACATTTCCTGGGTTTGATATTAAAGGATAACAGAAAGCAGGCAGATTTATTACATTAAAACTGAGTTTCTAACTTCATCTGTTATAAACAATTTTGTAGAGGAGCTGAACCTTATTTACAGAAATAAAAAGAGAGCTCAACTTGAAATAAAGTGGTACATGGCCTTCAAGGTCTTTTGGTCTCTGGTTTGCAGCACAAATCACAGCAGAGCTTATAGGGAATTTAAAAAAAAGAAACACACAAACACCCCCCCCCAACCACCCCCACCATGTCCAGTCTCCTCAAAGCCAAGCACAAATATATGCTAAACAATTACTGTCAAGACTGGATCTTTAAGTGTTCCAAGACAGGCTGAGCTTCTGTATTTCTGCCTGCAATTTCCAAATCAGCAAAAGGCACAGGCCATCAGTCGCATCTGCATACTAAGCCTGATGCTGGATGTTCACACACTCAACAATGTAGTCCTTTCACATCCAGTAAAACCTCCACTTCCCAGATGCAAGAAACCTACGCCATATATGCATTGTGGTCTCATTTGTCATTTCCCAGCATAGGATAAAATATATAAGATAACCTGCAAAGTATCATCCAGTTGCTACGCCTATCCAAGCAAACAGAAAAATCACTTTGATGGTCTCCAGTCATGAAAAGAGAGAGGGGGAGAAAAAGGGTGAATAGGTGTGTGTTTTAAAAGAAAGGTAAATACTTGAAACTATATAGCAATTATAAATTTCAGAGATGAACTTATATATATTAGATTTAAATTAGGAAAAAAAAATAATCCTCCAATCTTTCAAATTAATTTGTGGTTTAGAAGAGGCTTGAAATACAGAAAAACTACTTTAGCTCAAGCGTCGTCAGAAGATGATATTTAAAAAGCACACTGTAAACTGAATACCATTTGTGTAACAGAATTATCAAACCTATGGTATACCAAAAAGGTAGTTTAAGAAACCCCTTGTATAAAAGAAAAACATTCCAAGTCAAAGTCTCCTACGAAATGTTATCACCTACACTAGATTTAGGGTTTCCATTATGAAGAAACAGCTGTAGCAAAAGTAACGCATCCAAACCAGCTGCCTGAACAAATTCCCATTTAAGTTCTTGTTTAAGAAAAAGCAGGGTGTAAGCCAGCAGCTTCCTGCACTACCCCACTGAAACACTTCCCAGATTCCTTCATCCTGTGGCTGCGCAGGTGGTCTCCCTGGCACACAGTCCCCTTCCCCAGGGAAAAGCTGTTGCTCATGCTTAATGCACTACTGCTGTGAGCAAGCAGAGGAGCGGCTGCCTCTGCCAGAAGGCAGAAATGGGACCAATCACAACTTGGGAGCTGCTGAATGACACCACGAGCCCTGCCTCTAAAACTTTTGTTATTTTTTCCTCCTCAGCCTACTTCAATTGTTCCCACAGCTTGGTCACAGACTCGGACAAGTTGCCAGAGACCTACAGACACTTGCCACAGCCCAGAGCAGGCTCCCGTGTGCTTCAGTAACAGTCACACCAGAGGTAAGGAACCTCTCTTCTTCTGTGCTTTTAATTTGTAGAGTAAGGCACTGGAGCTGTAGTTTTCTACAAAAACTAGTCTTACTCAGATTAACAGCTGGTTATAATTGCTTGCCAGAAATACGGAATCATAGGCATTACAGCTCTCCATCAAAAATATAATGCTGTAGGAGACATTTGTTAGGGACAATAAAAGCAACTGAGATTTTTCAACATGCTGGTGGGACACCGGGCTGTCCTAAGGTAGATGATTGATAACCATAGCATTACACCAGAAGCTGAGACGTTTTCATCATTTTCCTCAGACCTTTGTGTCTGATTTTAAGTTTAATAAGTTTTATGTTTTTTTAATACAAAATCCAAAAAGAGAGTAATTCACTTGAAGTTTTGAAGAGACATTTATTCCCCCCAAAGCTGCCTATCCAAAGGCCAGCAAAGACAAAGCTCTTTCACTATTTAACTCAGAAAAGCATTTTTCTAATCTAACATATTGAGAGAGCAAACTTTTTTTGCTGTATGATGAAAACGAACCCTTACTTAAAAACTAAGCAGTTTATAGCAGTACTGAAACTGGAATTATATCACGTTAGTCAAACTGCAGCTCAAGCTACAGAATTCATATAGCATTTTTGCTGTGAATTTCTTTAAAGGTTTATTTTCTCCTGCTGGACACTGTATCTGCCAAACTTGTCCTAGAATGCTCCTAATAACAGATAAATAATTTAGCTAGGTCTTGCAACATGAACTGAATTTTGAATGCAGAAAGTAATATATTTATTTCTAAATAAGGAAAGCACGTACACACTGTACAACAAAATACAACTCCAGCTTTAAAAATCACTGCAAACAAAAAAGAGTACTTATCAAACAGAAACATGTATCACAACAGATATTTTAGTATTTAGATATACAATTAATTTTAAAAGGAATATGATTCATGAATATGTAGGTCTCTAAGGAATTTCTTCTTACAATCACACGCTCCCCTTCCATCAATTTACACCTTACTACCTAAGTCTATATAAGGTTCTGAGCTTAGAAAAGACAGACTTTATACAGACCTTAATTTTGTGAGGCGTGTTTTCCCTGTTACCGAACAGACACACCTGATTCCTTTTCCTACTACTGACTGGTAAGCATCAGGCAGTGGTTAGTTTTGAGCTCAGCAGCCTGTGCCAGTCTTGAACAGACAAGTCCTGGAAGCATCTGGATGTCCTGTTGCTCCTATGGCAAACAATCTGTTATGTAGGAAGCTCTCTAGAAGCTACTTCCAGAAGGCAGAAGCAGCACCACAGACTTCTCAGTGCCCACAAACCAATGCCTATGATGAGCAAGAAGATTCTGACAGACAGATTTTTTTAAGGCTAAAATTACATAAAATATATTTTCAAGTGAAGAGACAAGTTTCAATTCATTCTACCATGTAGAGGACCTTTCCTGCTTAACATTTACTCTGCATACAAAGCTTTTGCATACACAACGCAGACAGAACATACACACAGAAACTTCACTGCTGGAGGGCAGCTCTTCACTAGAACGCATCCATAGCTACAACAGGTTAGAAAACCATTCTTCTGAATTTTATCCTGACACAGATTCAGGTAATTTGAAGTAGATGACAACGTGGTTCTACTCTTAAGGTAAATATAAAACATTACACACTAATAACGTGCCCTCTCACAGCCATCCAAATCATGAGTAACAAGAGTGAACAGTCATGACAGAAGCATGTGCTACATAGCAGGGACAAATGTTACAGATCAGATGTGAAATACTGCATTTAATTTACAGCAAGTAATTTCTGCTTCTTTTTGTCTCTCAATTGTCAAGACAACTATGTTATTTGTATTTAGAGAGATTCAAATTTATGTATACACATTCCTAACAGGTTGCATTTATTTCTCAGTCCTCTGAAGAGGTTAGGAATACATCATCTCCATCATACAGTATAAAACTCAGATAGCGTGAAAGTGCTTTTCACTGGAGAAAAAAAAAAAAAAAAGATTTTTCAGACCATCAGCAAACAAAAATATATAGGATACACTTACACAGCTATAAAAGCAGCTTTTTATTTGCATGAAGAATAATTTCATTTAGAAATAGAGAAGTATCCCAACTGGAGAAACAAATTATTCCACAAGAAAGCAGGTTATATTCCCTAAACTACAAGTCACTTTAGAACTGGAAGATTGCTTTTGCTTTCTAGAGATTGATACATGGCATAAGAGTACTTCCCTGGCATCAAATTACTTAAAACTTCTGGGAAGTATCTACTATATTCTTCTTTCAATCAATGCCATGCCACTTCTCCCTGAGCTGCTAAAAAGATTAACAGGATCAGCACACATATAAAAGTCCTGGATATTCACAAGGCATGTGGATAATTACAAAAAAACCAAAATGCTAAGCCTGGTGTGTTCAACTGTTCATCACTGTAATTTACTTGTTATCTTATACCTGCATTCTTACAGACTTGAAATAAGAGCTAAAGGCTCTTGCTTGCGACCTTCCCTCTAGAATACTGAAAACAAAATTAGTCAAAAGGACTATTGAAGAGGAATGAATTAATAAGAGGAGGAGGAAAAAATAAAAAGAATCCAACTTTAAGTGTGAGCCTTTCCCCATCCTCTCCTGAACATATGAAAACCACTGACACTTCAGTACAAAACAGACTTCAAAACAAAAGGTTTAAAAGGGAGGACAGAAGCAGTTTGTTCTTCCTATTACAAGCACTACCCAAACTCTACAACCCTATCTTCATCACACACACAAAAAAAGAGATTTTTCAGACTTGTCAGATCCCAACTGCAATTTTTCCACATTGCCAGTGAGAAGGCATTTCACAAGCAGGGTTCAAAGCAAAGCAGTGGAACTTGGAAAAGGACAGATACATTAACACAGGACAGCCAGTGATGATGACAAGCATGCCTACACAAACTCTAATTGCTGTGCACAGTCAGAGCTTTAAAACTCTGCAACATCTTTCTCTGAGGGCCACACAATCCACAAATAATGGTGACAAAGGGCTCCCGTTTCAACTCAATTCACAGCATTTACTGCTGCATGCAGGGTCCTTCTTTGCGTTAGCACTATATGCACAGAACTTAACTCTTCTGAACATGCAGAGAATGCCTCTTCCTGCCTAGGAGTATTGCACTGCTCACAAACAGCTACAGGGATTTTTTTTAGGCCAAGTAACTTTTAGGAACAGTTCTCAACACACACTAGACTAAGGATCACATAACTGGATAGTACTTTTCGCATCACCGGGTTTATGGTTATTAAGACATTATATTCAATGGATGAAACTGAATTCCTGGGGTTTAGGGACATCTTATCGTTAAAAAACAATGCAAGAGACTGTTAATGCAATATTACTTTTTAACAATACCTTTTGAGTGCTTCATTTGGGCGTATGGGAGAGCAACAAATCAAATATGTCAAACCTCTTCTATTGCACTGATATCACTGCTGCATTTAGTAAACATATGACAGGAAACAGACTGTGTCTAAAATTGCTGTGGCATTTCTAAAGGAGCCAAGTTTATCCCGTGTGACTTCAATGGATTCAATGCAGTTGCAGCAGGAACAGGCATGGCCTGCAGTTTTCACCGTGGTCACATACCTCCTCTCATTGTGAAGGACACTCAGGAACAAAGATAAAAATAACCTAATACAAATCAGGGAAACAGTCACATGTCAGTGAAGAGGGAAGCAATAATGGTGATTGGTGACCCACCCAAGGGCACCAGGCGTAGGGGATCCCCTACAGAGTTAACACATGCGGTCGGCACGTGACCCCTTCCCGCGCTGTGCTTAAGATGAGCCTTTCATGTCCATTAACAACACTGGATTAAACACACAAGTGCACAGCAATGCAGCCAGCAGTTTCTCTTGTGCAAAACTTGGTCCTGTCACACAAGAACAACACTGACTTTATGAAAAGGTCAACTACACTTTGCCCTTTTGCTACATTTCCCTTTTAAGGAGTGGTGTGTGCATGCATAGCACTTCTTAATAGTGACCTAAAATATAGTCAGGTGTCTAAACAGCAGAAAATAGCTACTATTTGTGGTGATGATCAGCCTTCATTTCAGTATAATTATTTTTCAGGCTGTCCATATTGACCTTGATAGCCACCCATACACAGCTGTGTTACTGAATCTGTTTCTCTTTATGCACACTTTAGGTGGGTGACAGCACCATGGAGGATTAACAAGCAAGGTATGTGTTTATTAGTTGAAGATATTTACTTGTAAAGACAAACTTGTTGAAATGGAGACACAGAATTTGCTTCCTTTGCTTACAAGAAAACTTCTCTCACAGATTGGCTTGGTAGTTAAAACAATTCATAGGTGCTCCAACAGTTTCCAAAACCATATAAGCTGTTGTCAAGAAAACCAAATTACTCTGTTTTGACCTTTCCTCATCCCTTCTCTATACAATTTTCTAGCTCTAAATGGTATGCATTTTAACTTACACTACCTCCCCTTTTTACGATCCTTTTGTATCACTTTTGCGTCCAAACAGCCAACTCAGTTCAACTGAGCCTTCTGACCTATTGCCTGCACCCTCTGCAATAGCCCTTACCCATTCCAAAGGGAAGAACAGTTTTTCCCCCTTCCAGAGAAACATTGCCATCTCTCCTCACTTGTGTTGGCCTTGCATTTGCGATGCTCAGTCATCCAATACTGCTGTCCACCCCGGGTCCTTGCCCCTTGAGTCATGCAAATGAAACACAGGCAGCAACACAGCAGTGCAGGTGCTGGCACGTGCACAGTTATAGCTAACACAGCACACAGAAACGGACTTATTATGCATGTACACAGGAAAAAAACCTCATGCTATTCCAATCCTTCTAAGGGCCCCAAAAGAAACAGCAGTCTAGGAGGAGACAGATATGCAGCTGTAGCAGGTCACACATGGCCCAAAGATCAGAGGTTGCACACACCCTGCATTAACAAAACAATATAACAACTTGTGATGAATTCATGCACAGGAAATACTCTTCTCTGCGCAATGTCTGTGCACAAGCTAGTTACACAAACTTTTCTGTAACAGTGTAAATCCATTAGCGGTTTGTCTACCATGCTTTCTCTAGATGAGGATAAACAGCCTAATGCACTCCGGCCTGTACTGGGCTGGAAGAACAAATATGCCGTCAGTCCAGTCACTTGAAAATTTCTGTGCATGTCTTGCTTTTACTGCACTTGGGGCAGACAGTGCCCAGCGACGAGCTAAGCAGATTATACTTGGCAAGCACTTTAACTGCTTAAATAGAGAAAAGCAGATACAGCGTAAAGTCATCCAAAGGTGAAAAATTATAGTCATATGAAAGTAAGTTCTTGGCACGTGTTTTGTTCGTAATGAAGTTAAGATCAACTATAGCTCAAAACATAATAACAAAATCTGAAGTTCAATTTTAGGAGGAGATGTCATCACATGGAATCCTCTAAAGGTATAAAAATATGCATGTGTAATCTGGTTTCTTTTGAAAGTCTTTCTAAATACCAGCACTAGCACTGGAAGCACAAATTTGTGGACAGCAAAATATTTCTGATTCAATCAGGATCACCACATAATTTTGTCAGCAGATATCCAGGCAATGGTCTTCCTTTATGGGGCATAAAGTAATAGATAGGAATTGAGATTATTTATTCAATAACAGCCAGCCGTAACATCCAGACCTCCTGGCTGAAAGGTCTGTGACACTAGTCATATCATCAGGCTGTCACCTGTGCTTGAACAAATGAAGCATGGGGAGGTGGGGGTGGGAGGGAAATCAGACAAGGCCTCTTCACAGACTGTGAAGGATGGAAAGATGAGGACCTAATGCAATGCCCTGGGTAAATCCTACACATCCACAATTTCCATTTCAGTTCTTCGCCACTGCTAAGAAGCAGCTGCTCAGTCACCTTTAGGAGACAAACCTAAACTTGAAAAAAAAAATTTTAAAATCCTGTTTTAAAGTAAAACACTGTAAAGGCAATCTATTTATTTCAGGCTCTTTAGAACTTTAAAACAATCTCCATTTGCACTCAACAAAACACTTCTGCATTTCTAACTCTTCACTTTCCTGCTTTCCCAGCTCCACAAAGGCTGTCTAAAACAAAAAGAGAAGATAATAAGCACTTTGCACTGTTCCTGACAACTTCTCTTCTTTCCTGCACTCCTAAAACCTCTGATTTGTGCCCTCTGCTTTCTTGTTGCCATGGAGAAGGTCCAATACATAACCCGCTCTGCTCTGAGGAGAGCCTCAACTATTGAGGTCAACCCACAAGCACGCCAAAGGCTCCAAGAGCTCTTTGTGAATTTCTGCCTGATTTTAATTTGCCTCTTGCTGATCTGTATCATTGTGATGCTCCTCTGAAGTTCCGGCACTCTTCTGCACTGTCCTGTAGGAAAGTCACCCCAGAGGGAAGAGAGACCTACACCTGCAACTCCCAATGCAAGGATCCTCTTGTGAGAGGGGCTAAGCACTTGGACTAGAGCTGTATGCCAACCATCGCACTATTCTCTTACTACCTGCTACATGTATTAAAAACACACTTCTGTGCAGAACAGTGTTTAGAGCCTGTTGTTACAAAGCTGTGCATGGCCTAATGTCTATGTCAGTCAAGAAATGTCTTTTCTGAATGGGGTAAAGTACTGTCTCTTCATGGAGTTGTTAGGCTTCTCAATGTTTTAGCTAGATCATATGAACAGCAACTTCACTTTCAGGGGGCCTGAGTGTTTTTAAAATTCTCTGAATATCCTTAAGACCATGGAGGGGTTCTAAACTTGGCCCATGTCCACACAGAGAAATTCCTGCTCTGCTTACTTCAACATGCTGCATCTCTGCATTATCAACTGAAAAAAACACTGAAAAAATTTGAATGCTTTAAGGGAATATGAGAATAAACAAAAAATTTCTTCTAACCCAGAAATAAAAAACTATTCAATTAGCTTTTTGCCCTATTTAAGGGA
Source organism: Neomorphus geoffroyi (assembly GCA_033558235.1). Lineage (NCBI taxonomy): Eukaryota > Metazoa > Chordata > Aves > Cuculiformes > Neomorphidae > Neomorphus > Neomorphus geoffroyi. Next base: position 113,811,093 of record JAUMJM010000005.1, on the reverse strand, counting down.
TCTTACATATACAGAAATATTTGTGTGTATACACACACACATAAAACTTGAATCTGAAAAAAAAGGCAACTCAATTTACAGTATTTTTCACTAGATGCATTCTTACAGAACTAAGTCATATCTGGAAAGTTTTTCACAATGCCTCGCAGAAAAATTGCTACTACCACACTGGCATCAAAGATTTACTTTTCTATGGTCATTTAACTGACATGACAATTGGCACAATTCAAAAATAAGTTCTTAATATTTGGCTTCAGCCAGATTTATTATGACCTGCTGTAATTTATGCAATAATCTCCTTAGTTTAAAACTACAGAAAACTTGGTATTTGCCAATGTCACACAAGGTGGCTGATGTGGTAAAGAAAAAGGTTTAGGTCACTAACTGAAGTGTATCATACAAATGCAAGTAACACCACCACCCTCAACTGTAAACGCTTCTTGGAGAACAAGCAAGTACTTTCCTAAAATAAATATTACATACCATTATGCATAGGAGGGAAAGCATTGCAGAAATATCTTTTCAACATGTAAACCACAGTCTACACATATAAAAGATGAAGTTTCTACTCCAGCTGTTGTCAGTAATGAGATAGATCATTAGACATCAAACTCTTCCATATGTTGCTGGTACCAAGATAAACCCTAGAAACTTTGTACAGTTTTTAAATTCAAAGAGAGCTCAAGAATCAACAGACAGAGGTCAAACAGACATCTGCTTTTTTTAAAAGGCACCTTTCTATGCCATCCTATGTAAGCAATCCTATGAACGAATGCAGAAAATCAAAACAATTTTATCTTAATCTTGTATTCTGATTACAAGTAGAGGCTGATAATGAACAGCTCAGCAGGAAGGGAAAAAATCTTGGAAAAAAATATGTGCTCTATGGAATGCAAGCAAATCGAGTGGTGATGCACTTCCTATCTGGTAAATAGATATGCTGAAACCATACCTCTGAAATAGGTAAATCGCTAAAGGAAATCAGTTAGCCACTCTGAGGATCAGGACAAGCACTGAGGAGATCAGCGACACTCCTTGCAAGTTAGTATATGAACAGTACTAATTTGAACTGCCAACCTAAATCTCAATTTCCATTTCATAAATTCTGACCACTCTTACAAATGCATGAGGTTTTATTATAAGCAATTTCCCTATTAATTTTCCCTTCTTAAGAAAAGCTACAAATACCGCACCACTTTAGGGGTAAAAACCACAGAGTAACTCTACAGAGTTACTTTATTCTTATTTTAAATTTATATTTAAAAACCCATGATGGATAGGATTTGTTTTGGAGGTGTTTAAACAAACTACAATTGCAAATAGACAACAGTCTTGCAGTATAGAAAACTTCCTCAAGAAAAGAAAGTGTTAAGAGTAAAATATCAACACATACATTCTGAGGACAAGAGAGGTTATAGGTTTCCCAAGCTAGTAATACACAGAAGTCACAGCAAAGCATTGTTAATAAAAATAAGAACACTCCCCCTTGCAAAAACAAACCCATCACTTTCTTCTTAGGTACCTGAAAAGCCATTATTTATTTAAAAACAATAAATAAACAAGAAAACCCCCTCTATAAATAAACTGGAAACACTACTGTTATTTGACAGCAATGCAGATAAATTGCATGTACTGTATGGTTCATTCGCGTCTTAGGGTTCTGCTGATCAGAAAAACTGATGCCACCTTCTATATCACTAAATGTCAACTGAACCCAGAGATTCATAAAATAAAACCTTTTGTACATAGTACATCCTTCTTTGTATAATTATATGGGCTTTAAAACTAACATCTACTGTATTTTTATTTATTAAAAGTATTGGTTGAAAATATATTAATGCATAAAATAAGATACAGTTTTATTTAGAAAGTAGCATATATATACTTATTAAAGTTATGTGTAAAAGAGCTACTCATCACACAGCTTTCTGACTTTTGAAACCTCTGTTTATTCTGTTCTGGTATTCAATAGTAGTCTTGCCTGTTTTGCTATGTCCAGATCACTTACATACACTTGATTTACACTCACCAACTAGTGCACATAAGCAAGCCTAATGAATTTTATGAAAGTGTAATCAGAAAGTCCACTACTTTTATGACCTGAATAAAAATTCCAAACATAGCATGCAGCTTGGATTAAGTTTTCATTTCTCTGTTCCAGTTCACCCAAGGCTTTTTGCTAATTTTACCTTACACGCTGATTGACAGCTAAGCAGGCAACAATCTAGTATTGCTCTCTCTCACCCCACTCCAAAAAACAGAAAACAAAAACAAATGACTACCTTCAATGGCAATTTTATATGGGGAAAGAGCTGCATTGGGACAAGAATATACTGTTTTTAAAGATGTCTCCTCAGCCAGCTCTTCAGTAAATATTGATAAATTTACCTATTTTTCTATAGGTGAAGACATTACCCATTTTAGAATTAGAAATTTTGTTCTGCTCAAGACTAGTCAGGCAGGCAGTTCAGAGGGCAGCAGGTAATTGCATTCTTTATTAACTTTTCTGCATCAATTTAGAGACAACTGTCCTTATTACATAACTGAACTGCTGAGCAGAAAAGCAAGTGTAGAAAAGGCTTAAACAACTTTTTTTTCCACATAACACACACCAAGTGTTTGCTTTCCCAGCATAAAGAACTTTTTGGTAAGCTTCGCTACAAATACACATAAAACAATAACCCTGACAGACATATACACTCATGCCAAGATGTACTTTACCTATATCCTCTCTGTCAAAACTACAGCAGAGTAACGAAAACATTCATTTAAGAGAATTCTTGTTCACATCTGGAAGCATAATAGTAGATTACAGACCAGATACCTGTTTTTGTATAGCTATTAATAATGTCTGTCAGAACACAATTGGAAAATATTTGCAAAGTCCTATAAGATCCATAGATAATCTTTTATTTAACAGCATGCAATCCTTTTAGCTTTGACTTATATGTTAAAAATTGCAACAAAAAAAATCTGTTTGATTCTGGAAGGAGATGATTGAACATCTCTTGCTTGTTGCAAGGATTAAGCAGAACTGTAAAAAACTGATTGCTTATCTCTAAAAACTGATGCTTATCTCAGTAAGAATCCTGACAATTTAAATTATTTAAAACAGCTTCTAGATTTGTTGTAATATCTGACTGACAGTTCAGACAAACTGATTGCTTTATAAGCACATCAGGGTTGGTTTTTTTTTTTAAGATAAAAGAATGTCAAAAGTTCCATTTTTGTATTAGATATGAAACTGTAACACACTGCCCTCTTGTGATCTTCTCTAAAAACTTCACTGGTTACTAAAAAGGAGGTTTGGCAACATTTTATTGTTAGGGCTGAGTGGTCTTGTTTCTTTCACTTGCATACACATGTATTTCTATATATAAACGACAATTGCTAAGTTACTAATACTATCTTAAAATAAGCTATTGCGTATGTGCTATTAAAAACACCACGGATGCATCCTTTGCCAGTCCAATCTAGATTCTTAATAAGGCATTTGCAAAGCTGCAATGAATCCTACACAACGCACTGCTGGCATAATGCTACCTACCACACTGCACAATGCCAAATCCTAGAAGGGCACGACACACTCCTACTGACAGAGGTACATGTTGTCCAGATGATAAAAATTTCTTTTTTTGCACCTAGAGATGATCTTTTAAAAGTAAATCTTCAACTGTCTATTGCTGACTTAAGTCTTCAGAACAGTCATTCTTTTGACAATCAAGTGGGCCTGAAGAGTACCATACGCGTGAAAAAAAGTAAATAGATAAAGAGCCAAACTGTATAAGATTCAAGTCTTTTCTCCATTAACCAGTTCTTCAGAAGTTCTTCAGTACTGAAATGAAAGCTATCGTTAAGTCGTGTGGTTTTCATTACTATTATTTTTAAGGTATTTGGGGAAAAAAAGGAGAATCCAGATTCCTTTTTATGGGAGGGTGGGGAGGGGGGGAATTTAGTTATCGTAAACAAACTTGTTTCCTTAAGTGGCAGAAACTGAAAACAGGTAAACAGCTGAAGAATGAAATACATGTGCATTTACATTGTTTATTCCTGAAGGAGCAACTCAAAGCTACAATCAAGAGTCCGCTGCAAGCACAAGAGGGCAGACTGATGCACATGATGGATCTTGCTAACAACAGAGGTCTCAACCTGCTGCTAAATTTTCTGCTTATTGTCTTGGTTTTGGTGCTTGCATTTATTCTTGTGAAGCTGATGTGAACTTCAGGGAGGCTCTGCTTCCTTCTCAAATTTTGTTTTGAGGGTTTTGCAACAACAATGTAGACACTTCAAACGAATATAAGTAAAGACTGCTGAGACTGAAATATTTGTCAGTCATAGAAACCTATTTTATTAAAAGGGAATCTAAAAGTTGCACACAATTATCTACCTGCAACTGAGTAAATAAAGTACCTACAGCCTTGCTAAGCACATGAAGAAATAATCAAAGTATGCATCAGCAGTTACTGTAGTTTTCTCACTGCTATAGCTGGCTGGTATTAAAGATGTATAAATGATCTGAAGCCTTCAAGGAATACAATCTCTGTAAAGGGGACAGTGGAAGACAAAGTTTGTAAAATGCGATTTCCATAGAACATGTACTTCCTGGGAAATGACACAGTGGAGAAGGCATAATTATTAGTTACACGTTTTTTGACACCTACAGTTCACAACACCACCATAAAAGCCAGAAGCCATTACTGTTAACCAGCAGTATCAAAATAAGTTGTCAAAACAAGCGACAACAAATGACCATTAACAAGGGTTATCATAATTCTGCCTACGAAGCCCTTAACGCTGCCATGTACAGAAGCAGAAGGTCCATCTGTGTGCCACATCCTTAAGAAAACAGATTTATCACTTATGCACAGGCTAAGCGTGCAGCATGGGACTCCTCAAGTGATATCTGACACACCATGTGGTACTTGCCAGTGCAATCACCCAGTCCATAGCTTGTCCACACATCAAGCGTGCAACAAAAGCTTCGTACAGGGCCCTCTTCTGTGGCCCTTCAGAGGACAATGAACTTTGCCCACAAGTCCCTGGGAAGGATAGTGACCCTTCTGCTGGAGTTACGGGACCAGAAGGTAGCTCTATGCACCTGAGATAATGCTATCAAAGAAGGTGGCCAGATTTGGGCCAAAGACATTACCTCTTAGCCCTTTTCTCTTTCCCAGGTACAACATGGGAACAAAGTGAGCCAACACAAATGCATTGCAGAGAAAACTTAATGCCATGCACATGAATATTAACAGACTTTTGCACACATGCAAGAGGCAGATGTTGCTTCTAGGGTGGGGGAAGTCCCAGCTTCCAGCTTTCTATTGCCAACAGCACATCCCTGATTCAGCACATTTACTGTCAATCCCAAACTTCTCACAAGCGCTGAATATATCACAGAACTGACCTACTCATGTCCACACTCAGCATTTTCATACTGTTAGTGTTGTTGTGGGGTGGTTCATTTATCTGAAAGAGACCCATCTAAATTGGATCTACAAAAAGACTTGTCACAGGGAAAAGTCAGTACGTCTAGGGAAACAGAAAGTTTTCGTGGGTTCTGCTGTTAAGAGGCATCCACGTTCCATTCTATGCTACCTGCTCCAAATCTTAGGCAACACCAGCTGGTGCAGCACGGACGGTCAAAATTAAAGCTTTTCTCTCACCCGCTCCAAAATACATGCAATGGACTTTTAAAATATCTTCTTCAAACTACTCATCTATAGCTTTTTTATGTTGATATAGTAATACAAATTTCTGTTTACATTTAAAGCAGAAACCTTTGCACAGCTACATCACCATAAGCACTTCATTACTTATTTTGATAATCTTGAAATATTCAGCTTTTTTAGAAAGACTCTGTAAATGTATACGCAAAGGATGTATAACAATTACATAGTTATGCATTATTTACAAGAATTTCTGCTGATGCTTGACTGATAAGTAAGACCTTTCTAGTCTGAAGAAGAATACAAAGGGGGTTCCCAACAAAATGGCAATTCACTGATACACTGCTCAGGCTTGCACAAAGCTTATTGTCTGTATGCTCTTCTGCATATTCAGAAGTATTCATATCTTGGGGAAACCCAGAAACTGTTAAACTGTTTAACAGTTAAAATTAGACAAACTGGTTAACCCTGAAAAATCATAAAAATCACATATTCTTTTTAAATGAAAGGAGAACAATGACTGCACTGCCACCAACAATCACGTACTTCCAGTCCCAAAATTACATACAAAGGAAGTCTGTACGAAACTCTGCCATTAGCATGTGGAAAAAACCCCAAGAAACAACCCCAGCCTCTTCTTAGCCAGCAACAAAAATCACAGAATATCCAACAAATGTTGAAATACGCTGCTGAAACCAAAACTTGCATTTTCCCAAGATGACACAAAAAACTGGCATAGCTATCAGCTAACCGATGCCAAATCTCTTTTTGCATTCAAGCATGGTCCAAGTATGGTTTCCCATCATCTGCTAGCACTTAATCCAGATTGAGCCTGCATATGCACTATAAAAATCAATGGAATTCCAGTTGTTGGACTACCAACTCTACAGCAAAAGGAACAGAAGAGAAAAAATTGTGGCTCACGGAAGAGTTCACTTTGCTAACTGAAGATGGTAATTCTTCACATCAAGAAGTTTTATTTTGCTAAGAAGTATGGGCTCATCAAAACATGACACTGGAAAAATGTTGATACTCATGTTCTCAGTTTTCTGATCTGCCAGGTTCATAGGAAAAACTAGTTTTGAGTTGACATTTAAGAATAAAATATTCTGTGGCAACAATATTACTTGAAGAATGTTGTAACTTCTTCTTTGAAGTAGTGTTTTTAAACTTTTGTTCACCAATGTATAGGTATGCAGCTTACTTCATTTCAAAGCAGAGAAGGAAGGAAGATTGTTGTAGCTACTCTAAATGTCTCAAGGCATTAAAATTCCATTTCCAGTAACTTTTACGTACATGGTATGAACAAGGCAGTGTTTTCTTCATTAAAGAAATAACAGTAAGCCAGATACATTTAAGGAAAAAGATGTACTTAATCAATTTCCATCTATTATCTCAGCTATATTCTGACACAAGTTAGCACACCATGAAGAAATCATACAGTTGTCCCACATACTGGAAAAAAAAAATAAAAAAGATATTCATCATGTCATGCCAACAACATTGTACAGAGCTAATAAGCAGATACATGACCTTTTGAAACCTCCTTTCTTGTACTAGTTCCCAAATTTAAAGGCATGCTTTCATTTTAGACCTCATTTCTGAAGTAGCATACAGCACGTACCTAGATACATTCAGTAAATAGGAGAGATAATAGGATCAGGCTTTAAGACATGCCTTTACATGAAAACTTACTGGGTTTTTATCCAGATTTGTATGGCTTCCCAGTTCAGTAAAAGGGAACTGCTGTTGTATCTTACAAGCATTTTTTCCATTAACACAGGCCTAAAAAAAAAAATTACAATTGTCATGTCTGCTGAAAGATCTGTTGAAAGATATTTGAAAATAATTTGGTACATGGTGAAACGTAAATTCTACATGGAAATTATTTTCATTGAAGTACTCTTAAAATCTGATCCTTGGAAGATGTTTATCTTCAAAAAGCATACAGTAAATAGTACACATTACCTAGATGATTTTCATACAAAACACTGTGCTTTTATGCAATAGCCATGGACCAGATCCCCCTTGGAGATTTATTTCTGAAACATACAAACATCACACCCACAGCTGAATGATGCATCTTTTCTGAAGAGGCACTCTGTTGATCCACAGCATCTTTTCTGCAGTTGCAAACCTGACCATGTCCTGAAAAAGAATCTCAAAGTAGTTGTAGATCTTCTACCTGGCACTCCATGCTTCCTCTACAATGCACAAGAAGTATTTTGTTTTAAAAAAAAATCAAGGTTTGCAGTTGGAGTGGAAAAGCCACATTATAGGCTTTTTTTATTTGGGGAGAAAACTATAACAAAAAACCCTAACAGGTAAACACTGAGGTCAGTTAAATTCGGACTATTGAAGCAGCACAGAATCTTAATTTTGAGAGTAACTGACCCTGGAATAGCTTTTAAAGGCTGTAATACGTTATGCGTTATAGTAAATTTAAATTCAAAGCTCATCAGACTTCATAAAATTAAACCCTAATTCAGAATTTTGTGGGGTAAACTGTCTATACTAGTCTGTAAAGCCATAAAAATTTATTTGTACCCTGCATTGTTAAGTCAATAGCTCTTCCTGAACCATCAGTATACAAAATCAACTCAGAAAATTGTTATAGTCTGTTTTTCCTTCATTAGTGCTAGCTGCCCTCTATAGTCTCTCCCTCTACCAGCCTACCTTAAACACACGCAGAAAACTGCTCTAGATCCTCAGTTAAGAGCAAAGTTAATTTTGTTTTCTGTTCATGGCAATGGTGGTTTTAAGGTAAAAGGTTCATAAACTGTAATTTTTTTCAGTCCTATAAAAAGCACTGCATTTCCATCAACATACACACTTATTAAAAGCAAAACAGCAAAAATAATCCCCACTAAGACGAAAAGAAAAATAGTGGGGTTTCCCCCCCTTATATAAATTGTCAGATTCCTCTAGCAAAATCTTATACTTTAAGCTCTATTTCCCAGGTATATGTTCCACTTCAGATAGTAGTTTTCTCAGTTTCTCCGAAAAAAGTGTATCAGTTCCCAGGTGCACATAAGGTGAAGTCTTAAAAAGAATCAGAGCACAACTATAACATCAGCGTATCTCAAGTTGGAAAGGACCCATGAGGACTGAGGCCAACTCCCTGCTCTTTGCAGGGCTACCTAAAACTAAACCATATGTCTAAGAGCATTGTTCAGATGCTTCCTGAACTCTGATAGGCTTGGTGACATGACTGCTACCCTGGGGAGCCTGTTCCAGTAACTGACCACCCTCTCAGCAAAGAACCTTTTCCTAATGTCCAATTTGAACCTCCTTGGACTCAGCTTCATTCCATTTCCTCAGCGGTCACCAAAGCGGGGGAATCAGCACTTCCCCCTACATACTCCCCTTTGGGGAAGTTGTAGACTGTGGTAAGGCAACCCCTCAGCCACTTTTTCTGCAAGCTGAACAAACCTAAGTGACCTCAGCCACTTCTCACGTGTTGCTCTCAAGGCCTTTCACCACGGTGGTCATCCTCCTCTATACACACTCCAGTAATTTGATGTCCTTCTTGTACTGAAGTGCCCAAAACTGCAGACAGTACTTGAGGTGGGGCCATGCCAATCGCTTCCCTCAGCTGTCTGGCTATGCTGTGCTTGATGCATCGCAGGATATGGTTGGCCCTTCTGGTTGCCAGGTCACCCTCTTGACTCATATTCAATTTGCCATCAACTCAAACACTCAGATCTCTCTACAGGGCTGCTCTCCAGCCTCTCATAAGTATAACCAGGATTACCTCGTCCCTACACAGAGGCTTCTTTAAAAAACAGATGTCAAGACAGGAAGAACCATTTCTTTTTCATCTATTCTGGCACCCCTCCTCCTTGTAGTTGTAACCTCTGGGTAGAAAGACAGGGTGGCCAGGGGATAAATGTAAGAGCCCAAAGGCTCATAGCTCTTGTATAGGCTTTAACTTTCTGTTTCTCTGGGTCCTATTTCACAACCACACCTTCTCACTTGAGATGTAACAGATCGCATTTCAAAGCCCATCAACACAACTTCAAATCACATCCATTAAAGTGCTTTCTAAGGCCACAGGAATCCCCTCCACAGCCCTTATGCCCTTAATTACCATCAGACTCCCTATAGCCCCCCTCCTCTCAACCAAGCGGGAAGACAGGGTAAGCAGAGCAAAGGTCACAGTTTCAGTACTTCCCCTGTTTTCCAGGACTGACCACACAGCTGATAAGATCAGCAGTTTCTAAGCCAGAGGCTAGCTGGATCCTGTAGCATATATATCAACACTGATACAGATATAAAAATAACAGGAACAAGAGGGGGGGAAAAAAAAAAAAAAAAAGAGAAAAGTTTTAGGCGGTTCTTCATCCTACAACCTTACAATCTCAAAAACCTGAAAAGATGCAGCACAGTTTCATGAATTCAAGCAAAAAGGTAAATATTACTTTGTGCTCCCCCTGTTGGCTCTGTCCCCATAACACAGTCTGGCATCAGTGCCTGCGTGGACAAAATTTTTGAATAGCTGTAACACGTACAGGGTGTCATCTGTTTCAAACGCACCAAAAAATTGCCTTTGTACAAAAAGGAGACATTGTTTAGCCCCGGTCAATATGAGAAAGCACTTGTGAGAGATGAAAAACAAAAGCTGGAAGTTGTTTTGACCTAACTAAAATTAAGCGTTTCTGAAATACTCAATCTAAACAAACCGTTGTGAAGCATACAGTGAAGAGACATATACCTAAATGAAGGAAAGATGTAAATAAATCTTACTCTGAATATATATTTAAACCCAAAAGGAGAACTGCCAGGAACAGTAATCTGCATGAGGTCCTCACAGGCGGTGCTGCTGACGGCTGCAGCCAGCCACATCTCACAGCTGATGGACTTAGGTCCTCCATGGTACCCTGCTCTCGCTCCCCAAGTCCCTCATGTGCTCCCCAATGCCACTGGTAGCTGCCAGCTGCCTAGAGCCCAGCTCGTATTGCCCACAGCCCAGCCTCAGCACTGAACCAGCTTCTACCACTTTGGCTCTAAGAGGCCCTCAGCCTCCACTCTGTACCTGGGTAATTTCTCAACATTGAAATCTTCAAAAAGCTTAGTGAAAGATGAGGGTTTCTGTAATAAGAGTAATGTAAAAGAGTGCCTACCTGGAATATTGCCAGGTTTTTAGTGAGAACCCTGAAGGATTAATATTACTTTGGCCATATTAAGTGGACTCAGGGGTTTTTTTAAGGCTAAATAAAAAGCTAAAAACCCAGATCGCTATGTAATAGCAAAATCTGACCTTGAGAACCTCTGAACTTGTCAGTCTTTTCTTCAACACACAGTGGAAGACACAATAAAATCTGAGCACAGCTCTTTGTAAATTATTGAATATTTCTTCAGGCTGGAGAAAACGGGAATTTGCACATACAGCTAGATTATCTCTGCTCAGATAATATTCTAGTCTAACCTTAAACTACCTTTCAGGGAAGTCTACATACTGTAATCTACCTGAGATTTTTTTGGCAAGTCAGGTTTACTCAGCCAAACCTGAACAGATTTAAATAGTCTTACAGATTTAAACAGATTTAAACAGCAGATTTTAAATAGTCTTCCCTCACAAGCTATCTTTTCCTATTAGGGTAAGAACAGGAAACAAAGACTGTGAATTGTCATGTAGGAAAGGGTTATCTTAAAACTGCGTTTGATATTTTCTATATGAAAATATTTCAAGTATGAGACATAAAAACTACATATTATTTTTAAATAAATTAGACTAGTTGACTACTATTAGTTGATTCCAATTGGTTAAAAATACGCAGTACTATCAAACAGAATTCAGTTTTTAAGGCATAGTGACACTGAATATTCATCCTTGCAGTATGCAGGAGTCATTCCTCTTGCAGTCAACCACAAATACAGCCTCTTTGTAAATCCGTTCGGATAAAAATGCATTCACATTCCACCACTACAGTGTGACCAAAGACTCCTAAGAGCTATCTGATGAACTTCTTACTGTGCCCAGCTTCAGAAAGAGGGATGCTAGTCTTACGTAGACAGGCACAGTTAATCAGAGTAAACTGTAAGCAGATGTCAGAAAAAAAACAACAACCCAACTGTTGACACTCAAGTAATACTGAGAAACAAGCAGTGGGATTCCCAATGAAAGTTTAAAAACATTATCAACTGGTTAAGAGGACCTGTTCCACTTCCTAATTTATTAAAATTTGCCTAATGTTATTCCTCAGGTATAACACGATGCCACACGATGGCAGCAAACACCAAGCTTTAGCCTTACCTGCACAGGCTGTTCACCTCCTGTTCCGAACTCTTCAGTCGGCTGCACATACCATGCAGCTACGCCATAGGGTAGGTCCTTCGCAGTCCTGCAGTCCAGGGGATTTGCACGTAATTGTTCTTTAAGCCACATTTGAGTCCTCACTGCTGGCTGTATGGGAGCTCCACTCACAGCCTGTTGTCCCAGAGTTGCGTATCTCTGTCCGAATGCTTCACAACTGGCTGCCGTAGGTTTGCTTTCAGGTAAGGCACTGTAGTTTAAGGCATGTCTCCTACTTGAGGAATCTGAAATAAAATCATCTTTGCTGCATGTTTCAAATTTGTATTTGCAGTCCAGGAGAGAAGATCGTTTCTTCCCCATTTCTTTGTCCTCAATTTTTAGCAGCTCCATGCTATCATGCAAACAACTTGGCCGATGTGTCCTTAATTGCGGTGACACGGCTTTGTCTGTACTAGCCCTGGAGTCTACTGAATGACTACTACCATCTTGGTTGAAGAGACTTGGCGAGCTGAGTTTGTCTGTACTAGCCCTGGAGTCCACTGAATGACTACCATCATCTTGGCTGAAGGTATTTGGTGAGCTGAGGCTGTCTGTACTAGCCCTGGCGTCCACTGGATGACTACCACAATCTTGGCTGAAGGTATTTGGTGAGCTGAGTTTAGACAAGGAGGACCATTTTCTTACAGGCCTTGCATCTTTCATGTCAAGAGAACTGTCCAGGACACCCTGATTTCTGTCTCCTCCTGACCGTACAAATCTTGTACTCCGTTTTGAGCCATCAGACTTGAAAGCTTCCCTGTGTTTGGACAGTGAAGAGCTGGCATTAGACGGCATCACATGGGCAGTGGGAATAGAAATCAGTGATCGGCTGGGCTTAAACGAGGATGTACCACTTGAAGTTGAATGATCTGCGAAGAGAGATTGATGATGTAAGTAAGGACAATACAGAACTCAGTACCATCAGTGTCTAGAGGACAAAACAGCAAATTCAAGGTGAAACAAAGCTGAAGGAAACTAGTTTCTTGACAAAGTAGGGTTTTTCAACCATTCAAGATTATGGGAAAGGAAGCCTAGTAAAGCAGCAGATTTAAAATTTATTTTGCTCAGGTGCTATCACTACAAAAAGAGACCTGAACTAAGCAGCAGCAACAGCAGCTCCAGGCACAACTCTCCAGCTGCAGGTAGAAGGCAGCATTTACTCTGCAGCTTCTGATCCCATGTCATTTTAAGCAGCTTCTATGTCACAAATGATCACAACTCAGGAGCCCCAGGACTGGTTCCTCTTCTGCCACCTTTCTTCTCATTTTTTAAAGGCAAAACAATTTAATAAATTGCAAGACAGCAGTGCTGGAGATGAGCGATTTTAATGATGGCACATTGGACAGAACTATCCACCTCTTTTGGACACCACCGATTTCCAAATACGCTTCCCTAGGTGAATTGCTAAAAACTGACTTTCTCAAAAATGTTATGTTCCATTTAGGTGCTGTGTTATTTACAGACTCAAGTAGAATACTACACAGAAACCATGGGTAGCATAATTTATGGAATCTATCCCAGGCTGAAAAAAGCAGAGAAACCTGTGAGGTGATATTCAGGAGGGGACAGAAGAGAAGATGAGAGAGGTAAAGGAAGTTACTGGGGGCTGGCTGAGCGCTCTCACATGCCCAGCAACATGTGCTTAGCATCACAGGCTGTGGACAACCAGAAATAAACACCTAATCCTCTCATTACAGGATCAGCTCCCACCAAGTCACATGGCTGTACCTCAGCAGGCTCATATTGCTCGTTAGGTTCATGGCAAACAGACAGAATGAAACTGTTCTAATTAAAAGATTATTTGGGAGTATTTCTCACCAAGAGCAAGACAAATACACTCTTTCTTACTTCTCTCATCCTAACTTAGAGAGAACTTATTTCTCTGGGATTTGTCAAGTGGTACTAGAGTGCATAGTGGGACAACTAAAAAGGAAGGGAAAAAAGGTGAAGGCCGTAACACATTATTTGACACACTTTCAAAGCATATATTGGACTCCATATACCATACCACAGATACAAAAAAGAAGAGAGTTTCCAATGGTGCAACAGTAGCACTTTTTTTTTTCCTACATATCCAAATAAAGATAACTTCATCCCCAACTTCCATACTCCTCCACATTTGGGATCAGACTTCCCTGCACTTGCAGCACAACACAAAATACTACAGCCCTACAGCCACATTCCTCATGAGAGAAATGCATTATAGCTCATAAAATAAACAGTTCCTTGACTGATACTTGTCTTCAGGCTCCTAAACAAGTCAGGATGGAAGACAACAACTGTTGCTGAAGCCTTCCTGCCTCCTAATGGGTCACTGTCCCAGCATGTACCCTCCCATTTCAAAGCATCAGCTCACACCACGTTTTCTCTGGCCTCCACCCAGCTGGCTGCATTCACAGTAGTGACAGAACACAGCTGTCTTTAAGACTTAACAAAACTGTCAGAGCTAGTTGAAATGCACCAACAATTTAAGAGTTATGCATAGGGTGCTGATGATGGCCACAAAAATACACACAGGATGCTCATGATAGAGAAAGCGAAATGGAAAGACGAACACTACCAGCTTGCTACATGATTGATCACGTTGCTAATAAATATATAGTACCATTCTTTACATGCAAATCTTCCCTCCTCCCTACATTTCTTCCTTAAAAATTCTGTACTGTAGAAAGAAACATTTTCCTTGGCTTTTTTCTGTCTTGACATCGCTCAAGAGGTGGGACATATTAAAGAGGAAGACACAACAAACCATTTCAAGTGGCAGGAATCAGTCTTCTGACCAAACACATTTGTGCCCGCATCTATTGCAGCAGTGGAGACAGTGTTACGCAATAAATTCCCAAGGTTGTGATATGCCCACCACATGTAACCAATCTGCCTGTGCCAGGTGCAGTATCAGTTTCTCTCAGCTCTGCCTTCTCTCACAGGACAGGAGATGCCTACACAGAGAGCCATAAAGCCAGGTACGTCTTGCTGCTCTGCCTAGCGGGGGCTACCAGCTTCCTGCCCTGCTCTGCAATAGGAATACAGGTGACACCAAAGCAGTGACAAGAAGGTGAAAGAGGGATATGACATGATGGAGCTAGAGTCTCGAACATATACATTACGGGATGGAAAGTACAGGGTTAGAGCCCTGCTTTCTGGAAGCATTCAGCAGAATACCAGGGAAAGATTCCTGCTCTCCTAGAGAGAACAGGCAGGAAAATACACAGTAGAAAGAAGTGCACCTCTTCTTGTACAGGTACTCCTTAGGCAGAGGCTGCTACCTTTGTAACACTCAAGCAAACTAACTACTGTACTGCACCTTAGCCAAAAGCTGAATCTGACACAGCACAAAGTCCCATGAAGGAAGCTGTCACAAGCATTTTTATAGCCAAAGAAAATAAGAGTATACTGGGATTAAAAAAAGAACTGACTGTGGGGACCTGTGTTTCAGGCTGTGAAGATTTTTATGAGTAGAAATGTCACATACACAAGAGAAAGACAGGAGAAGAATCCAATCCCTATCTGTATGCCTTTACCTGTATAAATTAAATAAAACTCCATATAAAAAAAAATACAGTACTATTCAATATAACATTTTCAGTCTGAAATACTGACTTAATGCAATTTACATGCAATCTTCAAACTAGAATTAACAATAATAATTAGAACTATATGATCTCCTTCAGCTGTTTTTCTGAGAGTACAGTTTTTCATGTGTGGTACATTTTTATTTTTCCTTGTTTCACTCTCAATTCAAGCCCTGAGTTAGACTTAGAACTTCTTCTCCCCACTTCTGATTCCAAACTCTTCAAGCAGATTCAAACTTCAAATGCCATATACATCCAACTGCAGCTAATGGAGATATCTGACAATTTGTTTCAAAGTGAAAATCAGCAATTTTGGCTTCAAGTGGTTCTAATTAGTCTTCCCATTAATGCTCACTGAAACACATGAGAAAAATCACACTTCTCAGAGCATATTGCTCCAGTCTGCCTTGACTGCATACTCAGCTGGAAAGAGAGCTACACTGCATTCTGAAATATCCCCTCATGCTACCAAAAAAAAAAAAAAAAAAAAAAAAGCCCAAAATTCAGATATTTCACAAGAAATATGACAGAATCTAGAAAGTACCGTGGAATTTAAGACATTACTTCTTTTGGAGTCATGGAAATAAACCCCATCTGGCCAAATCCTGCCAAAGACTACTTTATCCAAGCGCCAGATTTTTCCCTTCCATACAGTCAGGAGTAAGCAAATGCCTAGTTCAGAATTAAAAGTGCTCTCTTCTCAGCCTTGCTCAGTTTTCACCTCAATGAGCTAGTATTTATGTAAAAAACACTTTTAAAGCTCTTAATTTATGTGAGAAACGCTCTTAAAATATGGCTTGTGTGTGTATCTAGAGTCAATGTTTATGACTGTTCTCAATGAAAATTGAGAGACAGGGAAAAACAATTATAGCTAGTTGCTACAGGTTTTCCTTTGAACGGCACAAGATCATACGTCAAATTTTATTTTTCAACTATCTTCATAACTTTTTGGGTGCCCACCTCAGAGCTCTCTATAGCAGTTTTCTATTCGGCACAACATTTCAATACCTGTTCTAATACCTTCCAAACCACAATAATAAACTGAAAAAATTCTGTTTTAAAAACAGGCTACAAGATTTCTACCACAGAACAGCAGCAGATGGAATAAAAAATGAAGAACCTTTCATACGGCTTTCTTATTATCCTATGTTTACAATTCTGAACTGTTCCATTATTGCATATCTGGCATGGAAAATGTAAGAGAATCAATTTTGGTCTTAATAAAAACCTAATTACAGGGAGAGAGCACAGCAGACACTTCCCTCTGAAGAAGAGGGAGAAGAAATAAACCTGATATTAAGTTAATGAACGCCTCCTATCATTTACATCTTCCTGTGCTGTTCTTTTTAAATCACTAGTGCCAACTCTGTTTATCATAACTACAAAAAACCATAAATCTCTGAAGCAATTTCTCAGGCCAGAAACACAGCACCATCACCCATTGAAATCCTTATCCAATGACCAACGGTCTGTCATGAAGTACAAGAGACAGAACGGTCACTGTAACCCTGAACAACTTTAAGTGCAAAATCAAACTAGTGCTACAAGAACCCCCATCTACAAGATATACTTACATATGTGACAATTTCTTCACTGCTCTCAGATATTGTCGAGCAACTACAATGAGCTACCACAGTTACCCAATATTAATCAAAACCAAAATGCACTAATGGTGAATATGTTTACAGGACGTATGAGTATTTAATGCCACTGAAAATGGAGAACCTCCCTTTGTGTGAAGGACTTTGTAATTTGACATTTCATCATTAGAAAACTCTGACCATGGAGAAAAACATCAGTATTAAAAACAGTTGACCTTCACTTCCTGCCCTCCCTTCCCACCCATCCCCCCGTCCCAAAACATTGACATAGATAACCCAAATCCAGGAAAATAAACTTATTTATTCTTACGAACTGAGCAGATGATAAATTGGGGAAGTCAAGCCGCTATTATACAAACTGAAGGTCTTGAATCTGACTGCGGTTCTGAATGCTTCTCTGAACTCTAAGTCTTAACTGTATGGACCCCAGCAACAAGCCACAAGCAATTCCAGAATCCAACACACAGCTTATCGAAGAGGCCATGAGTCTTCGCTCTACTACACTACTGTGTGGCTGCCTCCCAGAAGTCTTCTCCAAAACAGCTGCTTTCAACAACTCAAGTGTCTAACTCTCCTGGAAGTCGGTTATAAAACAAATACCATGGGACAACACGCCATGACAGCAGTATTTAGGCTGCCTGCATGTTCCCCCTCTAACCTACCTACTTGCAAATTGACTAGCCTTAATGCAGCACAGATAATCAGATGAGTTAAGAGAAATGTCACAACAGACAAGCAGGAGGCCAGCTCTAGCAAAAAGTCGGACAAGGCTGACTCAGCAACCTCTGGAAGCAAAAGCATACCCTTTCAAGGTGCAATAGCAGTCATATGAACAGTTTGAGTTTGGTTTGTTTTAGCTGGGTTTTTTTTACTGTCAAGAATTCTTCATAGTTTGCTTTAAAAGTCCTGTTCATATTATTTCAAGTTTATTATGTGAGAATATGAGAGGTGCATGAATGAAGGAAATATTTGCAAATATATCTCTTGGAAAGAATAAATATATACAAGCATGCATCATAGAAAGCTGTATCCAAAACAGAAGCACTGCAGACACAGGAGAGAACTGTTCAAACACTTATCAAGATCTTTACAAGAAAGTGGGCCCCAAATCCTCATACAATTCCTATACATTTTTGTTTATAAAGTGCTGTGCTCGTACTGCAAGAAAATAAAGTAATAAAAGGCAAAATATAATTACTAAAGGCAAAATATAATTCAATATTAAGTAATTAAAATTCATTTCAAATACAACAATGTTAAATACTAAAGTATTTACTGCCAGTAAACCGAGTTGCCTGTGTCAAATCTCTGCCTTTAACGTAAAAACACTCAAGTGGTGTTCAGAAGCAAGTTCAATTAGATGTATTTGGAAAAAAAAGAAGCAAGGTCACTGGCTTCTAGTACTGCATACTGGAAGTGTTGATCAGAGCTGTTTTACATAAGTGGATAGCAAACTCCAGGTCAGTTCTACTTTATTTCAAACTAATTCCTCTAGAATTTTCTGTAATCTTCTGTGTTGCATACAAAAAGAACACAAATTGTACCTGCAAACATGTTGGGTTTAGAAGTTGCAGTTATTTAAAATCTATATAATTCACAAAAAGTACAGACAGTGCAAACTTGAATAATACAAATGCAAACTTAAGAGATTGCAGCTGAGACAATTTTCATCAACTGAAGCAATTCTGTGGCTTTTATAACTTCCCTTCAAACACCACCTTCATGGAGCAAGACATGATGAAATACTGGTAAAGCTACTATCCCTGAGCAATGTTATTGTAAGGAGATGGAAGAAGGAATAAACGGTAGGTCAGCCTCCCAGGCCTCCTACAGCCTCAGAAATCAAAAAAGACTAGAAGAGCCTCAAGGATTTTTAGTAAATGGAGCAGAAAGCAGTCTTGGCAAGAGTAAAAGCTGTAAGTACCAGGGTAGCATACATGCTTATCCAAGGAAGGAATTGTAGAGGCAACACTGAGTTCCAGCAAACAGTTAATAGCTTCTCAAACATCCTTATGAACAGAAGCAATACTATGTATGTATGCAAATACTTTAACAGAAGCTTTCCTAACATATCCCATCTGTCTTGTTATGAACTGACCATTCAGTATAATTTCATTACCCTCCTCTACAGTTAACGACTTTCCCTTTTTTCCACTAGCGGCATCTTGCTCATTTCCACAACTGGTCTGCCAAATTCACCTTCCCCCTTTGTTTGCCAGAAAGGTGAGAAGCTAGCAACAATCCCACTTAGTGTAGGAAGTAAGGATAACACTTTCAAGAATAAAGAGGAGTGAGAAACAAGTACGTTTCAAAGTTTGGTTAATGAAACTTAACATAGAAACTGATTGCTAGTGAACAAGAGAAAAGCATGCTTTTGTCATTGAGCAAAAGAAAATTATTTGCTCATAATGAAAGTTATTTACTCATCCTTTTCTATTTTCATACTATCTAAGTCCTGCTTTCAGCTTACCACATAAAAGGTTGCATTGTTTCACTCAGATTTACCTAATTCCCCAGAACATAGTATTGACAAGGAGCATACCCTACAAAAGTTACTACTTCAGCTGTATTCAGTTATAGCAGTTACAGTACCACAATACTCTTCCAGAAGTCTACCCTTTGACCAGCTCTCACTAGGACACAGCAGACACTCTCCAGCTTTCACTTATTTAAAAAGTGCTGTCCCATAACTGAGAAATCATCACTGTACACGAACATGAGGTCTCCACCACACCTTTCGTGATGGCAGACTCGGCAAAAACGTCATTCGTGAAGTTGTTAGGTTCCAGCAACAAGGACAAGGAA
Organism: Neomorphus geoffroyi; assembly: GCA_033558235.1. Taxonomy (NCBI): domain Eukaryota; kingdom Metazoa; phylum Chordata; class Aves; order Cuculiformes; family Neomorphidae; genus Neomorphus; species Neomorphus geoffroyi. The sequence goes on along the minus strand of JAUMJM010000005.1, from coordinate 113,791,154 downwards.
TTAAATGACACAGTGGACCACATGGAAGCACAGTATCTTCACACAATCTCACCTTAGCACCAAAAATCAATCTCCATTCCAGTGGTCATTTCAAAAGCCAAAATTCCTAATCCCATCACTTAAGTTACATGACTAAGAGACAATCTAAATATCTTCCTACAGAATTTCAAATGGGTGATCATCAGTGGCAAAATGACGTGCAAAATGAAGATAATATATTTGCTTATCTGACGATCATAAATCATCATTTTAAAAATCACTATGCAGGAAAAAGACACTCTCAGCAGAAAGTGCTAGTTTTCTCCTATGTTCCATTGCAGTTAGTTTGAAGTTCCCAATATTAATTGAAGTTAAAAGACATTTGGTGGAATAACCTGTCATCCAAACCACCCTTCATTAAAAATTAATACACATTCCTTTGAAATATATAGCTAATTTTTTTTGTGCAAGAAGATAGCCGTTAAAATGATCCACATTCTGCTTTAAAAAATATTCTTTTAAAATTAGCCAATTGGCAATATCAATTATCACAAGTGCCAAATAATAAAACTTTATAGTGCACATCAACAAATAAAGCTTAACAAAAACTTCTAATAACACGATGTGCTCTGCAACAGTTGATTTCAGGTAGACCGTACCAAGCCAGTGCAACAGTTTGTATTTGTTTTCCCCTTTCAAAAGCTCCACAAACACACAAACCCCACAAACACAAGTGGTACAGTATCATTTGTTGTGATAAAACTGAGGTTTTAACAGGCACTATGTATATACATACAGAGAGAAAAAGGAAGAGAAGAAAATCCCCAATCCCCCAAAATATCACATACACACCAAGTACAGCCACCCCCTGCTTAAGGGATCTTAACATAACTGATATTTTAAGAGTTAATACAAAATAGTACCGCCTACTACTATTTCTGTGAAGTGACAATATGCCTAGCAATATCTAGGCTAATAATACTCAGATGGGGAATCCACAACTCAAGAAGAGAAACATCTTCAAACAAATTTAGTAACTTCCTACTCTTGAGCCAGATCTGGGTCAAATTAGCTCACTCACATGAAGGCCATATTCAGAAGATGATTTAACAGGGGACTGTAAAGAGTAACAGCACTGTATAGAGGTGGGATGCTGCCACTTCAAAATTAATTCAGGTATCAGATTTGTGCAACAAGGACAGCTTTAATGAAGTAGCACACAGGTAAAAAAGCAGCAAGTGAAATACGTTTTACAGGAAGAGATTGCTTAGCAGAGAGAAATAATTACAGCAGATTCTATTCTGTTTTCCTTACTGTACTCAATTATTCCAGATGCCAACATTAGAGAAATGTGAAAGTACAGAGTCATTAAAAGCACAAGGCAAATAAAATGCTACGCGGTATTTAACTGAAGCAGAAAATATTTCACAGACTGTATCTAATCACACAGTTTAAAGTAAACTCAGGTAAGCCCAAGAGCAATTTTTTACTCTCTTATCAGTCACTGGAATCAAGTTATTTGTAACTACTATTGGTCCAAGCTTGCAAAGGCCATACAAACTGAAAACTGGGTTTCTGAATCTACAGATGTTAACCTAATTTACATAAAACCTCTTCAGATGAGAAAAACAACCATGTTAATATAGAAACTTAAAAGAATGAACTTCTTTTACAAGGACACGTCTTCTGATTTATGCATTTTGCCTCCTTATCCCAAGGATATCATGCACATGCAAGCAAATTTAACTGTGATTTCTAGGAATAAAATAATAAAGGACACTCTGAACAACAATTTTCAAAGTTAAGCTTTCACAGCAGTAGCTGCCACGTACATTAGGAGATACCCCATCCTCAGTGCTCTCTCTTCATATAGGCCTCTGCTTACCAGCTCCTCAGCATTCAACTTTGGTGCTATTATTACTGCTGCACAAACACACATCTGACAGAACTGTGCTACAGGATGTTCATAAGCTGCTGTATGAGCACATCTGAGTAACATGCAAGTGGCCATCACAAAGCAGTAAAAAATATTATGTATAAAATGTGGATGCTCTATGTTAAAGAACGCAAACTGAATAGAAGAGAAACTCCATATCCTGTAGTGTCTACCTTTCTTTCCCAGCAATCTGGAGCTATTTTTAAGCAACAGTTATATAACTAAGTAGAATGATTTTTAGATTAACAGGTTCTATTTTTCCCCCTCAGATAAGAGGATAAAGCAATATTCCAGAACAGCAGTCACATAATCAGGCAACTTCATTCTACTGAAATGAAAGTAGGAGTCAAAACCTATACTGCCAGGGGGATTTTTTTTTTCCTCCTTTGTAGTTAGTTGTTTCTTTTTGAAAAGTCTAGATCTTAACTTGCATTTGCCTTTTTATGAAGGCCATCTACAGCTTTCAGTTCCATTTTCCAACAACGAGCACTTAACAGTGGAGACGTGCAGAAATCAAATATCCCCCTAGGACCTTCATTAAAAGTAACAGCTAATGGAAAAAAAGGCTGATGCTTTTCAGCTGCAAAACCACCTCACGCTAAACATGAAGGAAAAAAGATGCATGTGAGGAGAGATAAGACAGACTCCCTCTAACCCAAGGGAACAGAGCAAAACTTGAGGGTTTCCACAGAGTACTATCATTCCATGCAGTTAAAACTTTGATATACACCTTGGTCAACAATCTCTTACATCTTATTCCTAAGTACAGGCAGAAACAGAGCCTACAATTCAATGCCATAACTTTGAAGGTTTAATCCCACCTTCAACCTCCAAGGAGACTGGAGTTCCTGGCAATATTTTTGAGATCACCATCCATTACTGAAAGATTAATTCCTGCTCCTACTAAGATGGTCTTTATCTAAAAACATCATATTTAGATTCATCTGGTACCCATTCTGCTCACCCCTAAGCCGTGGATCTCTTAACCTTGGCTCACAGTGCACCATGAACAGCTCTTTCTAACAGGAGCAGCAGCTTTACATAAGGCTATGTAAGCGTGGAAAGTACGGAAGAGAGGACATACCTTCATCTTAATTTTCTCTCCCAACCTCACGCTACAATCTCATTCCCTCTACTGATTTACCCAAGTTGAGCCTTACATACGGTAGTCATCCTCCCAGTTTACCTCTGCATTCTCACTTTGGGAGCCCCAGCCCAAATTTATTATCATAGAATAGAATCATTTAGGCTGTAGAAGGCCTTCAAGATCGAGTCCAATCCTTAACCTAACACAGCAAAGCCCACCACTAAGCACTACATCTACACATCTTCTATATGTCTCTGGGGATGTCAACTCTACCACTTCCCTGGGCAGCCTGTTCCAGCACTTGATAACCCTTTAATGGGTGAGCCTTCCAAGTACTACATGGGCTTCTGTACAATAAGAGCGCCTGTGTATGAGGTTTTACCCAGACAGAACACAAGACCCTTTCACAGGCAGAAGCAAGTGCTGTAAGCTGCCACAGCAGTGAGGCTGCCGCAGGTCCCGAGAGGCAGAAGCACACTGCTTGATGGCTTTCACACTGCTTCACAGCAAGTCTCTGTCTATCTACTTACATCTTCCTTCTGCTGCAGACAAAGGTCAGTCTAGGTCACCAAACACAGCCAGCTCGCCGCAGCACTGCTCCTGCTGCTGCTAAGTACCACTTGGAAACAGTTGATGTACCACAAGCTATTTACTTAATACACTTTGGGAACCCCTGCATCAAGCAGTAATCCCTTCCAAGGGCCTGAAAACATCCCTGGGAATCCCAAAATTTCAACTGTTGCCTCAAGAATCACTTAGCTCACTGGGGAAGTCTCTTCCCTTCAGATGCTGATCCCCAAAAAGCAACAGAATAATATGTTAACAATAGCTTTTATTCAACTGGAATAGGTCTGCTGAGGCATCAAGCAGTCTTGGTCTATGTAATTACTTGCCAAGACTTGGGAAAAGGCAAGATATTTTAAAACAAATAACTGTAAAAAAACCCCATAAAATAAATACAACCCCTCCCCCCAAATACAATATTGCAGAAGTAGATCTAGCTCTCTATTTTCTACCTTTTACATCCTTAGCTTTGTTACTTTACCCTTTATTTATTATACAAGACTCTCTCCTTCCATTAAAGTTCCTTGGACACTTTAGGTCTTTAATAACAAAATCAACAGCCTATTCCACATGTAGGTCACCATCTGGAATCCAAGCTCAGGTCACTGAGGATTAACCTTAAATTGGATTTGAGCATAGCTCTGTATCCCATAGCAGTCGTCGTCACTTTTTATATTTAAAAAATTAAGCATCATTGTCCCTATTTTCCAAAGGAGGAGCAAGAAGCAACAACTAGCCTGATATCACTTAGTAATGATTACTTCCTTCCTCCCAACGCTCTCTACACTAAGCAATACTGGCTACCCTGGTATAATGCATATATTTTAAGCTTCACCAATTCAAGTAGAACAAAAAGAAATAATAAAGTGGGGGGAAAGGAAGGTAAGAGCCATCTGAAATACTCAGCGTTTTCCTATCGCAACCAAAAACTCGATGCTTGCCAAAGGAATGTGACATTCCTATTACTTACAGAAATATCTCTGAAAGCAACAGTGGCAAGAAGGTAGTGTGTAAAACCTTACAAAACTGATTATAATATGATGAACAGACAGGTGGAAATGTCAGGTTTTCTCTATCTTTTTTTCCTGCATCATCTGGCTTTCACCATTTGGAGACTAGCTTCTAATGTTTTCTTTTTTCAGACACACCTATGAAGCCATGATACCAAAAATGATAAAAACTGAATATTGTTCCAATACATAATTTCTCTACAGAATAGAAAAAATGAGAGGGACTCACACTTCTTTAACGCCCACAAACAACCCTCCCTCCAAGGGTTTTGCTGTTGTTAGTTTTTTGGGGTTGTTGGTTTTTTTTCTTTTTTTGGAGAACAGCTGATATTTTGAGCAGATTTTAATAATACACTGGTAAAATTAGCAGTGTTAATTCGGAGACTATGTTTAGAACTAAATCTCACACTCTTAGGAGGACTTCTGTACTGTAAACACCAAGCCTCCCTTCCAGAAGGGAACTATACTTCCTTATATGTCCACCAAAGAAGCCACAAAAGATAATCCTAAAAGCTGAAGAAAACAACTCATGCGTGTTACCATCTGAATAACATTACTCTGAAGTTTTCCTGGAATATATAAGCAGTTCTTAATGCTTAACAGTGTTTCTTTACCTGTTAGCTGTCTATGAAGAAATTATAGTTACATACTATTCGTCTGAACCTGTATGTCACTTACTTTAGAAACATTCTGAAAATTGAAGGCCTTTTGTGTCCTTTGAAAGGACTGGCTGAAAGATCCAATTTTAACTATAACCCAGTCTTAAACAAACAGATACCAAATTAGGAGAGAAACGCATAATGTCCCGTACAATCTTTTATCCTAGCTTTTCCTAATGAAAATATTTAGTTTTAAAAATAATTTCTAAAAAAACCCCACTAACAGCAGTTTGTTGCTTCTCCATTTTTCACTGGTAATTTATTTCTAAAAAAAAAAAAGTTATTTTTCTCCCTGCACCGCCTGTGCCAGAGAGAAGGTAAGATTTAGTTCCATGATGTTACAGTAATTTAGAAAGTTTTATGAATTAGCACACTAATTAAACAAACTTGACAAATCCAACTAAATAAGAGCAAGAAACTGCAAGTTATTGATTATGATAAACGCTTTAAAAAAACGTTTTGCATCCTGGAAGACCAAAAGAGTCAGGCACCATTTGGCCCACCAAATCCATCCTCCCTGGTATGAAACTCAACAGATGGCATAAACAGTCTCAGATGAAAAGAACTGATCCACTGTAGAGAACAGAAATGTAACCAAACTCCAGCTTGCCTATTCGAGATAATTTCTGTAGACATTGAACATAGAACATGCTAAAGCATTCAAAACAAAAAGACAACACACACGCTATCCTTGATATAGTTTGGGGGTTTGATCACCATAATTCTCAAAATATTTTAAGTTTGGCATTTCAATTCTTAATAGCATGATTTACCAAGCCCCTAAATGGGATGTTGGTTCAATGCCAACACATTTTGAGTACCCATTGAATCTCCAGCATTGCTTGAGCACAGCCTTCATGTTTAAACAAAGCATATCAACTGACATAACTGCAGAGTTATTTTAAGTGGTGCTACCTGTCATGCTACGTAGTCTTCTGAGCACTAACACCTAGACAATACAAAAACAGGAGTTGTTCACTGTCTACAAACAACTGACAAGCTTGAACACAATCAGAACTACATTTTTCTTCAGCGAGTTTAGTGAGTTAGAAAAGTTCTCTTCATTCCATGAAAATGAGAAGATAATTTGTATGTCCATTTTGTTCTCTGATGTGCACAGCTATAAGTACAGAGCCAGAGGTGGGAAAGCAGAGAATGTTTCAATTGCTGCCTTTGATAATGGAAAGAATTTAGTGTTATAAATTTATTTCCAATTGTTGGCTCATATATTTGGATATTTATAGTCCTCGTCACTGTGGTATCCAAGCACACTAGCAGAGCTTTGACTCACACAAAACAATACAAAACTGTTTCTTCTCTGCTCTCCAACCTATCAAGAAACATCTCATGTGTCGTATTGCTAGTACACTATGTTCCAGAATTTAAAAATCAAACTCTGAAAAAGCTAGACTCAGTTCCAGATCTTACTTTTTGATCAAAACAAGCAGGGAACAAAGTGTATCATAAAAGCTGGTGCGGGAAGAAACAGCTTATCATGACCTGCTCTCTGGCTCTGAAATAAAGCCAGCTCTACAACCACTAGGCTCAGGGAGTCTGAACTGTCTACTTACAGCAAGTATTGAAATAAAAAATCTAATTGTCTAATGATGTTAATAATTGAAGTTGCCTTTCACCTCAGAGAAACACAAGAGAGCCACTTAGCGCAATGCAGTATCTAATGTGTTCTCCAGTGTTACCTAATAGCACCAGTAAATCCCTTACACAGCAAACTGAAACAGCATTCAGCCCATATCCCAGCTACTAGGATGAAATCTGAAGCTCTGCAAAGAGTAGCAATTTTAGAAACCACATACAAATCTTTGCATCACCACCGGAGTGGTAGAAAGCTATTAATGCACAAATGTGTCATTTTGTTGACACAAATGATTTTTGACTAACATGCTTCAGATTCCATAAAACATTTTTATCACAAACCACTGCTAAATTCCCTTTTGCAGCAAGGACTAGTGCATGTAGGCAGATTAGGCACAAGTACAATGTTGAAATGATGAAGCAGTGGAAACAGAACTGTATCAAGAACATAATTATAAACACTGACTGCAAGAACAGCTTCTAACAGAATCTCCAAATATTTCATATCCTATCTTTCTGCAGTGCACTTCATTTTTAGATTTCGTTTATATTGTCACTCATAACAGGCCAAAAAGATTAACATGCATGGTAACTGTGTTGTACAGTTACATACACTAACTCTCATATACATATAAAGCATATTAATGAAACTATCTATATAGGCACATATAAAGGACAAAAGATAAGTTAAGTGATTTAACCAGAATCAGGAAGTTTCAAAAGGAGGGGGTGTGTGTATGTGTGTGTAAATCTATGCTCTATAAGTCTGCTACACGACTGTTGAAACAGAATTCCACCACACGTCACACCCACCTTCCAACAGCTGGAATAATATCCACTCATGTAACCAACAGTCTAATTAACATTCTTCAACTTTTACAGTAAATTAAGGGTATACTACTCCCATAGGAATATAGTACTCCCAGAGTCATATAAACAAGAACTCTTGGCAGTGAGTCACATGTTTTATTAATACCACTAGACTATGCTACCTGCCAGGACTAACCAAAGTAAACACTCATATATATTCATAATATTCCTATCTACTCTCAAATTACCATTTAATACCAAAACTTCAGAAGTCCTTATTTAAGAGCTTCTGAATTTTTCACATTCCTCATCTCCTTCCAAAATATTCCGTCCCAATTTCCATTAAGAATTAAATAAACTTTAATTTCCATTAAAAAATTAAATTAAGCTCATGGATAAACACAAACCCTGCAGTTTTTGCTGTTCACTCATTATTAGGTCTAGATATGTATTGTATCTTCATACCCTGCAAGAGTTTGATTATATCACTTCTGGTATTAGTCTTAACATGTAGAAAAACAATGCAGCTCTCCTAGGCCTCATTTTACAAAGGAAAACAAGAATTAAAAAGATCAGCAAGAGGATGACAAAATTATTACCGTACCATCTCATAAAGATGTTCTAAGAGCTGAAATCTCATCACTACAGATAAAGGTCTGTTTCTTCTCTTACTTATATCATATATTATTTGTTTCAAGACAAAATGTGATTCTCAAGTCCCAAGTTTTATAAGAGGTGGACCTTTGTGCTCTGAAGACAATGACTTTCTTTTTAGTTCTCTTCCCAGATGGAAAATACACTCTCTACCAACAGGACTTGCATATAAATAGAAGTAAAAAGTCATGTAGAGTTTAAACATTTTAATTCACAGCTTAGTACCTATTCAAGCTACTTTTAATCATGAAACTTAGTTATGCTACACAAACCGCTACAGTGCAATACACACACGTGGCACAGTAATAAATTAAGGCTGATTTTAAAATGATTCTTTTTAAGAATCCCATTAAAAATAAAGTTAAATAAAAAGATCATTACACTATACTAGACAATCTTGTATCTACATGCTCCCTTTACTAAATATCTGCATCATGAACTTGACAGTTCTTTGCTTACTATTGTCAAAAGTAAAACAAAAACTAATTTAAGATCTAATTTCAATTTCTAATAGAGTCTACATTTTTTTTTTTTTCAACTAGGCTTACACTGGCTATTAAGATTTCTCTAACACACAAGGAAAACCACAACTGATGATTCTGGGTGCCCCAGTGAATCCAACTCCCTTTCTATGCACTCTAAAAGTATTTTTAATTCACTTTTCCAGCTGAGCTAATTAGAATAAAAACCGTGCCATCGCTCTTAACAGGAAAGTATGAGGGCATACAGACCACTGATGCAATGAGAAAGAGAAGATTACTTCTAGCCATACCACTTCTCAAAGGCAAAGCTTACTTCAACAATGTCTCTCACTCAGGTAGAAAGTTTCTTTAAAAGTTGTATCTAAGACAGAACAAAAAACTATAATCCTGTCCAGAATCTCTCTAAGCGCTCCTCTAGTAAAACTCATACATGGGAACTCTGAAAACATCCTGACACTTCAGAGAAAAAAATCAGCCCAGAAAGATTATTCTACTTTTGAAAATACAAGATATTTTTAGCTTTTGACTAACCCAATGGAAAAGAATATGCCACTAAAAGTTTACCATAGTCTATACAACTTAAGAAACACACGGGATCTTCAGATTCACAGATCAACTTGAAGAATAAAATAATCCTGTATAATGAAGAACAGCAGCCCAAACACAAGGAGGGAAGCATTGTTCTTCAAAGCAAGATACATTAAAAATATATGGATATATTTAAACTCCGTTTTATAACGCCTACACTTGCTAGGAATTACAGTGGGTAATGCTGAGCCAGTACACAGTTCTGGCTAGGGAAACAAAACAAAACAAACTCTAATGCATAAAGAGATCCCATAAAACATAAATAGCAGACAGTTACATTTATTGGCCACCAACTTTCTGGTACTAGCAGACAAAATTAAGGGCCAACAACCAAAGACTGAGTCTTGGTAGATTCAGGCTGGATGTCAGGGAAAAATTCTTGCACTAGGACATCCTATAGCATTGGAACAGGTTACACAAAGAGGCTGACGAACCTCTCAAAGTTTTTAAGAACCAGCCAAAGTCATGCCTGACCTGGTCTGTGTTAGTGATACTGATGCTCTGAGCACAGGGCTGGAAACTGTGACCTCCAGTAGTGTTGTCCAAACCATATTTCTATGATTCTACAGCATGAAAATATCCAGTTCAAATTCTTTCTTGAGAACACCAAAATATTTATTAATTTTGCATTAAAAAAAAAAATCTGAATTAAACTATTTTTTCTTATTTTCTTTTCAGATGAGCTACACTGTGGCATTTAATATTATTACACATCAGAGGAGTTGCAAGTCGCCAAGCTATACCCAGGCAAAATTTGCCACAGGCATTCAGTGCCAGGTGTGCCATACATCTAAGAGGTGATCATCGTTGCACAGCTACATTATTATCAGCCAAGACAAAAGCAAATTTTTTCCTCTTCCATCCCTTTTTCAGAGCCATACTGTCAAGGAAATTATGTTGTGATCTTACAACAGGCATGCGATTTCTTCTGAGACAGCACGTTCATAGGAAAAGAAAAGGCCTTCTGTAATCCATCAAATTTGTTAGCAGTATCCTTACAAACCTTCTACTCAATGCCACAAGAGTTAAAACCCACCCAAAATAAATATCCATCCAGTTATATTGAGGAAGAAATATACCGCAATGCAAGGGCAGTTAACAAGGAGGCAGATGCTAATTTATCAGAGTATCCAAAGGTTGGAAAAGACCTTTGAGATCATCGAGTCCAGCCTAGGACCCAACACCTACACCTACTCCTACTTGTCAACTACACCATAGCACTAAGTGCCTCATCCAATCTCTCTTCGAACACCTCCAGGGATGGTGACTCGACCACCTCCCTAGGCAGTGCATTCCAATGAACAATTACCCTCTCAGTGAAGAATTTCTTCCTAATGTCAATCCTAAACCTCCTCTGGCAAAGCTTGAGACCGTGGCCTCTCGTTCTGTCACTGGTCGCCTGAGAGAAGAGTCCAATTTCTGCCTCACCACAACCTCCCTTTAGGTAGTTGTAGAGAGCAATAAGGTCTCCCCTGAGCCTCCTCTTCTTCAGGCTAAACAACCCCAGCTCCCTCAGTCGCTCCTCATAGGGCTTGTGCTCCAGCCCCTGCACCATCCTCGTCGCTCTCCTCTGGACACACTCCAGCATCTCAACATCCTTCTTAAACTGAGGGGCCCAGAACTGGACACAGCACTCAAGGTGAGGCCTGACCAGTGCTGAGTATAAGGGGATGATGACCTCTCTAGTCCTGCTGGCCACGCTGTTCCTGATGCAGGCCAAGATACCATTGGCCTTCTTTGCCACTTGAGCACACTGCTGGCTCATGTTGAGTTTCCTGTCCACCAGCACTCCCAAGTCCCTTCCCACCTGACTGCTCTCCAGCCACTCTACACCCAGTCTATAGCTCTGCATGGGGTTGTTGTGTCCAAAGTGTAGGACCCAGCGTTTGGACTTGTTAAACCTCATCCTATTGGAGTCAGCCCATCTCTCCAGCCTGTCAAGGGCCCTCTGTAGGGCCCTCCTACCTCCTAGCAGATCAACACTTCCTCCCAGCTTGGTGTCATCTGCGAACTTGCTGATGAAGGACTCGATCCCCTCATCCAGATCATCAATAAAGATATTAAACAGGACAGGGCCCAGCACCGATCCCTGGGGGACACCACTAGTGACCGGCCGCCAACTGGATGAGACACCATTCACTATCACTCTCTGGGCTCGGCCATCCAACCAATTCCTAATCCAGCACAGAACATTCCCATCCATGCCATGGATGCCAGCTGTCAGCTTATCCAGTAGTCTACTATGGGAGACAGTGTCAAAGGCCTTGCTGAAGTCCAGGTACACCACATCCACAGCCTTCCTCTCATCCACCAGGCGAGTCACACGGTCGTAAAAAGAAATCAGGTTGGTCAGGCAGGACCTGCCTCTCCTAAAACCATGCTGGCTGGGCCTGATCTCTCCCTCATTCTGCATGTGCCGTATGTTTATGTAATCCATAAATGTAACAAATTACCAACACTTGCCAAGCATATTTATCATTACCACTTTTTCTATTCCAAGGATTAGATCTCTAGAGGAACAACAGCACAGAGAAGAGTGCACAGAAGAGAACACCAAAGGAATGCCAGATATACAATAAACAAGAACAAACTGACCTAAAATTAGAAAAGTTACTCCGCTATCTTTTGCAAGAACACTTGGGTTACTATTAATTCAACAGAATTAGACCACTAACACAGATTTTGGTCTAATCTTCCACCACCATGATCTGTTTACAAAACAAAATTATTTTTTCTTAAATCTACGTCAATATTGCATGATTTTTTTTAAAAAAAAAAAAAAAAAGAAGCAAAAAACCATACACACAAACCCTATCCCCAATTCTCTTCACCGAGGCACATACTAAAATACCATCTCTATCAAAAACATAATTTTGGCTTTCCTTGTTATTAGAAGAATCTTAGAAAAACCTGCGCAGAGGACTGCTGTCTCAGAAAGTTTTCCCATTAAAGGGAATAAAACGTATTGCATTTTTCCTTGCCAGTCATCTTTCTCCCTCTAAGAACATGCATAATCTTATTCTTACATATACATCTAAATTGCCTTGCTCCAAAGCATTTTTATGAAAAAAACCAAACAAACAAACAAAAAAACCCCCCACAAAACTTGAATGTTCACTAAAAAGCTATTAATTACATAGGTTTTATTTGTTTTCATAAGCAGAATGAGGAATAAACTCCTCAACCAATTACACAGGATAACTACAATACAAGAACATAAAATTGCAGTGGAAAAAACATGTTCAATTGAAGCTTTTTTCCTCCAACAATTTCAAATTAGTCAGGAGGAGAGAACATACTTTAAGAGGTTTATCATTATCAATAGAGGATACTATAAACTAGCAAACCTTCATGAAGGCTCTATGTGGTCACTTCACAAGAGGATTTGCTGTCACTATGAGGGAAGGAACCACCAGAGGTTTTAACAGTGATGAGAAGAGCTGTGGGTTTTGTTTGGGAGTTGTATAAAAACAAAGCAAAACAAATCCCACACTACCAATAACACAGAAGAAAAAAAAAACCTAAGCCAAATCAAGACAAGTTTCCTCGCGCAGGGGCCAATATTCTGCCATCCACAGGATGAGAGTCAACTTCCGCCTTCTAAGTAGATGTCATTCTGGACAAAAGCAAGTTCAGATTCTACATCCAGACAAAACACATCTAACTTTAAGCCAAAATTTTAAGTGAAATAAAAAGAGCATCACAGGCAGAACACAGAGGAGTTTTAAGAGCAGCAGGCAAGACTTAATATGCAAATAAAAACATATTTTAAAAGCCATGTTTTAAAACATACTCTTTTGAGCTTAAACTTTTTTTTCAGTATCCTTGTCAAGTCATCGTGACGTGAAGCAAAAAAAAAAAAAAGTACTTTTTAAACTGAGATATAATCAAAGGTTTTTCTTAGCTTAAAACTGCAGCATATTCAGATGCCCTATCTGTAGGACGCTGCTTTTACTATTTTATTGTTAAGTTACAGTGGTGAAAAAGAGTTTCTCTCCAATGAAACAGGAAAAAAAGAACGGATAAGGAACCCAACTCTCACCCTGCAATCAAAAGGCTATTTATCGCTACATTTCAATGACCATCCTGCAGGCAGAAGGGTACACAGGGCCTCCAGTTTTTTGGCTTTTCTGTTTTTTCCTGGCAGTACCAACACTATTGACATTGTCTAGATCTTAACAACAGAGCCACAAGAAAACAAATCTTAAGCAACAAGTTCATTTGAGCCCACTTCTGAATTAGCACAGCTCTCAACCCAAATACCAACAGGGATCCTCACAACAGGTCACCTGGTGCTACCTGGCACCTCCTAACAAATGCAGTAAATAGTTCATATGGTCCTGGCAAAAACTGGACAATAACCAAGACGGTTCTTCAGACTATGTACAGACTTCTTTCAAGTTATTGTAAAATAGCATCTACTATATTATACTATATTACCTTTTGTACACAACTATAAAGCTATATGTCAAATGGAGGCACACCTACTCAGGAGATGTTCTCACCTCCACTCTCGTGATACTTCATACCAATTCCTCTGAAATAGATTTTGAATTAAGAACCTTCTTTCACTGCATCCCTAAAACGTCACTACTGGCAAGAACAAAGAACATTAAAATTATAAGCTATCAAAGAAATTAAATTCACTTATACACGTCTGCATTGGAAAGTCTTTTTTCCTTCAATTAATACCCAATGTTAATGAATTCACTTCAGCACCCACTCACTGTTCAATTTTCTTCAATTTCAAACACCTTTATTTACAAGAAGCTAATGACATGCTACTTTTCCATTTTTATTTCTAGCTGAAAATACAAAAGAACTGTAAACCTGAGTAAATGAACTATTACAAGTACGTAACTGTACCCAAAGTAAGACACAAATCCTCAAGTCTCCAGAACTTCAGAAAGAAAACACTGTAGCACTCAATGTGACTCTTCTTTCACAGCCTAATAATTCTAGGGACTGTGGAGGGACGCAACGCTTACAAGCAACATGAGAATATAATATGATGGTGCAAAAATACACGCATCAACTCCAGGAGCTTTGGAAGTGTCTAAGGACAACAAAAACATACAGCAAAGAAAATATTTAATATCACAGCACACAGCTGACAGGGGTTTCATCTGCAATTTCCCCTTCAACACAGCAGGAAGAGGAGATTATGTTCACTGCACACTTGCTAAGGACTACAATACTCACAAAAATAAACATCTGTATTTAATGAAAGAATACGACCTAAAACTGGAATAACTTACTGTGAAGAATAAACCAAAATTATTCTTATAGATTAACAAATCCTTTTAAGATAGATTGCCCTTGTTTTTCATGGTTTATTCCAACCTCTGCCCATTTCAAATTACATGTCCTAGTTACTTCTTCGGTCTGAACGAATGAAAAATACATGTGCATAACTTTTTAATGCAATTCCTAAAAAAAAAAAAATTAAAGGACCAGTAAGAAAGCAAACCAACTCTGTTATTAACCAAAAGACTGCTGACAGCTGTTGATAGTTCAATATAACATTAAAAATATGGATCAGCTCCATTGTCATATCAATTTGTAGTTTTCATACATTGGAATTTGCCAAGGGCACATTTCAAAGACTCTTTCTAGAAAGAGGGGTTCTTTCCTTTTGGTGGCAAATAAGTGTAGCTAACTGTACTTCTACAATGCAGACTTCTATGACTGCAGCTGAAACAAATGATTATTGTCATAGAGAAATCTTATCTGTCAGCCTTTTAAAATGAAGAAATGAAAATACCCCAAAGATTTCTTTTACTATGTTTACATTGGGGAAAATCCACACCAATTTTCCTTCTAAATATGATTGGGTAAGAAGCATTGAAGACTGAAAAGCAAAAAAAGCATAGTGACAGTAATAATTGCTTTAAAAACAAACCAGACGCAGTTCTCCAAGGAATTTAACCTATCTAAAGCAAAAAACTTGCACCTATTCTGCCTGAAAATGAACAGGCCAGCTGTTACCAGCTGTCATTTAGGTGACGTTACTGCAAATAAATCTGCCATGAGCAGACAGGCGAGCACTTTCGCAGGCTTTTTTTTCCCTTTACCAGTCCCTGCCATTCAAATTGTTTAATCTAGCCAAAACTGTGCTAGCTAGTCAGACCTGTCGTTTACTGTGTATTTCTGACTCTCACATGCAGACACTTCATTCCCCTAAACTGAAGAAAGCCAGTGATTGTAAGATGCAGTAACTACACCATGTAAGAGTGGTGTCTGCACATTGTTCTTTCTCACTGCTGCCTTTGTACTGCCAAAACTGATGTCAGAAGTCCATCTGACTTATCACAGAAGCACCTAGAAACACAAGTGAGGCTCTGAAAAAAGTTCTCTTTAACAGGGAGCTTTTATGTCCTGCTTCAAAGATTTTGTACAGAAATTCCTTATCATCAGTACAGTGAAATCACAGCTAAAATAAAGGATAACACTAAACACATTAACAGGACTTTACACTAAAAAAAAAATATGCATACATTAAGGAAGAAACAGATCTGTTGAATAAATGAAAAAGACTAAGAGCAAAGCAAAAGCCCTGCAGAAACAGGCTATGTTGTAAAGCTGTTAAGACACAGTGATTTACAAACCTTTCTACAGGGGACACAAACAGACTTCACTGTCAAGTCCTAAGCAGTAACTCCAGGCAGCAGCTACAGCTCTTCTCTTGCTCAGCAGCAGGCTATAAGTTCCTTGCTGCCTGCATCCCAAATGGCTATGGTCTATCACTACCTTGTCTATAGTAGAAAGGATTAAAAAGGAGTCCTGTAATTTTCTCAGGTAAGGCTGCAAATGTTATTTGAGTATGTACATTGAATACTGAGTAGCCACAGACTGTTTCCAGCGCTCATACAAAGGTAGTTCAAGGCTTCAGATGTTCCTCTCTTTTGCTGTTCTGGAACTGATTTCACTCCTGTTTGCTTCATGCAATCCTGAGTTACAGAGCTGCTGAATGCAGACCAAAGAGTTTTCTTTGGCACAACAGTAGCAAGAAAAAGTGCAAAGCCCTCCATGAAATCTCTCAGCAAAGATGTATAATTCTTGGCATGCCTAGGTCTCATGATATTAATCTAAATGTATACAAGATCATTATCTGATGCTCCTTGTTTTCCCATCAGAATGCCAAATAGCCACCACACTCCAAAAATACAGATTACAGAACATATTAAAAACAACTCCCCAAGGTTTCAGTTCAGTATGATGCACATGATATGGAATAGGGGGAAGAGAATTTCTGAGTTTGACTGGGGTAGAGTTAATTTTCTTCACAGCAGCCCCTTGTGGTGCTGTGTTT
This sequence comes from Neomorphus geoffroyi, assembly GCA_033558235.1. Taxonomy (NCBI): domain Eukaryota; kingdom Metazoa; phylum Chordata; class Aves; order Cuculiformes; family Neomorphidae; genus Neomorphus; species Neomorphus geoffroyi. The sequence continues at coordinate 113,774,480 of JAUMJM010000005.1, read as the reverse complement.
TACACTGGCAACCAAAACAGTGTTGGTAACACACCAGTGCCTCAGTTATTGCTGAAGAGTGCTTATGCAGCATCAAGGCCTCTGCAACTCCAGCAAGGGGGTGCACATGAGGTTGGGAGAAGACACAGCTGGGACAGCTGACCTGAAATACCAAAGAAATTCCACACGACACAATGCCACGCTAAGCAATAAAACCGAGGGGCATGTTTTTTCCAAGTTATTTATTGCTGGGAGACTGGCTGGGCATTGGTCAGCTGGTGATGCTTTTGCATCACTTGATTTTTTTTGTTTGGTTGGTTTTTTCTTTCACATACTGAAGTGTCTGCATCTCTATCCACAAATTTGGGGTTTATTTCTTGCTTTTGCGATCCTCTCCTCCATCCCTTCGGTGGACAGTAAGTGAAAGATTGCATTGAGGCTTACCTCCCACACCGTCTCAAACACATTCATTCTGATGCAACTCAAAAAGTGACATAGCTTCCAAAATATATATCAGAGTTCATTGAACAGAACACTCCCAGCTGGAGAAAAATCCCACTAATATTTTTTATGTGGCAAACTGATCATGTGCATACTGTGAGCTTATCTCTATTGAGAAACTATCCCAAAAGAAGGCAAAGTACAAAGTTAAAGCAGCATCTATTTCTCTCTGCAGAACATTCACATGTAGAACCCAGTGAGTGCCCTTAGTTTAGTTCAAGCCAATTTCAAATTCAGAGTACAGAGGTTCAACACAGGGAGCACATTACTGTCATTTGAAGCAACTTCCCCAGATCTTACTTTAGTGGAAACTTATCAGCATCATTTTGTCTTACCCATTAAATCCTAGAAATAGATGACCAGAATTCCGAAATTATCCTTGCTTAAATATTGTTCAAAACCTATCTAAAAAGTCCTCAGAAAATAAACAGCCAAGTTCTAAGCATTCATATTTATATTCCACTCAGAAATACAGAGAATTCATTCTAGCAAGGGATGACGGTACCTCTTTTACAAGGAACACAGTCTAGTACCAGGTTTAAGCGAAGTGCACGTTTCTGGTTGTCAGGACAAATAACATCCAAGTAACACAATAAGGCTGATTCACAGAGGGCAGAACACTGCTTCACAATGCGAGACTTGGAAAGCAAGGAGGAAGGAAACCAAGGAATAATCCTTCAAACATCATTATTTTTACCCTTCAAATAATTGAGCTACTTCACCAAACTTATACCACATGATCCAAAAGCAGACTAACTGCAACTCAAGCAAGTTTAGGAGATCTCTGAAAATCTATCATCTTACAAAATCACTGAGCACAGCAAACACAATAGCACAGCATCAGCTCTCAAGATACAGGATCCTCGCACTACTTTACTTTGTTGACATCAAAACTGATAGCGCCAACTGGTATTGGACCTGTACACATCCTCACTCCCACTGCCTTTAGCAGCACACTAAAGTACAAAGAATCCTCCCCTCAACATACTTCTAATTAGACTTTGTCTCCTGATATCCAATTCTACCTTTCACTACATTCAATAGCTATATTTATTAACTTCTCTTCTTTTTCCCTTCAGTGATAAGGGAAAAAGGAAAAAAGTTTTGGAACACCATGCTTGAGACCTGCTGGAAGAAAAGTGCTTGAAATAGAAAAATCAAATAACTTTGGAGCTGGCTGTACCACATTCCCTGGCGTACCAAGAAACGCTACAATTAAATTGAACTAACTAGATTTTCTTTTTTAATCGGTTAGAAAGGTAACATATTCATTTCAAAATGAGAGACAAGAGACTCCCCTGGACCTCATAACCTTAAAACAACTTCCTGTTCTATCAGTTAAGCATGCCAAAGTCCTATCTATATACAAAACACAGTGACAATGTATCAAGCATTCTGCATCCAGCCCACAGTACTTGAACCATCATTTGTGAAACTCCTCTCCCAAAGACAACATCTATATATACACCTATGGAACAATGTTTCACAATGAGAACACATCACTCTTATTCAGATTTCTACATTGAAGAAAACAAAATTACCCATCCATCTTAAATTGGTATTTCTACTGGGGGGGGAAAATGGTTAAAAAAAAAAAAAAAAAAAGTTGAAAATAGTAATAACAGAGTTGACATAAATAGAAGTGAGTTTAAAAAAAACCTGGAAAAGATCATATCAAAATCTTTTCCTCCTGCTCCACCCAGAATATAGGTATTATTTTTATCTCACTCAAAAGCTGATCTGAATTCAGATTCGCTTACTGACAGGAAAAAAAAAAAAAAAAAAAAAAAAAAAAATCAACAAACCAACCAACACAACCATCCCAACCACATTAACTGTAGTTAACACAGAGATTAAAATGCCTTTTTACATGACTCCTTAAATTAAGAGCACTCTGAATTAGAAAGTTCAGATCTATTCTACCCAAACTAACATCTCCACACGTACAGTTTCTAAATTTCTCTCCTCAGCTTCCTTCAGTGCACGTCAACATTGCTCAACTTCAGTAATGAAACTCAACTAGTCATTTCATTTCCTCATTTTCCTACCTTTGCACAAAATAAAGACAACCAACTAAATACACTTTAATATAAAAGATTTCTCTTTCTTTTGACTTTGTAAAAATCCATCTCCCCTCCAAACTATACAAGTTTGAGCCAAACACAAAAGCCACTTGGAACTATTCTTTAAAATCTGCACTTTCAAAGAGAACAAACGTTCCTGAAATGGAGTATGAATAAGAAGATTAATTTAAAAGAACATTTAAGATTCAAGGATAATAAGTAAAAACAGTTTTTAAATGCATTTGAGCTCCACTCCCTGCACCAGCGTATTTATTAGTACTTACACATTCACACAAATTAATTCACCTCCGACTTCCAGAATTAAAGCAGATGTTAATTTTGAAATTAAGTTTTTGATTTTCAGTAGGCATAAAAGAAAGGAAATAGCAAAGCCACATCTCATTTTCTGAGCATCGTTAAAAATGGTAAAGATTTGCTGACTTGTGAAAAAATTCCCCTCTGAAAAATCCCCAAGGGCTCTTTTCCAAGCACCACATTGAGAGCAGATGGCCAGCATCAAGTCTGCAATTCCCAGTCTGGCCTGGCAGCCCCACAGATCACAATGATACTCTTAATTTTGTGTACGTGGAGAGGAGACAGCTTGAGGGATGCAGACAACCAGGTATGGGAGGCAACAGCACCTTCCACTAAGAACATAAGTACGCATTCAATATTTAAACCTGAAGTGCTCCTTCCATTAATTTTTATTTTACATTTATTTTTCTCCCCTTTTTCTTCCAGGTTTTCTTTTCTGCTACTGAAAATTTTTTCAAACAAGGTATCAGGAAATCAGTAACAATAAGGACACAGTAGAACTGACAATGCATTGTCAAGCATTGCCAGAGGCACAAACTTGACAAACTATCTGTTGTTACAATTTTTTGATCTTTATTTTACTTTGAGAAACTCCCAAAGCAGCTTGTAACAATGCTCCATTAAATGCCTGCAAATGGTCAGAGCTGTTAGGTAATTGGTAACAATTCCTATCAACCTTGTGACTGTTTCAGTGTGGCACCCCTTCCCCCCCATCCTGCTGCCAAGAACAGTTATTCTGTTTGCCTTTTTAGCCAGGAGGACATCTGATGAGGAGGTGCTGTTTCATTTCCTCTCCTTCCTCCCACCCCTCAAATGGGGAAGCCCTCAAAGGGGAGGAGGAGAGCATGTTTTTAATTCAAATGCTCCATCTTAGAATACTATCGGTACAACACTTGGGTGAGAATGATTGTAAATCAATGTATACACACCATTTACTATTTCACTTTTGCACCCCAGAATTTGAGTACTTGATCAAAACCTTTATTTTGCCAAAGCAAATAACGGTTTAGGAATGAAAGTAAGCAGGAATCCATGAAGACTCTCCTATGGAGTTCCTTTGCAACTGACAGATGAAACAGGAAGAGGTTGGAAAGGATTTTCTCATGTGCAAACAGGCCTGACAGACTTAACTCTGAGGCATTCAGACCTCTTCTCAGGAAAGCTCAACCTCCCTATAAAGACTTCTGTCTTTTACATTAATTCAGCATTCCTCACTTCATTTCTACTTACTCTTCCTCGTTTCAGCTAACCCTTTTGAAAAATTTATCAGGCTGGAGAGAAACTTCTCACAGTTTCACTGTTGTTACCTTAGTTCTGAAAATCTTACTGGGAAACAGGGCTGTGCAAGAAGAAAACCTTAAGCTCTATTACTGCTTCACTCATTCGGGCCTAAATCCAGTGACACACTCCATAGGGAGGGTGCCACTGTTACAGAAAGGCTGGTACCTTAGAGGCTGAACCTCTCTCTAACAAGATCAACTTTGAGTAATCATGACTTAGTCCAAATTAAGTTTTAACAATCTTTAGATACTGTCGATTTTCCTTAAAGGTCTGTAATTATGTGTCAAATGCCAAGCAATAAAATAAAAATATATTTCCCAGAAGAAGAAAGGAGTGAGAAGACAACACACCCCATATTCCTCCCAGGCCTGATGAGCAAGCTTTCTTTACTGACACATAAAATAAATACCACAAAGCATTGTTCTTTCATCAGCTCCCTCAAAAGTTTATCTGCTTTTACCACTTCTTTATCAAGTGCTGTACTATGGGATATTACTCCTCAGTATAAATCTGGTACTTCTTGTAACTGCAATTATCAAAAGACATAACATAAGTACTGGCTTTGTGACAGAGGTTCGAGTTATTGCACGCAACTCATGCAGAAGTAAATTAATTAAACCTCACCAAAACAATTACTTGGTCTAGCCAGTAAAACAAAGCACTGCATGCGCTCAACAGCTTTGGAAAAGTACTGTTATTTTGGGAAACATGCCTTTAAAACATTTTGTATTGTTTCTCTCTCAGAAACATCCGAAACATATCAATGTCAACTCACCTTCCACACTATCAGAACAGGAGGTACCAATTCCAGTGTCCCCGCTGTCGGAAGCTATACTGTGTCTTCTGACAGGATTGCTTTGACTGCTTGATGAAACAGTTGTGGACTGCCACAGGGATTCAGTACCAGGTAACCATACCACTGAGGAATAATCTGAACCTATAAAGAAAGAAACCAAAAGTCTAGCATTACAGATGCAATAAAGAAGTCAACAATAAAATACCAGACAGGACAAAAATCGAATCCCATGATTCATAGCTCAGTTTAAGCCAGGCTCTGTGCCAGAGTTTTGGGGTATTTTTCTTTTTATTAGAATACATTTTTTATTAAAGTATCTTGGAAGCATCCCCCAAAGTTCTGTAAACATTTTTTACTATTTAAACACAGAACTCTTAAACCGTTTGTGCACTAACTTTAATAAGATATGTATCATACAATTTCGATCCGAGAACTAATTCTCAACACACAGCTGAATTTTTCCTTGCAAGCATTGAACTAGAGAGATGAATGAATTTTAGGACAGAAATCAGTTGAAGACTCAACCAGTGAAATAGTAATTTCCAACTATGCATAAACCACATGACCTTTGTGATAAAGGCAGCAAAGAAACTATTGATACAAACATCTAAAGAAATTCACTGTGTTTCACTTTTATCAGTAGTTTTCAGTTATCAAAAGACAGACTATCAACTCAAGCAGGCACACACTAGGCTGCACACAAACTGTATTTGTGAGCTATCTACTAATCCAGTGGTTTGTTTCATTTTGGTTATTTATTTAAGTAATTTGTCAAAATGTTAGATTTTAAAGCACAATTCAGAGCAACAAACAGCCCCTCTGTTCAAGGAATTTTTGAGAATAAGTGACCCACTTCATAGCCAGTCTCAAGAAAAAATAGACCACAGAGCACAACCCCAGATGACCATCAAATTTCCAACAGCGGATATCTAAATCTGAGCACTGTTTATAGGCAGAATACTGATCGCCATGTTCGCACTCCAAACCAGGATCTTGGAAAAAAAGCAATGTCTGCTCTTGATTGTATATATAATCACATACATAAACCCCCTCTGGCAGTTAGCTTTGCATAACACTTTCAGCAGGAAATGACTCATGAAGTATCAGTTCACGTACAAAGTCCCTTACGCTACATGTGGTTATTTTTAGGTCATTTAAACATTTTCAGCAATGTCTGTCCAAAGTTGTAACAGCAATCGGCCTTCTGAATGACATCTGCAGATCACTGCCATTTCCACCTGTACTTGTTCCCCAGTAAATTAAATAGTTTAGAAAAAACCCATAAAAATACATATGCGTGTGTATATATATTTACCACCACCAAGTATATATGAATACATACACACTCCCCATTCAGCAGCCAAATCACTAGACCTACTAGCCAGAGCCATAACAGCTATTTGCCAAGCCACTTCTAAGTTGAGGAATATAGTACGTGCTTCCTTACTACATACACTGTTTAACTGTAGCATGACATCTAAGGCAGTCTACTTTTTGTAAGTAGGTTCTTGGTGATCTAAGACACTGCCTGTCCATCTCTTTTGTCTCGATTTCATTCTCCATTGAGGTTAATGCCTCATCTTGTCTTTAACACATTTTCTCATCTTTTCTCACAATCTGTCGAATCACTCAATTCTCCTCCCCCTTCATTCAACTTTAGCCATACAATGTATCACAGTATCACACAGTATCATAAGGTTGGAAAAGACCTTTGAGATCATCGAGCCCAACCTATGACCCTACACCTACACCTACTCCTACTTGTCAACTACACCATAGCACTAAGTGCCTCATCCAATTTCTCTTTGAACACCCCCAGGGATGGTGACTCGACCAACTCCCTAGGCAGCCCATTCCAATGAACAATTACCCTCTCAGTGAAGAATTCCTTCCTAATGTCAATCCTAAACCTCCCCTGGCGAAGCCTGAGACCGTGGCCTCTAGTTCTGTCACTGGTCGCCTGAGAGAAGAGTCCAACTCCTGCCTCACCACAACCTCCCTTTAGGTAGTTGTAGAGAGCAATAAGGTCTCCCCTGAGCCTCCTCTTCTTCAGGCTAAACAACCCCAGCTCCCTCAGTCGCTCCTCATAGGGCTTGTGCTCCAGCCCCTTCACCATCCTCATTGCTCTCCTCTGGACACACTCCAGCATCTCAACATCCTTCTTAAACTGAAGGGCCCAGAACTGGACACAGCACTCAAGGTGAGGCCTGACCAGTGCTGAGTATAAGGGGATGATGACCTCTCTAGTCCTGCTGGCCACACTCTTCCTGATGCAGGCCAAGATACCATTGGCCTTCTTTGCCACTTGAGCGCACTGCTGGCTCATGTTGAGTTTCCTGTCCACCAGCACTCCCAAGTCCCTTCCCGCCTGACTGCTCTCCAGCCACTCTACACCCAGTCTATAGCTCTGCATGGGGTTGTTGTGTTCAAAGTGTAGGACCCGGCATTTGGACTTGCTAAACCTCATGCTATTGGAGTCAGCCCATCTCTCCAGCCTGTCAAGGTCCCTCTGTAGGGCCCTCCTACCCTCCAGCAGATCAACACTTCCTCCCAGCTTGGTGTCATCTGCGAACTTGCTGATGAAGGACTCGATCCCCTCATCCAGATCATCAATAAAGATATTAAACAGGACCGGGCCCAGCACCGAACCCTGGGGGACGCCACTAGTGACCGGTCGCCAGCTGGATGGGACACCATTCATTACCACCCTTTGGGCTCGGCCATCCAACCAATTCCTAATCCAGCACAGAACATTCCCGTCCAAGCCACGGGCTGCCAGCTTGTCCAGTAGTCTACTATGGGAGACAGTGTCAAAGGCCTTGCTGAAGTCCAGGTACACCACATCCACAGCCTTCCTCTCATCCACCAGGCGAGTCACACGGTCGTAAAAAGAAATCAGGTTGGTCAGGCAGGACTTGCCTCTCCTAAAACCATGCTGGCTGGGCCTGATCTCTCCCTCATTCTGCAGGTACCATATGATCGCACCCAGGATTATCCGTTCCATAATTTTGCCTGGAATCGAGGTCAGGCTGACAGGTCTGTAGTTACCTGGATCGTCCCTACAGCCCTTCTTGTGGATGGGCGTCACGTTGGCCAACTTCCAGTCTTCTGGGACCTCTCCAGTGAGCCAGGACTGCTGATAAATGATGGAAAGCGGGTTAGCAAGCTCGTCCGCTAGCTCTCTCATCACCCTAGGGTGGATCCCATCAGGCCCCATAGACTTATGAGGATCCAAGTGGCTCAGCAGGTCTCTAACTTCTTCCTCCTGTATGACAGGGGGGCTGTATTGCACCCCGCCCCTATCCACCGCTTCAGTAGACCAGTTGTCCATAGAACAATCTGCCTTACTGTTGAAAACCGAGATGAAGAAGGCATTAAGCACCTCAGCCTTTTCCTCATCTTTAGTTACTATATTTCCCTCAGTGATCGATAAGGATTGAAGGCTGTTGATGCCCTTTTTTCTGCCGTTAATATATTTGAAAAAGCACATCTTGTTGTCCTTAACACAAGTGGCCAATTTAAGCTCCAGCTGGGCTTTTGCCTCCCTAATTTTCTTCCTACACGACTTGACAATATTTTTGAACACAACCTGACTCACCTGCCCTTCTTTCCAAAGGCGATACACCCTCTTTTTCACTGAGCTTCTTCAAAACCTCCTTACTCATCCAGGCCAGCTGTCTGCCCCTGCGGCTCATCTTAGAGCACATCGGGATAGCCTGCTCCTGCGCCTTGAAGACTTCATTCTTAAAGTACGTCCAGCCTTCCTGGACCCCCTTGCTTTTAAGAACTACCTCCCAGGGTTTAAGAACTATCTCCCAGGTACATACACCCAGTATGTACAACATACTTCCTTGTCTTCCTTAAACTTCTTGCTTTTCCTCCCCAAAAGCCTCTTAATTATTCCATTGAGTAGCTTTCAAGTCCAAGGGTGAGGCAGCAGAACAGACAGTCTTAGGAGCCAGACACGAACGCAACTACCTGTGGCTCGTCAGTCACACCCCGTAAGGAGGTCCCAGCAAAGATCCTACGTGAATACCACTCCAGGTATCATTCTTCATACCATCCTCTCTATGTCATCATCTAACATACTGAGATGGTATAGTTTTGTGTACAGCTAGTGGGACACTGAGACGCTCCTTCCTTTCCTACCACCCAGCACATTTTCCACTAAACACTCTGGCTACTTCGGAAACAATAATTTCTCTGTCCCTCCTTTTAAATAGGTCTATTTTCCACAAGAGTTCCACTTCGTACCTCTGAAGCTGCACCTAGCTATTCCAGCAAGAAGTCGACTTATGGGAGCTCAAGCTAATTAAGTCACAGTTCTACTTTAGGAGACATTTACAATATATTTATAGAAAGGAAATTTAGTTTCATATACCCTTTATTATACTGTTCTCCACAATACAACTCTTTGGTGACATTTCAGCTTTTACAGCATTAAATAAGTGTTAAAAGAAATGCTGCAGATAATGCTACCACTACTGCACATTAAATCAACACAGCATTAAGTGTCAAACTCCTTAGATATCTCGGTTTGCCAAGTGTTCGGTATGTGACCCTATAATCATCTATACACAGCCCCCTAAAAGGGAGAGATACTTTCACTTTGGAGGAACACTGAGGAATAAAAGCTAAAAATGCCACAGACTATAGTGTAACTTAGAAAAGGACATTGTGAGGTCATCTACTCTAACCCTGACCTCAAAGCAAACCTAATTACATTAGACTGCTCAGGGCCTTGTCCAGCTGAGTCTTGAACAACTCCATGGACACAGATTCCACAACCTCTCCAGACAGCCTGTTCCAGCATTTAACTATCCTCCATGTAAAGATTCTCCTAACACCTCACCAGAGTCTTTTGTGTTCCAAACATATGGTTGCAATGTATCCCCAAAACCGCAACAATACAGTGCAATGAGACTCAACAGAAAGGATTATCATACTTAGAGAGGGCAGACAGTCACCTGCACTGCGATCTCTACAGTACTGTAAGCTGAGGAAATGAAAAGCATCACAAAACAATTACTATCATCTACTCTCAATTTTACACCTATACACACATGGTTTCTGGACACACCAAGCCCCAGGTGTGGTGCTGAAGCACAGGTCCAGGAAGATTTCCTGGCACAACACAGAAAGAATGCAACACCTTCTGGAGCACCTTTGCATCCAGAGCCAATTCAGTATCTGTAAATTAGTTCATGAAGCCTGATTCTTTGAGCTGGTAGGTCTATAGAGTGCTGCTATGCACCCATAGCTACACACAGGTCAGCATGAGGCCAACAAGATTTATTAGCTCTGGCTCAGCATGGGTGTGCCAGATCCCATCTGGCTCTCCAAGGAAAAATTCATGTTTCTCTGCACGGTGCTCTGGGCTCCAGAAGGGTCTCTTCCCCTCAGGCGCTCCCTCTCACTATCCCTGGCAATGCACAGTTGGCTGTGCGCAGCAAAAGCACACCCACGTTGCTGTCACTAGGATCATGCCTTTCCCTTACAGTCATCCTGTACAGAGGCATGGAGGGAGGCTGGGATGCAGTGAAACAGCTGGGAAATAAGACTTTATAGACTTCATTAGTCCAAAGCATTGTTTAAAAAATTCATTTATTAGTTTCATTATTTGAAACTGATCTTCTGAGCCAAATCCTTAAGAATTACCAAACGCCATACACCCTGTTCTATGCTCCTCATCCCCCGTTCAATAGCTCTCTGTAAGTAGATGGTCTTTCATGGAGTGAACAGCTACACTAAAAGAACCAAGTATGGAGGGGGCGGGAAGATACACAGAAGTCCCCAGGATGCTCAGCTAGCACCCCTGCTTTACCCCATTGCTCTCATCTCAAACCTGCCAGTCAACAGCTACTGTCCATCTGCCCAACATACAGAGTGGGGATAGAAAAGAAAGCAACAATTTCTAATAGATATTTGTGCTGCTAATTTGTGTATTACTGTCTTACTATGATCACTCTTTACTGGGTCAGGAAAACCTACTTTTCATAGGCTTTAATGGAAGAGGAAAAAAAAGCAGTGTCATCCTACTTGGCTGTAATTTCCAAGGACAAACATGACAAATAAAACACATCAAGATCCCAAACAAATCTCAGAGTGAGCCTTGTTTATAGAAACAGTGGACTGTATGCTTGAATTTGGTCAGTTGAATATACCAACATAGTGCTGCATTTCCAGCCTAGGTATTTAAAACAGATCCATTAACAACTAAGCATACAAAGCGCAGGAAGTAGATTATTTTTTAGAAGAGAACAGTTGCTGAAATTTCACTCCACAAAAACATGTATCTTTTTCTGTGTATTAGAGAATGATGTCAGCAAGGCATCTAGTTAATTCTGGATCATTACCACTCCTAATTTCAGTGGCACACACACAACACACATATAAAAAATAATAACACCGCCTCTCTATATATTTGGTTTCTAAAATACCTCTAACATGCTTGCATGTGACCATATTACTTTAACTTACAGCTATGATACTGTGTAAGTAGACACTGAATGGAAAGCAACAGCGTAAGACTTGACTGGGTTACACAGCAGATACATCCTTAAGTAAGGATACTGATTTTTCTGTTCCACACCATGACTTTGACATGGACTGAGACCAGAAGTGAACTACTCCTGACAGCCAGCGTGAATTGATACAGCCAAAGGATTCCGAAGGGGAGATCTCACTACAGTACTATCAAAAGTGACAGCTATGCAAAGCTCAATCCAGTCATCACAGATGTAAGCAGGTTGTACAATAATTTTTCATGCCACCAGAGCTCTGAAGATTGCCTGAAGCTCTTTCAACAAGAGAGTCAGCATTTCAGCCCAAACATACTACCCAAGTTATTTAGTTCACCCTCACCATCAACGACTTCATCTAAAAACCTACTACTTACTCTAGAAGATCATACAGTAGTATTTGGGAAGAAGTCAACCCACCTTCACCCAGTTCCCTCACACCTTCTCATGCAGCCCCCTGACACTGCTGTTTCTACCCATGCAATTTCTACCCATTGATCTTCAACGCATCCTTCAAGGTTTCACACTCTCCCTCTGTCCCACAGGGCTGCGTAAACACATCTCTCTTCAAAAGGAAAAGATAATATCAAAGCCACAAATGGTCTCTCAGTTTGCTGTATTGAAGGAATAAACTTAATTCAGTTGAGAATGTTTATGTTTACTCATCATAGCTGCAAAATCATTGTTGCTGAAAGATTAAATAAATTCTTATTTCAATGCATGCCTTGTGCACGGCAATTCTTTGTCAATAAATATTCTACTTTTTTCAGCTGCTGGAAAGACAACACAAATAGTGAGAAAAGGAAATGGAATCAGGGGAACCTAAAATGAGAAAAAAAAAACACCTTCCCAAGAAGACAAAAGGACAGATGTCGTACGTTAAAAAACTATACAAATATAATTTTTTAAAAGTTGATACTCTTAAAATGATACAACAGCAGCCTCCTTCAATCAAAAGGTGAAGCAAAAGAGAAGCTTAATTCATTCAATCTGATACTCTTGACACAATAAAAAGAAGCAGACACATAAGTGTTCCTTGCAGATCCAGGCAAAAAAACCCTTATACGGATAAATTAATACTCTTGAAAATAACATTAAAAAACTAGCATCCCAACCCTGACATCTAGACAAATATTTGCTCAGTACACTACATCTCTATGATCCCTCCGCAAACAAAAGGCAACTTTTATTAACACAAATGTCCAAAACAAGTTCTACGTCTACAGTACAACCTTTTCTCTTCTGCAATAAGCAGCACACTTGTGAGAGAGGGTTTCAAATGCTTTCAGGGAAGTTGGACAGATGACATTTTCAGTATCCATTTCACAAACACTCTGGAGGTGGTCAAAACTCACAGCTCTACCAGCTGGCCATAAACTGAGGTACCAGAAGGTCCTAAGCCCTCCTCTCACATGAATGCAGCTGAGAGTAGGTGGATGGCACAGCTCAATCTAAAAGTGAAACGAGCAGGGTAAAGTGGGACGAAATGACAGCCCTAACTACTGAATTTTTACATTTCAGTTTCTCAAAAGCACTTTACAATGTCAGATAGCTAAAGTATGATTCATCCTGAGGACTCATATCCTTTATTAGTATGCTTTCTTGACAGAGCCTGCAAGCTATTGAACTAAGTTCTCCTGCTTCTTCAGTTGGAAACTGACTGGCGCAATCCTAAGTATGAAGAAAGATAAAAACGTACAGATATAGAGGGAAGCAAGGAAAGAAAAACATTAATGCAAGAGTTTAAGCAGAAGAATATTGAGAGAGAAGCTTTTTTACTTGTACAGTCTGATAACATAATTGCCTGGCATGTAAAGGTCTATACCTGTACCATTCATGTTCAAAAGAATAATAAAATAGTATACAGGAAAAAATGAAAGTAGAAGAGAGAAACCCAAAGAATATCCTCAAAACACAATCCTCAAAGTAAATATATGCCTGATTGGTAGAATCAGTTAGAAGAATCTGACTAGGGTGATATTTTAAGTAATATAAGTTATGCTCCAATTTCTTGAGAGCACTAAATTTTAAGTAGATTGTGTCACCAAACCTCTGGCTTCCTTTGCCTCTGGAATTCCCTAGTAAAAGTCAAATTGTTTGGGGGTTTTTTTTCCCACCTACACAAGTGGCTAAACATACAATCTCTCCTCATAGACAATTACAGCTATAAAACCTTTGTTTTCTACACTAAACAATATTTCAGTGTGAGCTTTCACGAGTTACAACTTTTTATGCCTTTACAAATGTGCGTGGCACTGTACTGCAAGTTACAAGGGTTCTCATGCAGGGAAGGATGTAACCTAGAAGAAAACATGGGAATTAAGAATCAAAAATATGTCAATATGACAGATGAACTTCAGCGAATCTTGCCATGGTAGTTAAAAGACATATTCAGGTAGCTCACTCTATCAATCCCCACATCAGAGTTCATAGAAAGTAAGAGGTGCCCAGCTCTGTCCTCCCATCAAGGAGTCCAGCTGGTCAGCTTATGCTGCTGGCTAAAATGGATTTGAGCAGAGAATGCTGTTTGACATTAAGAGCTAATCGGATCTAGTGGTCAGGTGCTATGCAAAGGCTGATCGCCTTTCACAGACACATACTCCCCTTTGCTTCCTCAGAAGCTGCCACTCCAGACCACACAGAAAGTGGTTCAGGAACAATTAGTCCCCTCTTACAAAACAGGTTATCTGCTAATTTGATTTCCTAAGCTGGCTCAGCAAAGGGTCCAACTACAACTAGGGCCAAAGAGGGAGCGGGAACATACAGGCACACTTCTGATGCCCAGTAGCAGCCAGCTAGTAACCAGGCTTAGCCCCACTGCCAAACCGCACATGAAGGCAGATTCTAACCTGGGGCGAGATAAGGCATAAATCTTTGTCCTCCACAGCAAAGCCAGCAATCTGCTCAACTCGCAGAAAGCAGTGTTCAACACAGCATTCTGCTACCTAAGAAGGTAGCAAAATCCTTAGACTGACACAGTACGGAATAATGGACTCTGCCTCCCTGATTTCTAGTCTAGAAGGTATGTAAAACAAGAATTCAAATTCATAACATACTTCATAATTTTTTAACCAGACAGCATTTAACTGCTGTTATTTAATATCAATCCACTGATGAAATTCCCACCTTTGTCAAGAAAGAAAAGAGTTTTGCTTTCATTTCATCACTGACAGAGGCAAAACCAGAAATTCGGTCCAATTGTTGACGGCACTCTTGTGACTTTTCCACTTCCAGATAGACCATTTGCATAAAACAGAACTTCAAACTACAAACTGCACATGTTTCTTATTTCACATTTGGCACGCAGACTACATATATTACCTCATGCCTGCTATGCTGGCTTGCCTCTTTGTTTTTGGACTCAATGCACTATTCACCTCATAGAAACACAAAATTGTAATCTTAGTTTCCACTCACTTCCATGTAGCAACTGCAGAGAAGGCTGCCTTTTAAACTTTGAAAGTTTATGACAATATGAAGAGGGGAACATCAAGGAAAATAAACACATTAATTTAAGCTTAAAGTTAATATAAACTTTGAACAGCAAGCCCTCAGGACACAGAGTCATTTCCTAGACTCTGTTGAAAAGCTGTGCGCTTGTAGGTGACCTGCTGAATCTTTCCCCTACCAAAAGAAAGCTAATGATCACAGATTACCTTCTATATTTCAGCCCTTCTTGCAGCTTAGCTTTACTGGTAGTCAAAACCATGATCAGCAAGTTTTTCTCCAAATTGTTTGTCATTCCAACACTTTCTTACAGAATTACCTTTTGTCCTCCCTCTTTCTGTTTAAAGAGTTAATTCACTTCCCCGTTTGCCTGAGGAAAAGCGATGGAATCGTAGATGCTGGAATGAATCAAAAAATACTGAACAGTTTTCAGCAGCTCCCACACTTAGCGAAGTGGATCAAATAAAGGAGTCTAGCAGTCTTACTTTTTCCCAAAAAAAGCATAATTCCTCTCCTCCTTGTAATAAGATATCAGATCTAAAGGTATCTTCAACATTGAAATAAATGGTGAAGACAGATACCAAAAAAAAAAAGTCACTGAAACATTTTGGTTAAGGATGCTACATTTTTTTCCATCATTTTTCAAAGTCGTCTAATGTGCATTACATACACAACAGGATTTACTTTGATATAGATATACCTGAGCCTGAGCCTCCAGACTACAGTTTTAGTGCACAGGAGCGTTTACATCGTGTACTGTTACATTTGCATTAAAAGGATGAAATTCCGGCTTCACTGAAGTCATTAAGAGATTTCACTTACAAACTTCCAGTGCTCATGTCACAAGGCACAACTCTTTCCCCACACTCAGCTTCTCAACTTCCACACACACCTATTCAATATAAGCAAGGACAATACTTTCAAATTCAAAAAGAGCAGTACTTAAGAAAAAAAATAAATCTTCACACGGTCTACCACCAACCCTACCTAGGATACCTCCAGTCAAAATCAGTACCTTTGTGTTTCCATCTTCACAACTGCAATCACTTTTGATGTAAAATAATTCTATCAACCACCTAAAAGCCTTTGTTCAATCAGTTCGGTATTTCAGATGAAGTAAACAGGAAGAGGTTAAGGTCATAACTGTTAGCTTTGTTTTCCATAAAGTCTCTAGCAAAAGTGATAAAGTTTTAAGAAATGGTATTTTTAATGTCTTTTAGTGCTTCTTGCTGGGTCACACTCCCACTTCATTTTTTTACTACCCATAGAATCATTGGGCCTTTGATCAGTGAACTTTTATACAAAGCATTAATTCTCAACTCTAAGTAAACATCTCCAAAGATTCAAAATTGCCAAAAGGTACGAACAACTTTGCTGTAGAGCAGGCATTCAGGGGAGAAGATACCATCTTTTACAGAAAACAAACAAACAAACAAAAAGTCTTATTTATTCCAAAACATTTGAAAAAGTTGCAGCTTTCCAAACCACCTGGAAACTATGCTACAAGAGGAGTAAAGCAGACATCAAAAACATAAAGATACCTTGTAAGGAATCTCAGATCTGACTTCAGGACAACTCAAGAATGTTTCCTGTCTGAATACTACACCACCAGTCTCTTAACATATTAGAAAGTTGAAAGTTTGAGAAGCATCATTTGCTTTTCTACTTGCATTTGCTAAGTCTGCGTCAGATAATTTAATCAATAAAGAAGCAGCATGACTTTTGCTTGACACTACTTGCATCATCCTTCCTCAGGAAAGCTGAGGGAATCCGCTACTACCTCTCCAGTCATTTTCTATTATTCTGGACCTGTTTCAGCCTGTATGCGAGTCCACTAATTGGTTGAAGCCACACTGTTCAGTGAAATTAACGCCACTTTTTCCTGATCCTCTCTCTTAATCTTCTTTGGCCTTCACAGTAAATCTGAGGATTAACTATATACTTCCTGATGTCATCAGCAGTGGTGAAAAAGATTGTGCTAGGAGATTTTTCAACTATCCATCAGCTGACTGAAGAGCCAGTCCATTTGACTCCAGGTATTCCGCGCTCGTCTGATACCAGCATAGAAGCTGCACACTGCGGCCAGGTAACTGTAAACCCCCTCTTCCGTATTTAACTTTAGTGTTCTCCTGGTCCAGCCCCCCGAATTACTTTGCCATAAAGCTGAACAAGTCCCAGACTGGGAAGCTGTAAGGATACATAACATAGGTACCAGAAGGGTAGGAGCAACTACCCACTACATTACGGTATCTGTAAAATGAAATCATGCCCTGCAATTGACCCACACACACCCCTTCAGGCAAAAGAGGGAGTTTATCTTCCCATATTTCAGGGACTATCATAACTTGAAAAAAAGAAAACCAGAAAAACTCAACACCTGCCCTTCTTGTATTTGTGCTAAAGCCTTATTTTACAGAGGGGCCATTCGATTCTCAAAACCAGCAATGATCCCTGGGGAATGAGGACAGAAAGATGCGGTGCCACTCACAGCATGGCCAGCTGCAGAGAAATAGGTCACTTGAGCATAGCCATACAATCAATAGGATGTTCAAGCCCAGACACCCAAGCCAGATGCTGTAAAAAACATTGTCTGGGGAAAGCTAGCAGCCTCAGGGGCAATTCTGTGGGGGTCAGCAGTTTCAGGGCACACGAGGGATGATCGGTCAGGATAACAGAAACCTAGGCATACTTGTGAGCATTTTTACACAAGTTATTCGCTGCTGTGTGTTCTCCTCTTCTCCATCTCTGATTCACTGCAGCCAATCTGCAGTCTCCCATATGTCACATTTAGAACCTACTCAACTTGCCCTAGACAGCAAGAAACTCATGTGGGAGCCTAAGACAGAAACTAGAACCTTCTCATACTTCAGCACACCTTCCCACACCTTCCCCCAGTGTTGGCAGGAACAAATTTCAGCACTATATTCAGTATTATTCCAGGTCTACTGTTGGGGAATGGCTCAAGGAACAGGGACATGGGTCCCTGGACGAGTTAGTTTGCAGCATGTAACAGCATCAAGTCTGAGCTGGTGTGCCTAGGCCTCCGTTAGCATAAGCGAGCTCGGTTAGCATAAGGGAGCTATGCAGGAGGCCCATGAAGATTACGATAACCTTGAGCAAGGAGTAAGCAACATTCCTGGTAACGAGCCAGCATAGAAAGGATAAGCGGCCTGGAAACAAACTGCGGTCGGGAAACTAACTAACTGCGGCTGGGAGACAAACTATGGCCGAGAGATGAAGTCACCAGTAGCCAGTAATGTTATAATACGAATGCATAATTAAAGTAAAGGTAGCCAATTATGTTATAACACATGTGCATAATTAAAGCAAAGGAGCATAAAAGAAGCTGTGTCACATCAATAAACTTGAAGCTTGCTTATCACTCATATTGAGTTGGCCGCATTCTTCCACCACCGTCCGGGACTCGTGCCGCGTCGATTCTCGCGCTGCGACAGTCTACCAGAAGAAATACTCATAACAGGCTTCTTTCTTCAAGAGTTGCAGTGGGTCCAGGTGCCCAGTGGTGCTGGTGGTGACCTCTGTGAGAAGCGGTCAGGGCTGCACCATGCCAGACACAGCTGGCTCCAGTCAGCTCCAGCGCACCCATGGTGGGGCAGAGCTCAGCTGTGATGGCAGCACCTCTGGGCAAGCCTGTGTAGGGAAGGGTAAAACACTATCCAGGAGCAATGAGTTGGGAGGGGGGCGGCATGAAGTGTGAAAAATGAGCCCAGAGGCGAGAGCAGGAGGGGAGGAGAAGGAGCAGCTCTGGGCAGCGAAGCAGAGATTCCCTGTTAGTCCCTAAGAGAGACCAGGCTGGCACAGGGCAACAGTGCAAGAAGGAAGGAACACAAAAAGCAGCCGCCATGGACTGACCCTACAATCAAGTCTCTTTGGCCCATGATGGCAACTGATAAGCAATCTCCCTGTCTTCATCTCAACTCACAAGATTTTCCATCCTGTTTTTTGTCTCATCTCACTAAGGAGGTGGAACACGCGAGCGGCTGGGTGGGCACCTGGTAGCCAGCCAAGGTCAACCCACCACAGAAGTCACTAAGAAAGCCACATTTTGAACCACACAGCAAATACACTGAATGTGTGTTAAAGCCAATCACAAGAACAATGACCCTGCTTATGGTCAGTGTACAATTTCAAGATACATTTGGGCATCTGAGAGACTATCAACAACTACAACCAATTCCACACTTTTTCAGTCTAAAAACAACCAGCACAGCAACTGACAATTAGTTTAATTCTCCCAACTATTAAACCACAGGCAAGTTATATCATAAAAATAAGCATCCAAAGAGTATAGAAAGCAGAGCAGTTGATATTGAACAAATCTAGTACTATTCCTCTTTTTCTTAACTAACCTGTCCACAACAAACAGGCTTTGCTTCCAACAACGGCAGATGAGCACCTCTGGCTACAATCTCAAGTCATGCAAGAACTGGTTGATTTAGAAGGCTTTCAGCTATTCTTACCACCAGGCATTGTTAGTGTATTTGGCAACTTCTCCATATTTTGAAATGCATGAGTTCTTTAATGGCTATTAAATGTCTGGCTGAAAGCTTAGCAGAAATAATTTGCCACTGCAACAAACAATATTTGGCAGACATAAATATTAGGTGTTCTTTGGAGAAACTACATGTGCTTTAATCGTAACTAGCACTTCCTTTACCACCATCCCCCAGCGCAGACTTGATGGCTCAGGCAGCTTTTCACTATATACTTACTCTGTACAACTGTTGAAAATTAATTCATTCTTTTCAAAATCATTAAACTAATTACTACTTCCACTAATTAAAGTTTTAAAAGCACAGAATTACTGAAATCACAAGCCTACACCCAGTCAGTAACATACAGTTAACATACAAGAGATTAGAACAATCACTAACCCTTAAGACCAATAATGTAATACACCCTTATATCTATCACTCTTGCTAAGCAGTTAATACATTCATGTTTTGTACACATTAAAGGAGTGGAAACTATGTCCATAAAAGTGTATTGCCTGGAGGGAAGGAAAAAAAAAAAGGCATTGTTTTTGAAGGGAAGTTAACTCCTGTTCACCACCACTCAAATGCAGAATGTCATTTTACGTCACTGCGATCTGTGAAAGATAGCAAAGGCCATTCTAGAAGTCAGTCTTGCAGTTGGAATACAGCATTTTTAAGCTTGGGTAATCAATCTTTACAATGCACCACATAAATACGTATGTGTGTGTGTATATACATACACACATACTTACAACAGGTAAACAATTTGAAGCCTACCCTTGGTAACACTAACTCACCATTTATTGCCTTGCCTAGCGTGCAAAGATAAACCTGCATTCTCAAGAAGTTGTGAGGGCTGTCACATCCCCATCTGCAGATCTGTAACACTTGTTAAAGAAACAAAACAACTGGAATTCTGTCCCCCCTCCACCTCAAAGGACAAAAAAGAGTGTCACCATCCCTGTCCTCCCCACCTTGCCTGTGTTGTGAAGCTGTTTGTGGACTCCATGGTTGTGGCATGATTAAATAACATCAGACCCACATGTGTCACACTTGCTGCAGAGAAGCGTTAAGTTCAAGAACACAGGCGACTTCTCGGATTTGCCTTACAAACAAACCACACTGCCAGGGCTCTAGAAGCAGAAAGGAGCAGACTAGTATTTTTAAGGAGTGTCAATGATCCTTTTGAGCACCTTACTTCTAGTTTTCACCACTTCTTGCTTTTGTCACCCAAACAGCTATTATCAGCCTAATTTCAGTAGTAATATTGGACAGTGGAGAGAAGCTTTACTAGAGGTGGTACAGTTTACTGAAAGCAATAAATACTTGTTTCATTTTAAAATGTGTTTTGCTTGACTTTCCACAAGCACAAACGGCCTAACTGAATGACTGCATGCCTCAGACAAAAAGCACACCTAGATGAACACTTTCATAGTCTTTAAGGAGTTACTAAGCAACTGTGCATTTTCAAAGGATGGTCTAGATGAATAAGCAAAGGGCTTCAAACCCTGTATGCCCTTCACTGCAGGTTTTTGTTTTTTTTTTTTAATTCCTTCAGCCTAGTGGACAACTGCTGTCTTTATAGCTGCATAAACTATGCTGCAACATTTTCATAAACGGTTAAATGGGTACAAGAAGGCTGAAAGACTGAAAGTCAATCATATACATTCCAAAAATAGCAATTTAATTTTTCAGGACAGATACTGGGACTGTAAGCTGAATTTATTTTGCACGGGCAGCAAACTTTGTTAATAAATCCACTGGTTAAACAAGAAGCCCCCACCTAAAAATAAAAAGTCTCAGCAATATGCAAACAAGACAGCACTTTTTTCAGAGAATGCACTCCTATTGAATTGAAGAGCAAGAACAATTTGAAAGTGACAAGAGGGAATAAAACTGAAGGCCGCAAATAAAATACTCCAAAAGGTGCTCTTGCCTGTTATATTTTAAGAAAATTAGAATTAATTTGCATCTATTACTGAAAATCTGATAAATCCTCTGTGTAAATAGTTACAGAATTCTTCCGTAGGCACCTGGCTTTGTAAGGAAATTGTAAGATTTTCGACAAAAATAGGACTTGCAAGTACCTATATCCAAAGACTACGAATGCTTTTCACTAATAACTGCAGCTTAGCAGGAATTAACAAGTTACTGTTAACTGTCACACTCTCACACCAATATTTAAAAGACAATCAGAATCCACAGTAAGTAGCCTCCATTACAGAATTAAACATATCTTTGGAAAAGAAAAATCCCCTCAGTTTGAAAAATAAATGCTTAAACTTCTGCTTCCTAGTAGGATGCTACTCTTCTGCGACAAAATACTTCTCCCATGGACAGCCAGTTTCCTCCCCCCCCCCCCCCCCAAAAAAAAATCTAACCTGGCAATAATATAATAGCACAGGATCTTAGTGGCTATCATTCCTTCATTAAAATGCCTGCCTGGAGCCAATTAACTTCCTCTTCTTTAGAGGGATTTCAAATCTCAATAAACAGCTTCTCGAGTCTTTCAAAGTAAGACTGATGAAGGAAGAGGCTACTATGTTAGAAATTATAATGCATAGATCATATCTCAAGGTTAAACCCTTATCCTCTTGCTTTCTAATTAACTACCACCTTCTGTTAGTCTGTCTTATCTCAAGTTAGAGACTGTACAAGTTTTGCTACCTTATACTTCTACTGCTTATAGATAAATGTACATTTTCAATGTCTTATTAACCCTGAGTATTTAAAGGACATGGGAGAGGACAGAAAAGAAATATACAAAATTGGTTCTCAAATCTTAAAAGTCAATTCTAACAAACAAGCAAAACATTCCTCCAGTAACTGACTGATCAGAATTGCTGTCAAATTCAACATAGTACTAAAACACTTTATTTGACCCCAAACCAAAGCGATAACCCAGTAGCGAATGGCACAATCCAAACTTTTCCGAAACAAATGTAAAAATCAACAACAATCTTCATTAAGCTCTGAAGTTTGCATCAATGCATACTTGTGACACAACCTTCTAGTATTCCTGCTCCAAACACAAATAATCAAGAACTGAAACACCCTATTGATTCCTGCAGTTACCATCAAATTAACCAAAATCTCTGCACCCAGTGTTTCGAATACCCAGTGTCTTTGCAAGCTGTAACACAAAGATAATGTAACTCCATTCTTTTGCAGGAAGCATTAAAAAAAAACAAAACCCAAAACACAACACTTGAACATGGCAAACGTGTTACACAAGAAATTAAATTAATAATAGTTCAGAAAAAAAAGGGAACAATGTCTTCTTTCACATTATAGGGACTGAACATTACACTACTGTAGAAACTCCAGCAGCTGCTGAGACCGTCTTAGCAGCTCTTGTATTTGCAAGAGAAACCCTGTCATCCAAAAGCAAAACAACCCCGCCATTTAAATGTGTCAACTAACTGTACAAATACTATGCAGTCATATCTTGCAATCCCAAAATGAAAACACAAAACCAGTTTCTGAAGGGAAAAATAATTATTCCAACACTTAAGAAATTATTCCAATACCTGTAAAGCAGAGCCAAACCAGACTTCTGCAATGATCAATTACTTCTATCAGTCAAAACATCACAAAAAGGGATATGGTTTAGTAGCGGACAGGTACGGCTGGACTCAGTCATCTCACAGGTCTTTTCCAAAGAAGCGATTCTGTATTCTATAGTTTCAGGAACTTCACCACAGTAAAGTAGGTGATATAGTAATATTTTCAGATCCTGAAAAGGGCATCCAAAAGCGTGGGTACTCAGCCTTACCTGTCCAAAAGTAATGCTTTACAACTCTGCAATCACTTCACCTAATTTTCTCCACCAGTTTTGACAGCTGAAAGTCACCATGTGGCTCACAGACAGGACATGTGCCCAGGAATAACCTAAATCCAAGTTCAAAATATGATTTTCTTCACCAGTTTTGACAGCTGAAAATAACCCTGTGGTTCACAGATAGAATGCCCCCTCCAGCAACCTCAAGCAACCTAACTCTAAAATTTCAACCTATCCCAGTCTGCAGAACCAGGCTCTAATTTAATACAGAGACCAAGAAGAGGTGAGGAAAAAAAAAAAAAAGAGGAAAAATAGGTTCACCTAATTTTCTCAACCAGTTTTGACAGCTGAAAGTTACCCTGTGGTTCAAAGACAGGTTGCTACTGGGGGGGGGCATGTTAACTCCAACCTAACTGGTAAATTAACCTAAAAATTCAACTTACCCCTGCTAACCTGCACGAACCAGGCTCTAATTTAATCCAGAGACCAAGAAGGGGTGGGGAGAAAAACAAAATAATAAAAAAAAGAAAAATAGTTTCACCTAATTTTTTCCACCAGTTTTACAACTGAAAATCTTAAAGTTACCCTGTGGTTCACAGCTAGGATGTCCCCCCAGTAGCAACCTATCCCTGTCAGCCAGCAGGAACCAGGCTCTAATTAATCCAGACACACACAGAGAAGGGGTCCGGGGGGGGGGGCGGGGGGGAAAGAGGAAGAAGGAAAAATAGGTTCACCTAATTTTCTCCTGCATTGCTCACCGAAAGAAGAAAAGGACTGAAAAAAAGAAAAGACAGGACTAAAAATAGGTCTAAATTCAAAACGAAACGCATAAAGCCAGGCACACTTCCAGCCTCTCCGAACAAAACGGGGAAGGGGAGGAAGCCCAAAGCAAAGAAACTGATTACGTGGGTTAAACTCAAGCTTCCATCACCCCCTGCAAAGCCCAGTTTAAAGTCACCCCCGAAACCCCCCAGGTCGGCCGGCCCGGCGCCGCCGCAGCCGAATCGGCCCCCGAATGCGGCGGCGCCGGGACGGCCCCTTCTCCCCCTCCGGGAGGGAAGGAAGCTGCTCCCGGGAGTTGAGCCGGGAAAGGGAAGCAGCGCGACGCAGCCCCCTCCCCCCCGCCAGCCTTGGGATCGCAGTGGGGCTCCTCCTTACCCGCTTTGTAGCCGCGCAAGCCGAGCTGGGGGTGCAACCACATGGTGCTGGGGTGGCAGGGTGGGATGGAGTAGGGTGGGGGGCACCGCTCGCCGGCGCGGAGGTGGCCGCTCCCGCTTGCCCAGCGACGTCACCGCGGGGCTGTGGTTGCGGAGGGAACTGCTGCCTGCTCCAAGGGCGCCGCAGCCATGGTGCTGCGCGAGTCCGCTAGAGACAAAACTTGGTTTTATTGCGCTGCCGCCTCTGCCGCTGCGCCGCCGCCTGCAGCTCCGAGCGGGGCGGAGACAGGGGCGGGAGCCCCGCGGATGGTGATGGTGCTGCTGCTGGGGGACGGAGCCACTTACATAACCCAGCCAACGGGGGAAGGGGCGCAGGGCAAGGAAGGGGCCTGCAGGAAAACTGAGGAGGGACTTTTTACAAGGGCAAGTAGTGATAGGACGAGGGGGAATGGCTTTAAATTGGAAGGGGGAAGATTTAGATTAGGTGTAAAGAGGAAATTCTTCACGATGAGGGTGGTGAGGCACTGGCACAGACTGCCCAGGGAAGCTGTGGATGCTCCCTCCCTGGAAGTGTTCAAGGCCAGATTGGATGGGGTCCTGAGCAGCCTGGTCTGATGGGAGGTGTCCCTGCCCGTAGCAGGGGGGTTGGAACTGGATGGGCTTTAAGGTCCCTTCCACCCGAAACCATTTGATGATCACTGAGTCAAACCATACCTGTCTACTACTAAACCATATCCCTGAGCACCTCATCTACCTGTCCTTTAAACACCTCCGGGGATGGTGACTCCACCACCTCCCTGGGCAGTTGTGCCGGTAGCTGATCACCCTTTCATAGAATCATAGAATCGCTTGGTTGGAAAAGACCTTGGAGATCATCGAGCCCAACCGTACCTGTCCACTACTAAACCAGATCCCTAAGCGCTTCCTTCATCTGCCTGTCTTTTGAACACCTTCAGGGGTGGTGACTCAACCACCTTCCTGGGCAGCCTGTTTCGGTGAAGAAGTTTTTCCTAATGTCTAATCCGAACCTCACCTCGCGCAACTTGAGGCCATTTCCTCTCCTCCTGTCACTTGAGAGAAAGAGACCAACACCCCCCACTGCTTTATGCAGCCCGCCCAGCCCCGCCCGCAGTACCCGGCGAGGCGGCCCCGCGCCCCACTCAGCCCCCACCGGGGCCGCAGAGGCTGGGTTTGAGCTCTCCTCTTCGCCTCGGGTTTAGAAACCTACTCGGGGCTGCCCAGGCAGGATCCGCGCCCAGGAGGTTCCTACCTGGAGGACGGGGCCGGTTGGCAACGGTGGTTGCCGTCACCAGGCGAAGGGTTAACTGAAAGCACTAGGTCGGGTAAAAGGGTTATGTAATGACAGTTACAGAAAAGCAAAATGCCTTATTTCAGAAATACAGCGTTTGAAACTCTCAAAGCAAGTATGTGCAGATTACTAGAGTTTACAATAAAATCACAATTTTTCTGCTTCTTTCTTGTTTTCGTACAGAAAATAAGGGGAAAGAAAGAAAGAAGAACCATATCATTCATTTGAACAATCAATTCCACCACAAGATTCTCAGTATCATCCCAAAGTTTAAGCCACAGGACTGGAACCAAAATGCTTCAGTCAGCAATAATACAAACGCAGTAAGAGGCTCCCCCTCAGCTGCTTTGAGCCTGCTCCAAATACTTTGAGAGAGAATTCTACAATAGCAGTCTTCGTGTTACTGCTGTTTGCAGCTGCAGCCCAGCAGTCCCTGTTGTAAACTACCTTCTGAACCACTGTACCCTCACTCAACCAGCAATGGCATTGTCACACAAAATCATAAAACAGAAGGTGAAAATACTTGGACAGCTTCTAACTTCAGTGCAACCATCCCAAAACTACAAAACTCACCACCACCAAGATCAGAAAAGCAAGGCTTTAGACTGCATTGCAGAGTATTATGAACATGACAGTTTAGGGAGGAGAGGTGAAACAGGAGCAGTCCTATATTCATGTGGCAACATTCACCATCAATAATAAAATCTGTGTTCAAATGCTTCCTGCTGACCCAATGCATTTTTAATTAGTAGCTGATGATCATAGAATAGCTTTTATCTCTTTGGAAAGTTATATGTTATATTTCAGCATAAGTGATATTTTATTTATGCCTTGCTCAGTATTCATAATATACTCAGTAAAGAGAGGCCTCCTAAGAACAGGCATGAGCATGTAGAAATGCTGTATATTGTTATTTCATCGGCTTTTTTGTCCATATGAAGCCCTTATGGACTCACTGAAGATGTGACATGACGTGCATTCCTCACCAGCTGGTTTTAATCATGGAGTGAAACTCAGTAAGTGTTTTGTAGGTAGAGTTGTAGAAACATAAGCTTCAAAAGTTAGTAAATAGTGAATAAAAAACCCAAATACTAAAAAACAAGAGATCCCTTTGAAACCTTCAGACTGTTGCTAGAGGTCCTCTGAATGATAAAAAGGTGAAAGCATTTTCGACCACAAATGCTGGCTTACAGTAAAGGACCAATGCAGGAAATTAAATTACAATTGATAACACCTTAATGAAATTGTCCAGTCTTTCAACCCGGAAGCCTACTCCGATATTGAAGCACAATCATGAGAGCATGGTAGGTAAACATGAACACAGGAAAGAAGAAAAGCTCTTTAAAGGACTTGTCTATGTGTAACATTTGTTGCATGCTGTTTTGTTGAGTTTGCTAGACCTTGGATAATCATGTGTACTTAGGATAGAGCTGTGAGAAAGCTGAATATCAAGAAGGAGAAGGCATCTAGCAGCAGGAAAGGAGAAAAATTGTCTCATCACTGCTGAGCTCTGGATTTTGTGATGCTGTCCTGTAACGCAGCTGCAAGAATCCTGAGGCATATCATGACCTCAGAAAACTGCATGCCTGGAAAAGGTATAGTAACAGTTCTTCCATCTCCTAATATGTGTCACTGCAGTGGTTCTATGTACCTTGGTATTGCAGTTCATGGTAGCTTTACTGTTTCCTGTGTATCTCCTCTCTATTTGTGAACACTACCACAGAGGAGAAAAGCAGATGAAAAGGCCAGGATGGCAGTGGCAGAACACAACCAGGTAGTATGGCTGAATCACTTCTCATAATGTTGCTTGTGGGGGACGTTGACTCAGCAACACCATGTCTTCCAATGTGTCCCTACTGGGGGATCTGTCCTTTGACAATGCTACTGATCGCAGCAGAAATGAAAAAAACCCCAAACAATCTAATTTTAAGCAGTCAGATAACAGAACCTGAGACATGTTCATCCTTTTGACTGGATTTGAAGTTACTTTTACAAAACCAATGTGGTTAGTAAAGCTTTCTCACCATGAATAACCTCAGTGTATCTGTCTGGAAACTGGGCCAGACTGAAGCTAGTAGATATAGTCTATAAATAAATTTAGCTTGTTAATGCTTTATTCACTTTCCAGCAATGTTTTACATCTGCAGGCTACGTATGTACACAGTTCTAGACTGGGAGCAGTATTTGGTTTAGATTTTCAAAAACTCTTGAAAGAGTGTGTTTACTGCCTTTGACCTCCTGTAGACATGAGTTCATGCTATTTAATCCTGCTGAAGCAAGCCCCTACTTTCACATGGATATTAAATGGGTAATGCAGTAGGCCCTGAGAACATCCCAAGCCTCTCTTCTTAATAAGTTTATGTTGTCTCAACTAAAGCCCATCTTCTCAAGAAATTGATGTTGTCCCCTCAGCAAGGCCCAGTAGTGCAGAGCTGGTGGGTACTACTGGCTCTTGTCTGTTCAATTTGCATTTGTCCCTCTACATCTAATGCAGTCTACCTACACTAAGATGGCTGGGATTAGTTTATCGCCTCTTAAGTCTCTTGGTTTGATAAAAGTAGTAGCTTGGCAATCTGCGTTCCAGTACTGCTCCACTCAAGAGGGATATAAAGGTCTTGATACTCATAGAAAACAACAGCATGGTATGAGAGAAAGCTTATATAACCTTACACATGAATTAATGGTAAGTGGAAAAAGCATGCATCCTCAGATAATTATTGTGAAATGTGATGCTCCAGACAATGAATGGATTCAAGTTAGTATTGTCTGAAAAGCCTCCCCACCTCTTTCCTCATGATCTTCTGACACAAACTCTACTCTCTTGGCAGATTCAGCAAAGAAAAATAATAGGAAGTAACAGCTTAATCATTGGTACTAGGCAGATGCTATCTCAACGTCATTTGCAGAGCATCTTACCCAAGAGTTCGTGGTCTACTTCCAGGTTGAGAAATTGCATCTCTTTTTATTTTCCCGTGAGTAAAAACATAATGCTCTGAAGGAAATTAAGCTGAAGCATAACCTCTGAAAGCAGCATTTTTCTTTGATTAAAGCCAGAAATGTGTTCAATATTTATTCTATACACTCACTTTCACATTTAATAGAATTAAAAGATTATTAAATAAACCCAAACGCTAAATAGCTAAACATTGTTCCAAGAGAATGTAGACTATTTCTCCTATCTAATTAAGACATCAAGTATGTGTGCATTCTATCAAAAAGCAACTGTGTCATTTCTGCAAGCATATATATAGTAAAATATTTCAAAATTAAAATCACAAATATTCAGTTATTGGGTTGCTTCGCTAAGTACAGAAATCCTTTTCCTCCACCCACAACCTTTTCACTTGAACACTGTGTTCTTTACAAAGTCTAACCAGACTTTATAAAGCCTTACAGCTATTCCTCCTGTTTTGCAGAAAATAACTACGTATGTTACAAAGCAAAATGTTAAACTGTATTGGGTGGCCCTAATGTTAAGAGCAGATTAGCCATTAAAGTGAACCCATGCTGGTATGGGCAGGCTGGCCTACAAAAACCAGAAATGTTCCATTAAAAGTACATTGCGTTCACTGCACAGCATTAAAAATGAGTTGTGTCACCTAATATCTGCAAAGCAGGCATCATGAAATAAAACAGCATACAATGTTTTTATTTTTGCCTTTTCTGCATGCAAATAAGAGTGTCTCACCAAAGTGCACAAATTCATACTGATTTCAATCTGCTTTGCGCTGCGTTTTCAGCAACAACTTGTATCATGAGAAAGAATACAACCAAGCTGCTCGTTGTTACCGTAACCATGGCTTATTACTCACCTCCTGAAATTTCAGATTCCTCTTACTGTTCCAGGTTTCAGAATCAGATTTTGACCTCAGAAATTATTTACAACCTTGCTAGAAGACCCTTGGGAGTCAGGGACTTTATACAGTTCATTACTTCTGGTAAACACTTTTATTGTGTGTGTCATATGATTTTAAAATAAGTCTAAGAGATTGAAATCAACTCTGTGTCATCAACTCTGATACCACGGTGAGAACATACGCAGGAGTGGGATCCAGTAACATCTAACCAGGAACATGTGAAGATAAGCAGGAATTTCCCAGAAGTGTTTTTCTCAAGGGGAATATTTTGAGTTCTGCTATTCTACCTTCTGTTTTCTCTAACCCCATCTCTCCCACAGGCAGTGGGAAAGAAGGGGAAACATGAATGACTTGGAAAGGGATGGAGAGAATATGTGAAAACCTGCAGGCTACACACAGGCCGCCTTCTTCTCTCAGCCTTTCAGGCTGACTCCTAACACATTTAAGAGCCAGACTGCTTGTTCCGGAGCAGTAAGCCTCTTCCCCTAAGCCTCTATGGGACTCACTGACATATCTTACTTCCTTTTGGGGTGTTGTACCTCAAGAAAAAAAATATATTTTTAAAATTTTTCTCCTACTCATGTTGCATGACTTTTTTACAGTCTCTCCACTTCTCTTGTTTTTAATCTTGCTTAAATCACCTTTGCTTTCGATGAACACAACATCTCACTTTAGGAAACACAGAGAGATAGCAAGCTGTAAATCCTGAGAGAGGACACTGCAGCCTCTTGATGGTGTTCTACATCTATTATGATGCTGAAACATCTGATGAAGACCATATTTGAGACCTGTTGTAATCCAGAGGCTTTTTTGTAATAATTAGTGAAAAAATGCTTGATAATATTCTTAAGAGAGAAAGATTAGCAAAATGAAGAAAATGAAGGCATGAGACAACTGTGCTACTAGTCATCAGATCAGGTAAGCATCATTCAGTTTCAAAATGGCTATACCAAAACTCTTTCAATTTTTGATTCTCAGAATACTGATCTTTTCATATTTATTTTTCTGCGCAGGAACTTATGCTAAAGCCTAAGAAGCCTTGCCAGTGCTGCAGTTCAGGTTTTTTATCTGACTGCCACTGGTGATGCTTGAGTTCTTACAGCTGACCTTTGACTTCAAGGCAGTCTCGTTTGACTCCATGTTACACACAGATAAATGAGTGCACTGGATGATATTGCTATACAATAATTTGCAGATTTTTTTAAGCTGCTTTATGTAGGTTTAACTTCACCTGAAATGTGAAATAAGTGCCATATTAAAAGCTCGAAACAGCATTTGGCCTGACCTGCTTGAAACCAACCTGCTTTAAAGGTTACTCGAAAAGCATCCCACTTGTACTCAGTTGCTGATACAAAGGATCAGACCCCCCAGGGAGGTTCCCTGCTCCATCTCCACCTTCTCACACAAAGGAATAAATTCTGTTTTCCTTTCTCAAATAACATCCCTGCTGAATTCTATAACTTCTGAGAAATGCAGAATTTAAAAGTACAAGTGAGTATATACTAGAGCACAACTAGCCAGCAATGCAACATTGTATGAGTACTTCAAAATGGAATTTTCTTCCAAACGGCCATCATTATGTTCTTGTAGCCTGAAATATGCAGTTTATTTACTCCAAGACAGAAATACAACCTACAAATATTATCAGTCAGAAAATTATCTGGTCACTTGTGTTTAAGCCACACAGTATTATTGCAAAGTGATGATATTTCAGTAAAGTCAAAGGAGTTATGCCAATGCTCAGTTTAGTAAGCCCAGTCCTGTCATATGCGCATATGTAAAAGTAGGATGGAAAAATTTATTTTATGTTTTAAATATAAATACAATTAACTTTATGAATCCCCCTGCTCCAATTTCCTCCATTGACTTCTATTCTACAAAAATCTCTGATGTTGATTCTACCATAATTCACTGCAATCTTCTATAAAATATGCCAGTATTATAATACTTTGTTTTCTCTCAGTAGTGAGAGATTCATGTCTGGGCATTCTATGCTGGCAGACTAAAATCCAGTTTAAAAGGACACTTTTATGAGGGGATTGTGGATTACTCAGAAGCTGCCTGGTCCCTGTATACAATGCACGAGGGCCAGCAGCCATTCGTAGTAGCACTACTGGGAACTTCCCAATATGCAGGACAGGCAGCCTTCTAAAACAATCTCTGGTTTTGTTATGCCTGAGACTGCAAAGCACAATTTGCTTATATCTTGTGCTTCATGTCTTTCAGTCTTTTTCATAATATTATCACATCAAACTGATAAACAAATATGCTAGCACACACTGTGTCCAGTTCTGGGCCCCTCAGTTTAAGAAGGATGTTGAGATGCTGGAGTGTGTCCAGAGGAGGGCGATGAGGATGGTGAAGGGGCTGGAGCACAAGCCCTATGAGGAGCGACTGAGGGAGCTGGGGTTGTTTAGCCTGAAGAAGAGGAGGCTCAGGGGAGACGTTATTGCTCTCTACAACTACCTAAAGGGAGGTTGTGGTGAGACAGGAGCTGGACTCTTCTCTCAGTCGACCAGTGACAGAACAAGAGGACATGGTCTCAAGCTTCGCCAGGGGAGGTTTAGGATTGACATTAGGAAGAAATTCTTCACTGGAGGGTAATTGTTCATTGGAATGCACTGCCTGGGGAGGTGGTCAAGACACCATCCCTGGAGGTGTTCAAAGAGAAACTGGATGAGGCACTTAGTGCTATGGTGTAGTTGACAAGTAGGAGTAGGTGTAGGTGTTGGGTCATAGGTTGGACTCGATGATCTCAAAGGTCTTTTCCAACCTTATGATACTGTGATACTGTGATACTTTATTAGACAAACTCAGTTCACCAAAAGGTGAAAAATGCCTGAAATGTAAAAAGGAGTTTGTACTAACTTGTAGTGACCACTGTGCCCATCAGACTGGTTTCACAGGACCTATGGGTTAGTATATGACATATAAACCCACCACAGTATCCTTAGGCTGTTTCGCTTTTGACTTAAAATTAACACAGATGAGAGTGTTTATTAAAAGTAACTCTGTGACTCTGGCTTGGCTCTAAGATCATTCTCTAGTATTTCACTCTTAATGCATTGCTTGAGTGACCAAATTGATATGGGAGGCTTTTTAGTAAACATGCAACCTGATATTTGGTAACAGAGAAAACAACAAGAAATTGAGCTTTGGAGTGAGGATGTAACTTTAACTGTACATAAATAAAAGGAGCATAAAAGCCTAAGTATTGCTGCTTAAATTGTCGGGGGCTGTCCCACTAATTTAGGAATCCCATAGTTTAAGAATTGCACACCCTGTAGTGCTCTAGTGTACCATTCTAATACCTCAAATAAGAATTTCTGGTTATATGAGTTAAAATTAAATTGAAGAATCGTAGAATTTTCTGGTTAATGTAATACAATATGGTACAAATATGCTCTATACTTTGACCATTTAGTTCTCAGCATTACAGTCTTTTGAGCCAAGCATCAGAAGATCAATCCAGAACATGGGAATGAACACCCCTCTGTCTTCTGAAGGAAGACTGATTGCCATCTATTCACAAGGTAAGTAGCCTGAACCACTCAAACGAAGTGCCTTAATGAGAAGAGATAGTTTATCATCTGAAAGTTCAGAACTGGCTGTATCTTTGCAAAACAACATTATGCAAAAGCTCTAAATGTGCAAATTATAAAGAGCAAAAAAAGAAAATACTGAAACAGAAGATGACAAGCATTGCATGAAGCTAAAATGGGTAGCAACTAATAGGCATGAAGAAAGGTCAAGAGACAGTCGTATAGAAGACTCCCATCTGCAAACTCCTCCAGAGAATGCTTTCTGAACTCAGTTCATTCATGAAAGTCCTCACTTGAAGAAACCACCGAGCTTACATCACATGAGCCTTTCATGACGTTGGCCCTGCTGGAAGGCATCCCCAGCAGTCAAAATGACAAGATCTTTACTTAGCACAGCCACTGTGGTTAAAAGATAGAACAGAAAAATGAGAAAGAAATGAAAGCAGACAGCTCTAATAAAGCATCTTCAAATACATGCAAATATTTGAAGATAATTGCTGCAATGATAATCTCACAAAAATTGCATTAAAAACACAAGAAAATCATGTATTTTGCATTGCATTAAGGGTAGAACTCAAGAACTAATTCTAAAAATTATAAATTGAATCCCATATCCCCAAAACACATTTGCTGCATTGATATGTTACTGCTTCAGATGTTACAGATATGCAAGAACATGTAAGTTCAATGCATAAAAGTGTGACATCTGAAAACTGACTCTAATAAACCTCGAAAGTAATCTGAAAGATCTAAAACCCTAGACATACGTAACGAACTCTAAAAGCAGAACATAATCGAACAACAGTATCTTTTCAGTGCTATATATCCTGAGCTTATATATTTCAGCTTAAGTAAACCAGTCTCCCTTGCACAGAAGAAAACTGAGCTTTTTAAAACAAAAACTACCTACTACTTTACTTGTGTCTATATTTAGCATTTGCTGCATCGTTTTTTAATTGCTGAAACTGCCTTGACAGAAGCATTAAAAAATCACTAGGAAAAAATGGGGGTTTTTTTCATCATGTCATCATGAGTCACATTGAATGTTCAGAACAAAGATTCACCTTGCAAGATTTCTACATCAATTCTGAAGCACAGAAAAGTTCCAAAATTCCGATGAATTATCAACATATTTTTTCCCTCAGATAATAGCCTTGAAGCTCACCACCACAAAGAAAACATGAGCTATTGCAAATTCACATTTGAATGAACACAGATGAAAAGAAAATATTGGCGGTTTAGTTCCTTCTTTAAAAGAAGTGGATAAGATAGTAAATACAGGAACTTCCACTGGGCTAGCAAGTCAATTTGTGGGCCAAGTTGGATCAAACAGATCCAACTATCTAGTTTAAGAGGCTGTGAATTGTGTTTCCTCATCTAACAAAGTCCCTAATTTTCCCTCACTAGTTTTTTTTTAGCAGAATCCTGTATATGATTTTCAAATATAATTTTACATGAAATATATATAGGTACTCAAACTGGACCATATGGTAAGAGACTAGTTTGCTGAAGACTTGTTCATTCAAAACACAAGTGAACATCCACTGAAATGGACTCCTTGCAGAATCCTGGTCAACCATGTCCACAGCTACAAGGATTTCCCACAGAAATCTTTTTTGCTATCCCAAATATTGACAGCAATGTAGGATTTTAATGACCCTGGACCTAAGACACTTCAAATATTTCCACAGCACATGGCATGGGGAGCATAGAGCAGATCCTCCTTTCCTGATGTTTCCATAAAAAGCAGGACAGTAAGGACTTAAAAGCTCCCTGATGTGCTATTGGTCAGATTTACCAAAAAAAGGGCAGAGATAAGAGTTATTAGTTCGGTGCAGAAGAGGGCTTGAGGTCTGTGAGGCTCTGGTCTGCACGAAGCACTGCTTGATGCATTTTCAGGGTCTCTGAACCTGCAAAGCCTTGAAAAGTGATGGACTGGACCTCAGTACCAACTCTAATGATTACATATAGGACAAATCAGCACATTAGGACCATAGAAAAAATTATCTAATTAGTTGTGCAACTTAATCACACAGTTTGCCATCAAAGAAGACCATATTTTTGAAGGAACTTGGGGTCAGGTTTTCCAAGCCCTTGTCTTCCCAATATGGTGAGATCTTTGCAAAATCCGCCTGAGAGACAGTGGGACCGTTTGGCAAAGAACAAAAAGCCAGATTTCTGAATGTGCTCTTCCCCCACCCACCCTCATCAGCTCTATTTTTAAGTACAAAGCTAGTTCCATATAATTTCCTGAGATTTGACAGTTGGTTTAATGGTTACAGATTTAACAGAAGAGTGGCAGACTTGGCTGGGCTTATTTCTCGGCTCAGAAGAGAGACCTGCCCCTGTAAATACGTCACGGTGTCGGGAAATAGTATGTGCTGGATGAGAGATGAGCATGATGTGAGTCTGCCCCCATTCAGTACACGTGACACAAATCCTGTCATCGTATTTCAGCTTTGATGCAGGCACTGCCAGCAACCCCGTCCTGTTCAACTACTGCAAATGAGTAGGTGACTCATTTAGTGGGTTGCCGGTATTTGCAGAAGTAACTGGCAAATGTGTTAGAAGAGTTATTTGTGATCGTATATGTGTATGTCGAGGCTTTTAAAGAGATGATGTAAAATGCCTGTCCTTCTGGGCCCTCGTGGTATATAGAGTCTCCTCAAAATCTTTCCATTTTATAGTGCCTTGCACTTTCACATATCACTTCCAAAACCGGTGGGACTTGTGACCATTTCAAAGAAGATAAATACTGGGCACACAACAACCCACCATGGAGTTGGGGAGAGAGTTCAGGGCTCTCCAGTTTTAATGCTTCCCTGTTAGACAATGCTAAATATACTCACTACCCGTAGAATTGTTCATTCATAGCCTAGTAAGCTGAGTGTTTGTTAAAAATTATTGTAACTGTGATGTCCTTATTAATACTAGTTTCAAGTCTAACATTTAAATTAAATATCTTCAAAAATATTCAGGGATAATCCAAACAGACTGATTACTTCTAAGCTGTGCATAGCTATTTGGAAAAGTGACAGAGAATGGATAAAATTCAAAATCAAGGTACTTATTAGAAAATTCCT
This sequence comes from Neomorphus geoffroyi, assembly GCA_033558235.1. NCBI lineage: Eukaryota > Metazoa > Chordata > Aves > Cuculiformes > Neomorphidae > Neomorphus > Neomorphus geoffroyi. Next base: position 113,738,352 of record JAUMJM010000005.1, on the reverse strand, counting down.
GTTTTCATAATACTTACAAATACTATTTTATAAACACTTCAATACTACATAGCTGGCTAATACAGTTTTTTGTTAAAGACAGCTTTAATTTTTCAGACACCACAGGTTTTTCTGACAGGCAGAGTATCAGCTTGCCTGGTGAAAACAGTTTTCCCTTCGAAAGAAGAGGCGGGTATAGGATGTTCCCAAGAAAACACAATTCCTCTTGGCTGACCCAAGCAGAAGTATTGACTTATGTCTTTGAAATGAGTTCTTTATTACAGCTGGGTAAGTTGACCAGTAGCTGTACAAATGGGTTGGGTTTTGTTGTGGGTTCCCCACCCACCCAAAAAAAGAGAAAGGTAGTTGAAATTAGCAGTGAGCTTGTAACAGATTTTGGACCGTTAGCAGATGGTTATGAGAGCATCATGGGCAATACAGTAAAGAGGATGATTTTCCACATCTGCGGAATAAGAATGATGGGAATTAAGAAGGCAATTCTGAAATAACATTAACTTCCAGACCACAATTAAAGCATAGTTAGCTTTTCAGAAATAAGAAACAGGCTCCTGGTAGGAGGCCCTGAGTTTTTATTCGCTTCTCGAACAGTATGAAGCGCACTGTCAGTTCTCACTAAATAGCAAGAGTCAAATATAATTTTCCCAGAGCTACGAAGAAACATATGTCTGTACTGTGAAGTAATGCTTTTTCAGTGTCAGCTTCTAGAGTTCTCATGTTCTCCTCAAAAACTCTTCAGTTCAGAACCTGTTCAAGCTTTCTTTGATGTAAAAGTTTTAAGCAGACAAATAAGTAGATTGATGAGTCTTTTTTTTATTGCTTGCTTTCATACTGTCAGTACTGAAACCCATCTTGGGTGCCCAATTCTGTTCCAAATTAAGCTGATGAGTGATTTGCTAAACTCATTTAGGTTCAAAAGAACCATCAGCAAGATGTACTTTTAGATCATGAGGTCTCTTCATACAGAGTATTTCAGGAAGCAGTAAACAATACATAAAAAGTTATTTGTCCCCTCCATATTAATGTAATGACTTTCAGAAAGAGAATAAAAAAACAGAATGAAAGAAAGAATGAGAAAGAAAGAAAAAATGGAAAAAGAGAAGGAGGAGAGAATGAGAAGAAGGCAAAAAAAAAAAAATGAGACAAAGAAGCAGAGAAAAAGTGAAAGAAAAAAGGAAGAGAAGGAAAAAATGAAAGAAAATGGTATAGAATGAAAGAAAGAGAAAGTTAAGGAAAGACAGAAAGAGGGAAGGGAGGAAAGAAAGGAGAGATCAAAGGGGCAAGAAGAAAACTGATAACATGTAGTTTTGGAGAGAATTTCCTCATCTTGGAAAGGAGGGGAGGGAAATTTGGAGAGTAACATTATACTAAATCTTTGGAATAAACTATAAAATCGGATATGCAGCTAAATCACATACATATAACTGTAAGCAAAATCAGCCTGGAGACTGACCAGCAGACTGCAGAGGCTCTGGAAGGCACAGCTGTTCCCATCCTTCAGAGTACATCCTAGCTCAATGCTTTGCACTTTGCTTACAAGCCGAGGCCTTTTTTGTCACAGTAAACAGACAAAGAGAAATTCAAACCAAGCAGATGACTCTACTCACTGGCTATACATAGGGGTTTCTAAGAAAAAGGGAAAGCAATCCCAGCTAGTCTGAAAGCAAAAGGGCATTGCTTAAAGTCAATATTTCCCTCTTCCAGTTTGCATTGTCCTTAGACTTCCTTGTGTGAGGATCATTGTTAAATGAGAAAAGGATACAATAGAAAGCCACCAAAAATATGTAATGGACATACTTCCTTCTGGGTATTAATATAATCAATCAAGCAGCCACTTTAGTTACCTTGTTCATGATCTGTTTCCATTAGGAACCCACACCCAGGAGTTTGCCATTCTACTCACAGAGACTCCCTCCATAGCAAAACAGTGTGCAAGCACATTTATGTATTTTCAAGTGGAAAGCTACTACCACATGTTAGTGTTTTCCTTCTCAATATCTAGGTGTTGCAAGTGAAAACTTCTGTATGCTTCTGACTGGCTTAATTAGCTGATCATAGCAATAATCTCAGCTAAAACAATTCTCAGGAAAAGGACAGGAGGGAGCTGCTTTAGCAGAAATCAGGGAAGCTTTTCACTTAGCTACTACCCAAACAAGATCCAAGAAGAAAGAATGAGGGACTTTGGCTCAGCACCTTCCTGAAGTAGAAGGGATTTGAATTTTTGGAGAATAAAAGCAGGATTCTGAATAAAGCCTGATACCTCCTAATGCTACAGCAACTGCATCTAGAAAAGTTCAGACATTGTATTTTCGGGAGTCGTTCAGGTCACTGTACAGAAAGAGCACTACTGTAAATCTGAGACCAGAACCTATATTTAAATTCAGATCTTTCTCTCTCACAACATCCCGAAGTACTTTGCATTTACAATCACTTTGTAACAAGCCAAAATTTTTGTGAAGTGGAAATATTGTTAACATTTGCTCTGTTGTCTTAGCTTTATTTTTTTTTTCCCAGTGACTGAATGTCAGTCCAGTCATAAAAGATTTTTTTCCCTACCTCTTCTTTTTGATGGTGGCACCACACAGCCCGATATCCCCACCTCTCTGGTATATTCACCTCTACAAGCTAACTCATGTTTCTGTGCTGCAGCTGGAGGATGGCAGAGAATGAAGTTTTCTGTGGTAATCCGGTCAAAATTACATGCCCCCATTTCTTAATGTAACGATGCAACACTGAAAGCCCTGAACAAACCCTTATAGCAGTTACGGTTTAAACACGTTAAAAACAAAGATCCTAATGTATTTTAAAAGAATAAAATATGCATCACAACTATCTTGGTGGAATTTTACAGTGTCCATCACAAAGACTTTCCAGCTACAGATTCTTTTTAGTTCAGGTTTCAACTAAGCAAACTAAGTCATAGAAAGAGGCTGAGCATGTATCCAAAGAGCTTAGTCAATTAGTTTTGATTCTGTTCTATTTTTTACAATTTAAGACATGAGGTATGCATAGATCTTCACTGAAGCTACGATGGTCTATTTACATTGTTCTATAGATGAACAGAATCCCTTCGATGGTTTATTCACATTGTTCTATAGATGAACAGAGTCCCACATGTTTATTCAGTGCAGGACTGGCTTACTTCAGTAGACTAGCACATATTAACAAATTGAAAAGGAATGCAGCAGCCCATCTCCTATAAACAACACTTGGCTATTTAAGCCTACACTGCACTAGAAATAGACTTATATCTCACAAACACCACCAAATGTCAGAGCATATCATTGATTCATTGCATGCTATATTATTTTTCAAATCAGATTTTACATGCCCTTTACTATATAAAGCTGGAGAAATATTCTCATACACATGAAACATTTCTACACTGAGGAATTATACTACTTTTAAACCCATTTACAGACTACACAGTGAAGGTCAAACTATAAGGCAGAAGATTCAGATTTTGATTTGGGTCTTGCTCGTGATTCAGTGACTGACCTCAGACACACTCCCTAGTGTTTGTTTTTAACACTGTCTTGCACTAAGACTTCACTGGCTCTACTTTCATTTGTCCTATACCCTCCCCTGTTGCTGTCCCTCACATCTCCTGCTTGCTTAAACATTATCTCTGGAATATTGTCTGCTCCAAGATGGATAAGGACCAACAACCCCAGTATCTCCTAACTCTCACCCAAACACTGTTTACCCAGGTGAAGGTCATGTGAAGTCAGGTCTGATGTCTGCAAACCTTCCTTCAAATGCTGCCTTCTTTTGGCCAGGTAAGGACTATAATCAGTTTTAGTGCCTAGACGTGTAAAGATGGTTCAAGTAGAAAAAATAAAAATGTTTGATGCAGGCAGACAATATAACCTGTCTAATCAATCTATTTTGAAATACCAGTACAAGACATATTTTGGACTGTGCAGTTTTGCACACAGAGAATCTGCTCTGATCTTTTATGCTTCCTCCTCTAGTTAAGCTAGGTTTTTCACACCGACAGCAGAGCTATTGTTTGCATGACATTAAATGCTGGAGATGGATGCTGTCTCTTGGCAATGAGTGGAAAATCTAAGCAGAAGCAATGAAAAGATATCTTTACAGTGCTCTTGGTCTCTTGTTAGTCATTCAGCGTAGAGGAATTCAGCACAGAGGAAACACGCTGGGTGAATATCAGTGTTCCCGGCTCTGGCTGAAGAAAGAAAAGCCCTGCTGAAAAACAGAGTAAGGGCACTGAGCACGACAGCCTCCAAATTTTCCACGTACTCCAGTGAAAACCTTCCTGACAGCAAAGTCCCAGCAGCTCAGGTGGGGTTTATTTGGGAAATATACAGTTTTATGCATAGAAGAGTAAGTTGAGATGTTTGGTGTCAGGTTGTGTGGAAAAATCTTATTGCTCGGAGGGATTTGTATTTAGATTAAGCTTTGTAGCCTGCAGAAAGAAGACAGTCAACAGGCTGGAAAGTAGAGTATCACCCGGACCAGAAGTTCTCCAGCTTTTTATAACCTCACTTGAGAACGGTGTCCATGATCTGTGTCTGACTGGATCCCAGGGAGCCAACACAGGCTCTTTGTGCAGGCACAGCTCTAAGGCATTGCATTCACTTAGAGACTTCACCAGAAAATGGTTTGCTCTTTGACTTAATCAGTGTTCTCTCTAGAGAGACAGCGAAACCTTTCCCAGATGAAGCACCATTCAACCTTCTACGAAGTAATTCACAGACCACTTCGTATCCCAAATGTGTGTGCCCAGCCGCTGTGTGTGCAGCCTGGCACTGCGAGGGGACAGGAGCCATCTCTGAACTCTGCCAGAAACTAACTCCCTCATCATCTAACAAGTGCACAGGGCTTCACAGCACTCTTCCTTGCACTGGCTTTTAGGTAAAGATCTGAGAACATACAGAACATGAAAAAGCCATAGAACACAAGTAACTTAACACTAACCAGGCTTATCGCAAAAGCATCTGATCTATTTGGTTTCTAATCTAGAATTCACACCTCTTTCAATTCAGAGGCCAAACAAAAAGAGATTGGCCAAGGCACAAGACAGCTGTAATCTCCCTGCTCTAAACAATGCAGTGAAGATGACACTCTTCTGACTGATGTGTTGTGTAATGACCTCTTGCGTGTAATTCTTCATGCAATTAGAATTAAAACTGCTTCATAAAATGCATATTCAGTATTTAAGCCCTATGTTTTCTTATTTGCTTATAAAGAATGTGATCAGCCAGCTGAGGTGGCTGAGGTTTTGCTTTTTTTGCAGGACCATCCATTATGAATGTTACTTACAGCATCTGTATTTAACTTTATTCTTGCTGGCAATGGAGATAAAAAAGAATTCATATTTTAGCTGTTTGTAGATGCTAAAAAATAGAATTATTTGGCTATAGAATAATGATCTGACAACATAGATAAAAACTGTTTCCTGCATGATTTCAAGAACTCGGGGAAGAGGTGGGAGGGCTTTAGTGAAATTTTTGCAGCTCTTAAAGAAGATTGAACTTAAGCAGAGGTTGTCAAGGATTTGACTTCCAGAAATAATTACTGTATTTCTTTTAGGAAAGAGGAAAATCTTCTCTTTTTCTTTTCTGTCACTATTACAGTTTATTATTACATATGACCTTTTTGTCATACAAAATTTTTCTGGTAAACCACAATTATGTATGACTTTGGCTTTTAAATGAAATATAGTTGTTTAATACATTTTTTCATTACATTTTAATTGAATAGATTCTAGTGGTCACTGAATATTGTATTTACTAAACAATGGAATATTAAAATATGCACAAAAATGCTACTGCGCACGAACGTTTCTGTGGGAGATCTGAAGATGCACTAATTTGGCATCAAAGCACCAGATTGTGAGCCACTTGGCAAATTTTATATTGGACAAGCAAGAATATGAAGTTTTCTGGAAGAAATAACTTTGAATAAATAAAGCAAATTATATACACAAGCCAATACTAGTCAAGGTGCTTCCTTCATGAAGCACATTCCCATCCATACTAGTATACTTAAAACCACAAAGGATGCACATGAACATAAAACCAGACAAATGCATTTACCAATCAGGTTCCAGGTCACTGAACAAAAGATGTTGCCATCGACATATAGTCACTGGGCTATAAAGAGAGATGTATATAATCTTAGTATGATTTCCCACAGGCAGATAGCTTTATTTTGCAAAACCCATTGCATCACAAGACCTTATGTCAAGATTGCCATGTCTGTAAGGTAACAACTGCCTAATAGGTAACAGATTCAAAACTTTATTTTTTTTTTTACCTCTAGAACTCTCCAAAAGCACACAGAGGAATATTAATGGAAAGTCAGCACCCCTGCCTTTTTGGGCACTACTCCCTTAGTTATCCATCAAGTGCAGCATGAGTAGGAAACTGCAGTGCAGCTCCCCAAGACACTACAGAGAAAGAGAGAGATCCATCAGAGAAAATCACATCAGATTATCTGCAGAGCATAAATAATAGAGCCAGGAGGGCTCTGTTTACCTTCATTTAAACCACCATGATGCCATTTGATGGAAACCAGCTGCTCTGGTTGTGTTCTTCACACTCTACCCAACCCTGCCACAGAACATGCATGCAAGATCCAAGTTTGTGATGATCTTAGGACTTATTTTGTTTTCAGTAAATTTCACATTCTATGTAGATTGATATTCCTGTAATTAAAAAAAAATATTCACTATCAACAAGTCTCTCACTTGGACATTTGCATGAAATATAAACTAATTTCCAAATGCTACATCAGAACTCCTGGTAGTAAAATACAATCTTTCAAAATATATCTGCCCATTTCACAATCTGAGCACATCTCTAATGATACTCCATCTCTAGTTATTCAGAAATTTGTCATCAAACATAAATTCTTTTGGCTTTCTTTACCAGAGGAATCACTGCATACATCACAAATCAAAACATCACTGGGTAATTCATAATGCTGAGTTATCAAGTAGCTGATATAAAGCAACGCATGGATAGGACTACACTAAGCTTAGAGAAGAGAGGTATGAATGTCCCTTTCCCATTAATAGACTGCCATTATTATTGCCCTTATTGATGCCTAGCATCAACAGGATCACAATTCCTTTTTTTTCTGGGGGGAGTAAATCAAGATTGGTTTAGATAGAGCCTTGGTCTCAGTTGAGATAGGCAGGTCCCTGTGTCTTTGAAAACCTGTTCCCTGAGCTGTCCCAGGAAGGCTGGTAGAGTGCCCAGCCCCAATGGTTCACTGCACCTGTCTTCCCACATGAAATAATTGCCTCCTGCACTGCCTAGGGACCCCCTGGACCTGGGAAGACCCAGCAGCACACTGAGCTGGCAGGCAGTGAGCTACGTCACACATGCAGTCACTTCGGAGCCAGGCTGCCTCCCTGCTTGCTTCTTTGCTGAACATGCAAGAAAAATGGACATCTTGCTGTGGAAATCCTCAATTCCAGTGCATCGAGCAGTCTTGTACTGTAGAGTCCTGCCAGAAAGCACACAAGCAGTGCTTCTGCCACCTGGCAGAGAGCCACTGTGAAGAAGCAAGATGTCCAGCCAAAAGAGGTATCAGCTTTACCCTCAGAGCAGCAGGGTTTTTGATGAGAGCCATATTCCTCCTAGGCCAGGAAATGCCCAAGAACACTATCCTTTCCTCCTGAGACAGCACAGCTGCACCTTGTTTTCCAAATCAAATGGAGTCTGGCTCAAAAAGTGATTATCATGCTAAATCTTCCCAGGAGGAAGGACATTTTTTAATTTATAGAGGGATAGCAAAACATACCAAACAGAAAAGATTCTATGCAAACATGTTTATGATTATTTTTCTAGAGCATGCACAAAAACTGTTGTATTTGGCAATGAATTTAACAGTCCTGTGTATTGTTCCACTCTTTACCTTTAAATAACAATCCTAAATGAATTAGCTGTTTTGTTTTATCTGTCTGCTCCATGATGCTTCTGCAGGAAAAACAACCACAGGTATGTGCACCTCCCATATTTGCACAGGGTAAAAAGCAGGAAAACCCACCCTTAGGAAACACAGCCTAACATACCCCCCAAATTAAGAGCACTGAGCAGGACTGCCCTGTCATTTTATTTTTTATTTCCAGGGCCAGGTTCAGGGCTTTTTTTGTACACAAACAAATGAAAAGAGTCCCAGATGCAGAAAGTGCACTGGCTCTGGCAGCAGACAGTAGCTGCAAGCTGCTCACCTGCTCACTACTGCTAAGTCTCTATAGGTCCCATCTACAAAAACCCACACAGAACTTCCAGGAAAGATGTATTGTTTTAGATGGGCTATGTAGCTTTCTAGTTTTCTTTCCCCTCTTCTCCATTTTACATAATTCCTGTTAGTACTGAAACAACTTCAGGCTTATGTTCTAAATCCAGGGACTTCTGTGAAAGTTTTGACCCGAACCTGCGTATAAACCTTGTGAATCCAAATGTGTTTTCTATTCTATTACTACCAGGGTCTGATTTTTCCCTCTAGTCAAGTCTTACATTTTACTGTAACCTTTATAAATAATTATACAGAAATGCAGGATTTGTTTTATACATTCAAACATTTCACTCTCAGCTGCTTCAGACAATGGGTGGACCACTTGTGCTGAAAGTCTTCTGCTTCTGCTGCCTTCTCTTTCCCAGCATCACCGACGGCACGTTTATATCCTGAAGCAAAGGACTCTGCTGATTCCTAGGTGTGATCTGAGATGGTGAAAGTGCTCTCCGTTATCTAAGTGCCAAAATCCAAACCCAATAAAACCAGAGATCTAAACATAGCTCAAAAGCAACTTAACAAACCAGGATCCTATGGAGAGCTGCTCCGTCTCCAAAGGATTTATGGCTTTGCCTGCAGGCCATGAAAAATATATAATGGATCAAGAAGATAAACACAACTATGATGACATCAAGGCTGTACTTTTAAATCCTATTCTAAAGTGTCCTACATGCAAACCTAGTCACTGTAATTCCTACAAGAGGTATTGACTGGTTTATAGACTTCTAGAAACATTTTCTATATTAAACAAAGTTAAACTTTTCACCTTGTCCTATAGCTGTTGTGTTATGATTCTTTTCTGAGTCTTTCCTTTCAAACTATTTTGTGCAAGTTGCAGACAAAGGTATTATATACGTACAGTGGAAATAAAGCACACTTAGAATAATGGAGCCATATTCTGCACACACTTACTCTACTGTAAATCCCGAATAACTCTACTAAGCTTAACAGATTTTAACTGAATTTATAATGAAATACAGAAATTGTCCTGTGCTTCTACTGATTCAGCTTCAAAGTCATTTACATATGACCTTTTCTGAGCACAAAACCATTTCAGATGGTGTTACCTAAGTGTCTTGTTATCTACAATGTATGACTTCAGTTAAAAAACAATAATGTTAATAAGCACAGTTTCTGCTTCTTCGATCTTCAATATTGCTGGAACAACAACAAAAAAGATTTGGTTTTTTGAAAGCTCTACAATATTATCTTCATTTCTGATCCTGTTCTCTATCTCAAAGAATCACAAAACGTACATCTAGAAGAAACTTACTAGGTGATATAGATAGCTCCCTGCAAAATAACATTGTTTTTCTTTATTTAACATTGTTTTCTCCAGCATCCTCTCAAATGTCCCTAACAATACAGCTTCTAGCGCTTCTCAGGAAACTACATTCTTGCCACAATCTCGGGCACAGCAAGTATGCTGACCTTGGGACTGTGAAATAACAGCCTAGTCAGGAGTATTATCTGACATGCTTAGAGAAAAACAGGAATGGACTAAACAATCCGCAAACCCTCAGCCAAGACCAGGCCCTTAACGTGTACCTGAGACAATACTACCAAACATCTCAGAAATCTGACTGCTTTGTACTGCCCCCATTTTCAACAGTGATAAAAATTAGGATGGGCAGCCAAAAAGGCAAATCTGCTGATGCAATCATAGCAGAGACCATGGCAGATACACTGTAAGGGACAGTGGTAGCAGCAGGTCTTTTCTTCCCAGCAGCAGCCATTACAAACGAGGAGAGAGAGGAGGAGAGTGACAGATTAGGTAAGGTAACACTTCTTGAATGTTATGGTATCTTTATTTTTCTAGATAACTTTGTGTTAACCAAAGAGAAGATCATCATGCAGAATGCAGACAGTTAGTAGTGGCAGAGAAAGAAAGCCACTTGCAGCTTCACCAAGAGCTGCTGGGTAAAAAGCCTCATCTTCATTTACACTGAGGTCGTTCAGAAGGAAGGAGACTTTGTATAAATGAGGACTTCTCCCAGACCATGCAATTATACATTGCTCTAGAAATTATTAGGTTATTTGCTGTGAATCTGAACATGTCACCTTTGCCTTAACATATATTTTTCTGTAAATGTCAGAATGTTTATGTATCAGCAGTCCTATTTCTCTGATGTTGCCTTTCAATAATATCCGAGTGTTGTCCTGTTGAGCTGCTAAGGAGCATGATTCACAAGAAATGCTCTTTTAAAACTAGCTGATTCTTAAATATTTTTTAAGAGATTTTTATGACTGTAAGGCTATAGAGAGTAAATGACCCTTTAAAAAAGAGCTCAAAATGTGGCACTTGATTAATGATAGAGTGGTCGAGCGTCACTTACCAGCCTTGGATAATAATATTCAAGCCCTTTCAGTCTTTTTCCATGACAAAATAATTTCATGCTACTACAAACCAGTGTGCATTACATACTGGCTTTACCCCTTCACTTCAGCATTTGCTTTTACCAAGCTATTTAATTTGGTCTTGGCATTTATACACCACAGGAAACTATTAACCCATGGAACATCACTGATCTCCTAATTAAATGCAGAGTTAATTAACACTGCCTTTATAGCCTTGATTAATTACAACAAGTTGGCTTTTATCTTCCTTCCACATCCAATACAGGGAAATTTGAGGGATGCATGTTTACCCCATTAAAATCACTCCGCCTGATCAATGCCTCCAAGAGACGGCTCTCCATTAGGAAGAGGAACAGGTTATTTCCACAGCAGCGTTCATGGCTCTTGCAAATACCTCTTCAAGTCCTCCAAATACAGATGCTTGAGCCAAACAGAGAATAGACAGAAAAAAGGTGCCTCCCTTCTCATCACCTGACTTTACACTTACTTTCTCAAGTCCTAGCAGAGTGAGCCTAAAAGCTCCCTGACACACCAAGAAGCAAGCAGGGCTTGGGAAAAGGAAATGGGAGATTCTCCTAGCCAAAACACAACACACCGCTTGAACACCAGTGGGAGAACTGTACCTATGACAATTGTAAGTAAAAGAAATACCCACAACTAGTCGCCCACATGTGAGTTAAGAAATTAAAGTCTGGAACCGGGCCATTGCGTGTCTCCATTTAACAGCTTACAAATGAAGGGATTTATTTACTACATCTGACAGCATGCTTACAATCACACAATTGATTTAGGACTGTAGAATCATTTAGATTGAAAAAGAGCTTTAAGATCATCAAATGCACCGTAAACCTAACACTGCCATGTCCACCAGTGGAAATACATTCCATTTCAATTAGTTATTGTTCTTCTTCTATTTTGTAAAACCACTTAGAGGCCCCAGCTGCAATTGATGGCTGATCATATAGGAACTACAACCACAACCAAATAAACCTTATCTATGCAGAGAACTGATGCTGCTTTAAGTTGGGGTCTTTCTACACTAAGTTAGTGTGCAATATTTGGAGTGTGAATTTACAGCCCGCACCAGGCTTTTTCATGGTCTCTGTGAAAGTAGAGTAAGTAACTGTAATGTTTATTTTATACTAAGGACAGTCATAAAGAATATAGTACCAAGTAGCTAAAGAACTGTGCATTCACATCCTGGCTAAGTATGCACTAATTTCTTCCATTCATCAATGTACAAGCTAAAGAGTTGGTGCAACCCATGTTTCCATTTATGCTTCAGCAAAGTTAAAACCAGAAACACTAATAGGTTCAGGTAGGATCAGGAGAGCAGCGCCCTGTATTCCAGCAATCCATCTGAAGATCAGCATTCAGCTCTCCTCCAACCCAGCTTCTCAATACTGCTCTCCTCTGCACCAAAGCTCAGTGTCCTACCCTGGGGCTCTGGTGTCCAGCCCTGCTCCCTGATTTGCTCACCCACTTTCCTACCTCTTCAGGGCTTGCTGCAGCTTGGTGATGGCCCCAGCCATGGACCAGCAGAGCAGCCTGCTTCCTGCATGCCTCTTGACTTTCCCCTGAACTGCCCCATGATGATCACAGGCAAATAAAGGAATTTCCATTTTAGTGAACTTAATTATCTTTGATTTAAGTCTTGTCAAATGCTTTTTCCTCTTAGTTATACTAATGGCAAATTCCAGGAAACCATCAGTTAAAACTGAGGAAAGTCTGAGTGGTCATTTGATCTGGCTGGAGACACAGACTGACTGGGCAGGACAGTCCTGGAAAACTTGGCCACGTTTGAGCATTCTACTCAAAGTTTCAGAACACTGTTTTGTCCCAGATTTTCATTCCGGTTATGCAAGTCATTGTTCCTGGCCCTGTGGAAGTAGGGTGAGATGGTGCCCCAGGCTAAGACACAGACCCTTGCGTGGGTATTATGCATCACTTGGCCTCCAACCCAGGACATGTTCCTCTCCTGACACCAGAGACAGGCTATGGGGCCCGGTGCAAGAAGTGTGGCCCTCATGACATCTACTCTGCTTCCCAGGCTTAAAAGCAGGGAATAAAAGGAGAATAAAAGCCCTGCAAGTATTTAACAGGAGAATCTTTCTGTCACATCGTGTCAGTACAACCTCAGCCTTTTGACTGATTGATGCCTGTGGAAAACCGTCAGCAGGAATACCAATGCAGAGATACTTATCCTCACCATGTCTAGCAAAGCTGTTAACCAGAGATATGCTTCCTTGTTATGTGTAAGACAGACTTACAAAACTAAGTGTTTAAATACACATTACTGTTCTTATTTGGATACAGTTCAGATGAACCGAACAAAAGCTTTTTAAAAAATAAGATAATATACTAAAATAATACTACTATTTTTTGGAAATGTCTATTCAAAACTGTAAGAAATGATTGCCAGAAATATTCACACACCAGCAGTTCTGTCATTTGGGCACATATTTTATGGGTTTTTTTGAGACTAACTCTTTGCTCTATTTTTTCTGCTTGGCTTCTCTCATGAGCCTGGCTGTTATTTCCTTGTGCCCTACTCTCTCTGGTCAATTACATCGTCTTCTCATCTTCCTCCTTGCTATACTTGAATGTCCTTTTCTGGGGTCATGTCTTCTCCTTTTGGCTCACCTTCTCACTATTGGCTTCGCTTGGGTGTTTGCTGAAGAAAAGCTTCCCCTTACTATGGGACCTTTCTGCCAGTGGATCTCTGCATTTCCCTCTGCTCCCCTCCATGGTGCTGCTCTTCAGCTTTGCCTTCAGGAGCTTTGGGAAGCTTAATTAATGAGTGTGGATGGCATCATTTTGACAAGTGTGAGGCAGTTTATGTAAGATGGAAAGATGTACTTTTGCAGGATCAAAGCCACTGCAGGAGTAAAGCCGCTTCTCAGCCTGGAAGCAGAACTCTTTCCAAGAGAGTTTTTGTGCCTAACTGCTTATAATGCTCTATTTTGTAAATTAAAGTAAAGTCAAATTCTATTATATGAAACCGTAACACCCTCCCAGCACACCAGCTTTGAATTACATGCTGAAATCTCCTGTTGCAACCACTTGAGTGACAGGACAGGACTGGCTATAAAGTCAGCTGGCGGCAGTACAAGGACTATTTTGGTTGCTGGAAGCAGCTAAGTCCCATTAGTGGCGAGGCTATCCAAGCTTCCTTGCTTTGGTGCTCAGCAGACTGCCTTGGGCACGGCAGAGCTCTGCCCCACGCCTGGGCTCCCACTGCAGATCCAGCCTGGGGGCTTCTGGGGCTCCTCAGCTGTGCTGTGTTCCCTGGGAGGGCTCCTGCAGGGATGCTGCCTACTGCCATGCATGTCCCTAGGAGCCTACTGCAGACCCAGGGGTAAACAAAAAGTTAAGAGAAAATTGTCTTCAAATAATGCAATTGATCACACCCACACCCAAAAAATGGAAATATTTATAAACAATTCTGCTTTTATTTATATAGTTTCTGTGACTCAGCTCTGTCAGGCTCCATCTGTGCTTTCCCAGAGACCATCCCCCTTACGTCACACTTACTCTCAGCCTGTCATTTTTCAAAGACTAAGGGAGTGTAATTTTGTTTATAGCCTGAACAAACTGTAAGCATGAAGATATGTCACTCATCAAAGATGACATATTTATCTAATCTATTATAACATTGTAACAGAGGGATAAAAAATGCAGAAGTAAGTAGTCAATGGTGCAGAAAAGATCCTACGCCTGTGCCATAATGTCTTGAGGTGTTGCTGTCAAATACTGTTTCTTACTGGAACTGAGCTGTGGGTGATGAGGCTACTGTGAAGAAGAGGGTCAGAAGAGGCCAGTCTGTTTCCCTGAATGCCCAACGGAAGGACAGCGTGGTGTCTCGCCGAATCAGTCTGGTCCTTTGTGCAGGAGGCTTTAATTTCCTGCCCTTATTCTTGCACATGGCCTGCATTTCAGGTACAGGATAGCATTTCTACCCACTCTTTAAACACCATTTTTACTGATTTGCTCTGCTGTTAGATAGGAAATGGTGCAGAGTGTTTCCTGCAGATTAATGGCTCGATAGGAGCAAATGGTGGTCCATAAGTAAGGTAAAGGATATTAACCCCAAACAGTCAATAAATCTTTAGGAAATGCCCTGACCTCTGCTGGTTATTGCTATTAAAAATGGAAAAAAACCCTCATGTATTTTTTCTCCATGACATAGCCACCACTGGTATGTGTAGAATATATATTAGCAAATCTTTTGGCTCTCTCTCTGTACTGTAGTCATCATAATTTGCTATTTTGAGGGAAAAATGTGCATGTGTGCTGGGAGGAGCAGGGGAAGGAAACCATTATAGCTTTGAAAGCCACAGTCAGAAATTAAGACTGGTTTTCATTTTCTAAAATGTCTTTACTTCCCTATAGCATCAGTTTCTTAAATTTTACGGTTGTTTAAAACTTTAGGCTCCAGTTCTCTGAGCCATTTACTTCATCCCTTCCCTTGGGTAACTCCTATTATTTTTATCTCAGAGGATTCACCAGAATATGACTGTGTTGTGTTTGTGTGGTGTATGCGTGTGTGCGGAGGAGGAAACGAGAACAAAAATGCATCATCGACATTCGAGAAAGATGGTATGGTACTAATAACCAGCAAGCAGCTCTGAATGAATACAGTAACAGACAAAGTGGGCAAAACTACATCTTTGATAGAAAAGTGGGTTATAAAGTAGAAGAACTTAAAAGGAAGGTGACTGTCTACTTATTACTTGGCGCTTTTACTGATGTCTTTGCCATGCAACCTTTTCTCCTCTCTGCATTTCATTGCAGTATGGAATTCTCTTGTCAATCTGCTTTATGGACATTTTATTTACATGCTTTTAAGAACCTCTCAGAAAGCACTTCAGTTTATATGAAGGCTAATAAGATTTCAGCACCTTGTGTCCTTGTCCCTCATAAGACATCACTGCACAAACTGTTCCAAGGAATACTTAGAGGGGACACCATGCCATTGCCATAAATGTAACGGCAGCAGATGGAAAAATTGAAACTATGAAAACATCGTGACACAAATTAATTAAACAAGGTAGAAGAATTTTTAACAAATGCTATCTCGCTACACAACCCACCAGTATTTTAAAGATAATGTTGCCATCTTTCCATCAGTCAGCAGTAGATGCAATAATCTTTGGATGAGCTCCTCTGCCTTCTGGCAGACTGTTGAGAAGGAGATGCAGGCATGACCAATGCCTGAAGTGAGACTTGGAGAATGATGAAGGAACAGCGTAGTCCAGTCCCAATTTAAGCACTGATGATATACATTGGAAAATACCTTCTCTTTAAAAGCTTTGGTAGAAACATTTTAGATTCATTGGCAAATGCTAGGTGTGTATTATTAAAGAGACTTTAGTTACAGGGCCAGGGAGAACTGTGAGATTTAAAAGATCTGGTTCTGTTATTTATAGGTGGAACTAAATTGCAACACATGCCACTCTTTCAGTCTGTTTCGCTAATCCTCTTCTCTGCTTTCTCAACATTATTCACAAGTGCTGTTCACTGACAGTAAAGCATGGTCTTTCATGGACTCAGTAGTCCTTACATTCCCAGGGACTTGTAAACCACAGATTGAAAATGGTTAATCTCTCACTCTATAGAGACCTTGCATAAGCCATGACTGCAGCACGATCCCTCATGGTTTCCTTAAAGAATTGCTATTCTGTGTGATCAAGCTCCCTTTGCACAGGAGGTGATGCACACCAGCGACACCACTGCCTTGTTAACCTAATCCTCTTCCTCTCCATTGCAGAAGGCCACTGTTTTTACCACACTTTGTACACACTGACCATCAGTTTAAGTAATTCACCAGTTTGAGGAAGCTGTTGACTTCACTCTTCAAACCTGTGTTTTCTGTTTTTGCAAACCAGACCTTGTTCTTGTGATCCTTTCTACCATTGTAACTCCATTAATAAGTTTCTTCAGAAAGTCTATAAAAGTACTGGGAGATAACAAATACCCTGTCTACTGCCATTCACTACCTTGAACCAGTTGCTTAGCCTGTGCAACTTGTGAAGACCACTGATCTCACCATACCTGGGATGTTTTGGGAAGTCAGCCTCATCTATCTCCCATGATTCCAGAACATTGCTTTAAGAACTACAGTGTGCTTTACTAAAGCAGACCAAATAGCTCACAGTTGTCAAGTCTTGACAGTTCCAGGCAGTGAGCAGTGGCCCGTTCCTCAGACACGCTCCTCTGAACTGTGAATCTTTTGAGAAGTACTTAATTTCACTGATTAGCCATCTATGGTGACTTGTGCAGCTTAGCAGCTCGTCTTTCTTAGGTTCTATTTGCAGAACAGACTTTCTTCACCCTTTATTTTTTTTTTATTTGTGTGTATTATATAGCACATGTGACTTTCTGAACAGACCAGCTGCTCCTCCTACGGATCATCTTGCTCAGAGCCATCCACTTTTTGGACTTTTTTTTTCCAGTGATTCCTAGAAGGTACTCTTGGCTTTCTCCAGTACAATGCAATCCTCATTATCCTCCTGCTTGTAAAGGTCTATGTTTTGAATACTGAATTGTCTTCAGGGTGCCTTTCCCTGAGATCATCAAATGTTCAGCATTGGTGATCTAGAGTCTGCCTCGTAGTACTTCCTTCTTAGTCCTTGAATACCTTTCTTGGCTTGAAAAATAAGTTTTCGGGGAAGAATCACTCTTGATTGCAGATGGAACATCTCAGGTTTATTTTCAATTTAGCTTGAACATTCTAATGCCCATGTAGATGCTGTAGTAGAGGCTTATAAAGAGGAACAATCTATTTCTTTTTAGGTTTTGGTTCCACATCTGCACTTACTCCTGCAAACTGTCAGCATCTGGATAGTCCAGTCAGCACTCAGTACACAAACATTTACCTCAAACTATTCTCTAGATCCCTACCCCCATAACAGAACCACTTGGTCTCCTGAAGCATACAGATGATATGAGTGGGTTTCATATGACTGAAACACACAACAGACACAGAATAGCTAGACTGCGAGCTCCTTTAGCACCTTCAGAGCTCTTTAGAAACAAAATCTGTATGTGAGAGAATCTGTATGTGAGAGAATCACCGGGTTTTAAGAGAACACTGCTTATTAACTCCAAACAACACTAATTCATAACAAAAATATAAATTAAGAAAACATACTTAAAATTCAGAGAGACATTACAAAATAAATCAATCAAGATATTTGTTATGTATAATATTCCTCTGTATAAACTCTTTGCAGAAGCATCTAGTTCAGAATAAGCGTGAGTTTTATAAAAGGTAAAACAACAAAAATTCTTAACTTACATACCCTATGATAAAAAAAACAATTAGAGGAGCACTGGGCAGAGAGACAAGCATAGAATCATATGGCAAACCAAATACATTATTTATTACTTAGCAGAGCTTCTGTAACATAATTCTCTACATTGACTTATTTATGAAGTGCAGTAAGAAAGAAAATGAATTAGTGTGTGAATAAAATAAGGTTCTATATCCAGCTAATATGCTAGTTAAAAATGAAACTAACAAACATGAGCTAAAAAGGTGCCATAATGTTTTTAGCCACGACTTGGGAAATACTAACATAAATACATCAAAGCAAATGAAGGACGGTGCATATGGCAACTGTAAGAGACGATACCCAGGGTCTGGTTTCTCAAACCACCAAAGGGCTTGAGTGTTATAGGCAGCAGGAATGAGAGCTTCCCTTTGCATGAAACTCATCCTCCTCCTGAGCATTCACAGCAAACCATTCACACCATTGCCAGGCTTGGCATTGAAAGAGCTTTGGGTTGGCACCACCAACACTGAGCTACAATAATCCTTTAAATTAAAATTTGCCACCAGACAGCAGGAAGATGACTCAGAATGCAAGATCCTATTCTCCACACTTGTCTGGCCATGAGACTCTGCTGGCACCATCACTGGTGATATCGCATGAGCGCCAAGTCTAGTGGTAGTTTCTCTGACACAAAGCCTTTTGCGGACTCACAGGAGGCAAAGGAGACAAGCTGAATAGCAGCACTGAAAAATATCCTCTCTCTTCTTTAAATCAGAATCAGAGTGTCAGTACAGTATCTGTGACTCTCCTGGAGAGCAGCTTTATGGTTTCCTGCTGTCTGGTATTGGATTTCCAATTCTACAGCTGAAGTACCTCAGATTGCCTTACACAGCTCACTGAAATGCAGTGTAATGCCCAAAAGCTGTACTTCTCTTTCTATTTTATCTCAGAAATGGAAATTAATCCCTATTACTAAGGCTGCCGTCACAAGTCTCTGAATCTTGTGTTTCAACACACAAACTACAGGTACCCTTTGGTGCCTTCACTTGTCACTTCATATCCAGTTAATGGTGTTCTAAGTTAGTGTAAGTGTATAGAAGAATATTCTAGTTTGCTAAGTCTTAAGTAGAATGAATCTTTAAAGTGATGATGCAAAGAATACTGGAGTGTCACTGATGAGCATACAGTTAAATATTTTCTTTTCTCTGTTATTTATTTCACACACTAAACCATAATAAATTTGCTCTCATTTTTTGCATTTCCTACTTTTCAAGTCAGTAGCTTTCATTCCTTCTCTAAATCTCACTTTTTTTAGAAGTGACAAGTGACTTCTGCTTGAGTAAACTGGAACTTAAAAACTGATTGGAGATGTGTTAAAGGAATGAAAACTTTACAGGTGAGTGGAGAGAAGAGTGTCACAGGTGTTTTATCAGTTTTAAAGAGTGGTGGTATGTGGCGTCAATGGTTTTCAACAAGATAGAGAGGAAGACTTGGAGTGCAAAGAGCACGCTGAGACTCTGCTGTTCTGTGGCCTGAAAAGAACAGCCTCTATGGCTTGATCTGTCAGCTTGCTCTATGTTGGCTTAGTTCCCGCATTACCAGCAAAACAACTGCCTAGCAACACAGCTCTTCCCACAACATTTCCTCACGCATGTTGTGTGCCCAGAAAAAAAAGTATAGCACCTAATATGCTCTCTGGATAATCCCCTTATTTGAGAGCTATATTCAGCCCTCCGTACACACTGGAGCTGTAACTAGCAAGGCAATTGCTAGTTTGACAGACAGAGCAGGCAAAGTCAAACCAGTGCTGTCTGTGCTGCAAGCTGTGCAGTAACGCTGTGAGCCCTGAACAGGTTATCAGTGCATCAGACAGACAGCAAACTTGCTGCTTCCCTCCACCATATTTCCCCTAACAAAGGCAGGAAGCCATGACTCTTAGCAAAAAAAGTGCAGATATCCTTCCTATTGAAAACTCTGTTCTGCGAACAGCAAGGGAGCTCTCTAGCACACACTTTGCAACTGTCAGGAGAGTCCGACTGAAGGCATAAATAATTCAGTGCTTAAAAAAACAGCGCTGGTTTGAACACGTGAAGTTGTTTTACCAGTTACTGCCTTTAAGGAACATTTACTGTCATACAGTAGATTTACTAATAGTTACATTTTCGTATCTGGCATCCCAGCTGCAGCAGCATCTTGCAACAGAATATTTAAGCTACTTTCCTCACAGTTTCAGCACCAGTAAAAGAAAAAGATGACTTTAACCTTCCAGAGCTCTTTCTGAGCAATGTAATAAGAGGACTGCAGAACCTCCAAATCTGCCCACATGTTATCTGGAAGCACAAACCTTCTCATCCCTCCAAAAGATAGCACTGTTTGAGAAGCACTGTGAATAAGGTGTACCCAGCATAATTAAGACAGCACTCTTAATCAAACACTCAGAAATTAAGCCAGCAACTTACTTGCCGTCTTCATAACTTCCTCAGGAACATTGTCTTTTCAAATGAGTGTAACAGGAAATTGTGGTAATTACGGGTGAGCTGCGCGTCTGCAGCTCAAACCACCCACTGCAAAGTGCAAAGGCAGTCGGCAGTGGATTGGAAGCAACAACTGACAGCCGCCTCCCCTTCTTCTCGTACTTTGCATGTAGATGTTAACAGACGCCATGTGGAGAGAAGTTGCTTTAACAAAGATCCACATCAATATGTCCATGAAAAGGCTCTATTACTTACGATAGCTGTGTGCTCAGAATACCAATATGTACCTCCGTGAAGTGCCCCGAGACCTACAGATGTAAAGCATCCTCGTTGTGCTATCATTTGTTTCAGATTTTTTTCTGGAGAGGTGTTCACTGTCTTTATTAAAGGCAATACTCACCTTTTACTGCCTTCTGGTCATATAAGGATTAACTTGGACCTCTCTCACCTCATCTTTTGCTGCAGTGTGATAGAGAGGGTACTGAGAAGAGATGTGCATGCTCGTGCATCAAGTAGGTCCACAGACAACTCCACATGCCTTTGCGTTCTTGGCTGTGGCAGAACTTTGTCCACAGTAAATCAGGACCCTGCTCCTACCTTCCTTTAACAATAGGGATTCACAGGAGGGCAGACAGATAGCTGAAACCACGCCAGTGTCCCACAGCCTTTAAAACAGGGACTACAATCTCCTTTTTGTTTCTGAATTAGCATCTAACAGATGCAGAAAGCTGTCATTAATATCCAGCTCACAGAAATATGTGTGTGAGACTGAACTCATGGAAAAGGTCTGATAGCATCAGATATTGCAGGCAGTTTGGCATGTCTTCAATAACTGGATTGTCTTTACCAAAGTTTATATTTTCAAATCTGCATTTTTGTCAAAGTCAGTTTAGCACCCACCGGATGGTCAGATAAGGTAGAAACTAGCAGCAGAGCAATGAAATATTCATGCAAGTGGGTGAAATGCTGTTAACTAAGTTGTAACCGCAAGAACAAATCCTGCCTGCTCTGACACTTGAAAAATCTTCCAGGGATGGTGTGACTGGAAAAAACAGCAGAGCTGCAGAGGAGAGTAGTTGTACAGGATTGCTGACGGGCAGATCTATCCTGCAGAATCTGTGTTTTTGGGCACGAGCCAAGAAACTTGCAGAACGCCTTTAGGATCTCAGTCTCAGTCTGCAGGGTTAGTTAGTAGGGAAAAGTATTTGTTTGCAAGCTGAGTCAGCTCCCCGACATAGACTTCAGGAGGTCCTGCTTACGCAGCTACATGTCAGACTAAAATGTCACTGGAGATGCACATGTGAAAGGAAACATCTGTGCCAGCGACTAAAGCAAGTTAGCAATGCTCTCTAGCACAACACAAGAAAAACGGTGTAGAGATTCCCTGAAGGAAAAGTTTTGCCTAGCTTCAGTGAAATGCATCCGGTTTCTTTGCATTTTCCCCATCAAACACATCCAGTCTTTCCTCACTGCACCCGCAGGCAGTCTGAGCAGCAGTGTCTGGAAAAACATAGTTTGAACTTCTGTAGAATACCTGCCTGCACCAAAAGCACCTGCTATGCAGGTTATTTGATACCCTAGGTAATTTTGCCACTTTTTAAAGAACTTGCGAAGGTAAACAAAACGCAGCATCTTGCCTGCCCCCGCCCCCACCACTACCTCCACTATCATCTTATCAGCAGATAATGGCATCAGATGATTTGACAAGAATGGTGAATATTACTAGCTGACTGAAGGGAAAAGGCTGTCCCCTGACAAGTCAGATGTCTCTGCAATCGATTCAGAGCTAAAGGCCCTTTTTGCCCTTGACTTTGATCTTCTGTTTCTTTTCTGGGTTTTTCTTATTGCTTTAACTCTTACTGTTTCCTTTTCAAGTGGCTCTTCATTTCTAGCTTCCTAACTTCTCTCTTACTTATAGAATCATAGAATCATAGAACAATTTGGGTTGGGAAGGATCTTTAAACATCATCTAGATCAACATTTGTGCAGTGAATAGGGACTTCAACAAGATCAGGTTGTTCAGAGCCCCATCCAACCCGGTTTTGAATGTTTCCAGGATGGGGCATCTACCACCTCTCTGGGCAACCTGTTCCAGTGTTTCACCACCCTCACCATAAAAAATTTCTTCCTTGTATCTAGTCTGAATCTAGTTCCTTTTGTTTTAAAACCGTCACCCCTTGTCCTATCACAGCAGGTCCAGCTAAAAAGTTTGCCCTCCACTTACTAAAAAGATTTCTAAGAAGAAATAATATAAATGAAAACAAAATCAAAGGCCTTTTTATGTCTAGATTGTTTCTCCCTTCTTCTTTCCTTCAGTTCAAACCACATAACAACCTTTAAGGACTGCTCTCTCCCTTCTGCCCTTGCTCCCCCAAGGTTTTTTAAGTATAGCCATCATTTCTCTTTCTTCAATTTAAGACTTTTAATTCTTCTGTGGAACTTCACCCAGCTGCCCTACCCTCTTTCTCAGTCCGTCACTCTGGCCAAGGATGACCAATTATTTTGAGCTGTACTGGGTGCATGTAACTGAACGGCAATATGAGAGGGGGAAGAGGACCCAGCCGCTACATAATAGTGACTAGCTTCACAAAAGGACGTGCATGTTGCAACACCTGGCTCTAAAGAGACTGGCTTTTGATTTAACGTCAGAGCCCTAAACCTTTTATGAAACCCGCAACAGCTACAGGAGAGAGGCACCCAAACTATTACTAGCAAGGAATGCTTTCAGCCCAAGCTGTGGTGGTTATTTGTCTGACCAGCTGCCAGTAAGATCCCCTTGAGACACTAGATGTTATGCACCTAGCTCTTCACTACAGGCAAGCACTTGCGTCTTCTCTAATACTTAGACATGAGCTCTGTCCTGAAACTAGGCACCCATGCCAATGCCTCTTCACACACATTGTCACAGTCTCTACTACCAGAAAACTTCCAATTCTTAATAAACCACAGCTTGGTCCAGTATATGTAAGGTCCAAATTCATTTTTTACCTTCTTACAGGACACCACAAACCTATGTTTTCCTATCTAGATTCTCTGTCAGAAAATGGAACAAAACATTGCTGGCCTTAAATACATATTTAAATTTTCATTTGACTGAGAGCAAGTACCATACAAAGAACTTCCCTGGAAGCAGTTTAGTTTACAGAGAAGAGATGCCAACACAGCCCTAGAGGAGTTACCAACTTTGGCCTCAGTGTGGGATGGGATTCTCTTGATTCCTTGTATTGAACATACTGTTCTTTGCATTGAATATTTATACATTTACACAGAGTCCCTCCTTGACCTTGAGGTTTAAGCATTCACCTAGGTTTGAGGAAAACTATTTATTGGTAGGATATTTGATGTTAAGTATGCACAAGAGTGAAAGAAAGAACCCAAGTTTCTTTCCCTCCCCCAATCTAGATAAGTGGTCTAGTCATGAAGTGACTGTCTTTCCCTCATTATTTCATAAAACCTTCATTTTGCAATCAAAAAGATTAAAGTTGCCTCACCTGATAGCATTATGTAGCTAATTTAAGCATCCATAATAAATAAGTGTTTGAACTACTGTTTAATGGGGAAAATAAATACCTTGCACATTGAGCAAATTTATTGAATACCAAATGCACCTAGTATTACCAATGAGCTCAGTAGGTATTTGCTTAAAATAAAGATCTCAGGGTAGCTTAGCTACATACGCCAGGTAACAACGGACTGTACGCAAAACACAGTTAACTCCTGAGGGAACTTCAGTGCTGGAAAACCGACACACACAAACTCCCATTTGTGTTGTACAGGGGTTTTGAAGACATGAATTTTTATCTCACATGTCCAAATCTTTGTTTTTCTGATGCAATACTCCTGAGGCTAAATGAAATACTCGGCTGTTTTTCCTTGCTAGGAAATATATCTCTTCAAGGGATTAATGGCTTTTACCCACTGACATTTTCTCTTGGGATCCAGGCAAATGTTCAGATAAATATTGGTGAGATAAATATTGTTCTTGCTATCACTGATTGCATTTGGGTAATCTTAGGCCATTACCTGCCAATGGATGAATCCCTTCACTGCATTTATGAAACTATTTTCACTTGATGGGACACCTTTCTGTCTTCACCCAAACAAAGATAACTGCAAGTACAGACATTTTCTCTTTGGAAAAATTTTATCACTTCTCAGAATGAACAGATCTGCTAAAACAGATCTGCAATTTAGGTCTGTAATTTAGGTCTATAATTTACGTCTGAAATGAAGACTGGGTGGAGAGACAAATACCTATTGGATAATTACTCTATGAAAGTCCATTTTGATAAACACTGCCTGAAACAAAACCAAACCACGGTAATTTATGTTAAAATTATTGTTCTCTAGAACTGATAGTATCATCTATTGTAAATAGATGCTTAAGCAACTTTATTTTTTTAACTGAATAAGAAATTATTTTGAAGGTCAGCCTTTTTGTTATGCAAAGCTCTTTCTTCACACTAGCTGTTCTCATTAATAGACACATTCCTGAGCAACATTTTAAAAATACGGCTATTGCTTCTTATATTGTTTCTTTAGTTCAAATTATGTGGCTTCACTGTATGGGAACACACAAGGATAAGTTGAAACCAAGCATGGCACCAAATTGTCCTCTTTTTTTAAAAAGGGGAGCATTTTCATTACCAAGTGCCCTTTTTAAGGAAGAATCTCTGAACAATATTTGAATCACTGAAATGTTTCAGGACTATTCCTCCTCCAGTCCTCATAAAGATTTGTTCCTCACAGTATATTTGCTAGTTCTTTGCAAACTGTATGTCTGAAATCAATACTGGATGCTTCCTTTTCAAATTCAAAATTGATTTTAGCCAGTTAAAAGACAACATATAAACAAATCTTTGTCTTCTTCTTCGGCATATTTATTAACACAGCTGGAAATAATCATCCGTTTGGCAGGAATTCCCACAGTGCATCTTACAGAAAGAAAAAAAAGAAAACTAGGAGGACTATTGCTGTCCACTAGATTGATCCCAACTATTGTAAACTAATGGTTAGCAATCTAGCAGTCTAACTTGGGTTTTAGAAACGTGCTCATACTGACGTTGTGCTGCAAAAATATGTACAACACAAATTAAATCCCATTTATTTTATTTACTGCAGCACGAACACAAAATATGGAATCCCTGTCAGATTGCTATATTTCCAGTATTTCCAGCTGTGGTTTCACATGGCTGTAACTCCTCTTAGCACTCAGGGCAATCACTTAACTGCAGAATACATTTCTTTTATTTCACTTTGTTAGCTCCATATCTGTTTATCTTGACCTTATGCAGCTTATGTACAAGTTCAAAATCCATTGATTTAAAATATGTCTTTACAAAGAAATGGACCAGAAGGGTCGCACTTGTGTGTTTTGTTCTTCACAGAATTTCTGATAAGCTGTTTTCACTGGCAACGTAAGTTCCCATGTTTTTATGAATTCCTGGAGAATTGTGGAGGCTAGATGGGAGAGATGGAACCATCAATTCTGTCACACACTGTCTATAATGAAAAAATCCTTAAATGTAGTCCTATTCACTTGTACTTTACAGAAACCAGTGCAAGTCATGGCATTTCCCAGGTTTCTTTTGAGTACAAATTCACTTGACAGACAGCTTTTGTTGGTTGTGGGCAATTTGTAAAAACTCATTGAAAATTCAGGTACTAAATTAAATTTACAAGTTTGGCAGCTCAACTTTGTGTTTCTTCCTATATGTAAACTTAGAATATCTGATCCAGCAGTATAAACTTCTTTTAAGTGGGAGGCAAACATAGAACCTAAAAATGCAGAGGAATGATTCATAGAAGACATGCATTTTGAGCAGCACTCCTTTATTTATATTAGTATTCTTTTTTACAGATGGGTCTCCTTAAGGATCTATGAAATGGTATTGCATTGATAAAGTAAATTTAACACCAGGCAGCAATATCCAATTTGTTTCATCATGCATATCTACTTTAGTTATTGACAAAAAGTTACCTGTAAGATATACCTAGATCCTGGAATTATTTTACAGTGTAGAAGACCCCATGAAAATATACACAGAATCTATTGTCATACCTATAAAAACTTCTTCCTAGGAAATGCAGAGTTTAATGTGAAATGTGACCTTGAAGCTAACAGTTTAGCCTCTGGTTATATCATCTCTCAGTCCACTTCTGTTGTCAGACCTTGAGTCCGTGAAGAGAAATACTGAAAATGTTTTCAGGCATAGAGAATCTAAACACCAAGACTTATTTCAAACCTTAAAAAATACCTTTCGTATTCCCAGATCCAGGTATATTCCATATTTCTCCTTCCTATTTCTAGTCCATATTTCTCCTTTCTCTTTCTGATTCCTTGCAGAATCAGAGCCTCAAATACCTTTTTGCCTGTTAACAGTACCAAATAAAATTTCCTCCCCTAAATCATATACTTATAAACTATTATCATATTTCTCTTGATATCTTTTATCCCAATTTCTTAGTCATGTTCTTTTAATCACTGTTTCCTGAGGCTCTACTTTGTATTGGACAATGCTGCTTCAGAAAGGAGTAAGGTATTTTGAGTACTAACAAGTGATCATATCAAGAAATTAAAGCACAGATCACAGGAATTTTGGCATTAATAGCCTACCTCCCTCATCCACTTACTCTCAGTGACGGTAATTTCTTATTTTTAAAGATACTCTTTGCATTTCAAACTCATTGAAAGTTATTAATTAAAGTGACAGAAGGTTTAAGTAAGAATAACCAACACAAAACGACTGCATAAATTGCTATGCATATGCACATGCCCAATCCTGCAATGACAATGATGAAGCAATTAACTTAAAAAGCAGTCTTGCTGCAGACTGAAGCAGCTTCTCTCTGCCAACACCTCTAGTATATGGTATGCCAGTATTGTCCACTGTGTTATTTTTGCATAAGTAAGAGACTAACTTTCAAAATAATTATTTCCCTGGTATCAGTATAAATGAATACAGAAACATCTATCCAGGCCATGATGTTTCAAAGCAGAAGTTATTAAGAAAGAAAGAAACACAGGGTACTGTGACATCCACTGATAACTCCTATCAGAAATAGTTTACGGCAGGATTTTTTGCAACTTCTAGGAAAGAATTCCTATTTTTTTTAATAACTGTATATTTTTTACTGATATTTTTAACTAATTTTTTTACTAACTGCATGCTATTGATTGAGTGAATAAACAGAGAATTACAGTCACTGACTGTTTAAGTTAAAGTGTTATTCCCAACCTTTTATTTATGGAGAATTCACTGTGTGGAGTAAAATCAATTGCTAAGCAATGGACCATGAAAAAAATAGGAAGTGCAGGATATGGAAACAGTAAGAAATGTGTATGTGCAACTGCTACAGACCAGACACTGTGCCTGAGGACAATAAAGTCCTCACAGCCCAATTATAGATTTAAAGGAAGACAGGAAAATTAACATACTTTGTACTAAACGGACGTTGTGTGTTTTGGTCCAAAGGGACTAGGAGCGGGCATTGTAATGGAAATGCCTTTAACTTGTTGTAACCCTCGATTTGAGTTTCATGTTATAGAAATTACTATAATAGGCAAACCTGAACCAATGGAGGACAAGCCTTACAAGAAGCGTGCAAGTGCAGCCATGACCTGACCTGAGCTGGCTTTGGTGCCCAACGCAACACATTCTGCCTCCTGTCCTGAGTGACCGCCATAACAGATGAAGCCCAAAGTCATGGACTAAATGAACTCAATGAACGTTTTGTGGACATTTTAAAGACATTTTACAGCAGTGGTCCTTCGACTGAGGGAATTATATCTCTGTATTACATCAAAGGATGGGAAGGGGGCATAGTGTTTAATGAGGATATATTGGATAGCATGGGACCTGAGTATGACATAAACAGTACGAAATAAAGGGCGGAAAATGTGCTAGTTTTGGCTGGGATAGAGTTAATTTTCTTTCTAGTAGCTGATGTAGTGCTATGGTTTATATTTAGGATGAGAATAATATTGATAACACACTGCTGTCTTAGTTGTGGCTGAGCAGCACTTACACAGAGCCAAGGTCTTTTTTGCTTCTCACAGCACCCTGCCAGTGAGTAGGTTGGGGGTGCACAAGAAGTTGAGAGGGGACACAGCTGGGACAGCTGACCCCAACTGACCAAAGGGATATTCCATACCATATGACATGGTGCTCAGCAATATAAAGCTGGAGGAAGAAGAATGAATGAGAGTCATTTGGAGTTATGGCATTTTGTCTTCTTGAGTAACTGTTACACATGATGGAGCCCTGCTTTGCTGGACAGGGCTGAACACCTGCCTGTCAATGGGAAATACTGAATGAATTCCTTGGTTTGCTTTGCTTACGTGCACAGTTTTTCTTTACCTAATAAACTGTCTTTATCTCAACTCATAAGCTTTCTCACTTTCATCCTTTTGATTTTCTGCCCCATCTCACTGGGGGGATGGTGAGTGAGCAAGCAGCTGGGTGATGCATGGTTGCCAGCTGGGGTTGAACCACGATAAATATATTCACTCAGCGTTTCCAAACAGACCCATTGTTATGTTATGTATTAGGTCACAGAAGACCACCAAACTAAAAATGCAAAAAACTTTTAAAGAGAGTCACACATTGATGCACTCCTTTCATTACCTGGGTTAATAAACAGAGGATAAAAAAGCCCATACCTAACATCTGTAAAAGCCATACTTACTGTGTAATGAATCAGTTGAGTCTGAGGACCTTCTCTGTAAACAATTTTATTAGCAGTATCATGAGTAAATAGTATCATCTGGGAATTCTTGTTCTGCACTGACAAAGATTTGTTTTGAAAAGATCTGTGAAACAACTTACCAGAGGTGATTTATCAGGGCAGCGATAAAAAACAGCTGTGACAGGAATCAGTATCACTGCTCCCTTTTTTTGACTGTTTCCTAGAGCACATTAATGGAAAGATCTGTTACCAAAGATATTTACTTGTAGAACAGTTATTATCACTTGAGGAACTGTTGAACGAATGCTTACAACTCCCTGTTTAATAATCTCTTTATTCCCTTTTAGACCTCTATGGAACAACAGATAAATTCTAAAAAACTGACAAAATCCTTTAATTACATATATTGTAATATAGACAAAGAAATAGATAAATATTAATGCTTCCAAATGTTCTAAAAGATAAGCTGCAATAACATACTTTAGCACTGATACAACTCTCAACAAGTATGTACGTTATTACAATGACAAACAGTGCTGACTCTTTCAGAAAATATCAGCTGCTTAAAATGTACCAACTCTGTGCTACAGAAAAAGGTTAAATACGCATGACACAAACTGAAAAAGAAAATTCTCTCCAGAGGCCTTAGTAGTAATTGCCCAGTTCTGCTCCTGTGGGCCTATGTTTTCAGTCTCTAGTGTGAAAGGGCTCTGCAGTGCACTACTTGTTGTCCTGGGGATTCCAGGGTTGGAGGCTGCTGGTGCAGCCATAGAACTTCCCCTCACATACATATGCACACTAAGCCTGCTGGAATCAAAGGCATTCTTCAAGTCAGAGTTCAGCTTTTGCAGGAAATTGGATTGATGTGTGAGGTAGTGGAGTGACTTAAGCTAGGCATTGTAAGCAGAAGCTTGTTTACAATCACACATAGCCTAAACAGAAAAACAGAGAGGAAGAGAGAGAGGAAGAAAGAGAAAAGAAGGAAGGAAGAAGACATACAACAAAGAAAACTGGTCATCGTAACCCATGTCTTTGAACGTAGGAAATACTGGAGCCAGACAAGAAAGCAACCAAAAAGATAAACCAGAAGCCAAATGCTCTGCTTGCAAAAAGGGTGAAAGTATCGATTTTGAGCTTGGTCTTACAGCTGCCAGGCACTACCCAAGAGGAGCTCACCATCCCATTGCAGAGCAATAGGCAGCAGTGGCGCAGCAACAGAGCTGCTGGGATCACCTGCCATGCCAGACCCAGCAATGGTTTTGAAACAGCTTCCTTCATACCTAGTCTTGCAGCTTAAGGTCTGTGTTTCATTTCCACTTAAATATTAAATATGTGGTTTCACTGAAACTACTGCAACTCCTTACAGGCATGAGGACAGCAGGATTTACCGTGAACAGTCTGGAAAGACCAAAACAACATTTGTTTTGTTTAATTTAAAAAGCTGTTGGTTTTCTCAGTTCCAAGAAAACTAAAGTGATGGCAAGAAACGGGATTGTGCAGATTGCCTGAAATGGTGTTAATTACTTTTTAATCACTGAAAATTAAATTAGGCTTGAAATATACATTATTTATTTCTTGTCTCAGTTGTCCAAAGGTGATGTAACAAGCTAACAGATATTGAATTATAATTACAAGAATATGTAACTGTATCAGCTTTAGAGACTATAAGAAGGATGTGCTGGCTGATCAATACAATTTACAGCATGGTTTATTTAAAAAAAACCAGTAAAATAGGAATTAGTATAAAATATTATCTTCAATCTTAACTTATTTTGGGGTTTTTGTGGTTGGCTTTTTTCTAACTGCCTTGGAGGAGCTGTTTATATGTTTCCAAGGATTGTGAAGATTTATTTCCCTGACAATTTTACAATCTGATGGACTTTCTCACAGTATCACAGTATTACAAGGTTGGAAAAGACCTTTGAGATTATCGAGTCCAACCTATGACCCAACACCAACACCAACTCATCACCTAAACCATGGCACTAAGTGCCTCATCAAATCTCCTCTTAAACACCTCCAGGGATGGTGACTCCACCACCTCCCTGGGCTGCACGTTCCAATGGCCAATCACCCTTTCAGTGAAGAATTTTTTCCTAATATCAAGCCACTCCACTGACGAAGCTTGAGACCGTGTCCTCTTGTTCTGTCCCTGGTCACCTGAGAGAAGAGACCAACCCCTGTCTGACTACAACCTCCTTTTAGGTAGTTGTAGAGAGCAATAATGACTGCCAAGAAAGTGACATCCTTAGGTATCCAGGAACTGATGCCTGGGGCCTAGGAAGCTTTAGGTAGCACAGCTTGTGTGGACCCATTCTGCTCCATAGCACTTCCATAGTTATAGGTCTTTCTGGAGTATATGAATACATAGTAGATCTCTTTTTAATGGCATTAGATTTGTTGCATTTTGAGGGAGAACAACCACAACCTGCATCTGCTTCTACAAAAGTCGTCAGTTTTAATATCAGGTACAGGAAATGATCTGGTCAGACTTAAGTAATTCTTAAACTTTTCATTATAGCACGGTGGAACAAAGCTCAGAACAAATGAGACATTCAGAGATTCAGTTTTCAGTGCTCCATGTTCTTCCTCAGAATCTGAGAAAATGGAAAGCAAATAAAGGCACTGTAACTGCTCCCAAGAACAGTGCTCTCTGACATTGCCTTTCATCTAAGCCAAACAAAAAGCCAACACTACATTGCCTGACAACACACAAAACTTCTGTCCACATGCTTTTCTTGAAGTCCTTTCACAATTTGAGTTACAACAAAAGTATCGGTTATCCACTAAAGATTTAAACCTCCAAAGGTCAGGAAGGCATTCTGATAAATTATGGGCATTAATTAGAGCTTTATTAGAGATAGGGCACTCTGAACTGTTGAAATGAGTCTGCTCCTTTGAATTGGAAGTTTGGCTTTGCTCTATCAGCAGCTTTACCTCTTACTTTTAATGGTGCTGGTTTCTAGTTAAACTGAAATAGTTTGACTCATTCTGTGTCACGAATAATGAATCCTCCTTTAAAACTCTGGCTATTATTTTCATTTTCTTTAATGCAAGTCTGAAAGCCTAGAGGTTCAAGGACTCTCTCCTTCCATCTTCTGGTGAAGAGTTATAAAGGAGTCCAGCCAACTTGCACATGCAACATGCTTATAACTCAGAATGGAAGGCTCAGCTCTTTTCCCCAGACCTGGTGTCTGGCAGTATCAAGACTGCACAGAAAGAATCGTCATTTAGACCTCCTCATGGCCACTTTCTGCAAAGAATCTCTGGGGTCTACATCTTCTGCGCCCAGGGTATTGGAGCTGAATACAGAAAGAGCTGGCAAAAGATACCAAGGACAGTAACATCTTGACTGGGGGAAGGTCCTGGGGAAGGGGTAGCCACTGGCTGTGCCCCGCTGACGTGCCAGCTATGCCTCTTGGCTCACTAGCTACCCAGGCAGATGTGCAACAGCTGCCCCAGAGCCCTGTGTGAGCAGAGGGTTCAGTCCGTCAGGTGGGGATGTAAGCACAGAGATGCTGGGGGGAGGAGGCAGCAAGGAGCACATGGTCAAATATTGCAAGGTGGGAAGAGTTCGGAAGGAGACAAGTGTTACGGCAGAAGATGGCTATCGTCTAACATGGGGAAGCTGGAATCTTTCTGTGGCCTGCTCCCTTTTATGAGCAAGGTGGCCCTGAGCTACACAGGCAAAGAGCAGCTATGAAGATGGGATAGGCTCTCCTGAGGTCACTTGAGGCTCCTGGAGCTTGACTGCCATAAGCAGGGCTCAGCAGATGGCGATGGAATCAGGTAAAGGCCTGAAATTAACTTGTATTTGTGGGTAAGGAACCAAGGTAACAGTCTACTAAAACACTCTTTGGGGTTTCCATTTTTCCTTAGTAGAAATGTCTGTTTCTTAACTATGCTGGTACTTCTGAGGGTGAAAGTATCACCAATTAGAGATTCCTATGATGATACTGAGTAGTCCCAGGATAAAACTGATGATGATGAAGCTGGGAGCATTTGTTAATTTTGATTTACTGTTTCAAACCCAGCCTTCTGCCACTGAAAACCCTTAGCAAAATAAATCATTCCTATAATTGGCAAAAAATGCTTTCAAGAAGCAACCATTTGCAACAAGCTACACGAAAAGCCTATGGAAATGCTGGGTCTCTCTATCCTTTTCCAAAAATATGTATGTGAGAATTAGCCCAAATATGTATGTGAGAATTAGCCCAAATCTCTACCCTACAAATATTTTTAAAAGTATTTAGTTATACTTACTCTTCCCTATTCAGTCTATACAAATTATTCATTCTTGCTTTTAAATGAGGACTGAATTATACACAAAAATAAATTCTTCAGCAAGAAAGAAGTTGTTCGTAAAACAGATCAGTCAGAGAGTCTGAAAGCTGATCTCCTTGCTGAGGTGTGTATCAGCTGGCAGTTATCAAGAAGGACAGTGCTAGAAGTCTTACATCATCACTGAACCCGAGGTTAAAGTAATAATAAATATTTGGTGGCCTTCCATGGCAAGTTTGGGATGTTTTTTTTTCCTGTGGAGCGCTATTGTGATATGGCTAACAATTCCCTCCTAAATTCCTGGAGAAACCTCCACAGATTTCTTTCTCTTAGAGGAGGTCTAGAGGGATTAAAAAGGACTCATTGAAGTTTCCCAATACATCAGTAATACCACAAAAGCTATAGTTTAAAGTGCTTTAGCAGTAGCTGACATTCTAGATGGATACAATATACGTTAGAGAAAAGGAAGAGGGAAGGGAAAAGCAAGCTTCTTCCCTCCCATTACTACTCAAATATCACTGATGATCACCCTTAAAACCTGAAGAAAAATCTCGTATGAACTGGACATTTTGTCTAACAGGACTCGATCAACAATGGGTAAGATATATCCATCACCTTCTGGAGTTCCAAGATGTCAGAGGCACTGTGGGTGATGGACTAAAGCACTAATCTACTCTGACAATCACTGCAAAGCCCAGCAGAGACTGGATGAATATCCTGGAATTATAGAAATTTTCTGGTCAGTATTGGTCTAACAAATAACAATTTAACAAAATATAGACCTTATTGAGGGGTACAAGTGAATTCTCAGAAAAGATGAACAGGAAACACTGCAACATAAAGGATTCAATATTGAAAAAAGTCCAACATTAAATTGCATGTGAAAAAAATAATTCTACAAACAGACAGGAAGTGGAAAAGAAACACCATTTTTTCTTTTTAAAAAGCCTCTAACTGCTGACCTTGAGCTTCTCTGAAGGCGGCAGAAAGACAAGAGAAGAAACTCCGTTTAAACAAATAAAAAAGTGATTTGCAGTTCATTTGCTGACAGCCCTGTAACATTGTCTGGCAAACAGTTACCAATCTGGGTAAGAAATCTGTTCCTTTACAGTGGCAAGATGGCTACAGATGGAAGTGGCTGTGTGGAGGAGCCCAGCCAGACAGCGACAGGGTTGCTTTCCTCAGGAGCTCCAAAGTTGGAAACAAAACGATAGGGCCAAAATTTTATTTTGCATCAAACCATGTCAGGATTTTCAGCCATCTGTGCCCCAGTAGTCTCTTGAGAGACAGCAACCTTTGACATGCCAGCTTTTGCTAAAAGGAGTGGCTAATTGGATCCCTAGACCATTAATACTAATCTTTTCACTGAAGTGACAGCAAATGTGACCCATCATCTTTGCTTCCGCTGCTACTTTATGTGGCTGTGTAAATCTGGGGATGTAGTTAGTTGCTGCGGTTCACGCTTTCTGGAGTGATCTCCAAAAGGCTCTGTGCAACCTGAACTAATGAGCTGAGAGATGCAGAAATCTCAGGCCAAATTCAGCTCCATAGGAACAAGGTTTGCTTCTGGGTAAGTCCATCCTCCGGTGCTTTGGAAGAAGTCATGTATATTTACACATGAGCAGCATTTATTGTACAGTTTTGAAGTTCCTTTATGAGCACTATTTATTGCAATCCAAGAGGGGGTAATTTTTTCCTATATAGGGAACAGCAAGATTTTATAAACAAGGCTTTTTTTGGTCAGATAAAAAGATGCGAGTGATGCAAAGTGTATTGCAACTTAAATGACTCAATCACATATTGGTAATTACATTATGAAGTTGCATTTTATTTCTCCTGTCCAATTTAGTGGAACAGAGCAAGAAAGGTTATTTGAGAAGCACCTATGATCTATGAGCCCAGATCATTCAAAGTAAGTGTTGTAAGCAATTCGAACCCACAAAAATTACTCGTGTTCTGCTCTTTCATTCTCTCCTCCAACTCACCAGCCAAGCACGATCCAGTGTCAGCTATCATCCTAAACACAGATGAAAAGTGTTGGAGAGGAGAAAAGGTGCTATACTCATGCTAGATCTACAGGTAAAATGCAGGAAACTGAGCTGAGTGTTTTAATGACCATTATATTTTTGTTAGAGGATTCCCAGATGGGCCTCACTGAAACATACACGTTGTAGCAGAACCTTCCAGCATTTGGTTTGAATTTCTTACGATGTACAAATTTAAGAATGGATTTTTAAGGGGACATATCATTAACAACCGCCACACATGGAGATCTCACAGTCTGAAAATTCCTCTGTGTAGGACACTACTGCCCTGGCATGCCTGAAACAAGTTAAAAAAGTATGAGCAAATGAAAGAAGAATATGAACAAAAGAGAAAGATGGGAGAAGAGGGAACTCGAGCTGCCACAGAAACCATACACCAATGATGCAAATTAGTGCTGCTGTTCAGGTCCATTGGTGGGAGCTGTGGCAGAAGCATTGGCTAATTGTCTTGGAGTACGGTGCGCGTTAGCAGCTGTCTGCATTCTATCTCCACTGAGGTTTCTGCTGTGGCTATGCCCTGAGTTGTAACAGGTGACAGCAGCTACAAGGAAATATCTAACAAAGGCAAGAATTGAGGTTATTCATACAAGCCTGCAACAATATGAGGACAGCAGAAAGGCCAACTGGATGTAACCACACCACAGAGAAAAAGCTTAGATTCCTGTCCTGAAGCAAAATTAGTAACTTATACACCACCAGCCGCCCTTCTACTCTGTTTGTAAGCAAATTAAAGTCCTCAGACTACAGCCCAGGCAGTAGTTTAAGAGATTCTCTTGCACAAAGACGGAAAGTAGATATTCTTATCACAAGCTTGATGCTACCTGCACATCCATGAACAAGTATTTTATGGCTTGTAGAAATGATGCATGCTCCAAGGCTGGACTCAGTGAACTGGAAAAGCAGAGTGACACTGGAGACACTGAGGAATGCTGCATCCTGGGCCCACCTCCAGACTGGACTCCCTAAGAATCTACATGAAGAGGCTGGGTCTCACTATCATGACAGACTGAGACAGGAAAAGCTCCCTGAGCCAAGCCCAGAGTCACAACAGGAATAAAGGTTGGGACATAGCAGCATTGTGTCTTGCTGGTCTAGATGTAGCTGTGACATTCTGTGACTTAGGCAAGCTTCATCGTGTTGGCTTTCCTTCTTAAAAATACATAGCAATGCTAAGAACGGAAAACTTAGTTCATCTAGTATG
This sequence comes from Neomorphus geoffroyi, assembly GCA_033558235.1. Classification (NCBI taxonomy): domain Eukaryota; kingdom Metazoa; phylum Chordata; class Aves; order Cuculiformes; family Neomorphidae; genus Neomorphus; species Neomorphus geoffroyi. The sequence continues at coordinate 113,701,760 of JAUMJM010000005.1, read as the reverse complement.
GAGCTGCCGCTTTTCATAGGAGCAGAGAGAGACCTCACAGTCATTATGCATATAGAGAGGAACCCTTTTCTTCCACAACCCGTAAGTCAGTTTTGAAAGTTTAATGGGTCATTGTTATTATTTGGGGAAACTGGCAGTGTGTTTGTACTGCAAGTGTAAGTTGTGTGGCCATGATAGAGCTGTTTTTAAACTAAATGCTTGCACATTGTTAGAGGACAGCTGTAGAAGTACAGAAAACCATGTGTGCTGCAACATCTACCTGAGAAGTTCAGTGAGTTGTCAAGCTGTTAGCTTTAAGATGTCTTTGGTACGCCTACATTAACTGTAATGACAATGTATTTTGTCACAATCCTGTTTATTTACACAGAACATTAAAAATCCCGTTGCCTTTAACACAGCAGCAAAGTAATATTAGACATTTTCATCAGCCAGCATTAGAAGGCATAGCCTTCTAATTAAACTTTGCTACATGCCTGAAGTATTCAGTTACTAAAAAGAGCTTGATTGCTTCTTATGTTTATCTCTTATGCCCACCAGTCTCAGTTACGATTTAGCTATTTCCCCAGAGGAACAATGGTAATGACTTTGAAAGGCATTTAAGTGGAAGATAAATTTCAATTAGTAGGTAAAAGCCTTAAGGTAAATTGTGCTAGGGCATATCTTATTTTAGTCTAAACCACTGATACAAATTACTGTCTACAGCGAAGACAAAAGAACCCCCCACGCACACACAGTTTCTAGCCAGCCCCTACCAAAAAGCAATTATTTCCCACACCTTCCCAGGGCATTAGTATGGAACTGAGGGAAAGAAACATGAAAATGCGACCTTCCATAATGTGTTGCTGTTGTTCTTAACTGGGCTGATAAGTTCTAGTAGGAGCTTCTAACTCTAAATGCATGAGAGGGTGACAAAATGAGTGCTACTTATTATACATAATGGGTACAGTTTTGTGTGATCATCACGGAAACAATTGATAGAAGTGATGATTAGATGTGCTACAAAAGTTGGTTTCTTTCTCTTGATGCATTGTACAGGAGAAAGGGGGTGGTGCATGCAACAGAGAACAAAAGCATTCAGAAGTGATAAAAAAATTGTGAGACTAAGCAACTGAACAATATTTATATGCTAAAGTTGCCAAGGTTTGGCTTTGATATCTGCTTTTCTTGTAGATGGTCAATTCCAATCCAGTAGCCAAAAAACTGATCCAAAATCTTGCTTCAACAACTTTTTCTTTGTTTTATCATTAAAGTTATCTTGTGTTGTGAGAGGAAGACACACTGAAGTTAAAAGGATGAACTGTTAACTGTGCAATAGTAGCATTCCTCAACACACGGTGTTTATAGACACCCTGAGATATAATTACAAGAACCACACAAGAAGCACTTTCTGAGAACTGGTGCAGGTTCAAGGTTTTATTACCAGTATAAGGGTTTAGTACCAGAAATTCCATTTGACGGCCACAAAATATTGCTGCTGTCACAGGGGAGCAAACTGCTTAAGCGTACCATGCAGTTCCAGGCAGATTCTAAATCACCACAGTATCATAACAATTTTAGGATAATATCTTGGTCTCCTAGGGCTCTGTAACACTGTCCAGCTTCTAATTCTGGAGACGGACGGAACTTCCAGAGATGATTTCATTACAGATCAGAGTGAGTTTTGCTCTCATTGTTGGTTAATGTACTTTTTTTTCCCCCTGATCTTGTTTTTCTTATGCTGACCACAAAGTTGATCACTGAACACTGATATGGACTCATGTTGTCTGGTGTAAAACCAAAGCTAGAAGTTAGCGTATAGGTCAAGAGAAGGTGAGACAGCCATATGCATTTTGGAAAGAGAGAATCCAAAATGGGTGAAGGGACATACAAAAAATTCCACCTGTGCTGGAGAGCAGCTTGTACTGCCCTGCAGAAAGCAACTCCATGATGGACTCAATGGACAAAAACCTTCAGTGTACTGAAGAGGGAGAAGTCACAGAGCTGTTTCTCTTCCTTTTCCTCCTCTCAGATAAACGAGTTGCAGAGAATGCAGGAAGAAAATTGTATTTGCATGAAGGATTCTGTGTCCTGGCCCAAGGAGTGATTAGAAAAGTAACAGGGGCCCTAAAAAAATCATATTCTTGGAAACCACGTCATCTGAACAGATGCAGTGCTGTTAAAGTTCACTGGATAAACCAGGTTTTATTTTCTACAGCATCTCTTTAAATACAGTAACAAGAAGTCAACAGGTTCATGAGCCACTGGAATGTTTTGCTGAACATTAATAACTCCATAGCACGAGGTTCCAGCTCTGTGGGCCAAAACAAACATAAACCAGCTTTTGGTTTCCATCCCACACATAACCTCTGGGAATTACATTGAAACTTCCTGTTTACCCCGCTAGCTTCCATGCATTTCACAGCCTACAAATGCAAGCTAGTGAAGAACTTCTACAAAATCATACTTGGAAGGAAACCAAGGAGGAAGAAAACAGCGTCAGAGTAACGCAAATGGCTTTAACAATCTGTCTGTGAGATACGGACAGGGAAAAGGGCTTGTGAAAAGGAAACCATTCATCCCAGATCTCTCTTCAAAGTCATCATATGAAACCAACATGGTTCTCATGCTGAACTCGAGCACAGAGCTGCACCCTAGCAGCCTCCTGGCTCTTCACAGTCATCTTCACTACAGTCTGTGCCTGCAGGCACTGAGAGGAACAGAAATGTTGTCCCTGCTCTGTGATTTGAAATGAAGGTGGAAACAAACGTTTGTTTTACTGAACAGTGATATTTCTCCATATACAAATACTCACTTTGATTGGTCTTCAGCAGATGTATGTTGCCTATTACTTTTCTTCCCTGTGCATGTGCACAGGAGAAGAGCCTAAAATCTTGGGGTTGTCACTTACGAATCACTATTATACTAATACAGCAGAAAGGAAACAGTCTAGGAGGTTCATTGAGTGTATGGAAGACAACTTCTTAACACAACTGGTGAGTGAACCGACTAGAGAGGGTGCCCTGCTGGATCTGCTCTTTGTGAACAGAGAAGGCCTTGTGGAAGAGGTGACAGTTGGAGGACGCCTGAGGCGCAATGATCACGAGATGATACAATTCTCACTTCTTGAGGCAGTAAGGAGAGGAGTCAGCAGAACTGCCACCTTGAACTTCTGGAGGGCAGACTTTGAACTATTCAGAAGGCTGCTTGATAAAATTCCTTGGGAGGCAGTTCGAAAGGACAAAGGAGCACAAGAGGGCTGGATGCTTCTCAAGAAGGAAATAATGGGGGCACAGGAGCAGGCCACCCCCATGTACCATAAAATGAGTCAGTGGGGAAGAAAAACAGGTTGGCTGAGTAGAGAGCTTTGTATTGATCTCAGGAAGAAGAGGAAAGTTTATGAGCTTTGGAAGAGGGGGCAGGCATGCCAGGAGGACTACAAGAGTGAGGAGAGATCATGTAGAGAGAAAATTAGAAGGGCTAAAGCCCAACTAGAACTCCAACTAGCCAGTTCAGTGAAAGATAACAAAAAATGTTTCTTCAAATAGATTAACAACAACAGAAGGACCAAGGAGAAGCTCCCTCCTTTACTGGATGCAGAAGGGACAGTAGTCACGAGGGATGAGGACAAGGCAGATGTACTTAATGCCTTTTTTCCTCGGCCTTTAATAGTAAGGCGAGATGTTCTCAGGATACTCAGCCCCCTGAGCCAGAAGACAGCAAGAATTTGCTCTAAGGATTCAGGAGGATTTGATTAGAGATCTGCTTGGCCAATTAGATGCACACAAGTCTATGGAGCCAGATGGGATCCACCCGAGTCCATTAAGGGAGCTGGCAGAGGTCCTTGCCAAACCCCTTTCCCTCATCTACCAGCAGCCCTGACTGACTGGGGAAGTGTCACTAGACTGGAGGCTGGCAAATGTTACACCCATTTACGAGAAGGGTTGAAGGGAGGATCTGGGGAACTGCAGGCCTTTCAATCTGACCTCAGTACCAGCAAAGGTCATGGAGCAGATTGTCTTGAGTGGTACCATACAGCATGTGCAGAACAATCAGGTGACCAGGCCCAGTCAACATGGGTTTATGAAAGGCGGGTCCTGCCAGACCGACCTGATCGCCTGACAAGGTTACCTGTTTAATGGATGAGGGAAAGGCTGTGGATGGGGTGTACCTGGACTTTAGTAAAGCCTTTGACACTGTTTCTCACAGCATTCTGCTTGAGAAACTGGCTGCCATTGGCCTGGACAGGCACAGCCTCTGCTGGGTAAAACACTGGCTGGATGGCCGGGCCCAAAGGGTTGTGGTAGATGGAATTAAATCCAGTTGGAAAATTGTCACAAGTGGTGTTCCCCAGGGTTCAGTGCTGGGCCCAGTCCTGTTCAACATCTTTATCAACAATTTGGATAAAGGGATTGAGTGCACCCTTAGCAAGTTTGCAGATGACACCAAGCTGGGTAGAAGTGTGGATCTGCTTGAAGGAAAAGAGGCTCTGCAGAGGGATCTGGACAGGCTGGATTGATGGGCTGAGACCAACGGGATGAGGTTCAACAAGGCCAAGTGCCCAGTCCTGCACTTGGGACACAACAACCCCGTGCAGCGTTACAGGCTTGGGGAAGAGTGGCTGGAGAGCTGCCTGGCAGAGAAGGACCTGGGGGTGTTGGCGACAGCTGGCTGAACATAAGCCAGCAGTGTGCCCAGGTGGCCAAGAGGGCCAATGGCATCTTGGCCTGTATCAGACACAACGTGGCCAGCAGGAGCAGGGAGGTGATTTTGCCCCTGAAGTCAGCACTGGTGAGGCTGCCCCTCCAGTGCTGTGTTCAGTTTTGGGCCCCTCACTACAAGAAGGACATTGAGGTGCTGGAGCGTGTGCAGAGAAGGGCAACGAGGCTGGTGAGGGGACTGGAGAACAAGTCCTACAAGGAGCAGCTGAGGGAACTGGGGTTGTTTAGCTTGGAGAAGAAGAGGCTGAGGGGAGACCTCATCACTGTCTACAATTAGCTGAAAGGAGGTTGTGGCAAGGTGGCTTCTGGTCTCTTCTTGCAAGTGACAAGCAAAGGATGAGAGGAAATGGCCACAAGTTGTACCAGGGAAGGTTAAGACTAGACCTTAGGAAAAATTTCTTCACTGAAAGTGTGGTCAGGCACTGGCACAGCTGCCCAGGGAGGTCGTTGAGTTGCCATCCCCGGAGGTGTTTTAAAGATGTGTAGATGAGTTTCTTAGAAACATGGTTTAGTAAGGGCACAGGTATGGTTGGACTCAATGATCTCAGAGGTCTTTTCCAACCAGATGATTCTATGATTATGGATTTTCTAAAGAGTATATTTATGCTTTATTTTATGATAAAGTCAACAAAATATCAACAAAACCATTGGTGAGCTGTTGACTGCTATTTCACATCAATCCAAAGCCAGCAGTGAGAGACAGGAAAGTCTTGAACAATTTAGTGCTTCTTCATGTATAAAAATTCTATCTGACTGCACTTCAGTGGCTGCTACTTTGTTGTGTGACAGTGAGGTCCTGATGTCTGTGAAATAAGTAAAACCTTGCTGACAGTCTGGTGACTATGCCCATAAAACCAGTCTAAAATCTGGAACACTTTTTGCTTTATTTCCTTACTTTAAACAAGGGGAAAAAGAATTTTTAGTCATTTAGTAGTAGTGCTGAAAAATTTCACATGCTTAAAAGCATTTTAAGAAGACTCTGGTCTGAAAAATAATTATCACCATCTTTCTCTGCAGTATATAAACCTCAGGAGTATCTTTATAAATTTGCTCCACTTTTTTGGGGGCCAATTCAGCCAAAAATCTAGGACATTCATTTATGACCTATTTTCTATTATTAGGGATAAATCGGTTTGCAGTAGTAACAGATAACAGAACCTGATGCTGTTATAACAGGAAAAACAACATACTGACATTCATTGCAAGAAAAACAAGTGCACAGAAATCTTTTTTTACAGGTTCTGGGAAGCAGATGGTCATTATGCCATAAAAATAAATGCCAAAAAATATTAGGTAGAATTTATTTCTACACATTTGGTTTCTTATTCATGGTTCAGCGTTTCTTTTAACCACAAAGGTAATTTTATTTCTTGCAGAAATGCAAGGGATTTCTAACAGGCAGTGATTAACAAGGCCAACACAGAGTCTCTATTTAAAAAATGCTTTCAAAGATATTGTTGACAAAAGCAGGTCTATGGTTTTATAATGAATAATACCTAATTATTCATTCCTAGCAACACTACAGGAGTAGGGGTCTGGATGTTCTGATTCCCACTTCCAGTCCCAGTAATCATTCTCACATTACTCTGCTTGGGCAAGAAATAAAAATCACAACTGCAGTTGCATTTCTACTGTTGCATTTCTACTGTTGCTGCACTGTTGCTGGTACAAGTCAGATCCACCCCTCCAAAGCAATGAGGTCAGCATCAAACAATGGCATTCAAGCCTAGAAAAGTAAGTTGATGTGCTTGGTGTGCCGTCTAGTGTTAGAACTTCCCCACTCCTGAAGCACAGCTGCATGTGTGTGCAGTACAGATACAATGTCTCTTTTACAATGCACATGCACCTCTCACCATTGACTTCTTCAGGCATTTTAGCCACCAGCAGGCTTCAGTTCCAGGTAATTCCATGTGTCCTGGAGCTCCTAGGAGCTGGCTTTCACCACATCAGGGATGCCTGTCATTTCCTCTCAGACCTTCTGTTGCATTTCCTTGTTGGTTTTAGGCATATTGAGCACCTGATGGAGCCTTTGCTCCATGATTCATATTTGATCAAGTCCACTGTTTGAGAACTCAAGAACCTCTCATCTGCTTCTCTCTAGAGGAGTACCTCCAGTACACATTTGCTTCCTGCCATAGCAGGACTGTCTCCCAGACAAAGCAGCATCCATTTTGGGCCCTGCCCTTTGTGGTCCTCCCATAGCACCTTAGCCTCTGTCTCTGCATGCTTGAGCAAGCACTTGCATTGAAACTTCTTGCTACTGCCTCAGGACCTCATTGCTCTTCTTGATGTCTTGCAACATTTCACCTCTTGCTGTTTTCCAGTTTGCTGTAATGGCTCAATGGTAGGCAAAACCTGGGCAAGATAGGCTTTTGGTCAGAGTGTCTATCACTGCTTTAATGCGTATCTGTCCTGACCCTTCCCTGCCCCTTCATTTTCCCTCAAAACCTGCCTACATGCAAGGAGCTAGAAAAAGAAAAGAAGAGTATACAGAAATTCTGGCCTTTGTTTTCTTTGGTATCTCCCAGGACATCCGCTAACAGTCGTCCTCTGCAGCACTCCTATAACCCACCCTGCAAAGTAGTGCTTTTGGGGGGGATCCAGTTGGCTGCCCTTTCCCAGGAGGAAGGGATGTGTGCCAAGGAGTATGGCTGGGCAAGGATGAAATCCTCCCTCTTAAACCTCTTTTATCATTGCCGAGGACTCCAACAAGGGCCACAGCCATGTGACCGGCAGCTCCAAATGCAGTGGCATTGCAGGAGGTGGAACCCAGAACTCAGCAGGGAAACATCACTCTGCCAAAGAGTATTGGTCTGAGAAATTCACATCCTGCTCACATATTTTTAAAATCAACCATCCTTGTCTCTCCTGAGGCACAAAACAAAACCTTGTTCATAATAACACTGATAAAACAATTTCTAAGACTTTTCCCCAAAGGGAGAACAAAGTTGAGTGTTAACTTAGCTATATTTCACAAACCAGAAATCTCAGTATAGTGAACGAGGGAGCCTGTGATGTGACTACCCTTGTCTCTGCAGCAGCTCAGTTAGAAAAGGTATTTTACCTTCACTGCTAGTGAAAAGACAAGTGAGTAGTCAACGATGATTTACTAGTATAAACTTTTTAACAGATTTCCCTGATTTTTGGTAAAGGTACAGGAAGAAACAAGAACAAATGGACTGATTTCTGTCAGGTCTGTCTAGAAGAAAAGGTGGAGGCTGCATTGTTGCCTGTATTGCTGTTCCTACCTGGAAAATCTCATCAGCCTGACAGAATTACAATACAGTGCTACCAAGGAGTTTACATTTTCAAAGAGTTTTAAAATAAAGAAAAATAATGGAGAAAAAAATAATTAAGTGACTTTTAAAAGATTACCTGCAGGCTAAGTCCACACCACAGGCATTATTGTCAGAATGCCTTCTGCAGACACATCTAACAGAGCATTAAAAGTTGCCAGCAGCCTACAGCCAGCATCACAGATGTGCAGGGACCCACACTGAAGCTATTCTGTAAAATCAGTGGCAGCACTAAGGATGAAATTATGACTGCATTTCTACTAGTAAACAAAGCAGGCTAGACACTTTCCTGTACCCTGAAGCAATGCAACATAACCTGGCAAGTGTAAACAAAGCTAAACTCTTTGCCTTTGCCTACAGATGCAATGGTCATATGTGCTCCACCCATTAGGAAAGGTCTGTGGCATCCAATCCTTTTTTGTTTCCTACAATATCGCTAGCTGGCACGGACCAAATCAGTGCCAAGGAGCACTGTAACAATTAAACAAGACACATGATCGTGGACCAGGACCCTGGTCCTGTTCTACTTTCTGGTATAGACATAGCCTACAGGAAGCGTCTTTCTAAAGCCTTTTAAAAGGCTCCCTGGGGCCATCACGATTTATTGGTTTTAGCTGCTTACCCCAGTGGGTTCTCAGGCCTTGCCCGAGAATAATAGCAGTGCTCTGCAATTTGCACATAAATAGGTAAAGGGCTTTTATTCACTTGGAAATATTGAGCCATGGACATTTCTAACAGTGTCATACATAAGCCATGTCAAACTACCAAAGAAGAACATATATTGGAAAACCAAACTAATAACGATGGTTGCCTAGTTTGTGAGAGGATTTGGAAATGAGACGGAACTGGAAGAGGCAAATGGGATGATTTTGAGAAACAGGTAATTTTGAGTGAGGAGGCTGTGGTGACACAGATGCTGGGGTGGCTGGGAGGAACCTCAAGGTGAAGATGTTGTTCCTGGGGATTTGGGGTACAGTGGTAATACTACAGAGATGGTGAGAGCACAAATGGGAATGGCAGGGGGGGCTGTCACCAGAGCTGAGAAGGCAGAAAAATGCAGGCATGTTTGTTACAGCAGAGACATCCTTCCATTCACTCATTCCTTCCAGGGATACAGCAGGTGCCTTTCCAGCTAGTTTTGTTAAATCCAGCCATGTTTAACATAGAGCAGATTGTCTCTCTGCAATATTAGGTGATGCAGCTTGTTGGAAAAATGCATAAAATTTGTGAGTTTTTAATGACCATGTGCAATAGCATAGACCTATAAGCTGTAAAATATGAAATATTTCTGAATTTCCAGCTTTCCATGTTTCTCCTGACCAGAAATAAGTATGGATAAAATACAGTTCTCTCATTCTCCTGGTTTTATCACTAACAATCGCATTGTAGGCTGAACTCAAAACTCACTGAATTTAAAAGGAGCTTCAACACAAAGAAAATGGCCCCAGCATCTATTGACATGCATATTTTGAAAACCTCAACATCTATGAAGTGTTGGGCTTCTTTGACTTAGTGCTTAGGAATAGAGAGAACAATAACAGAAAAACTATGTGCCTAATTGCATTTATGAAGGGTCAGCTCAGTTTTGAATCTACTTTTTGATTTCTGTTGGAAAAAGCTGTACAATTCAATGAGAATTTGATGACACCAGCATCAATGCCACAGGCACAACCCATATCCCCCCAGGAAGGGCAATCACTTCTCCACTGAAAGGCCTGATGCACATTAGTGCACTGGTTTGTGGGTTACTGAAAGCTTTTAAATTATATGTTTCCAGAGTAAGAGGTTATGCATAGAGGAAAAAAAAAAAGAAAATAAGAAAAAAAAAATCAGAAAATACTCCATGTGAAGTATATGGAACATCACCTTCAATATGAATTAAATTTCCTGCTGCCCTGATATACTACAGATATTGATTCTTGTGGCAGGGATCTCTGCCTGCTAGCGTGAGCCAGCACATACCTCAATAACCACTCAGCCTTCCCACCCCTTCCCTGCAAACTCAGCCTCCTCCTCCTCCCCCCTACCTTGTGCTGGGTTTCCCGCACTCCTGAGACTCCACAGCCCAGGCAGCCCTCCAGGTGACAGCCAGTACGCAGGCACGCACAGGCTCACCCCACCACTGGCAGATGGCAGGCACCTTTGTGAGGAGGAGATTCATGGCCACGTGCTGCAGAACTCTGGGGTGGCTGTTTCGTGGGAACCAGCTTCACAGGTGTTGGCCTAAGGTAGCAGCTGTTTTGACTCTTGGGAACTGGACAAAGCAGATGCTCGCCCTTCAGTCCTCCTCAATGGATGAAACACACAGAGGAACATCTATAAGAAAGAGAAATGAAAACAGCTGATTTGTTTAAAATCATGAATGCACTTCCCTTTGTGCAGGAAACTAGACACACATCTCCCAAAATTTTCCCTGGCTCCAGCTGCTGCCATGTATCCTTTCCAGAGGAGGGCCACAGAGTTGGTTGAAGGGTTTAGAGGGTAAGTCATATGAGGAGCAGCTGTAGTCACTTGGTGTGTTCAGCCTGGAGGAGATTGAGGGGAGACCTTGTTGCAGTGTACTGCTTCCTCACAAGGGGAGGAGAAGGAGCAGGAGCTGATCTCTTCTCTCTGGTGACCCTGGTGACCAATGACAGAGAGATAACTAACAGCAGGAAGATGTGCCAGGGGAGGGTTAGTTTGGATATCAGGAAAAGGCTCTTCACTCAGAGGGTAGTGGAGCACAGGAAGAGCTCCCCAGGGAAGCAGTCATGGCATCAAGCCTGACAATGTTCAAGAAGCATTAGGAAAATGCCCTCAGACACACGATCTGAGTGTTTGGTTTGTCCTGTGCGGGTACAGGAATTGGACTCAATGATCCCTGTAAGTCCCTTCCAGCTCAGGTCATTCTCTGATTCTATGATTCCCCATGGCAGGCTGAGGTGGGGACAGTGGCAGCATCTCACCCGGGGCAGCTGAAGCTGGTGAGGACCAGGGGTGCTGGGGGCCAGAGAGCAGACCAGGGCTATGTGCAGGGGTGCAATGGCATTTAGAGACACAGGGCTCCCATTCTGCGTGTGTGTGTGCGTGGGCTGAGCGTGAAGCCTGCATTTGTCACACACTGAGGTCAGGCCGTGGGAATGTAGAAGAGAAGCCAGATCAAAAGCAGTATTTCTTCTGTTTGTTTCTCTCTCAGATCTCACGCTTAGAGGGCAAGCTTGCTGGAGGATGTATTTCAGATAGAGTGCGTTGGAGAACAGCAGTACTGGAGGTTACACAGCTGCAAGTAAGAATCAAGTGCAAAGCTATAACTTGCTGAAAAAGAGGAACAAGAGAAGGAGAAAACAGATACTTAATGCAGTGAACATAGTTGAACAGTGATCCTTGACTGATGTTCGACTGGACAAAGGAAGCAGGAGAGAACAGAAAAAATATGATCTTAAGAACAACTTGATTTTTAAGAAAGAGAATATTCCTTTCGGCAGGCATGACACAAGACAGAGTGAACTTGAGGAACAGATCACTGAAATTAGCCTTGTTTAAAAGTACTTGAAGAGGAAATTCAGTTGTAGTTCGAGAGCACAAGGACTTCCAGGAATTAATCTGATCTCCCAGTTCTGCTTGTTATTGCCAGAGAGAGAGGAGCTGGGAGACAAGCAGGATTTGAAGTGAACTTATCAGAAAGAAGTTTTGCTTATCCATCCTCTGTGAGACAGGCTGACTTGGGAAGCACCATATTTCTAAGAAATAGTTTTTCACACAACTTTAACGCATTTAAAATGCGTAAATAAATCTGAACCTGTTTAGTAACTATTCTTTGCAATGTGACACATAATGATTCAATATTTGTATTCTTGAAAATAAGCCTAAAGCACTATTTTTGCACCTAAATTAGTTCCTTGCTTTTCAGATACCCAAGGTGCCCAGCCATCATCGACTCCAGAGGAAGATCTTGGAAGCAGATCAAAAAGAGAAGGGGAGGAGAGGAACAAAACAGATTGTGGAGCCAGACTCTGCTTTCTGATTATTCCAGCCCAACACAGCCACAATACACCCAGTAGCTGGTGATGGGAAGCTCTAAATTGCACAAACGCCTTCCAGCTCTCTTTTGTCTGTAGAGATTTTTGATTGTCTGCATTTTTGTATGCAGAAATCAAGCAGCTGGCAGCAAACAAACATTTACTGTCTTCTTTTCTGCAAAATGAATGATGACACACTCTCCTGCACGTGAGGGCTGCCACAGCATGAGCAGAGGTGGGAAGGACTACATCATGACATTAATTCTTCAGCAGAAAAAGGAGTTACATCAAGGGCAATGTCACAATGTTTCAGAAGGGTGTTCATCCCACACACAACTATCTGGACCCCTTGTGCTCACAAAGCAGCTGCTAAATGACTGCACAGCTATTCCTCTGAAGCTTGCTCCCATTATGTCTTTCCCCTCCAAGCCAGAGAAAAAGAAATAGCCCCAGTAGACTGGATATTTTAGTGGCATGACATGACCAGAAGATAAATGCCATATGTTTCCCGTCTTCATTGAAAGAATAAAAGTTGAGGGCAGCAGAAATGGCTTGTTACAAGTTCTTGAGGCTTTTGAGCCTCAGGAAATAAAATGAAAAAAAAAAAAAAAAGAAAAAGAAAGAAAATAAAGCCAAAAGGGACAGCTAAGCATGGTTTTGCTTTCCACACTTCACTTACTCAGCATTTCTGTCACTGGGCCAGTGAAGGCTGGGATCTGCTTCTTCACTGAGGCAAAGGTTTAAGTACTGTGAACAAGAGATAGGCAGTGATTTTTTTTCATATTAACTCAAATAAAGCATACTTAATACATAGAATTAGTGAGAGCAACATTATATGCACATCACCCTTCACACCTCAAATTAGCTGAACACTTGTTAGATTAGTAGTTAAATATAGTATTATCAGAAGGAACAAACTGGCATCAGGATCTGCAGCCATTCTTTAATGAATCTGAGGAATGAGGGAAGAGCAGGTGCTGATGGTAGAGGTGAGGGCTTGAAACTCATATAACTTGCCATCTATCTGCTTCATTTGGGACTGGATGACTAGACTTGACCAGAGGATGAAACACATGGCCATTTACAGATGTAAGTTTTATGTAACGGGAATAGCTTTGCTCATTTGCTAAGCTGAAGTAGTTTGCATGTGGAAATCTAGGAAAATGCTCATAAATAAATCCTATGCTATGATTTTTTTTTCTAGAAAAGGCAAACAGAAGTATTTTGTATAAATGCTATGAAAAAAATACACCAATTGCTGCATTAAAATTTAAGTTAAAATTAACATAAACATATAGAAATTGTTTTAGCCTCAGAAATACCCTCCATGCACAGAAAAATTCTGACACCATTTTAGCGTCGAGAACTGAGAGAGAGAAAAACAGGAATTCCTAACAGAAGGGCATGAAAATCATCAAAGGATTTATATGTTAACAAACAGGAATCTACTGCAGATCATCTCTTTCAGAAAAGCACCATCTGTCACCCCGATAAAAAGAACTAGATTTTGGAGCTCCCTCTACTGGATGCAGCCACTTTTCAGTTTGCTTTCCCTCTGCGCATCTTCCACAGAGACTTAAAAAACCCCACAGCCTTTTCAGCAAACTGCACATTTCACATGAACATGTGGTATCAAGGAAGAAGAGACTATTTTTTCCTCTACATAAGAGGAGTAAATGCATGTAAGCCAGTACTCCTTGCTCTACAAATGGAAAAAAATCACAAGCAAAGTTTAAAGACTGACTGTAATACTCGTGGGATTTCTTTTGCTACTTTTCCTTTTTTTCTAAGCAAGAGAATTCACACTTTTTCCCCCTGTCTTGTTCTAATTTTCTTGCTATGAAATCAACAGGGAATCAGTAAATTACTATTTAAAAAGATAAAAGAGGTCATTCTCAATAACATTGCTGAAGAAATGTGACACGCATGCAGCACAGCTGACACAGTTATGATAAATTCACACCTAAAAATGTATCTGTAAGTATAATTGGGCAGTGCCTAAAACGTTTAGTTTAGTTCTTTGTGCCCTGGAAGGCTGACATTTTGGGATAAGAGCTTGGAGTATGACAGAAGTGTGTCAGCTTAGGTAGGGTGCCATTTTAAACAGCCACTTAGGGAGGGAACAAGCAAGATGTGGAAGGAGATTTCTTTCTTTACCCACCATAAAATGTCTTCCTCAAAGGAGTCTTTTGTTACCTTTTATCATCACTCCTGTTTCTTTATTCCTCTAGCCTTTTGTCTGCAGACAGGCAAGGCCCCTGGCTTCATCTACTCAAGTATATCAGCTGCTCTGCTCATAGCACGATTGTTTAGTTCAGTGACTGCCTAACCAGGCTAGTGGGGAACATGCCTGGCACAGCTTACTGCCAGGCTCGGATGAGCATGCTTTCCCAGATATATTTAAAAAAAGGTAGGTTCGACATCCCAAATCCAGCATTGCATACAGAGACATTTATATACATATATGTATGGATTCTACCCATATATAATGGATATAAACTCACGGTATAAGAGATAAGAAGTACAAGAGCATCCTTGGGGATATGTGGGTGTGTGCATGCGTGGGTGGGTATGTGTGCTTTCAGGAGGCTGAGATATGGCAGTGAAAAGAGCTGTATGAAAATAAGAGGTTGAGGTTGTTAGGTCAACACTGAAGAAATGAAAAATGAGAAAGAATGCACTGAGAAGAAATAAAAGGTAGGAGAGTAAAGGAATCAGGAAGGCTCAACATCACAGGCTGAGAAGAAGGACACTATTGTAGGAACAAAGGAAAAGCGCCACCACATATCACAATCCTTTTTCTGAGAACTCACCCCCAGCATCAACCTACACAGAAAAGAACATGAGAATTCACTTTTTTTTTTCTTTTTCTACACAGGCAAAAGAAGTATCTTATGCTTTCTAGCTTCTTGTTATTTTCATCTTTTAGTCCCCTAAGTATAAGCCCTCACCTTTTAATCTTAAGTTTAAATACTTCGCTGAAAATCTTAAACTCCATATGAGAAAACTTGGTCATTAACATTACTCACTGCTATACTGCCCAAGATGTAATGATACCAGCAGGGCTAACCCAATGCCAGCAGTGGCACTTCTGCTACAAATTAAGAGACAGTGGCTTAAATCAATACAGTATTAAGCAGACCACATTCCACTTCAATAATTACATTAGACGAATTTAGAATGTTATTTTAGTGACACTGGTTCTTTGAATATGAGATCATGTCTGATAACTTCATTTAACTTTATTTGGTTTACTCTGTTCAAGAAGAGTAGTAATAAGGATGTAGTCTCCAGGACAGCTGTTAAGAGACTAATATTTATTTATTGACAGATGATAGACTTACAGAACAGTAATACCTCTGTTTAAGGTGAGGGGTCAATATGCATTAATTCTAGGAGTTTTATCCTTCTATCCTTCCTCCCTCCTTAAGTATCACATGGAAATGAAATATATAACTATTAAAAATACCACATAGAAAATTAATTACAGGAGAAGAGCAATATCTAACAGGGAGGACAGGATGGATAAACTGAGTCACAAGTGAAGAGACTATTTGTCCCTTTATCCAGTAGTAATTCTCCCTGGAACTTGATGGCATGCAGTCCAACAATTGCCTCATGTCTTCAGGGTACTATTTTTATGGCTGCTGAGCTGGGTCTGTTCTCAGGATCCCCTTGGATACAGCTGGTGGCTGCAGCTGCCGGCAGCTGCCTGGCCAGACCATAGCTCGAGCACCACAGCACAGCCAGAAGCAAGCCCTGAGGAACAGAGGGCTGCTATTCTCAAACAGGTGTTTTTTTTCTAACCTCCTGCCCCCAAGCTGTATTTCCCACACGCAAGCATACAAGACTGGTTCAGAGAGTTTTGCTTGTAAAGTATAACTTTTGCTGTTGCTGCCACTTCATTTGTTGCATGACCATTTCCATTACACCTGTCTTTGGTACTTCTTTTGCCCTGTTCAATCAAACCTGTGGGTGGGATAGCACAGGAACATGATCTGGAGCTTTAATTGGTGGGTTAGGCTTTAAACCAATCCCAGCACTGTGTTGGTCTGATCCTCCTACTTTGCTGCCTCCCCCCTGCCCCCCTCTCGCTCTTTCTGAGGGGCATTCTTCAGAGAGGCCATGGCATGCAAAGGATGCCTTATTTTCAAGTTCTGCCAATAGCGTTAGCTGTGCAAACTCCTAACAGACCAACTGAGGCCCACGCTGTTAAATTCTGAATGCCATAGGAGGCAAATAGAGATTGCGTGGTTCAATGGTAGATGCTGTTGTTGTTACCATGTCTTGGAGATACATTCCTGGTAGTCATATTAAACAAAAGTTGAAGTTGATTGCTTTCTTACCTTTCTTGTTCCCTTTCTGGTTTGTAGACACCTGGAAGAAAAGGGTACATACTTACACAAGGTATTGGCTAGCAGATATAAGGATTATACAGAAAGAGTGTGAAAATATATATGAGACAGCACTTCTGGGAAGATGATATCAGATGCTGATATTTCAACAGCTTCTGTTGAATTACAAGTCTTGAGTGCCTACACAGTTTGAAGCATATTTTGGAAAAAAAAACATAACAGAGAGTTGGGCAGGTTATTAGCTCACATGTAACAGAAACAGTACCTGCTGTCCTCTTCAGCTGTTTGCTTTGCGATACTGTTTGCTTTCATACTTAAAGAAACATCCAGTTCCAAGAAGCTGAAAGAATATATAGAAAAACATCTATTTTTACATCAGCTCCCCAGTGCATGGGCAAGCTTGAGCTAAAGCATAAACTGCACAAAGCCATCTAAAAATAAGTCCCCACATAGCTTTTAGTTCTAGAAAATAAATCCATTCATTTAGTGCAGGAAAAGCATATTGACTGCTATTCCTACTGATTCTGTCAAGTTTTAATACTAAACTAACTGGTTTTGAGGTACTTTTCATTTCCAGTCCATTTCTCACAGGTTCTCTGTTCTCTCCTCAGAAGCTTTGTCACCAGAATGTCTTGCAAGCTGAGCCAAAAGTGAAATCATAAACTTTTCACATCTCAAGATATTACGGGCTTCAGTGAGGGAAACATGTTGTCCATGACCTTCCCTTACAATATCATGAACTATACTGTTCCTAGTGGAATTGTTTTCCCCTCAGTGGGTTCACTAGGCTTCGGCCATACTGGGGAGGGAAAGCAAGTCATTGGTGTCAAACTTTTCACCCCTAAAAGCAAAAAATATGTCAGTGATTGTGTAAGAATAAGTATGATCTTAATCAAGATGTCACTTTATGAGGGAATGCTCTAATCCCTGTGTTGCAAGAGGAATGCATAACTTCTTTGGGAAGAAAGGTGAGCTGGTGCCCTGTGCATATATTGGGAACCTAAAAACCTAAAATCACTTCAGGCTCTGAATCCCAGTTGCAAGGAGAAGCTGTCTAGGCTCTGGGCAGGGTACGCTTTACAGCATATCCTGTTCTCCTGATCTGGCTGCTGAGTTCCTGCCAGAAGCTTGCAGTGCTGCCTTTTGGCATGTGCATCCTGATTTTTCCCATGGAAGTAAGCATGTGGCTTATAGAAAAGGGATGGTGCATGTTAAAGTCTAAACAGGACAGGGATGAGATGTGTTTGGGGCATATGCGCTTAGACCTAGGACCTAGAAAGCACTCCTGTGTTCCATAATTCAGACACAGCTGAAGGTACCTAACTAATGCCTGCAAATTCTTGTTGCATGCACTTCAAAAATGTTCCTTCACATGACTTTTTTACGATATATCTAGGCAGTTGTTTCAAACTGCAGCCAGAATAAGCCACCTAAATGCTTGCAGAATATCTGTTATGAAAGCTACCCCTTTCTTCAGCTTTTACTTGGTCTTATAATTTAGATAACACAATAAATACTGTAATTCTGACTGCCACTTCATTTTCTTCATGTATTTCAGTGTATGGTTTTTTATTAATTTAAAGCTCAGTGTCTCTGCTCCTGGTCTATCCCAGCAAACAGACATTCCAGATCCAGAAACAGACAGTTAAATTTAGTAAACACTTAATGCTCATCTCCTGTACAATTTAAACTGACACACTGACCTAATTAGCTTTTTGGCATCACAAACACTAACAGCTTAGGGAGGGTGGCTGTTCCATTGCAGTAATAGGAACCAGATATTTCTTGTATTGTTTGCCTGGTTTAACCATCTTAAACAGAACAGCCAAGAGGCTCCAACAGTGGTAGTTTGGATGAAGAAGGCAAATTAAATTGGACAGAGAGTCTATCAGCAATATTATTTTGGGAGCCTTGAATTCATGAAGCAAATGTTTATATTTATTTCAGGTCAATGGACACAAGATTAGCATGCCAGGAGTAAAAAACTGATTCTATCTGTATTTTATTTTTTACAGCAGTATGATGTTTAGATTAAAACCCTGAAATTTCTTTATAAACTAGATAAGGCATTTTCTAGAATTCATCTTTTAAATGTAGTTAGAGATCTGAAATTAACATATCCATCACTTATCAACTTTTTCAAATAACAGCCTTTTGGAAACATAATTTTAATTTAGATATATGGGGGATGCATTTAAAATAAAGCACTTCATTTTATTCACATTGTTAAAAGTAAACATGGTATCTTGAGTCCTGAGCTGTGAGCAGAAGCAGTTCCTTAGCCCAGAATGCGAATTGTTCAGCGAATGGACAATGGACAGTTTAAAATCTGCAGCTTCGTAGAATTATAGAATCATGGAATCATAGAATGCCAGGTTTGAAGGAATGTCAGGGATCATCTGATCCAACATTTTAGGTGATATATAGTTTAAATAAGATGGCCGAGAACCCTTTCACACTGCACCTTAAAAGTGTCCAGTGTAGAGGAATCTACCGCTTCCCTGGGGAGATTATTCCAATGTTTAACTGTTCTCATGGTGAAAAATTTTACTTTGAATGAGGCACACTGCTGGTATATACACTGTACAATGAGATACAAGACCTGTAGTTATAGCGCCACTGGCTTACCTCTGTATCTGCAGACACTTCTGACACATGTGCTTTCTGCCTTCACCATAGTGCCAGAGGAAGGGAATCTCAGGAATGATCCCAGTGGTGCACTGTTCCGCTCATGTTTGTTTAATTTGCCTTTAAGACTTTCAGTAATGAAGTTTCTACAGTCTGTCTATGGTCACTAACTGCTGAACTCTGGGCTCAAAACCCTTGCACCAAGATTTCCTTAGGTATCTGTTGGCAAGCAGGTCTGCAATGCCCTCAGGATTGCTCCTGGATATGATGTCAAGCTGGCTGGAATCTGTGCTAAAGTGTGAAATGCACACAGGCATCCCAGGCATTGCTACCACTTTGGGCTGCACCTGAGCACATGCTTCTCAGAGCACTGTAACCAACAGGCACAGCCTGTTCCCAGCACAGCCTGAGATCCAGGCTCAGCCAGCAAGGTAGACGTGCCTTTTGGGAGTAACTGCAAACAGACTGTGAAGGCCTACTGATTAAGAAACTGTTGACTTATGTTAAAAGCAATCAAGAATTGTATACAGACAGATGCTGGAGTTTCAATTTAAACCTAGGATCAGTGCATGATGAAAGCTTTTATAATTCTGTTCCCAAACCCCATAGGTCCAAGACTGGTCTTGCTGATGAATTGACTGTCATCATTACCAGATATGTAATGTAAGGGAGGGAGGCAGCAAAGTAGCTGAATTCTGTGAAGTTTTAATCACTCACCAAACAAGTATTTGAAAGGCAGGAAAGCATTAGGGTTAAATAACAGTCTCCTTAGCCAAAACATTCATGGGCCACTGTAAAAAGCTAGAGAAGGCAGATACTTCATCAGAAACCAGGAGTACGGAAATGGAAATGTGGCCAGTTACAGAAAGTGTGTTCCTATTATCTTCATTTGGAAGAAGGGGATTAGTAAATGCATATGATACAGGGAAGCTGGCAACAGCACTCTAAAGATCAAAGAAACAGACGAGAGAGGAATCTCCAAAAGGTCATTTTAGCAAGTATTTGTAATTACTGGTATTATAATAGTGGTCAAAGCTGTTTGTTTGTTTGTTTATAATTCAGAAAGATTCATGTGTTGCTATCAGTAAAAGCGAATAAGACACATTTTCCTGTTTCGTAGAAGGAAAAAAACTGTCAAAATAATACTCAAGAAGAAAGAGTTTTCAAGAGTATTAAGCTCAAACCATGTTTGCTACCAATTAAGCCAATGTTAATCAGCTTAATGTTCATGCTAATGCATAAGCAAGTTATTGAGGAAAGGATGAGAGGTACCAAAGCCATTCCTGCCTAGAACACTGCTGACAAGAAACTTCCAACTGCACAGCTCTTGGAGCTGCAAGGGTATTTAGTTTTTCTCCAGTTCATTTTGCTGAAAGAAATAATTAAAAGTAGAATAAATCCATGACTACATTTAGCAAAGAGAGGACCTGACCAGCTCATTCCCCAGCCATGCTGGTTTTCAATCTGAGAGTTCAACAATGCAATGATCTCCAGTAATATTTCTCCTTGGCCAGGACAGTTTCTTACCCTGAGCTGAGGAAGGTGTAATGCCAAAAGGGTCCAGGCCTGTGTAGCCCATGCCAAGGAGGACTGTTGAGGCACATCAAGTTTGCTGCCCTGATCATGAAGAAAGTACACCATAGCTGATCCATGCTCCACGTCCCTTCAGTTTCCTGGCATCCATCATGCAGGAACTAATTCTAAAAGAAAACATGTTGTGATCCAGGTCAGGGCACTCTGTTGAGATATCGTGTCTTAGTTTAGAAAAGAGTATTTAGCATCACTGTCTGGCTTACTGTTAAATGCAACGGATTCACGTAATAAAGGCAACAGTGCAGACATGTAGTATGTTAAGAAAGAGTTTAACATATCGTTTGATAAGTAGAAGATCTTACCATTATACTATGATTATTTCTTCCAACAAATAGTGGTACTACAAAGATCTTTTAAATTACATTTTAAGCATGCCAGGAGAGTATACCTATCCAAAGAAATGTTACATCATTTTGCTGTTGCGATCCCTGAGGCCAGCGAAGAAGTTGTGCAGCCAGCCACCGCCGTCGGCTTTCCTCACTGCAAAAAAATAATTTAAATTTTGGAGCTCCCTCTGCTGGTTCTACATCAACTTTCAGTCACAACTGCTTTCCCTCCTCTCCTACCGCTCATTATCACTTAAACAATTAATTTGATGTATTGTTGTATTTTTAAAAAGTTACCACATTCCTCATCAAAGCATGTGTCTGTGAGAGCTGATATTAGATTGGAGAAAAACCCAGCATTCCTCTAACAGGGAGAGATAAGGTTGCTTCTTCTAAGTTCAGATTCATGACTTGCAAATATGTAGTGCATGCACATGAGTGTTCAATGCAAGCATATGCCACTACCCCTCCGTTCATACCATGAATTTCTAAGAAGTGTGTGCACTCATGTTATGTGTGTACTTCAGTGTTTCTTAGAGTGTCTTGCTAAGCACAAACACAGTAAACCAGGAAGAAGACACTGTGAAAATGCGGTGTAAAGTAGTGTAAGAACACACCACCAAGAAACTACATATGGGGTTTTATACTCATTTTTATACAGCTTATTGAAGTGTTAGATGGTCTAGAACTTCCCTCATTTTTATTAAAGGTATTTTCTTATTGTAATGTATGTAAATGGCACTACAGAGTTTCAGAGTTTGCTCTCCTAAGATGTAACCAGGCTCCTGTGCCCCACAACCCAACCACACTGGTATTTCAGGTGTATGTATTAAAACCAACCAAACAAGTAAGAGAGAGTCAGGCATGAGAAACAGTGTAGTCCGAAGTATTGTGCCTGCTTCACTGTCATCAGAGAACTCAGAATTTTTCTTGTATCAATTGGCTCACTTTGTTTATAACTTTAGGGCTGTTATTCCAGATTCTTGGAGATTAAAATGAACCTCTCCATTTTGATAGGCAGTGGATCATCTCCTGTTGCCTTGCAGCGGGCATACAGGGTAATATGCACAATAGCGTCCAGAGTTCATGGGATCAAAACTGAGACTCAAGTCTTTCTGGGACGTGCTTTTGCTCTCCATGCAACAATCTCCGCTGCAAAAATTAGTTTTCTACGCCAACTTTTTTGTGATTAATATCAAATACCTTTAACTTCAAAAGGTAAAATTGCATTAATATCAAATACCTTTAACTTTAAAAGGTAAAATTTTATCTATTCTCTTCTAAATGGATTAAAGGGGTCTGAAAATAGATTATAGAACTTCCATTCAGATTTTCTTGTAGATAGCCCACTGTTTTTGCAGCTAAGCTGCAATAAATTCCAACCTACCTGAAGTCTGTGCATCAAATTGTACCCTATAAAAATGTTAATAGTGGAGTTACATAGCCCTCAGTGAGGCTGATAAAGTACTAATGGGAGACCCACAGCATAATTACAAGAACAGTTGATTAAATCAAGATAGTACTTAACAGAATAAGATAATTTCAAATCTAATGATTACATTAGATTATATCATCATTTCAGTGACACCTCTGAGAGGTGATTAGAGATGGAACTTTGACTTTCAACTTTTGAACAATTTAAATTACATTTTTTAATCACATTTAAAAAAACCCTCTTGTATTTTCTCTGTGTTCACTGAGAGGGCAGTACATTTTTAGTTCCAGTTTGCTTCAATAAAACATTTCTTTCAAAAGATTGGAAGGCTACTTAGTTCTGAATATTGATAACTGGATAATGTACCCATAAATACATGCTGCTGAGCTGAATCTTCTGAAGGTCATTAGAACATTATCCCATTGAAGTCACCGGAAATATTCCTTCTGATTCTTGCAGAAACTGGAATGACCCATGAGTGACTTTAAAGTTTTCAAACTTCCTAACTTTTTATGGTATATTTAAAATGATTTTGGCGTGGTTCTTTGTCGTTAATTTAAACAATGAAAAGACCTTTCAGTGATGCTGTTAATATAGTAGAGCAGAGCTGCCAGTCATAAATATTCAGAAACTCTAAACCAGACACTGTAAAATATTTTTTACCAAAAAAAGTTAACCTACTGCAGTTTAGGGAGAGTTTATCCTACCTCTGAACACAAAAGCAGACTCCATGACTCCTTTCCTCTTCATTTTAGCCCTCATGTTTAACATTTCTGAGGTTTCCTGTGCTCATAATTAGCTCTAGGTGTTGCAGAGAGCTGAGATTGCTCGCAGAAGTACCGTATACATGAAACTGAGAAAAGGGCACCAGCTGCACTGGCCGGGTCCTTGGCACAGATCCGCGCATGCCTGCTCACCTGGCAAGCGCAGTGTTGATCCTGATCCACAAATTGGACTGAAGCACATCACTTAATGCTTATCCTGATATGTGAGTGACTATGTCAACCAACATCCCCTATTGCTTTGGGTTCCTCTCCACTGCAGGTTGCTCTGCCCGTCGAATTTTGGAGCTGTTAATGGGTATCTCTCTCTCCTAGCAGTCTTCTGTTTCCGAGGTCAACCTGTGACCTGAAAGAACCTCTTAAACAAATCATCACTGTAGTGTGCAGACATCTTTGCATTCAGTGACAGGCATTTTTATGCCTCTACATCTCCATGAAGGAGGGAATGGAATACAGCTACTGTCCTACTAACAAGAAGTATAGAGTGTGAGTGAAGCTGCATGCTTCCTTCAACCAACCATTGCTTCCAGACCACCGAGGTGTAGATACTCAAATCGCTGACCAGCCTCTCTCACACTGAAGGTACAGAGGTGTTACTTCTCTTCTATGTGATGTTTTTTCTGACAGATGAACAACAGCTTGTGACAATTAGGTGCCTTGAATTGAGAAGGAAAACAGGACAAAAGAAAGTAACATTTCTGGAAATAAGTGGTACAGCCACGTAGTATTTGACAGTGAGGATGAACAATATAAGGATGCTGCTGAACATGGAAGATGACTACATCTGGGAACTTGCAGATCCTACTGTTCTTCACCCCTGCTTTCAGTTGCCAGGGAGTACAAAGTTGCAATGTTGGCAGTAGCAACAGGGTGATGTGGGACATGATATCTGCTATTCAGAAGATACCAAACACCTCACGATTGATTGCAGTCATGTAGGTTTTTTCTTGTATGAGCTTTTCTTCTGGAGATTTTGATGACACATACACTTCTTTCCTCACCTTTTTACATAATATTATTGTAACTATCTCACAACTAGTAAGTTCAAATTAGGAAATGTTGCTGATTGAAAACTCACTGCTCCAAAGGATATCCCTTCCTACCTTGTATCACAGTAATACATTTTATTTGTACAATAATATTTGCATTATTACACAATACACATTTGTTATGTACATATTATTGTCCATACAGTTAATCAATTACACATGTCATTATGCGTGCAAATGTAGTTACAAATTTGTTCAGAATAATCGAACTTGATAAGAAACATATTTTCATAGTCTTTTCTAAAACAGCTGAGCTCTTTACTCAGGAAAGGACAATGTTATTCCTTGACACTACTAACATTCTTCATCTAGAAGTATTGATAAGTGAGGGCATACCAGATACCTAAGGGAGATGACATAATTAGCATTCATTATTAATGAAGCTATTGCCTCATTCACATGAAATACAGAGCACTTAATACCCTGTTTACCTCATCTTCTCATCAATAAATACATTCCCTCTAGAATGTGATGTTATACATCCTCACTTGGGAGATCTGTTCACATTGAACCCACTAATTAGAAGTTTCAGTTCAGTTTATGTTGACTTTGCCTTGCCTTTGGCTTTAGTTCACTTGGTTTTGTAATCTCGGTGCACATCACGTTATGATGTTTCATACATTAATCTATGTATCCAATGAGACTCATGACATTTTAACTACTGTCCTGAGAACAATGTGAGCAACAAGCAAACTCACCGATGCAGGGGGTTTTTTCTGCTTACTACTTATTTAGAAGGAAAAGCAGCATTTAAACTGGAGTAAGACTAGCTGGCAGTCAGCGCAACAATGCGTTAGGTGAGTGGCTGACACACACGGCACACTCCCTTTTTCACTTTGTCTTCTGCCACAGTTTTTGTGTCATGTCTAAAATTTTCATAATACTAGGAAGAACTGAAAGCTGGTTTTGTTAAGATGTTTATGTGGCAAATTATTCTGATTGTAAGTTGTTTTACAAAATTAAGAACTAAGTATGCGTCCCAGAAGTGCCTTAAATAAGACCGGCAATACTTCCCCGGGGAAGTATTGCAGGTCTAGGCAGCGATAACAGTCCCAAGTTGCAGAGAAAGAAGACAACAGACATATGGGAGGAAGGGAAGGATGTGAGGAGGCAGCTACATCGGTAGCAAGTAATCAAGGCGAGGATGAAGAACCAGTGTCAGCAGACACAGGGCATGTCTGGTAAAGCATTGCCAATGGCATCCAGCCAGACTGGACTATAAGAAGGTCAGGAATCACACTTATGTACTCCTAAGTGTTGTAAGATTCTGAAAGATAACAAATGCCCACACATCCTACTGTCTCTAGGAAGAATTTCAGGTCATCCTGAAGGATTGGAACTGATCATTAAGTGTTACTAGTGTAACCGTTTAAGTTAAAGAGGTCAAAAACATTAGAAGAAAGCTGGATAGAAAACCAGCTCCTTTCTGCCATACTGCCTTTTCATTTTGGGGAAATGTCACATAAACTTCTATAGATTGCACTGTTTGTCTTAAATGTCACTTTTGCAGCAATACCCACAATGAACAGATGACAAATATTAGATTGCTGTATTTAGCATGCTGACTTATCTGCCAAGTGAAGTAATCAATAAGTGAAGAGATTAATTAAGGTAAAATTAAAAAAAAAACCCCACACTAAAAAGTTTTTAAAAAATAAAGGAATTTTTTTAAAAAACAAACAACAAACCAATAACAGGTAAAGACTTATGGCTTTATCAGGCACAGCTTTTTAGTTTGTCTTTACCTTTCGAAGGCTGCAATCGATAGCATATAACTCGGAAAGCAAGCCTTGGGCACCGCCGATAGTCTCTGACTGTAAACAGGGAGTAGAGAGGAAGACTGTGAGCAGGATCTTTCAGCTAGGAAAGAAGTGAGGAGACAGGCTGTCAGAGAGGACTGTAAAACAACCAGTGATGTATGTAACCACAGAGAATGATTGCTCACAGCTCCCCCTTCCCAAGTACTGGCAAACCGGGCGCAATTCAGGCACTAGCCAGAGAGACTTTGTAACAATTTAGAAAATACTACCTGAACTCCTAGTTTGGAGGAGCGTGAGCCTCCCTTAAGTTCGGTCTCCCATCAGCCAAGGCTGTGCCTTTCCCAGCAAAAGTGCCACAAAGGAGGACTAAAAGAATTATGATTAAGCATTTTTTACACAAAAATATAATTAAGCCATATAAAAATATAATTAAATTGATGGGCTTTTTGCTTTCCACCTCCCTTTGACACATCGGCATGTCTGCATGGGCCATTCAGGAGAAGGCTACTGTGGACAGCTGCCAGTAAAACTGTCATCTTGTCCCACACTAACATGATGTAACCTGATTTCAACCAAAGCAATGAGAGTCAGGCCACTGCATTGTCAACAACAGCATTTCACCACTGCTCACAAACAAGAACCTGATCGACATACTGCTAGAACCAGTGATTTCTAAGGTTTGGTTCAGCTGGATTTTAAGATAGCAACATATATATTCACCTTTAATGAATTAGACTTGATAAAACATATCTTAATAAAATAGTAACGTATTCAACAGTAACTATTTGTCTGATACATACTTGTGTATAGTTACCCTGAGAATACACATTGGACACGTTTCTATATTCTTAGGTGATAAACTCAGAGAAGCAAGTGTTAAAACACAAAGCAGTGAGCAGTGCCTGGCCAGGAGGACAGGCTGGCAGGAAGGGACTCATCTGCCCATTGCCTGCACAAAGCACCGGCAGAGGAAATTCACCTGCCGGTTAGCCCAGCAGGCTTTCACTGCCATAATGGATTAAACCTTCCCATCACTGGGCTATTGTAGCACTCTAAAAGATGTTAAAACATATGATTGTTTGTGGGGAAAGTTAGTTTAAAAAGGGAAAAGAAAAAAGTTAACAATGTTCCCTGCCGAGGCACTGATAAATGGTCTCTGTAGCAATGGCAATGGTGAGGGAGACAGTAAATCAACAGCAGGTATCATTTTCTTGTTGCTGTGTCCTCGTTTATTCTGAACATTCTAAATTCATGCTATGCATCAGAAGCAATACCACAACAGTAGTATTTCAACTAGTCTGACAGAGAAACATCTCAGTGTATCTTCCAAGTACCTCTTCCAAATACATTCTTTGGTTACTTACCCAACACACCTGGGTGACCAGGACCTCTTTGCAGAGAGTTTGAAAGAACAACGTTTTTTTCCTACTAATATAGAAAAGATGAGCCTTTTGCAAGCTGAATAGAACAAATAGAAACAAAGCTGCCCAAGTGGCCTTCCAGGCAGAGGGACCTCCAAGTGATCAGTTTGCAGTACCCTTCCTTGATTCCTTTTGACTTTCGTTCCATTTCTCATGTTACACAAAAGGGATCCCTCAGATCTCAGAAACATTTGCTCAATAAAGAATCATAGTTCTATTTTCATAAATACAGGCTGCTTCTGCTCTGGGGAATCTGAAGACACAACTTTCTTTTTACCAATATACTATCTAACATATTATTCCTAAAAAATTGACCATTAAGAGACTACATCGAGTGAGAGAATTCACTCTGCCTAAATTCTACCTTTTGTGTTTAGA
The DNA here is from genome assembly GCA_033558235.1 of Neomorphus geoffroyi. NCBI lineage: Eukaryota > Metazoa > Chordata > Aves > Cuculiformes > Neomorphidae > Neomorphus > Neomorphus geoffroyi. Next base: position 113,674,042 of record JAUMJM010000005.1, on the reverse strand, counting down.
TTTAGATATCTAAAATATATATGAGTGGTAGGTAGAAACCCACCCATGGTTTTTTCAGGGCTGCATAACTGTAGACCATTAAAATGTCTTCACTGATCTAGAAAAGTAACTTAGGCATTATAAAATTTGTCCTGATATGCTCAAAGGGAGAGAAGCAAACTTGACTTGCAATCTAGTAAAGACAGGTGCTAAAATGTGGGAGACCTTAGGCTCTCAGATATCCTCAGCAAGAAGGGGAATGAACCTGTATCACTTTCTTGTTTCCCCTGACCCCAGAACACAGGGTCTCTTAAGTGAGAGCACTCACTATAATTTCTTCTTGAAGGGGTCATTTCACAAAGAAGAATATGAGATGAAGACAGAAGAGCAGAATTACAATTACACCACACCTTACATGTCTTGGTGATTTAGGCTTCAGTCCTTGATTACTCAGAACATCTGCAAATCAGGCCTCACAAACAGTGCCTATTAAAGAATGAATGTACAGATTTTGCAGTCACAAGTGAAAACCTTGGTTTAGCAGGCTAATTTGTCCACATTAAGCAGGAGCTCCAATAGTGCAGCATTTATCCTTCCTAGTTCTGTTCTCAGCTAAGCATGGGTGCCCTCTGTAGGCACACTGTCATTGAAGCTGCTTCAGCTTTCCTCTTGCTATCAGGGACTTTGAGCAAGTCTGCTAAAGAGCTCAATACATTTATCCTCCTCCAGGCTCAGATGTTTCAATACACACACCTTGCAGGGCTGTTCTGCCCTAAGGCAATGAAAAGATGTATCCCAAAAGGTCCAGCAGGATACCGAACTGGTCGAGTCCATCAGACACTAGGCACATCGGGGTAGCCTACCCTAAGATATCCAGTTTCTAGGAAGTTGCCTGCTTGGTCACGGTGCTGCTGACTGTGCTTTAAAAGAACAGTTAAACTGTAGATATAAATTCAATACAAATTAATTTAAAAAGAAAAGGATCTACCAGCATTTTATCAGTCAAACTGCTGAACTGGACTGCAAATGTGATTAGTAGTGTATGACTGGAAAAGCTGCAGGACAAACAGTACCTCAGTATTCTAGGCTGAGTTTTACTGGATCAGAGGAAACATTTTTCACCTATGAAAAAATAAACTTGGTTTACTTATCTTCCATTTATTCAGCTGCAATGATGTCTGCACAGGTTTGAGGACACCATGGGAATGTCAGTGCCTAGTTCTCACAGTTGTTGCTCACTGGACATTCACTTGCTTCATGAGACCTCGCATGTTTCATGGATAAGGAAGATGGCTGCTTGCATTACCTGGCATTCTGGCTTTCCTGAAACACGTCTGCTCTGCCTCACTGTGTAGTTTCCCTGGCCCTCAAGCAGATCTTAGCAGTGCAACAACTTTGAAACTAGCACAATGCAAAAACCACAACCTTCTCAAACACAGCATAAGCATGGACATGAAGGAAACTTTGAGCTTGACTTTCATCTCAATTTTATGCCACTGTGACTCCACTGATTTCAAGACAGTTTTAATTTCCACTGGGCAAAGGGAGAATAGTCAACCAGACTCTATTTAGGAAAAGGTCCTGCAGTTCTTAGAAGCAGATCATTGCATAACTTCACATAGCAAATTACGTGAGGCCCCAGCTACTGATCTATAGGGAAGTGATTAACAAAACAATACTTCCAACATAGCTTGACTGAATTTCTCTTGACTAATTTTTTTATCATTTTGCATGGTAAAAGGGCTTGTGATGCTTGATATGGGGACCCAGTAGCTATGTTCTGGTTTTGCAATGGTCAACATTCATCAAAACAGCTAGCAGGGAGGATTTTTGATTGTAAATGAGACCACCATGCAAGGGGCTGATGCAGCTCCAGTGGTGATGAAAATTCTAGGAAGATCATCATGAATGTTAAGAGCTCCAGGATTGTTGACTCTTGTCCAGTTTCAGTGTAGACACAGCATCCTATATGAAACTTCTGATTTTCATGGGCAGCAAGATCATGAATGCAGGTCACCCTAACCCTGGCATAGGTCTATGTGGGAAGGAACAGGAAAAGGGGGATCTGTGCTCTGGGAGAGATGTGGATAAATTCCACTACATTTATTGTTGTTATCTTTCCAGTGAAGGGACTACCACATAACCAGTCTGGACAGTGATGTTTCTGTCATTTTCCCAGACTCTTAACAGCAAGCCAACCACTAATAATTATTGTTCTCACTGTATCACACCAAAGTACTTGGGCTTCACACTCCCTCATTCTCTGAAATTTTGCAGTATTTTAACTCACCTGGTTTCAAGGGAGCTACTTTAAATTTAAGCAAATCGAGAGAATCAGATCTTCTTTGTGCTAGCGAGCCTCTCAAAGGATTTACTGTGCTGTAAGCAACCTCTCCATTCCCTGTTTACTTGCAGGTAATAACAAGAATATTCTGTGGAGAATTCAAATACAGAAGAAACATACCAGGCAAGTCACTGAAACAAATCTAAGGCTTACCTTTCTCTGTAAACATGTAATGCATTAGTAGATTAATTTCCCATTAGACAAAGGAATGACATAGGATGCAGCGTACTACAGAAGACAAACTGCATATCAGATGCAGTAAAACTCTAATCACAGTTAAAACAGCCAAGTAAACATTATCTGAGTCAGAACCAAGCTACACTAGGGTAGCTTTTCACCAGGCTGCTAGGTTTGAAGTGTAGCTTATATGTCAGGGCTTAATGCCTGCATTAAAGTTACCCTGGTTACTGAGGACTCCCATTCAAACACCTGGAACTTTATTATAGAGTTAAGTTTTGATAAAATGACCTAGATACAGACACAGATACCTGAACCACTGTATTTAAAATTGAAATTTAAAAAAAAAAAACCCAAACAGAAACAAAAAGCTCTCGAGCCATGTCTTCAACATCAGCAGTGTGACAAGGGGCACAGTAACGAGAGATGCAGCAAAATTGCCATGATAGTGACAATACAGAAATACTTACCATAGCATGATGATAAATCACGATATTGCTAACTACATTGAGATGAACAGCATATATAGATGAACAAAATATAATGACATAGCTTTAGCATCATCATTTTTCTAGAAGTGTCATAGTCATTTGGAAGGACATTCTGAATCATGTATAGTTCTAACTGTTACATGAAATAAAGGACAACAGTCAATTAAGCCTGCTCTTCTGCAAGATTCACTATACTCTGGATATATAAACATAACCACACAAGTCTTCAGGTTACACCAGGTCAATCAACAGTCAACTGATATAAGTAGTCTTGGGAAGAGTTTAGAAAACTAAAAGCCACATCAGGCCTGCAGTGTATGCAGTCCTGATCTGATGTAAAGCATACAACCCTTAATGAAAGTTTGTTCACTGGTATCAACAGAGGTCCAGGGTGATACATTTTAAGTGCTTTGCAAAAGATGTATGCAGTTGATAGAAGGATGGAGAGTCAGAACAACTGCATGTTAAGTAATTTGGAGGATATACTTGTTACGTGATTGGATTTTTCCTAACCTCTTCCTCCCAGTCAAAATCTAATGAAGCATCATCTAGCTCTGCTATCGAGAAGAGAGATTTCTGTGTGATCACACTGGCTTTAGTAGCATTTCCAAACGCAAAGCTCTTCCTTCTGCTAGGATTGCTTTCGTGTACCCTCAGCAATGGGCTATGGCTTTCCTTGTTAGTGTCAATCTTCATAACAGATGAAGTTTCCAATTTTGACTCAGGATGTGGTGCAAAGGAGAATGTTGACAGTTTGGCTAATGTGCTGGAGCGCACCTTCCCTGTGATTGGGCCACCAAGCTTCTCCTCTCCCTCCATCTTCTTTTCAGTGGCTGAAGAGGATGTGGCATCAAAACTGATATCTGAGCATATTGTTGTGCTTCCTCTGATCTCTTTCCCTAAGGCCTGATTCTGTTGCTCTTCTCTCCCTTTATTACCAATTAATTGTTTTTCCAAACTACCTTTTCCTAAGCGAATCAATGTCATCTTGGATTTCGCAGGGGGGTAGCATTCTTCCAGCAGCTCCTCTCCCTGGAGTTGCTTTCCGGGCTTAAAAGTAGTTTCACTTGGAAAAAGAGAAAATTCTTCGTTTCTCTTCTCTAAAGAATGATCAAGTTTTGTCCTTGGTCTGAAAGAAAATTTAGCTAGTTTAGCTGCTGGAGGACTTTCACTGTCAAGGATTTCTGGCTCATGAGAACTCACAACCGTTTTTTCCTTCACTACTTGACCTTTTCTTCGTTTTCTCATGGAAATTGTTGCAGTTTTTGCTGCTACAGATATGCTGCTCTTTTCCTCTTCTAGCACAGAATCTGCACCAGTTGAAAGATCTGGCAGGCCAGACACAGGTAATACTGAAGGAAGGGCCTTTGCCTCAGGCTCTGGTGTACTTGTAAAGAATGTATGTGATTTCTCTGTGTGGAGTTTCTGCCACCTTTTAGAAACCCGCTGCATAATAACTGAATCCTCCACACTAGCACTTGGTGATGCTGGGTCATGAATACTTACTTCTGAAGAAAAACAATTGTGTTCTTCAGTCCTGCTTATCTTGGAAACTTTGTCCTGTTCCAAAGCAGCATGTAGATTCACAGTTGCTAGTGACTCTCTCATTCCATTTCCATTTCCCTTCCTTGGTATCAAAGCACTGCCTTTTTCAGAACAGGATGTTTTACACAAGGTTTTTGAAGGCAGGTTATTCGGCAATACTTTGAGCACCGGAAACTTTTTCGGAAAAGTTTCTTCAGCATCAGTGTTGCTCTCTTCCAGGCTGTCAAACCATGCCAGGCTGTCATCATCACTTCTCTTACTATGTTTAATTAAGTGGTTTGCATTTTTGTTATCACCATGTGCCAGGTCACACAGGGGTTCTACAGGTATATCCCCTTCACAGTTGCCTTCGGGCAAAGAAGGCTGTGGCCTGGAGTTATTCTCTTGTTGATTTGGAGATTGTGACTGAGACATTTGCCTTGATTGCCCAAATGTATCTTTGTTCAAGCATCTTGTATTAGTACTGAAACTTGTCTCTTCAAGCTGCGGCTGGCTTGAATTTTCCTTTTGTAATCTATGGAATGAAAAAAGAAAAGCAATAGTATTTTATTTTTCTTTTTTTTTTCTTTCTTTATTGCATTAGTGGTGCCTAATACGAATGAATAGTGAAAAGTGACAAATAATGTAGGTCACAAAACTGCATTATTAAGTTTCACATAAAACTGCAAAAGCTGCTGTTGCTATTTGTGATCTTTCAGCACCTTCTACAGTAAGTGACAGAACTTAGTGTCCCCCTTAGAAGATAGGCAGATGGACACAGAAAGTAACCACTCAAACTTCATTTCCTTGAGAACCAAAGAAATCCAAACCCAATGCCCCCAAACAAATAGCTCTGTACCACTTACAGCCATTGCTAGAGTCTCTGAGGGATTACATATTCTGCAAATATACCTTCTAGAACAGAAACCTCTTTAGATTTTGTCCTAAGCAAGGCAAAGCCTCAAAAAAGTTATCCAAATTGAAATCCCAGGTATTACTCGGAATACGGGTTGCTGGTGGCTTTCTCTCAAATCACTATGGACCCAACATGTCAAACACTATATATGATGGAGTGAAAGCATCTCAGTTAACCTATAAAACTTAATTATCACTGTCTGTGACTGTTAATATTCTCAGGGTCCTCCAAAACAACAGACGTGCTGGAATGAGGGTACCCTCTAATCTCAGGATAGCTGATATTCTGTCTATTGCACCTAAATATAAAATTTACAAGGGAGACAGCATTCTACTTTTTGCTAAATAGTGATTCTAAATATAAGTGAAAAGTAGCCACATTACATCTCCAAAGTGACTGCATTAGTGTAGTGAAATGATTGCTATACATTATGAACAGTTCCTCTGCTATATGAGAGAGAAAACACTATATTGACATGTGTAATTTAGAATCATTATTATTATTTACTAATGAACTTATCTTAAAATTTTTATGGAGAATAGCAGGAATGATCTGAAAGGTTGAAAGATACAGGCGTGTTTTACCAAAATATAGTTTAGAGGGAATGCAAGTGGCAATTCTTCTAATACAGAATATGTTGTTTTAAAGAGGACATTCATTTAGTATTCTCTAAGCTGCTTAAGAGGCAGAGAAGAAGAAATCAGCTTAATGTGCAGTATAGGGGATTCAGTGAGATATTGGGAAAACCTTTATGAGCATTAGGATGGAGCAATAATGGAACAGACTACCCAATGGCAACGGAAAATCCTCTTCATTAGAAGGTCTTCGAAGCAAAGAACACAAGCCTCTACCAGGAAGTTCAAAACCAGACCAGATCATGTCTTGGTATTTGATCTCCCATCCCATCCTACATTTCTATAATCCCCTATGAACAATTATGTTTTAAAACTAGCTTTTGTATGTCTGTCAGAGATATCCCATTTCAATCTGCTTTTATTGCATCTGCGGTTATTTAAAATGTCCTTACTAAGTTACAAAATAAGTCTGAAAAATATGTAAAGTAAAAAGTGTATTTTCCCAGCTGTTCTTAGTCTATTTGTTTTGATAACATTAATCTTTTCTCTTCCTGTAACAGTAAGAAAGTAGGAGTTTCTTTAGAGCCTAATCTCATTTCAGGAAACAAATGTTATTTTTCTTGTATTTTATCTCCTTCCAGTCCTACTGTTTTCTTCTCAGCCTCAGTGTGTTAAAAGTTTTCTATTAATAACTGCAAATAGACTTTCCAAAGATTATTGTAGTGAGCTGGAAACCAGAGAAGAGACAGTGAAAATTCCAGTGTGTGAAAAAGAAAAATAAACCAAAATAAAAGAACTTTGATTCAGGTTTATATTTTCCATTAACAGAAAGGGAAAGATCCTGACAAGCCCAACACAACAGAAAGCTTGAAAAATATGAAACAGATATGCTGTATTTTACCAAGCAAGTAAAAAAAGTTTATCTAAAATTATTTACTCAGCTACAGAATCTGACATTTTGACCCTCAGAAGCTCCACTGAAATTTATCTGAGCAGAGAACTGAGATGTGAGTTAGGAAATGATCAAAATATTCTTAAATTCTTTGTGAATTCCACAACCCAGAGAGAGAAATGATCTTGTGATGATTCAAGTGCTACTTTAAAATAATCTCCCTGTTTATCCATATCCTCTAAGGAGCAAGTCCCTTCCCAATTCTATTTTTAGACTCTTTCCAGATACTGTCAAACATTTTTTTTATCCACAATTGAGTTATTTTGTAACTCTGCATATTATAACCTGTCAAGTCTTTGTAGTTCTTTGCGCAGAAGATCTTGCAGCTCGAGTCGCTCCAGTATGAGTTCACATTGTGTTCGGTACTGCGCCATTGGGTTTTCTGGAAATGAGGTGTGTAAAGCATTGATGCCTCCAAGAAGTGCACCCCCCTATGTCACCAAAGAGATAAAAAAAACTATCTTTATTATTCAGCACCAAATTTAAACAATAGAGACTATTCTATACAAAATTTTCCCTTAGATATTTTAAATCTTAAGGTAGCAAATATTTACTGAGTAACAGTATTGACACACATAATCCTATTAAGTCTGCTCACACAGGCAAAGTTGCTCATACATGTAAAGCAATCATATGATCAAGCCTGCAGTTTAATTATACTCGTTTATTTTTGTTTCTACAAAAAAATGGAAGGTCTGCCTAAGGCTTGAGAACATCATGACTAACAATGGATATGAGGATTAAAGATGTTTTCCAAATACCTTGTAAAAATTCTGCCCATGTGAGCAACTTTTATAACTGAAGAAGTTCTGATTGCTGAAAGTTTTCATTAGCTTTGCCTAATTATTGAAATGGAAAGACTTGGGTATTAAGGCTTGTCAACACCGGGTAAATTGACCGGCAAAAATGTTTCTGAAATAGCTGTTTAAAAGTAATTAACTATTCAGGAGTAATCCCAGAGAGCAACTGATTTTAATCTGGGACAGTTTTGCTGTGCCTTGTGAGAAATGAAGTAGTTTTTATTGGGAAAAGAGCATCTGCACAAAGTGATTTGTTCCACAACAAATAATCTAGAATAGCTCTGAAGTTAATTGCACTTTGGAAAAAACCCAAACACATCACAAACCCTCTATTTTGCTACAGATTAGTTAGCATTTACCACTCCTGCCTAATCCATAAAGCTCAATACAGATAATGAACAAAATGCATATCAAGTGCCACAAGAGTAAAAGCAAAAGTCAACAGAGTCTCTATATCCAGAAAATGCTACATATAGCATCACATGGAATACACATTTCCATTTGTGGCAATTTCTGGTTCTTACATTTTGAAATTTTTAAATTTTATATTAAAAAAAATTACATTGAAAAACATCATTCTGGCAGCTAAGTAAAGCCCCGAAAAACCCACACAGTGCTAAAAATAAGCTGTCCTTGCAACCATTAACGCATCCCATTGAAGTTTTAACTTGGGGTTTTTTGCAGTTCACTTCAGGAACATGATAGATCAGTTCCACACAGAAGCATTAGTCTGAAGCCATGGAAAAGACCACCGTAGGATCTCTCTGTCATATTTGTTTCAAGGACTGGAAGGTTCAGAGTTAATGAGGCAGGGAGTGTAGAAAGGAAAGCCCAGTCTTGGTTAGGACAGTTAAATGCAGCCAAAGAGAACTAGATTCTCCGACACAAAGTTCCAATTCTTGTGATTCAGAATGAGCCAGTTAAGCAAATACTTTGAAAGGTAATACATTTGTAACTGGGATCCTGATACAGTGTGTACATAGAAGGAAACTGCAGTCAACAGAAAACATGCTCAAACACTTTGAAACCATGGCCCTCATCACTTCTCAAGGGGCATGCTCCAGTGGATCATTCCTTCAGGATCGCACATAATGCAGCTTCAGAGCACAGACCAGGAGTAGCACCAACCCATCACTTCACAAGGTCTGTGTGAAGATAAGTGGACTACTATTTCTGAAATACTCAAATACACTAGAGATGAACTCCATAGAAAAACACATGAAGAACTTGAGAATTCTACCTTTAGAACAGCAGGTAATAAAAAAATCATTGAGCAAAGAAGTGACAAAGGATAGTTGCTTTTGGCTTGAGCGCTGTCAACCTGTGACCTAAGGATCTAGTGGAAAAAAAAGGAATACATGATTATGTATTTTAAGCTATATGCCCAAGAGGCACAATTACGTCTTGGCCTCAATGACTCTTCAGTGCTTGACTTGGCCATCACAATGGGCTTTTAAATGTCCTTGTGTTTGTGTCTGAAATTCTAAGTGGGATGGAACTGAATTTAAGATGACTATCTGTGAAGCTTCATTCCTGTGCCGGTGCTTACATCTCTGTGATATGTGCCCCTCTTAGAGTCCGAAATATCATTTTGAGGAGAGGAAGGTAGCTACATGGCAATACACACACAGTGCAAGCAGGGGCATAGGATCTAGAACAGAGAGAGAAAAAAGCACATATTACAGGGAAAGTTAGCAGAAAGGAAGGGTGTAACAGTGCCTAAGGACAGGAAGACAAAATGTAAAAAGGGAGTAAGAGGAGAGGGATTGGAAAGGGAATAAAACAAGGATGAAAACATGACCAAGAGGAGGAGGAAGGTTAACAAAGAGGAAATGAGGCAAAGAAAGCTAGTGGGATTAGAATACGCTCACGAAGACAGAGAAGGGAAGAGAAAATTAAGGGTGAATTAGAGAATGACACAAACAAAACCCCCCAATGAACCAGGTTGGTGATGAAAATGCTGATAGTCCTCCTTCCCAAGAGGGGTCACAAGAAATATCTGAATACTGACCTGAGAATGGTGAACTTTGATTTTATACTGGCAAGAATATGACTTTTTGTAGAAGTTGCAAGGATGATGTTGAAGATAGAGTTTGCTGAGCTGAACAGTGGCAGCCAGTTTGTCAAGAATAACACTGATACTTCCCCATTTACAACCTCATTCTACAAACTGACAATTAGGTGGGAAACACAGGAGGTACCTATACATCAAGTGATTTTTTTCTAGAGAAGGAATCAATTTCTAAGAATTAACTTTTACGTGTTACTTCTGGTTTTTTAATCAAATAAATAAATAACTCATCTCAAAAAGAAGGAAATGGTTCATTTATGCCTTCCAAGAGAAAAGCAAAATTTGACCATAAATAGCAGATCTCAAATTTGCAGGTTCCTAGCAAAAATGAACACATTAGTCTACTTGCTCATAAAAAATGAAGAGTGGAGCAAATATGACGAGCATACCAACTACTCTCAGGTACTCCTCTGCAGCCATAATTCAGGTAAATTTCTCACTGACTCTTACTAGACAGATGCTTGTTATGCAAACTGCAGCCCTTAAGGGCAGGGCTGTATAAATATGAAAAAGTGACCCACAGCTAAAGCAATTCCTTTACATTCATTTGTGCTAATGACACAGATGACAGTATACATTAATTATTATTATACACATACATTCCACTTTTTCTTCAGTCATGAAAAAAATCCCAAGCATTTCAAATTTCCTATAACTAAAAGCATACTGCACTGAAACCAGTGTCCCATCAAATTCCCATCTAGTTAATTACAGGTTTAATTACAGTTAATGAACACTTATGTGACATCTTTGGTTGTTTCAACTGGATATATTGGTACAGCTTCTTATTTTAAGTAAGATGCTGTGCTGTCATTAAAAAGTTGAGCTCTTAAAAACACTGCAAGATAATTTGCAACAGACAGTGAAATAATATTTTGCTACTTAATAAGGTCAGGCCTTGTAGTATTTTTGAGACAAATTTCATTTGCAAGACTGTGCAGTAAATTATCCGTGGCACAAACTGCAATTAGTCTCTCAACGCTCTCTGAAAGAACAAGGGAAATCACAAGTGCCTACCTGCCATATGTGCATTTATCCTGAAAAGCTTTACCTCCTAAAAAGGAGCATATCTACTCCTGCAAGGGTCTTTATTAGGATCTACTGAGCTAACGTGTACTATATAAAATTGATTTAATTTGAATACATTCATATTGACCTATACAGAAGCACAGGAAATGCCTTTTTGGATCAGACCAGTCATCTGTGCAGTGGAGTATACCATCTCTGACAGAGCCAAACATAAGTATTTCAGGCGTGCTGAAAAACCCCAAGCATAAAACTTTGGATAATCTGCTTATGGTAATTTCTTTTCTACTCCAAAGCATGAAGATTTATTTCCCTTAAAAATATTCTATTTGAAGTAATAGCGGCTATATTATTTTCCAGATTTCCATTAAAAAACTCTTTTATCAATTCTAAACATACTGCTTTTTCTTTACATTCAACATCTTAATAATGTTACAGTAAACTAAAATCTCTAGCCTTCCATGATTTTTCAATGTCTTTTTACATAGAAACTTTACATAAATCCACGTGATAATTGGAATGCAAAATTTTTAGTGTATGGCAACCAAAGTTTTGAACTCTTAAGGTTTCTGAAAGTAAAATTAGTCTTCTAAAAGTTTTGAGTTTTACTATCACCACCAACACATTTTAAAACAATCCAACAGCAAAATAAAATGTAGGTCTTGGCAACTGCTCAAAACTTGCTCCAAAAAAAATTATTTGGTTCTCTCATACCTAGTTAATGAGTGACAAGATAACATCATGGAATATAAACCCATCAGAGGCTATTAAACACAGCAACATGGACACAATTTCTTGATCAAAAGGTCTTTAAAATGTAGATTAACCAAAAGCCAATGGTGTGCCAAAACTTCACTTAGACAGCAAAGTCTATTGGAAGACCACACCTTCATTACCAATCCAGATCGATCAGTATAATCTCTGTTTAAGATTTTAATAATCAAGATGGACTAAAAAAGACTTATCGAGGTCTCTCATGACCTGCTTTCCATAAGTCCATGAAATCCACTCCAAAGAGCTGAAGGGACCTTGCGTACATCTCCTAGAGCACAAGTCTTATGAGGAGTGGCTAAGGGAACTGGGGCTGTTGAATCTGGAGAAAAAGAGGGTGAGGGGAGACCTCCTTGCTCTCTACAGCTGCCTAAAAGGAAGTTGCATTGAGGTGAGAGTTGGTCTCTTCTCCCAAGTAACAAGTGACAGGACAAGAGAAAATGGCCTCAAGTTGTGCCAGGAATGGTTTAAACTGGATATTAGGAAATATTAATTCACCCAAAGGGTTACTAAACATCGGAACAGGCTGGCCAGGGAAGTGGTGGAGTCCTCATCCTTGGAGGTATTTAAAAGATCTGCAGATGTGGCATTTAGGGACATGGTTTAGTGCTCAACTTGACAGCGCTAGGTTTACAGTTGGATTTGATAATCTTAAAGGTCTTTTCCATCCTAAATGATTCTATAAAATGAATCTCTTAAATGTGATATTGCAGCAATGGCAATGTCTGCAAGAAACCTTACCTGCATAGAAGATTCCATAACCGATACCACCGTTACAGCATCTTCCAAAGTCACAGTATCCCTAAACATCAACCGGGCATGAGCTATCAAAAATAAATGGGCATGGAAAGCAAGTGTTACCAAAGTCAAAAAGCACTTTCTTTGAATGAGAAGGGACAGGTTATCTCTTTACAATTCTTCAGCTCTTCAAACACTTGAGTAAGGACCCAACTTTAACATTAATATAATCCTTTTCATTTTACTGACAATTTCAACAGGAATTGGAAGGCTTAGTTTTACTAGTAAAGACCGTAATGTGACTTCCAGATTACACTGACAGTTTGAATAAAGATGCTCAAAATGGTAGAGTTAAAAAATGCAAAATGCTGGATATTGAAACACAGACGGTGATATGAAACATCTCTATCTATATAGGTATGTGTCATCCCCGTAAAGTAAAAAATTAAGTCTAATTTTCATCACAGGCCAGAAGAGATTTGATTTCCTCTAACTAGTCTCTGTCACAAATTTAGTATTATTTAAGGTGCTTTTCTCTACACAAGCTTTATTTTTTCTTCCTCCCTTTTCTTACATCAGCAAAATAAAACTGATTTTTGTAAATGGATACAATGCAAATAATATACCATGTGAGGCTCTCCTCCTAACTGGCCATGGAAACAAACACAGGTCTTACTCAGCAACAGAAGGGCAGGTTAATTAATACTATCTATGTAATACTTTGAAAGAACAAAATGCTACAAGCCCCAATCATGTTATATGTTATATTAATGGTTTTTATGTTATATTAATTTTAGGATAGAAGCAAATACTTGACACCTTTCCTCAGGCTGAGTAGGATGGCAACTCAGCACTCAAATGAAGTAAAATAAATCCCGAGATTACTTTTCATGAAGACATGTAACCTTAGAGATTCTCTCGAATGTGATTTCTTCCAGTGGTTTTAGGTTTTATTATGGGCATGAGAATGGTAAAATTAAAACTGATTTTCATAATCTAAGTATAACACCCTTTCCCACATTCAGAATCTCCAACCTCAAGTCTATTTAGATTAGAAAGATAAAACAATACAAGAAGGTCCCGTACCTACCTCTGTGGAAAATATGCTACTCTACTTACTGGCTGTAATTATACTCATTTTATAAAGGTTAATTCTTAGCCTAGAAATAAAAATGTCACGGCCTTACCTTCTGCAAGGCGTATCAAACTCTCTAATAAGCGAATGGTAGTTCGGGCAGCATTTCTGCAGTCACTCTGTCGCTGCATCTGATAGTAGCGTACAAGGATCAGGTTGCTCTCATCAGACAATTTTGGCTGTATAGTTTTTATAAGGCAGAAGTAGTTTTTCATCTTTTCCATGCTCCAGAGGTTTTCTGATTTGCTTGGGCAACCTGTGCAACAACTGCCTAGTCAGCAATTCTATTCTATAACAAGAGACATCAAACTTTCTCCTAAGAATTCCTGTTAAATAGGCAGGTGACTATGAAAGACACATTACTGTATTTTGGGGGCATACTGGGTTGTCTGTACACTAGTCCTCAAGGACTTGGTCAAATTCTAACGTGGAATCTTACACACCATTCAATACCTTCCCTGTGAAAATCCACAGTAAAGCTTTCAGCAGTTCAACAGAATGGCTGTCAGATTCACTGCCCACCAGATGGTACAGTCAGCACTAAGTGCTCATATATTCCTTAAAACATAAAATGCTACATGAATGTCCATACCTCCTCTGTCTGCTTTACCTACTCTGCAGAAGCCAAAAGCCACCTGCCATATTCTGAACATTTTTTTGCAGGGGAACATATTGGGAAGGGAAGGAAGCTAGCTGAAGAAGTTTCCTCTAACCACTTCTTCCCTAATGCAGATCAAACCCATGTTCCTGAAGCATATGGAGAAGCGCCTGGTTAAAATCAAATCACTTCCCTAATTCCAGAGCACAGAGCTCCACATAGGAAACACTATTGTTTATTCTTTGAGCTCTGCAGCACAAGCAGCTCGGATTTCTTCTATCTGAATTAAGTTTTTCATTGACAGCACATACAACTGCACAGTGTGCAGGATCTCCATGAAGCAATGAAAAGGCGCAAGACGGAAACTATCCACTTACTGAGCAGGCTGGGCCGAAATCTCTTGTAAATCACCACAGTGTCCTATAGTATTCTCGGCTCCCCTCTATTAATTAATTAGTGATCTTTATCTTATTCCTACTTGAAAAACAACCATATTGCAGGAAACCACCACTGCAAAACCACAAACATCAATTTATATGAAAGACTCAAAAATAATAAACCAAACTCAAAGGTGGGGAAATAAAAAAACTCACACAAACAAAGCCAAAACCCAATCACTTTATAATTTAAAAACATGAGTCTTACCTTTATTTTGTAAGATGAAGGATGAAATGATTTGATCCCATTCCTCGTTCTTTGTATCTAACAATACTAAGACCAGGTCAAATCTGCTCAACAGGGGACTGCCAAGAGCTATGTTGACGGAGACAGACTCATTAGGGTCATAATGGCCTTTTGGGTTTGTTGCTGCTAGGATAGTTGCCCTTGTATTAAGCTTGCACACCAGGCTAGAGAAAAGTATGGTGAACATTGTGGTTGAATTAAATTTGGTAGGGGAAATGATTCCAAAGTGTTAAAAATTATCATGTTTTTGTATTCTAAAGAGCATACCTCAAGAGATCATAAGAGCTAAACAATATACACAACTATTATATTAATAAATATATAGATACAGCATTTCTCAGACAGAGAAGAGCAACTAGACAGTGATTGGGATACTGGAAGTAACTAAGCAATACCGCCATGAGTAATCTCTGTATACAGCTAGGTCCTTTAATAGCAAAAACCAACATAACTTTTTGGAAATAAATATTACTTTGCTGATTCATACAGTATAGAAACATTTTCTTTAAGAATGGAAAGTAACATTTTAGCTTTAAACGCATTCAAAGAAAGCAAAATAAAATGTAATATAAACATGTTTTATTCTGGTGTGTAAACATTTTGTGAATATGAACCCAACCAAACAATGATGGCAGCCATATCAACTGTTTCTCCAGGGAAACAGCCATTTTCCTCTCTTGACTATGCTATCCTGGCATGTGTTTTTAGATGTGGGGAGAGATTATTTTTATTCTAGTAGTCCAAATGTAATCCTTTCAGTTAAGGCAGCAGCAGAAGTATTCTAACTTTGGGTTGTCACTGAGCTATTTCTAGTCAGCTCCTGAGTAACTGCTGCCTCGCGTCCGAAGTTCTTCTGTAACTGAAAGATCACAGATATTCTGTTAGCTTATAGCCTACGAGATAACCCCCTTATCTCTCACGCACCAAAATAAGACCTTAAATTAACAAAGCACTTAACCTATCTGTGCTAAGTTACTACTCAGAAAATCCTCATTATATGTAGACCTGCATCAACCAGGGGAGGTTCAGATTAGACATCAGGAAAAAATTCTTGACCAAAAGGGTTGTCAAGCACTGGAACTGCTGCCCAGGGAGGTGGTTGAGTCACCATCCCTGGAGGTGTTTAAAAGATGGATAGATGAAGTGTTCAGGAATATGGTTTAGTAGTGGACAAGTACAGTTAGACTTGATGATCTCAAAGGTCTTTTCCAACCAAACAGTTCTATGATTCTATGAACTGAGGCCACATGTGCAAGTTAGCAACCTGTGTTTTGGGGTCTACAAAACCCAACCAACTGCAACAAGGAACCTGGCTAAAATATGTCGCTATCTTACAAAGCAGATAGGACTGTGTTGATTTCAAATGTTTGTCCCCAGCTGCATTCCTAGCAAAGGCTAGTAATCTCCCTGGTGATAGCAACAGTACTTGTCCGCTGTCTGCCAAAGAGCCTAAAGAGAGATTCGATGGAGAAGTATGGAATAAAGAAAGGAAACAGTCAGTTAGAGGAGCCAAGAAGATATGACTGGAGCAAGAGCTGAGTTGAAGGTAACAATGAGAAATGCAGAAAGGGTGATGCCTGTTGAGCAGCAGTGATTTCAGCAGTACCAGACAGGAAATTATTTGGGCCTGGACAAGAGCTGCATATGACTGAATGAATGAGATAGGAGCTCAAAGATCAAGGCAGCAGGGGGGAGGGAATAGCAGATTTGAAGACACAGTACTTTTGAAAAGAAAATGAGAAACTGAAAGTAAGCAAGAATTTGTATTATGCCATGCCCAACACATAAAATTCAGCAGCCTGGAAATCTCTTGGTCTTCTTTCGTTACCATGCAGTATTATGTGACTTTGGAGAAATGAACTGCTTTCTGAGTTCTAATAAAAAAATTCACATGGTTCCTCATTTCATATATGAATATTGTGACCACTTGCAGCAAAAGACAAGAAAAAGAATACCCAGTCTTCTTAGGACAGTGCCCTGGCCTGCAGTGGTAGACTGAAAATCCAACAGTGAAGAGGGTATGTATTTCTTCTGATTGCTTGCAATCTCTGGTCCAGTGCACTGTCCTTTGAAATGTTGACTCTTCTAGTTTAAGAATACTGCTGCGAACAAAACTTTTTAAGTACAATAAACAAAACAGATATGTTCAATCAGCATGACAGATCTTCCTCTAACTTGTAAGTACAACAGAAACAACTTACATTGTTTTATCATGTATGTTAGCATGCCACTTACCCTGCTTTTGCAACACTGATGGTTTGTTGCTCCATTGCTTCATGGATACTGGTTCTGTCATGTTCTTTGATACTATTGAACTCATCAATGCAACAAAGGCCTCCATCTGCAAGCACTAGCGCTCCAGCTTCCAAGTTCCACTCCCCAAAGTCCTTCACAGCAGTCACTGTCAAACCTGCAGAATGAATCACTTCAATCAGTCTTTTCCTTAAAGTGCAGGAATCCACTTGAGTGAATGAAAGGGACCTGGTGCACTGCCTTGTGCCACAGACAGAAGGCAAACCAGCAGGCTAGCTCCACCACATACCTCTGCCGTGTAACTCACTTTGCATTGACCGGTAAATCCCACTAGAACTCGGCAGGTTAACCTGGATCTGTGGAACAGATTCTGTTAAGCTTCCTATGTTCAATAGTGACTTGGTTTAGGACTTAGTTAATTGAACAGAAGAGATAAGGGTAAGAAGACTATATCTGCAGGTCAAATTGAAAATCAAGGTGAAAGAAAAGATCGCTGAATTATAGAATGGACCCAGAAAGCTCCTCCTCCCCACCAGCTACTACAGTGGAAAATATTTTTGGGCTGCAAAACAAAGTTTGGGGAAAAAAAAGTATTATTTCAAGTGACTTTTAAATCCTGGCCCCGTGACATGGAGACAAATTCTTACTTTAAATTAAGTAATTAAATTACTTAATAAGATTTTAGGTTGCTCTAAGCATTAAGCCAAAATGAAAACTCAAAGACGCCCAAGGGTAAAATGGGGAAAAAGGAGTGAGTTCCCAGCAGAGATCAGTAAAGCTATACATGATACAACACCAGGAGCATGGCAAGTCAGAAACTCTGCACAACTCTGAAAATGTCCACTCATTATGAAGTGTGTGCAGCTCCTCTCAAACCTTCTATTTCCTGTTTCCTAGCTTCTTCTCTGTCTTTAGCCCTCCTTTTTCACTCCAGTGTTCAGCTCAAAATATCCCAGTGGTTCACAAGCTGCAACCAGCCTAAAATCTCCTGGAAGGCTATGGCAAAACCTGCCCCAAAATCTGCCCCCCTCAGCCTCCTGTGGTTCAGGGAGGAGAGGCTGCTGAGGCCTTCTCATCACTGTGCAGCCCACCACAGCAGCCATTTGTTCCCAGTGAGCAAAAAATTATCGGACATATATGCTTCCTGATAATATAATGTGTACTTTAGCTTGCTGTGAGGAATCTCCTACAAACTAGAAGTATAATCTACTTTCCAAACCTTGCATGGGCTTGGAGATTTGCTGAAGGCCCTGAGACTCAGCACCACGCTCCCACCCGCTGCAGACCTCTGCTCCCACCATCAGGGCTCGGCCTTTCCACGCAGGTGGAAAGATGGCTCCTACATAGAAGCATAGAATGGGTTGGGTTAGAAGGGACCTTAAAGATCATTCAGTTCCAACCCCCTGCCATGGGTAGGGACGCCTCCCAGCAGACCAGGCTGCTCAAGGCCCCATCCAACCTGGCCTTGAACACTTCCAGGGAAGGGGCATCCACAGTGTCTCTGGGCAAACCCTGCTGTGCCTATTCCATCACATTAAAGGTCTCCCTGCAGACATTACTACAGCCTGGCTGTGTATTTCCACACAGAATCTCCTCCTGTGGTGAAACTACAAAATTCCCTTCTCCCCTGCCTCCTCCTCCCCAAAGTGCTCAGGGCTTTCTGCTCTTCCCAACCCATAACGTGACCCCCACAGACACTGGTGCTACAGCACGATGTCACTCCTCTCTGTCCCTTGTATGTGAGGCAGCCACAAGATGGCTTCCTGTACAGGCCTCCTGCTGCCACACAAGATGGCTCCTCTCTGGGCTGCCTGCTGCTGCACAGGGACCTGTGTTCTTCCACAGCTAACGATGTTACGGAAGCCCTTCTTTACAAACAGAGGAATGGGATGGATTCTTTACAAACAGAGGAACAGGATGGCTTCTTTACAAACATAGGAACAGAATGCTTTCTTTACAAACACAGGAATGAGACGGCTTATTTACAAACACAGGAATGGGATAGCTTCTCTACAAATAGAGGAATGGTGTGGCTTCTTCACAAATACAAGAATGGGAGGGCTTCTTGACAGCACGGCTGTGTAGAAGAAAATCTCCAGTCCCTCCAGAGCCCCTCTGAGGGCAGACCAGTCCAGCAACTGTAAGGTAGTTTCGGAACAGAACTCTGGCCCGTGCGGACAGCTCGTCCACACCTGGGGAGCCCAGTACCCCTCCAGCAAAGCCCCCTTTATTCAGGGAGCGCCCCAGTGACTGAGGTGCCAGCTCGACTCCTGTCACACCTCATCGTGGCACCATGAACTGTCCTGGCTCCTTTGGCCAGTAGGTTGGACTCTTGCAAACTGATGGGCCCCACGCAGGCAGTGTGGCCCTAGGACCCGAGACCCAGCACCCAACCCCAGCAAGCCTGGTTTTTCACATTGCCTTGACCACCTTTGGGCACAGAAAAACATGTGTGTGTGTGTAGAAAAAGCCTAACATAACAGGACATGGAAAAACGCGTATGCCGGGGGCAGCCCAACAAGACTAGGCAGCACATGGCCCGACCCCACGGGCGAGGCGGGCGCCTCCGCTGCGCCCCCGCCCGGCTGGGCTGGGCTCCGCCTCGCCCCGCCCCGCCCCGAGCGGCCGCTGCGCTGGCCGTTCCCGCCTCGCGCCGGGTGGGGGCGCCGCCGCTGGGCGGCGCGGGCCGGGCGCGCGCGGCGGAGCCCATCTTGCTTGCCGCTCGGTGGCCGGGCCCGGCGGGGGCGGGGCTTGGCGCAGCGCGCGGCCAATCGGCGCGGCCGGTGGCGGCGGAGCAGGGCAGAATGGGCTGTAGTTGAGCGAAATAGGAAAGCGGCGGCCGGTGTGGAAGCGGTTCCCGGTGTAAATAAAAGGGGGCAGAGGGGAAGAAAAGTTTCTACGAGTCGCGGCTCTGCGGGCTTCGCTCCGGCGCCGGCGCGAGGGTTGGTGCGTGGCCGTAGCCCAACACTCTGGACTTTATCGCGCCGCGCTAGAGCGCTCCTCCTATTGTTTGTGGGTTCTTTTCCCAAAATATGGCAAAGGTTCAGGTGAACAATGTAGTGGTCTTGGATAACCCTTCTCCCTTCTACAACCCCTTCCAGTTCGAAATCACATTCGAGTGCATAGAGGACCTGTCGGAAGGTGAGTGGATCTTCTCCCGGTACGGGTTTTGCAACCCCGGGCTCTTGGTTCCAGGGTTTTTTAAGGCTTAAACTTTGTGCAGGCCTGGCTCCTGCAACCCCACAGTTTCTCCCTTCTGCAGGGGGCGAAGGGATGCAGTGCCTGGGGCCACTGGCTCCGAGCGGCCCCAGCCCGGCCCGGCGGGCAAAGTTGGTGGGGTTCGCCCCGCGCTGGTGCCGCCGAGCCCCGCCGAGCCGAGCCTCAAGTTGCGAGGAACTTGTGTGAGTGGTGGTAGCCATGTTGCCAGCTTTGTGTGCGCGTGGGGACGCGGGGGGGGGAGCGCGAGGAGGGACCGGGAGCGCCGGGAGCGGCTCCCGCGCATCCCCCGCGGGCGAGGAAGTGGGGTTGGGGGGAGGGCGGGTGCTGCCCCACCGTTCCTGCGCCCAAAACGCTTCGCAAACCCAGCTTTCCTATGGCCTCGCGCTCTGTTTTAATAGTTAATTATATTTTGTTGCTGTTGTTGTTGTTTTAAATTTTAGAAGCGGTCGGGCTCGGTGCCTCCGGGTGCTGCGGGGCGGGGAGGGGGGGGTTGTGCGGCGGGCGTATTGGGTCCTGCCGGTGGGGGAGGGGGCCGCCAGCCACTATTTTTGGAAGTCACTCCAAAGTTACTGGGGAGGGGGCGGGGGGCGGCCCCGGCGCCACCGCCCCGCGGGTTCCCCACCCCTCCACACACACCCCCCTCAAAGATGAGCGCGGGGTGCCGGCCGCAATTCTCCGCCGAGGGGCGCGCACCGGGCTCCCGCCTTCCCCGGGCCGCGCGAGCCGCCTGCGCCGCGCCCGGCAGCGCCCCCCGCCGGCAGGAGGCGCGAGGCGCCCCGAGAGGCCGCGGGCGGGAGTTTTGAACGCCCGGTAAGGAAGGGAAAGTGGGGCAGCTCCTGCCCGCCGGCAGCTGCCCCAGGAGAAAGCAGCTTTACTGAGGCTGCTGGCCGGGTCCTCACCCCGGCGGCCTGAGGGGCGAGGGAAGGGGAAAGGAAAACCGGCGTTCAGAGAATCGGAATGGTTTGGGTTGGAAGAGACTTTAAAGCCCATCCAGTTCCAAGCCCCATGCCGTGGGCAGGGACACCTCCCACCCGACCAGGCTGCTTAAGGCCCCATTCAGCCTGGCCTTGCACGCTTCCAGGGAGGGGGCATCCACAGCTTCCCTGGGCAGCCTGTGCCAGTGTCTCACCACCCTCATGAAGAATTTATTCCTGATGTCTGATATTCTCTTTCCCCATTTAAAGCCATTGCCCCTTGTCCTGTCACTACTTGCCCTCATAAAACGTCCCTCCCCAGCTTTCCTGTAGCCCCTTCAGGTACTGGAAGGCTGCTATAAGCTCTGCCCAGGTCCTTTTCTCCAGGCTGAACAACCCTAACTCTCAGCCTGTCCAGTCATAGAATCATTGAATGGTTTGGGTTGGAAGGGACCTTAAAGGTTATCCAGTTCCCAGCCCCCTGCCGTGGGCAGGGACACCTCTCACTGGACTGGGCTGCTCAAAGCTCTATCCATAGCGCCTGGCAGGCTCACTGTTTCTCCAGTGAAATTTGCTTCACTGTGCCTGCTTCTGGAGCAGTTTTGGCTTGTGTGAGCCACAGCCTGGTGACAGAATACCTGGTGGTCCAGCTTGGCTTGCCCTGCCCCACTGCTGCTAGGAGGGACAACTTTGAAGGAAGTCTGTGTCTGGGGTTTCCTGTAGGCCTCTGCTGACGGTCCCCTGCCCTTGTGTACCTTGCAGACACATCAGCTGGAGCTGCCCATAGCAGGGTGTGCTCCATGCGCATCTTCAGGTTCCTGACTGGGTCTCTCCAGTCAGTCTGGCTTCATCTGAGACATAGCATCAGGCCTTTCAGCACAAGGTGTTACACCTTTCCTCCCAGATGTGCACAGCTGTAAGTAATGTGCTCCTCACTCTCTGGATTTATGTTAGAGTTAATCCCAGACAGTCAGGATGATAAGAATTATAGATGGTTTCATGCAAAATACTCAGTTCCCTTCCCCCACCTAAATGCAAGTTAGACTACAGGATAAATTCAGGACAAGCACTGCTATTGTTTATGTTTCAAAACAAGATTAAACATAGACTTTCTATATCCGATGAAAAATTTGCTGTTGTTGCCTTAGCTTTCACCTGCTGATATGTCTGTTTGCAGTGCTGTTTTCCCCTCAGCTAGTCCTGTGCATCAGTGATCTTAAAAGTCATGAAGTCTAGCCCTCTTCTTTTAAAAGAAAAGTTGTTATTGTCTCAAGATACCTAAACAGTGTTTGGATCAACCTATTAAGTGTGTATGTTAAAACTTATTTTTTATAAGTCCATTTTTCAGTACTAAGTACTGCTGGTTTAGAATGAACTTCATACTGTTCTCCTGGAGTAATGGCACATATTAGTGAGATAACCCTAATTAGTTTAGCCTTACTTCTTGCTAGTGGCAACTTACACTCATATGCTGACAAAAGGGATCCCTAATTGTCCTAGATGAATAGTCAGCAGTACTGGCAGTAGCTATCACTAGATGTTTACAAGGTAAATAAAACCTGGCCAGTTGTGCTGTAGAAGATCCTTTCCTAAGTCCTGTTAATTATGTTACTTAACCCCCCCAATACCTGCATTGGTACTAAATGTGATAAGCAACAATTGATTAATGAGGAAAAAGAGGTGCAATCCTAAAGCAGCTGAGTTCTTTATATGCTTAAGTTCCACTACTATCAAGAAACTAATGCAGACCTTTGGATTTTGCAGAGAATACTAACAAAGTAAATACAATGGAGTATAGGTTAATGCTTCTGCATAGACAAGCAGCACATGGTTTATAAGGGAAAAAATTGCCATGTAAGTTTCTAAAGTACAGTTTTGAAGCTTCACTTTTTTTATAAACCAAAACTTTTTTATAAGGTTTTCCATAATGGTGATTTGGTTTCCCTCTTTTGTTTTAAAAAAACCCCAAAAATCTGTCTTTTAAGATTAGTTCTCCCTGTGTATTTATGCATGTGTGTTTGAAGGAAAAAGTGAAAGTGAAAAGCTGGCCCAAGAGGAGCCAATGAGTGCTAGTTTGCAGTTTCAACTTTCAGACACCTGTGGTAGAGAGGGCGAGTTAGAAAAAACTGAATTGTAAGAAATGTTTGATTTTTGGTGCATTATTTTAAGACACTAAATGCTATATTTATTTATTTATTTTGCCTGTAATTCAATTTCAGGATGTGGATAAAATCCAAGCACCAGTATCTTCAATCAGAATATGATCTAATCATGCTATCACAATTTTACAGGTGTAAACCTTCTCAGGTTACACAACCTATAGGTGATGGAATGGGTGCATATAGTTAGTGTGCCTGGTACTTATGCTATAAGTTTTCTGATTCTATTAATTAGCTTCCATGATCTGTGTAATTTCAGCTGCAAGGTGCATATGTGGAAGGTGGGAATTTCTTTTTGGGAGGAGTATTCAAGGCATGCAGTGCCTTATAGGCTTATATAGGCATCATCCCTGTGCTGAAGCCATTCCAACAGGCTTTGAGAAAATGCAGAACTTGGCTCCCAACAAGTAAGTGGGCCCTGTCTTCTGTATGAAATTTTCAATTAACTGGACTATAAAAATAGAGGGATTCCTGTAGTACCAACTGACTGGAGAGAAATGGTGGGATGGTCTTCTAGTTCTCGAGGACTAGGGCAGGTACAGATATATTTCACCAATAAAGATGGGTCCTTATTTTAGGCTTGTTGCCAAAGAAGGAATTTTAGGCTATGTGAAACTGTAGATAGGCAAGAGCAGAAGACCCTTACCTAAATGATAAATAATGTTTGGGGTTTTTTTTTCTTCCTGTTTTCCTGTAGACTTAGAATGGAAAATAATCTACGTGGGTTCAGCTGAAAGTGAAGAGTATGACCAGGTGTTAGACTCTGTTTTAGTAGGACCTGTTCCTGCAGGCAGACACATGTTTGTATTTCAGGTAAGTTCAATTTAACTGTTTCTAAAAGCATTGTGTTCATTAGTTTAAAGATGACTTATCAAACTAAGGCACTTGGAACAATAATAGTAAGTTAGAAAAATGTTTCAGTCAGCTCTTTGGGTATGATACACCTTCCTTTTAAGTCTGTGAGCTGATATTTCTTGCCTCTGTTTCTGTGGTAATATTTTCACTAATGGTATCAGTAATTAGTCAGTGATGTAAGTACAGTTCCTGTAGCTACTGATGACTTTGGCCAGCCTTGCTTATAAGTATATTCTAGATCATTCAGTAATCAAGAGTGCCAGATACCTGGTTTACACTACGGGCATCAGGCTTAACTCTGCTGCCGCTGGTGGTAGGTTCAGACAATCAGGAGCACTATGTTAATGTAGGGAACATCTTCAGGAGATGAGACCAAAAAATAAGACTGCCAGAACAGTCAAGAGTTTTTTGTCTTTGGCAGGATATATGTTCATTCATGATGTTTACGTAAGCATGCTAAATCACAACAAAATACAGCAATTTATAAAATACAACAGAACTCCAATAGCAGATAGCAGGCATTTGGGACACAAATGACTGTCTAACAAACTCTGGAGCATGTGACAGTCCTATTAGATACTGTTAGAGCCAAAGGCAATAAGGAAAACGGGTCAAGAGCAGCACTAAGATGGTTTACGAACCCATTCTGGTTTCCATTTTAAGTCAACATGAGGGGGCAAAAAACCTTAAGCAGATTTGCCT
Organism: Neomorphus geoffroyi; assembly: GCA_033558235.1. NCBI lineage: Eukaryota > Metazoa > Chordata > Aves > Cuculiformes > Neomorphidae > Neomorphus > Neomorphus geoffroyi. Next base: position 113,649,159 of record JAUMJM010000005.1, on the reverse strand, counting down.
GAATTTTTACAGAAATATGGGGGGGGGTGTGTATTTGCATTTTTAATCAAAACTATGATTTAGCTCACTTTCTCTATTATCGAATACCAGTAATTGTCTTGTAAACTGAGAGCAGAATCCATCAGCAGAAAAATCAGACTGAAACTGCGTACAGGTTATTGTATAAGAACCATGCTACTTTCCCAAATACTGTACATTCACTTAACTATTTAAGGGCAAATGCATGCTGGAGTATGAGGATTTTAAAAATAAGTGCTGATGAACACATTTTCTTATTTCTTGCAGTTACTCTAGCTGTTTTAAAATAATATTAACATCTGGGAGGCATCTTGATTAATCCTGGAAGTTCCAGGGAACTTTTTTTTTTCCTTACAGGACAGGCTAAAGGAATAGGATTAGGCCAGAGGTTTGTACCTACACAGTTGATAAATTTAACAAGTCTTGAAATGTTTCTGTTCTGGTTTTGGAGCTTGGCCTAATTTTTCCACACCACAAATAAGGCAGATGTGTAACAAATACATCATTTATTATCAGTTCTTCCATTATCAAGCTGTTATAGCTTATGGCATTAATTGGTCAGAAATAGGTGATCCTATGTTGCCCATGAAGAGGCTACCTTGTAGCACTATATCCAGAGAAATGAACTGGCATTTACATTTCTGATTTAAAAGATGCCACTGTTTTCAATTAAGTTACGAAGATTCATTGTTGTTGATAGTGGAAGAAGCAGGAGCGAGGTGACTAAAAAGGCATGTTTTGGTTTTGTAATGAGGAAGGCCTTGAAAATTATATCTGCTTAGTCTTGCTGTTTCTGTAGGATAGGCTCATTGATTGTATCCCAGTTATAACTGACACTACAGCTAAATTAGCAGCAGATTGGAATACATCCTGCAAGAGTATCGGCACTTCTTCTGTATTATAATAAATTATTGCCTTTATTCCTTATGGAAGTACTGTTTGTCTAAGTATATTAAATTTCAAAAGCACTAGATTTCAGGCCAGGGTAAGACTCGGGTAATGTGTACGCAGGAGACAACCAAACACCAAAGAGCTGCAATAAGCCTTTGCTGATGACCAAAGCTATTTTATTCACCGAACTGAAGCAGCCTGGAACATGGAGAGAACTAGCAAGGGAAGGGCAGACTGGAGCTAAGTACAGAACTACAGGAGGTGTATAATATAAAGAGACTGTGTTCACTAGGGATAGCACAAGGAAAGGACCTTTGTGGACGTGTGTAAAATTTTCAGCTAATAATATGCTGTAGATTTTTCTAAATAAGAAAATGGCTGAAACGGCAAATAAAATGGAGTACCAGGCAGATAAAATCCAAGCATTATAAACTACCTTTGAAAAGAAGCTGTGTATCAGGCTGGAAAGTCAGCCTTAAATACAGAAAGATGGAAAACTATTGTGCTGTTTGGACTTACACAATCAGCCTTTTTAAAAAAAAAATAAAAAATTTTAAAAGGTTTCAATACTGAAAGGCCACAGCTTGGCCTGTTTGGTTCTAAATACCAAGACACAAGTAGTGAAAACTGATTTCTCCCCTCTATGCACTTGGGCATTTCTAATAAATTCACAGAAACTTTTTTGAGACTATAAGCACATAAATAATTTGCTGTCTTTAAGTGGGGATATGACCTTAACTACCTTCTCCACAGGATTCGCTATGTGAATAAATGTTTTTTAAGGGTTTAGTCTTGTTAAAAACACACATAGGCGAGTTCTACCTCAGAGGTACAAAAAACCCCCCCAACTTGCTCTTTTTCGAGCCGATCTCAGTAATTTAGTACAATGGAACTGAAGAACTGGAGGGTTGTTAGTACTCTTGCTCAGCTGATCGTATGTTTAAAAGCAGTTTTAGATCAAAGCTGTCTAATTGCCCATTAGAAATGTCAGCGCACAATATTACTGTATTGTAAGTAATTCTTTCTCTAGAGGATAGTGTCCTAAATTCAGGATTGATATTGTGAAAGCAGGTATGTTTTCTGGTGTCACTCAAACCACAACATCTGGTTAACTGGAACGCTTTTAAATAGTGACTACTCAGCTGCTAAGACGTACTACTCAAGATTCCCCTGCTAGATAGGCATGTGGTATCAATTTTATTTTAATCCATCTTTCCCTTTTACATTTAGGCTGATGCACCTAACCCAGGGCTTATTCCAGATGCAGATGCAGTAGGTGTAACAGTTGTGCTAATTACATGCACCTATCGAGGTCAAGAATTTATCAGAGTTGGCTACTATGTAAACAATGAATACACTGAAACAGAATTGAGAGAGAATCCACCAGTAAAGCCAGATTTTTCTAAGGTAAGGCACTTCTGTTCTAGTCGTATCCCTTTTAAGAAACCAAACCCCAAATGATTCTATAAAGTACATAGAACGAGGCATCAAATTATTTGGAATTATTTGGAACCTGATCAATTAAACATCAAAAATCCTGTGAAATGCTCTCTCCGGGCAGACTGTACAAACAAACAAGGTTCTATACAGCGTTTAGGTGTTACATGAAAGATTTTTGTGGAGCTGGCCTTTCTTTATGAAAGCCAATGTATATGTCTGCACACTTTTGTTCCGAAGTTGTGTGCTGGTGAAAATTATTTCTCAAATATGCATAAATTATGACTGGATATATGAGAAAATTAATGGGAGAATGCATGTATTCTAATGAGTAGTACAGAGAAAACCCCCATAGTCCCCAAAACTGATATTCAAATGTAACTAAAACTGAATTGGTATGTGAATAGGGTTTTTTAAAGTCACTTATGATATTTTTTTTACGCTTAACTTAATTTTCAGGGATCAGATGCTCAGTATGTTCTTGGCATTCAAAATTAAGAATCCTCCAAATTAACCTTAAACTTAAAATCCATTCCTTTATTTTTGTCTTTCATTTTAATCATGTACTTATTTATTTTGGATGTGAATGCCAGAATGTTGACTACTTCTAAGCACTTGAATTTAGAAATGCCTAGAACTACTTGTCTAAATTCTTTGTTTTTAAAAAGCTAGTTCTGGTTCTGTGAAAAAGAACAGCAAAACCTAGCATGTATTTGTATAAAGTCCTTAATGTGACTTAAGACAGAATTTAAACATACAAGTAGAAAATTAAACTGACCAATTGATGGGTAATAAACCCTCCTAGGTTCCAAAAAAAAAAAAAGTCTTAGTTTGCATAAGAGGTTGGGAAATAGTTCATGAGTGTGCTTCCTTGGAGAATAAAATCAGCATTATGACACAAAGCAAACTGTTCCTGCCATCAGTTTTAACTTTCATGAGTGGCCACTGGTGATAAGTTGCCATCCTCCAGTTAACTATGTATTACCTTGAAAATGGTGAAAGATTAAGTGACCATTTTCTTTTTTTGCTATATACACATCAAATACAACTGTTTTCAAAGGAAAGAAAGCCAGTTGTGAGAATAAAATATGACTGGGTGTGTAGGTGTGTTCACTGCCACAATATTAATATCTTCCAACTCCAGGTAATGTTTACTTAAACTTCTTAGCATTTCTTGGTAGACAAATTAGAATTCAATTGTGAGATCAATCTAAAGCATGGTAATTTAATTTAAGGAAAAGTACTCTTAAATGAAGACATGCAGTTGATGGAATTGATGCAATTATTGCAAACACCATAAAGTTGATGCCAAACTTCATGAAGTACTGTGGTTTGCAAAATCTCTGTGGGGGTAGTCATTTGCTTTATTAAAAGCTGGCTAAAATAAACACTTGTAGTATTCTCATATAGCCTTGAATTCAGAGAACAGTTAAAAATATTCTCTCAAGAAAACAGTTATTTTGCTGAGGTAAAATATTAAAGTAAAATGAATGAGTGGTGTGTTTCTGTAAGCATGTTTCTGATCCACAGATAGTAAGTAGTAATTCATATAAATGTGAATCTATACCTAAGTTTTTACACATACAAGGCTATTTATAATAAAAGGATAAAAATCTAGATGCACATGAATGGTGGTTTGGTATGTACACATTACATAATCCATATATTCTCTTCCAGCTTCAAAGGAATATTTTGGCATCGAATCCCAGAGTCACAAGATTCCACATTAATTGGGAGGACAACACTGAAAAACTGGAAGATGCAGAGAGCAGTAACCCAAATCTACAGTCACTGCTTTCAACAGATGCATTACCTTCAGCATCAAAGGGGTGGTCAACATCAGAAAACTCATTAAATGTTATGTTAGAATCTCATATGGACTGCATGTGACTAACCACCACCATTTTGGTACTGTACATGTGTTAAACTGTAAAAACAACCAGAACTATTTCCCTCAAATTCCATAAGTACATAGTTGACAAGCAATGTGAAGAATTTGTTTTAAAACATCCTGTAGAAAGTTTATAAAAATCAGTATTTGAGCAAATTGTGGAATATAAATACAACTATTTTTAAGTAATTGCCTTTTTTTCTCTAATGTGTTCTATGTGGTTGAAACTGAACTTGATTAAAGTATATTCTCCCCCCTCCCCCCTTACTTTGTAAGCACTACTAAAAGCTAAAAACTGAAAGTTAAAGCATACAGGCAAAATGAAGGAATAATGCCATATCCTCATCTCTGATATCCAGATTGCCAAATATAAAGTGCCCTTTAATAGCAGCTTAAGAACAAAACTGTCATTAAATGAAGTGCAAAGAAAAAAGTATCTCTTAAAAAAAAGTCCAAAAATGTCCTCTTGCTGTGAAAACAGGCAGCACAGTATAATTTTAGGTGCAAGCTTCTTTTCCTTTCAAGGCACATACTTGTTACTTAAAGCATGCAATTTGAGATTTACCATCTGCTATCCTGGATTTTAGGACTTTTTTTTTTTAATTTCCTGCTGCTGTTTAGTCAAACTGGTTTGTTAAGGACAATGTTTCATGTGGATTTGGGTGGGTATGTCAGGAAAGAACCTTTTTCAGGCACCTAATAGCATGCACAATTGTTTTGGAAGGATTCAAACAATAGAATATTTAAGCATCAAAGCAATAGCAGGCATATTCAAAAATGCGCTTCTGCAAGATTGTGTACAACTGCTGGTTGGTATGTTTATTTTCAGATATGCTTTATTCCTCTAGTGTTTTTACTAGTAATAAGGAGTTCAGATGTTTTCAGTAGTGTTTTTTTTTTTTAAACATGGAATTGAAAACTTTTCTGTTTTCTCTCTACCTTTTAAGGAAATCCTATGCACTGGTATAAATTAAGATTCAAAGCTTGTTGTGGCAGGTGTGACACACTCAGAATACATTGCCTGCCCTGAAGCTCTTGCACTGAGACATCTCTAGTACCTGGGGCATCCTTGCAGATAAAAAGAACTAAGCAGTAAATTATAAAAAATTTAAGATATTATTATGACAATAACAATTTAGTTATTCCCTCCAATCCTCATTAGCCTTATGTTTATTGTGACTATATGTGCATTTAAAATTGTAATCTGTCATGTCAGATTACAGGAATATAGTTATGCTAGTTGCTAGTAGCTACCTAGACTCTGACTGCTTTTAGGTTCCAAGCCCTTAAAAAAAGGTAGATTTCATGATGACTGACAGTATGGCTCTGAATAAAAATAGAACACTTTATCTTCTCTTTCTGCATTCTCTAATAGGGATGAAGATGTGCCAAGGAGCTAGCACTTCTGTCTTTACACATCATTAGTGAAATTGTCTTCATTTCTAAAATGTGTATTTTTTTACATTGGAGAGGAATGACCTGATCTGAGTGTACATGCACATGTCTGTTTCTTGTATGGAAACTCTGCAGTACATGTGGTAACTGAATGAATTCATGAAATCCATTAATATTTGGAACCCTGATTCTGATGTGTGCTCTTAAAAATTTCTGTTTCAAATGATGGTTAGCAATTTATGACTTGACACAAACAACTGGTTCCCCCAAACCAGCAATTGCTTTATTTGAGGGCTGAAATTAAGTGAACTTTCAGGAAAGATCTTTTAAGGTCTACAGTGATATTGAGATTTTTTTTCATGCACTTTATTGTTCTATTTATAAATCTATTTCAGATATCTCTTAAATGTAAGCATGTAAATAAGTTAGTCATGTGCTGAGACTGGCAGGCTAATGAAGTCTGCCTTGAGCTAAGGCTACTGTATTTCAAACCTCTGTGCCTATTGATGATTCAAATGAAAACATGGTGAAGCACAAGCTGTAATCAGAATCCATCCATCAGTATCATGAAGGCTTCTTAGAAACATGTGCCACAAAGTGATGGACGCAAACTGTATTACTGCTATTGCAGAATCAACATACAACATCATGGAATTAACGTAGAGAAATCAGAAAGTAAAGATGTATTGTTCTGCTTAGGAGGAAAAAGTCAACTGCACATATGAACTTTGGTGCAATAAACTTCAAGCTAGAGTGGATGATATGCTGCAGGAGAATTTGGCACCACCTCACCTGATTGACTTCATGGGCATAACCCTATTGTGTTTGGTGAAAACTGGAGAATAAGAAGCATACCTAGTGATCTTTGCAAGAGAGATGGTCTTTCTATGCTTTTTGAGAGACTGGATGTCTCTCGGGTCTTCTACAACTTTGTCCAGATCAGTGTGTGCGGTCCATACGCACTATCTTCTGAATATCACATTTCTTGACAAAATCACATTTTAGAGACACAGAATTTGAGAAAACAAATTCTGTTACTCCAGAGGCTTCAGGTCTGATCATCAGGCAACACCACAGCACAAAATGAGTGGTATTAAAAGATATAGCGCATGTAAGGCATCTCTGTAAAGGCTTGTGCCCATTCTCTGACAGTTTTGAAACAGCAGTGCTGTACACATGGCATACAGACAGCAGAGCATTACAATTTCAAGGTCAAAGATGAGCTAACTGTTCCACAAGCCCCCACTTGTGGACCACCAAGATGCAAGGGAATGCTACAGATTCTATTGACAGATAAGATAGACTCAATTCCATTAGAAGATTGTCAGAATGCTTATCAGAAGTTCTTCATGTACAAAGAAGTAAATGGATCAGAAAAGGTAGTGTTATGGATGAAAAACATGGGTGGTAGCTTACATCTAGCTTGGAAAAAAACTTGTCCCTTTATCTTACAGTCAGTGTGATTTATTCACGCATTAGCTTCAGTTTGAATTGCTATGACACTGAGTTTGAAGGGGGCAAAAAGGCTCCAGATTCATCATAATGGATGCTGGGTGAAATTTAACCTCTCCAGTGGCTCTGCAAAGCTCCACTGAAAAGGCCAACCCTTCCTAGCAATCTTCAGGACCATAGCAACTCAGAACTTTGCTACAGTAACCACAGTAACTTAGTTTATAGCTCACCAGACAATCTGTATTCTTGAGATGTGAGTGACAAAGTCACAAAGACAAATCTGACGATCTGACACTCTTTGATTTTCTTTGTAGGGCCTCAACTTCTGATTTTCTGGAAGTCAGCTCAGATCGGAAGCTAGCCCCTTGCAGCTAGATTGCCGACTGCTATCTGAAAATGGTGGTAGGGAAGAAAAAGAAAAAAAACCCAAACTCCAAACACCTTATGCATGTACACTCCTGGCAAATCTTCATTTACCAGAGACAGAGAAAGGGCAAAGTTAACTAAATCTTGTGCCTTCTGTCTGGGCAGCTGCAGGAGATCCTTCACATACTTAACTACCCTACCTGTTATCCATAGCACGGTGGTCTGTAAGCTTGAGGATTCTCTCATTTTTTTGAGAAGCACAGAATTTTTGCCTGGAGATGACGGATTAATTGTTCCTGTGGTTGCCAGATGGAGGGCTCTGCTCACTGCCAACTGGGAAGATGCAACAAAACTGACTACTGCATGGCAGCCTGTGTTGGACTATTCATGTTGGACCTTCCCATTTGTATTTATGTTTCCAGGTAAAGCTCTGCTTCTTAGGAACTGGTCTTGCAGTGTGTGATATGGGAGTGTGCGATAATGCTGCAGAAGACAGGTGAAGGGATTTTTGCTTGATTTATGGTGTAGGCAAAGAACGTCTAAGGAAGAAGAGCCAGCTAGAGTCACAAGGAAGGCAAGGCATTGTTAAAGCCAAATCCCAGGTTTGTATCTGGAACTTAGAAAGCAAAGGCCCTTTCAGGAAGGGATGAAGGGAGGATACACTCCAACTTTTCAAATTTTTGGTGCTGGGTGCTCATTTTCCATCGCATGAAGGCTGTGACTGGCCCCTCTCCACAGTATGTGCTGCAGAAGGGCTATACCAGACGTAAGAGACAACAGCCACGTGTGAACAGCAGTACTAAGAACTGGCTGAAATGTCAGGAGCTTCTAAGGAGTCCTTGGGTCTCCCTCCAAAACATCCCTGGGCCACAAGATAAGGAGGCCTACCTTTCAACACAAGGGGGTCCTCCAGTTTGTCTTGTCTCACTGGAAAGGTGTGGCAGACTACACTGCTACGAACTGGGAAGAAGCAGGGGCTTTATGGTATGGTAAAGGGAATGCTGAAGACATCCAAAAATCAACTGCTTGAAATGCCTGCCATTTCAACAGCAGGATGAAAAAGTCTGATGAAGGCCTGCCTGCACATATTATGCCAGAAGTGGGTAAGGCCTGAAACCTGCAGCCAACATGATGTTGCTCCTGCAGTATTTCCTGTCCATCCTAACTACAGGTCTTCATATATACATATATCAACAGGCCAATATTTCTGAAGACAGGTATCTACTTGGCTAAATAATCTTTTGCATGCAGGTAGTAAAGGTAAGCTCTATCTCAGGACAAAGCCATCTTGGAGTAACATTACTGAGAGGTAATGAAGGGAATTTAATGATCTACAAATAACAAGACATTGTTGCAGATGTGGCATATCTGACAAAGTTTGATCAAAATCCATTCCTTCAAGAAAGTCTGCTAGACTTCTATCAAGTTAAGGCCTCCTCATCTTGAGGCCCAACTCTTTAAGGAACAGCCAATGAAGTCATGCTCTCAGAAAAATATTCTCAAGGTACATGCTGACAGAAAATACTTGATGTATGATTATGACTATACAGGAAAACAATGAAGAATCCTGCAGTAGAAGTGAAGATCTGAAAAGAGTAGCTTACAGGCTGCATCTCTATTAATAACCATATCAGGTCCACAGGGTATGGATCCAGAGTGAAAAAATGTTCCCTGACGCGCCTTGGCCTGTATCAACTAGGGAATGCCCAGAGATAGACTGGGGATCTACAAACAGGGAAAAATGTCTCCAGTTTCAGCGTCTTGTGTATCTCAGGATAGTGGCACCATGCACTCCATTCATAACCGGAGCTGGATGGCTCACATCAGCCAGTTTAATTGGTTACTAATGAATCAGGAGAAGGACAACTGTTAGCACCTGGAGCCTTCCTAGCAGATAAAGGCTTAATATGAAAAAAAAAAATGGTTGTTTCCCCTTGAGTTAGTTGCCTTCAATGGAAAAAAGACCCAAACATAGCAGCAAACTGCTGTTGGCATGATACGGACAATGTCAGACATTGCAAAATGTCAGCAGTACTTTCAAGGCTCTGTAGAGGCTGCAAGAGGAGAGGCCAGAAGGCTGCACTTCATACAGCTCAGGAAAGCATCTTCTACAGAACTAGAGAGCTAGAGGAACAGCTGATAGTGTCCCAGATTTTTAGGCAAGCTGTTCTAAATACAGTTCATGAAATTCTTGAAATAGTCCATCTGTGGAGGGACAGAATCAAACAAAACTTTGCAGAAATGTGAACAGCTAAATGTACATCAGGAAGCAGCAGAATTATTCTGGCCTGGATAACCATGAGCTCCAGACCTGCTAGCAGCAAGCGTGCGTGGGTTCCTGTCTCTCTGGAGTCAAACACACCCCTCAATCGATTACTGCAGATCTCAAGGTCCAGGGAAAATGCAATATTTTCTTTCTAGCGATTATCTCATCCAAACTTATACAAGCAGCACTATGGCTCTGGCAACTGTAAAACAGTGGGTTAAACTCAGCGGTAAGGTGGGAACCCACAGAGGGATTTTTGCTAAACCTCACTAAATCTCTGTCTTTCTGGAAAACCATCTCAATTTCTATAAAATTAAACCTACCTAATAACTCCCTGTGATTCTCAGGTGAGAGCCTGGTTGGATAGAAGGAACCAGGCCTTTAAAAAACCTAAACACTGTGCAGACAGAACCAGACAGTGGGACAGATGGTTCCCCTGTCTTTTACTTACAAATCAGAAAGTCCTATAGCAGTCAAATAATTTTTTACCACTGAGTTGTTGAATGTGGGCTGGTCTTCTGGCTGCCAACTTTCATTAAAGAGGCGTGGGAGGAACAAACCCAGGTTCCTCACAGAAGTCCTAAACTTGCAGAGAATGCTCAATAGAAAATTTCTACTAAGAAAGGCAAATAAACTCAGAAAGGCTATCCAGAGGGTGAAGGTAAAGTTCTGTTTTTTTCCAAAACAGCACAGATTATTGGTCATTTGTAAAGGCTGTTTCCAGCAAGCAGGCAACTTGAGTCTGTTGGTGAGATAAGAATCATGGAACCATAGAAGCATAGCATGGTCTGAGTTGGAAGGGACCTTAAAGATCATCCAGTTCCAACACCCCTGCCATGGGCAGGAAAGAAAGATAAAGGTCTTCCATACCGATACACTGGAACAAGAAAGCAGGGTGTTAGCCTGGATCTTACTTCCTCAATCAGGCAAAACACCGCTGCTGAAGCACATACTTTGTTTAAAAAGCTTTGGAGGAGGCAGGAACATGACTGAAAGAGCAGATGCCCAACAGCAAATCAAACTACATAGTTAACGTTGTTGTTTTCTGAAGTTCTGTGAGGGAATTCCAGTTGGGTCTGCATGGGGTAATGGGCTGCAGTGGGCACATGAGATTGGAGGATCCTAGAGGATCACAGTGATACCTAAGGCAGAGCAGGAAAGAAATGAGTTTTAGCACAAGGAGAATGTTAATGATCCTGGTACCAATAAAAGTTTATACAGAAAATCAGGGAAAACTGATTGATATGATATGATATGATATGATATATGATATGATATTGGAAGCAGAATTCTAATTATACTGTTGAGATATAGCTCGTGCCCTAAACCAGTACTGGCTGGGTAAAAAGGATACAACACGTGTTAATGCACAAAATCTTATGAAAGGTTGTTTAGGTATCGGCAGCTTTCTCTAAAAGAGGAATCAAAATGTAAGACAGCTTTTAGCACCTCTCCAGGGTTTAGCAAATCTCAGGTATGTCTTTTGGCCTATGTGGACTGTCATCCCAGAGCCAGCAAACTTCTTTATATAAAAGGTAAGGAATGAAAGTAGAAGTTATGGATTTAGTCTTTGTACATTGGAGGGGAAAAAGTGCATTAGGACTCTCCTCTCATGAGAAAGCAGAAACTAGTAATCTCAAGTGTGCAATTACAACAAAGCAAGTAAAACAACTTAATAATTCTCTAAACTCATCATTTGGAGCTTTTGCACAAAGAGCAAGTTAGCAAAATCTGCGTTAGGTACAGTTAAAAACATAGTCGTAAGACACTTGTTGCACAGGGAAGGCAAAGAAATTACTGTAATTCAAACTCCTGGGCTAGAAATAAATGCTTTAGTCCAGCAGTTCTAGCCATGGAAAAGTTCCCAGAAATTAAGCTAGGATTAATAATATTTCTTGCTATGCATTCAAGTCTCACTTGCGATAAAGGTCCAAAAGAATTTTAAAGTGGAAATTTGGTGCACCTGCTGTCACATTTTGGGGATAGGAGGGGAGCAGGGAGAAGCTTTTTAAAATACAAGGAATATTCAAGTGAAGTGTAGATGATCTAAACACCCAAGATGATTTCACAAGATGAAACTCCATCTCCACACATCCATTGCAGCTGGTTCTATGGCGCACATACCACAGTAAGCTTGTAAACTGGGAAGTGTCTTTGAACCTAGCTATCATGGCGAGGCTGGAAACCAGATCACTAGGAAAACGAAGCACAGCAGGGAGATGTGGTGAAAAAGGCAACAGAAACATCAGAGGCCAAGAGCAGCTGGCACAGGGAGATTACTACTGACACAAGTGAGCAAGGTCACATTGAAATGCCTGGCAACATTTCACTCCAGGTCACTGTCAGTCCCCTAGCAAAATTTAAATTATCCAGCCTGTTCTCAGTTCTTAACACAGAACAAAAGGTTACGCTGAGCCAAAATGTTCTCTCTGGCTTCTCTCCAGATCTATTTGTCAACATTTTGAATGGAAAACCAGAGGCATATATGTTTCATAACAAGTTCCCTGCACACAAGAATGTGTATGTTTATCATGTTCCACTTCCACAGGTACAGAAGACCCAGTATACACATGTATACATAACTAGAGAACTGGGCAACATCTATTTATTCTCTGGTTTCCCCTGTATAAATAATGCTGTTACACAGAAATAAAATGAAAAGCAACACTATCTGAGAAACTTTCAATTTACCCATGCTAGCTGAGACACTGGGGTCTGTCCATAATTATTTTGCAATGTAAAAGTAATAATATAGTCATTTGCTCAAATAAAGTCATTTGCAGAGATAATCTGGTCCTGCACATTGTCCCAGAAGAGTTTGTAAAGATACCTGGCATTCAGAGCCAGCTGGGACATACCTAAACTAACAAACAAAACCCAAACCTTTCTCTCTGAAACTATCTTTATGAATTAGAAATAATTCCTTGTCACAGGGGTGAATTTCCAGAAAGTAGGCAGAAATCACGCTGGCACCTAGCCAGAACTTATAAAGGGACAGAAGAGAGGAGAGTATCTGCTCAGGAGAAACCAAATGATGCAAGCCCATCACGCAGTGTGAGCTCTGGAAAGATGTCAGATTTCTCATAGCTGGGAAGAACACTAAAAATACAGGTCCAGAACATCCTCTGCCAGCAAAACAGTGAGAGGTGCCTCTGCAAGAGGCTTGTAAGGTTCTCTGCTAGAAGCTCATCACACTGCTCCGCTGATAAAGAAGAAGGGACAGGACTGCCCTTCTGCGGACAGTTATGTCAAGCCTCACATGCCTCCACAGCAGTTCTTTGCTTCAACTGTACTCATACAACCTGAGCACATATGTTTATATATGTAGAAGGCCTCTATATAAACATAGCTGAGTGAAAAAAGTAAAGTGTTCCAGCTGAAAAAGCACATACCTGCACTTGTAGATCCAATTCCTGCAGTAAGCACAGAGCGTGGTATAATCTTTACTGCATACTTGAGGAACTGAGATTTCCCCGTGCCTGGGTCTCCAACCAACAAAAGATGTGATTCACCTTCAGGGAAAACATTGATGTAGGAGAAAACGGTTCACATACAGAGAAAGATACACACAAACCACTCAGGATTAAATGATGCTTCTCATTATTCACCTAACATTTAACACTACATATACTTTACAATATGTAATCCCCTTTAAGACCACACTGTTTATTGGGTGTGATAAATATATTGTTGCATAAAAGCATCTTGTCATATTGTTGCAGCCAAGCCAAATATTTACTAAGAAATATTCTAAAAGTATTAGCGGGTATTTGACATATTTCTTGTAATGTGAGCCCTTACGTTTTAAAATACTAATTTCTCAGATTCAGCTCCCTCTTGAACATGAAACAAAATAACACCAGGATTTAGTTATCATTCCACTATTCAGTTACTTAAATTATTGCAAAAAAAATAATAAAATCAGCAGGTTGTTCTTCCTAACTAATTCAGTTGTAATGCCAACAGTTACACAACTTAGTATTTTCAAAACAATGAAATGACAAAAGTAAATTCTTAGGCCACTGCGATCTCATGGAAGTGTTCATTGTTTTCCACAAATTATTAATACAATTTCAACTCAAATATAAAGCTGTAACTTTATTTAGCTGCTGGAGCATTAAGAAAATCCTATATTTGTATATACACATGTATTACTTTAGAATTATTATGACCTACATAGATTATGACCTGTGTATCACCTGGCACATGGCATATTTTCCATCTAATAACAACAGAAGGAGAACCAGCAGGCAGATAACTTACAGTAACAGAACGAAGTGAGATGTGCTGACAACCACAGGTGGAAAAGTCTGGCATTAGGAAGTAAAATGAATCCTTTAATTTTTTCTTTCAATGTACTACAGTGACCCACATTAAGGAAACATTAATATCCACTCTTTGATGCCAAATACTGCTGGGAATATTCTACTAGAAATCATTTCGAAGTGTCGCTTATACAATAAAAAGTGAGTTTAAGCTTTATCTAAACAAGTGCCTTTAATATTCTACCTAATGGAACCCTGAATGCCTGCTTTTACTGGGTTTACTTGGGAAAAAATGAAATAAAAAGAGGAAGTCTACACACCCAGTTTATTCGTCTGAGATTCTGGAAGAATATTCAGCATTAATAAAAAATTTCTCTCACTAAAGGAAATGGGATGATTATGCTTCTGAAACCTTACTGGTTTGATTTACGTGGAGGAGGGGTGCGGAGATACGGTGAAGACAGGGATGGGAACAACTGTGAGAAAGGATGTGATACTATTAGAAACAACACTAACCTCTGATTCGAGTTCCAGTAGCATCAGTCCTCTGTACGCCACCAGCAAGCACCATGGCTACAGCCAACTTCACCAGGTACAATCCAAAAACCTGAGGACACAAGCTAGCCAGAATTTCATTCCTCCCTGGAAGAGAAGCAAAAATTGACACTCGGCACTGCCCTGAGAGTAAATGTTGGTTTTCCCTGGACTTTTATGTGCACGTAAAAGTCCTGTGTACACTGACAAATAATTCTCCTGTGTCCACAGTCCTACATACACACACAAACAATTTGGGTCTGTTTCCTGAATAAGAGGTACAGCGCAGGGAGGAGATTTATTACTACTATTATTATTATTATTATTATTATTATTATTATATTTTTTAAATAAACCCAAAGCAGTTCTTTATCCAAATATCCTTCAGTATGCAATAGTTAAGTCTTCCACTCTGATAAGCAGTAAAGCCAATCTTATTGGAATGTAATGAATGTGTGGTCTGGATATCTTGCAAAAAGGCACTAACAAAATCCCATCACGCAAATTCTTTGGTTTCACAGGTAAAGGTTTAGGGACTATGAAGGATAAAACTTCACATTTTTCAAGATTTCAAAATACCCCCTCGAAAACTGGTGTACTGTACAGTTAAGAAAATTAAGTAAATATCTAACACTTGAAGTATTTTGCCCTAAACCTCTCACCCACAGCATGGCTCATTTTCTTATTGTTGCCTTGAATCTCTTTCTCCTTTAATCTCTCTGTGTCAAAGGTCTCCTTTGATTCTCTCCTCCTCCCTACCATAGTTTTTTTCCAGCAACAGAATATTTCAATCTGCTTTGAAAATGTTGTTGGCTTGGAAGGTGTGTAGCAATTAATTCTGTCCTTCAAGATTCTGACAGTAACAGCACATAAGGGATCACAGCTTGAACGCCACACATCACTCCCATTGCTAGGAAATAACACAGAGTGGCCAATTTTTAATTCTTAATGTTTTAAGATTAGATGCAAGTACGTGGTACTGGCAAAATATGTAGGCACCTAGTAGATGACTTGAGACATATGCATTTCTTGTGAAGGTCTTCTGAGGGAATTAACACATCTTTGTCCAAAAATGAAATTTTAAAAACTTTGGTCAGCATAACTCAAGATCTACTCCACAATTGCCTCTATTTGATTTCAGATTCGTTTGCCTTGTCAGTGCTGAGCAGCTCAGCAGTTCTGCTTCTTCCGAGATAGAATCCAGATAAAATAAGTCACCTGTGTAAGTTGTCTCAGAGGCCTGCTACGGTGGACCTTCTCAGGACACCTAATAAACAGCATCAGGAATTGACTGACATAAAATGCAGTAGTAACTAACTACTATCTCTTGAAAAACAGTAAATGTACATACATCCTGTTGTGAAATGGCCTATACCTTAGACTTCTTAGTCAAATTGACAGTCGGGCACTAGTGGTGTCCCCCAGGGATCGGTGTTGGGCTCGGTCCTGTTCAATATATTTTTATTGATGATCTGGATGAGGGGAAGGAGTGCTTCATCAGCAAGTTCGCAGACGATACCAAGCTGGGAGGAAGTGTCGATCTGCTGGAGGGTAGGAGGGCCCTACAGAGGGCTGGAGAGATCGGCTGAGTCCAACAGCATGAGGTTTAACAAGTCCAAGTGCCGGGTTCTGCACTTTGGACACAACAACCCCATGCAGAGCTAACAGGCTGGGGACAGAGTGGCTGGAGAGCAGTCAGGCGGAAAGGGACTTGGGAGTGCTGGTGGACAGGAAACTCAACATGAGCCAGCAGTGTGCTCAAGTGGCAAAGAAGGCCAACGGCACCTGGCCTGCATCAGGAGTAGTGTGGCCAGCAGGACTAGGGAAGATATCGTCCCCTTATACTCGGCACTGGTTAGGCCTCATCTTGAGTGCTGTGTCCAGTTCTGGGCCCCTCAGTTTGAGAAAGTTGTTGAGATCCTGGAGTGTGTCCAGAGGAGAGCGACGAGGATGGTGAAGGGGCTGGAGCACAAGCCCTATGAGGAGCAACTGAGGGAGCTGGGGTTGTTTAGCCTGAAGAAGAGGAAGCTCAGGGGAGACCTTATTGCTCTCTACAACTCCCTAAAAGGAGGTCGTAGTCAGGCAGGGATTGTTCTCTTCTCTCAGGCAATCAGTGACAGAACAAGAGGACATGGTCTCAAGCTTCGTCAAGGGAAGTTTAGGCTCGATATTAGGAAAAAATTCTTCACTGAAAGGGCGATTGGTCATTGGAATGTGCTGCCTGGAGAGGTGGTGGAGTCACCATCCCTGGAGGTG
This sequence comes from Neomorphus geoffroyi, assembly GCA_033558235.1. Taxonomy (NCBI): domain Eukaryota; kingdom Metazoa; phylum Chordata; class Aves; order Cuculiformes; family Neomorphidae; genus Neomorphus; species Neomorphus geoffroyi. Next base: position 113,632,388 of record JAUMJM010000005.1, on the reverse strand, counting down.
TTTAAAGAGGCACTTAGTGTCATGGTTTAGATGATGAGTAGGTGTTGGTGTTGGGTCATAGGCTGGACTCAGTGATCTCAAAGATCTTTTCCAGCCTTGTGATACTGTGTAATACTGTGAAATTTTGATTGACTTCTTAGACAATCAGCCCTCTGATCATCTTCGTGGCCTTCCTCTAGAGTGAATCCAAAGGAGGGCTATGAAGATGGTCAGAGGGCTGAACACCTTCCATACAAGGGAAGGCTGAGAGAGTTGGGATTGTTCAGCCTACAGAAGAGAAGGCTCCAGTAAGACCTTATGTCAGCCTTCCAGTCTTAAAGGGGGCCTACAGGAAAGATGGGGGGGCCACTTTACCAGGGATTGCAGTGATAGGACAAGAGGTAATGATTTTAAGCTGAAAGAGGGGAGATTTAGATTAGATATTAGGAAGAATTTTTTTACTGTGAGGGTGGTAAGGCACTGGCACAGGTTGCCCAGAGAAGCTGTGGATGCCCCATCCCTGGAGGTGTTCAAGGCCAGGTTGGATCAGGCTTTGAGCAGTCAGATCTCGTGGCAGGTGTCCCTGCCCATGGCGGGAGGATTGGAACTGGATGATTTTTAAGGTTCCTTCTGAGCCAAACCATTCTACAATTCTTGAAATTTGATTTCCACCCTCACCTGAGGGGACTCAAATTCAGACAAATGGCTTGAAACAGACATCTCGGGCAGTCGGGGTCCTTTTGATTTCCACCTCAGTTTACTTGCAGTCACTTGATACTGATTTATTTATTCTGAATACGTTAATATTGCATTAAATTACATTGTTCCCTGCAGGCTTCCTAAAATTGTCCCAAGAATGAAAGATTAAATGAGACATTCAAAGAGGATCCTGAATTACTTTCCAAGCAGTTCTAATCAGGGTGATAAGAAATGTTCTTGTTACAAACAGCAGGTGGAAGAAACGTTCTTGTTCTAAGCAGCAGGAAGCTAGCAATTAAATTGCTTTCCAGGAAATGCAGTTCTAAAGAGTCTTTGCCATTGAGAAGATCACAAATTTCTTATGTGAACACTCTAATTTTTAAGCTGACATGGGCAACATTCCCACCTGCTTTTCCTCCTGTTTGTCTTCTAAGAAGAAAGACTAAGCCCTTTTCAGGGTTTTAAAAGATGGAGTGTTAGCTTGAGACAGTTTAGTGACAGAGATCCCGAAGAGTCCATTGAGCTCCCCATGGGTCAGGAGGAGGCACTCAGATTATGGAGAGAGACAGAGTTCTAGATACAACTCCTGCCAGTTCCTCGGTGGCTGGCTGCACACCATGGTAAATTTAGGAGCCAGCATACTAAACACTCTGGCTGTTCTGGAAGCCACTGTGCATTGTGAAACTCTCTCCATATTTGATAGGAGGCTTCACAGAACCTAAATCAAGGCACCCAAGAGTTAGGGTAAAGATGAGATATGCTAAGCTCACAAAGATTCATAACTTAATTTGGGATGTAAAGACAGCAAGACAGATCTCTCTCCCCAGAGTTAACAGCTACGCTGACTAAAAGCACATCTAATCCACACTATTTCTTCTAAAAGGTGTGAGTTTTCTTTCTTGATTACAAAAAGCTGTTCTTTTTTTTCCTGATACTTACACTATTTCTCATTTCCTATTAATAAATGTTCCACAAAACACCTGACTAGAAAGTTCAAAAGAAGGAAGATAAATGCAGTAAGTTTGGTACTTTTTTTCCTAGTAATATTAAAGTAAGCATTTTGTATTCCTGTACTGGAAAAAGTATATTACTGGAGGAACAGGTCGTGGGACAGGATAATGGGGGGAAAACGTGTTCAGTTACTGTACTTTCACTCCTGATTTAATCACACTGGTCAAGTGTCCTATTTAAAAGCTTTTAACTACTAACCTGCTAAGGGATCATTTCTATGCTTTTCCCAGAAGTCTTTAAATTCCTTGCAGATTTCTTCATCAGTTGCAACCCCTGCTAGCTGCTCATTGTTTACTTTAATGTAATTGGCTTTCAAAACAAGCTCCAAGTCACAGCGTGCATCTTCGCGGAAAGGTTTCCACCTCTGCATTACCACTCCATACACCGTGATGTCATCTCCTGGAGGTGACAACAAAAAATAATAATATAACATCAGACTTCAGATACGCAGATGTGTCAGTTAGCCATAGCACATAATAATGCAACTGAGATCCTGTGTTAGAGTTAATAAGGTTAAAAAAACCCAACAACACAAAGCAAGCCTCTTGCAGTTAGTGGGAGTCTAAAGCAAACATTAGTTAGATTGCTTATGTCTGAGGTAGGAAGTTGTTATGTCTTTCTAATTCTATTTAAGGCACATGAATTCTTAAAGGCATACTTCTGCTTGTTTCCTCTTCTAAAAAACAGGAATTCACCGTAAGCTGTAGAAGCTCTTCTTTCTGTTACATTTACTATACAAAAAACTTAGTCAAGATTTCTTTGGCTTCTGGTAACTTTTGTGATTCCAGAATCACTCATTTACCCTCTGCCACAGTGCTCTTCCGAGTAAGTACAACCAGAAATGAGCTTCCTGTGGGCATGTGCCTATCAGAGAATTTTTAGTCCACTCTTCACGCACCCTCCTGCCAATTAGCTTCCTTTTCGAATGCCAAATAGATTTTCCACCTGCAGCACTCCTTAGATAGGAGGTCAGGTTACCTAGCTCTCCAAACCTACAGATGTGATCTGGACCAATTTCCTCAAGACGTTTGGTGTTCCTGCACTACCAAGATTTAATATTTTTTCTGTACACCACAACAAGCTACCTATCGAAACTGATCTGGCAAACAGTCAAGACATAACATGGGGATGTATGACATTTTCTAGAATAGTCTTCAAATGCCATGCTAACGTCCAAGCTGAAACGGCAACGTGACAAATGAACATCTCTCATTCAGCAAGCCTTCAGCACTGGTAGCCTACTTGGCAAAGATTCATCTCAAATGGGAAATAAAAATGCTTGCAGTTACAAACAAATGCAATATATGCTGTATCCTCACCAGACTTGCAACTGTCCACTAGGTCATCTTCCAGGACAACTACCATGCAGCGAGGGATGCTTCCAACAGACAGTCTTTGAACCTAGGAGATGGGAAAGAAAAGCACTTCTTAAGAACAGCACCTTTCAAAAGCCATTTATAGCTGCTCTGGGTTGAGGACCTACATTCCTTTCCTGGAACTGAGGTCAGTCCTAGCTTTTTCTCACAAAAATTACACACTAAACATGCCATTCCTGCCACAAAATTAATAATGGAAGTTTAATGCTGATATTAATGGAGATGGGATTGAGTATTAAATTAGCTGAAGGTACTCCATCCTGGGAGATGCTGTGTGATTTCAATATCTTGCTGAAGAAAAGCTCACTGAAAGAGATCATTTGAAAGAGCTTTTTTTTAAAAAATACAATTGGAGATATTTTTAGATCATTCTTCAATACATAAAGTTTACTTTGGGTACTGAAGCATGTCCATGGGTTAGAAAACCCTTCACTAAGTATATACTGAAAGATTATTCCTGTATTTTTCTGGTATTTAACCATAATTTGACAGGTTGAGACAGAAGCTTACACCTAGATGTCAAGGATTATATCAACAACAGGAAAAACCAAGTCACACAAAACCAGACAAACATGTATTGACAAATGTGCCAGTAACTCCTGTAATTCTTTTTCTTTTCTCCAGGGCAAAGTCTATGCAATCTTGTCACAGTGTATCTCCAACCAGCAATCTTTCAATTCATGCTTAAAACCTGCAATAGATTTTAGACTGCTCCCTGCACAAGAACAAAAACCAGAAAGAAGTACCTTTTCATTCCGCAGCACAGGTCATATGTGCTAGAGTCTAGATTTATTCACTCTCTAGTGGCTAGGAAGGTTAATTCATCCATACGTATTACCTAAATGGCCACAGGGAGTTCACATCACTGTCAATATTGGTGGCACATGCATAGTTACTTGCAGAGCTCAGTAGAAAAAAATGAGTGAAATTCATTCCCAGTTTAAATTTACTGTGTTTAGTAAGACCTCACTGCTGAAAATCCTTTCCATTAGAGATCTATGTCACATAGTAAAACAAACAAAAAAATGCCATAGAAACCATGTCAGAAACAAACATATTATAAATATGTAGCATAGGGCTTATTTACTAGAAATAGTTTTATTTGCTTACTTTTTTGCTATTCTGAACTTTAAAGAACTTCATTTCCAATTTCATTAATTACTGTTTTCATGCATTTAGATTGGCACCACTATACTCTTAATGTATAAAATCAAAACACTGAAAAAACTGAAAAGATCTCAGAAAAGATTTACGAAAACAACACTAAACCCATAAACACAGAAACATTGCCTGCAATATACCCTACTTATTCTCCATTTTCATACAGAGTAGATTCTCTTGTTCCATTTTTGTCTTAGTTATGTGCTACCACAAAAGGAAGCCTGATTATTTCTCCATCTCAGCTATACTTCCATCCAGGGCTACCTTCAGAAAAACAAATGCAAATTTTGTAAGGAGCATATATTCAATAATTGTTGAGTTCAGTATTGGCTGAAGGGAACACACATTTGCAGACACCATGTATTGACCATAATGCACCACGACAGCTGGGCTTGTCCACCACTAAGCTAGCTTTAGTACTTAGAGAAGCAACACAAACTTGGTGTCACAAGGATTCAGCCTGGAAATTTAACCTATGGACTGATCCTGGGTGTTTTGTACAATCTGGATTGAAGCTACCTAATAATGGAACTCTAATCAAAAACTTAATTCTGACATAAGCGAGAACAGTTTCATTAAACTTAGCAAAGTTACTTTATTCTAGCAGGAAATCAAGCCCCCAAATGCCTCCTTAAGGAATGAATTCTTTTTGTACCTCAGACATTTATACTTTAAAACCCTCCCCTTTTTCTCCATCTTATTTTTTTTCACCTGTTCCTGAATTTTGATTTCTTGATAGTCTCTGCAGCAGGTAGGAGAAGAAGTTGTTCCAGAGAGACACATGAACTTGGTTGAGTTGCAGCCTTCTTCATTACGACAGGCTGATGGACGGCAGATCGCGTAGTACTGTTCAAAGTCAGCCTTGACGACAAACACGTGCTTGCATTTATTGCAGATATAACTCCGTTCAAACTCCAAAACTTTCACCAAACTAGTACGTATGACAGTCCCCGTAACAGACAGAAAGTGACCCACATCCCTGGTTTTAGGAATGTGCTCTCGAGTCAGCTCTGGGCAAATAGGCAAACCTGTTAAACAAAAATGCGTGCAGCATAAGGCTATGCATATAAAACACAGAGTGACAATACAGTTAAACAGAAAGACTAGAAAAAATACCAGACATTTTAACAGTAGCCATTGTTATTACTGTTTCATAAATATGATTCAACAACTCATCTGTTGTATGATAAATTTGACTCACTGCCTCAGATAGTGAAAAACATCAGATGCTGAGCACTAACAGAAAATGTTGCCATTTTTCTCTCCTACTCTTGCCAAGGGCTGAATAGACGTCAACAGTTTCCATTCACAAAATAGATCTCGATGTTCTCAGATCTCCTTATTAATTTAAACGATCTTTTGGAAAATGCCATTTATTCTACAACTCATGTGAATTACAAAATTTTAGTTATGCTACTGAATTGTGGTTCAATGTTACTCCCACAGTTAAACAATTATAACTCCTAATCTTGTGTGAAATCTTGAGTCAAAGCAAATTTAAAATTCATAGTCCAAGAGCATTAGACGCTAAATCCGCATTGCATACCAGTAAACCTCAAGCACAAGGAAGACGGCATAAGAAGAATGTAAGGGAGTTATGAACACAACTGAAGCAAATGCACTTGTACATTCAAATTAAGACTGACAGAACATTTTCCTGGCACTTGCCCTCCTTTAATTCCACCCCAGCAGCCAGTTCTGTGGTGTCCTGATCCCGCTCCAGCGTTTGCCTGTGTGGTCATCACTTACAGTATCACAGTATCACAGTATTACAAGGTTGGAAAGGACCTTTGAGATCATTGAGTCCCACCTATTTAGCATTACAGTGGCTGAAATCCTCAGGAAGATGACTCTATCTCAACAGTCTACAAAGTTCTGATAAAAATAAATGGTCTCTGAAATGCTCACCTGAAGACAGCATCAAAACATTGCCTCTTCAGAAGTTAGTACATGGTACTAATAATTATCAACTTAAAAAGAAATTACCTGCTCTTAAAATAAATTTTTAGTTTAACTTTCGAAATAGAGCTAGGAAACACAGATCTAAAATAATAAACCTGCTGGAAAATTATACTTCTAAGGGGACCAAAACTACTTGTGCGTTTAGGTCAAATCTTCTTAGTAGCTTTGTTGGTTAAAAAAACCCACATCATGTATTTCAAATTCATTTGCTCTATTTCTCAGCCATGCTGAAACATTCTGTTTTGATGCTTTTAAGCAAAACATTTTACCTTTTACTTTTGTTTAGAGAGAATGTTTCTAAATATTAAACTCTTCTAAAAGGTAAAATAATAAAGCAAAAAAGTAAAGTAAAAAGAAATTAAATAAACTGGAAAATAAATAAAGTATTATGTAGAACTGCAAACACCTTTCTCTGTCTGACTGTAACAAATCTATTTACATATTCTACTAAACCTGCTGAAAACTCTTTTTCTCCCACAGGTTTGCATTTTTATTCAGATCAGGAAAGAAAAAAAAAAAGAGACAAAATCCATTATTTTCCCAACGGTTTTGGCATCTTTTTTTTTCCCAGGTCAGTATTGTTGCAACTCAACAACTTTCATAAAATATAACACATCTTACACTAGAGAGAGCTGCAGCACTGTTGTCAGGATATAAAATATAATCATCTCTCTGAATATTGAAGAGACAGGAGTTAGGAGGGGAAAAAAAAGAGCCTTCATTCTGATCATATTAGACTGCTTGACAAACTCTTTATTTGAGTATGTGCCTCTTGGAATCAGCTTTACTGTAATAATGTGTAAAACTGAGCTATGAGAAGCAGCTTGGCCAGCAGCAACAGACACAGTGGTGCTTAGGCTAATGGTAAGTAAGAAAAGATCATTTGACGGATACGTAGCAAATTCCTGCGATGTTAAAATTCAGATAAAGAGCTTAATCTTTTACCTTCTTCAGTGATCCCGGGGTAATCATCTATTATTAATCACTGCATACTCACCCACTCCAAGTCCTTCTTTGAATTCCTGCATGCCCTGTCCATATTGGCATAAGCGCGCTAAGATTGCATTCTTATACCCAGCACAAGCAGAAACACTTCTCACTTCAGTCCCACCCTGACAAGCTGATACTCTCGGTCCCATCCAGGAAGGTGCCTGCTGCTCCCACTAAGAGTGCCTCATCTTCTCCCCATTCCTGTTTGACATAGGAATGCGAAGAGGCACTCCAAGATGAGAACCCTGAAGGTAATCAGCGCCCAGCACCCACTTAAAAGGCAACAGTATCATGGGAAAATTTGGTCAGAAATAAAGCCTACAGATCATTTAGGTTATTGCTTTTGTTTCTTCAGTAGCCAGACTTTCAGTGGTACAGAAAAGAAATCAAATTACATCGATAGATGTTCTTTTGATCCAGCTGGACCACATGGGAATAATCACCCCCTGCTCTTCTCCAGTTTCCCTCCAGTTTAGTGATGAAGTAATTGTGAGTCAGCCGACTAACTTCTCCCATCAATGATGACTTAGACTAGCTTTTGTCAGTTACTAAACTATTTGATCAAACATGGCTAATTTTGCCTGGATTAGGGAATATTTAGACAAAATATTACTATGGAAGGAGTGATCCAGGAACAGGCTGATGATAAGAGCAGAAATATCTTAAAGACACTGCTACTCATGTGGTGACCATTTGCCCCTTGCTTTATAATGCTGTTTTTCACAGCGAAGCCCCAGGTGGTGCAAATGCATCCTAGAACACTAGGGGGGAAGTTTTAATTCACTCCAGCTTTTAGAGATACAGGGAAATACTTGACATTTTAAATTTTAGTAAAACACAGAGCCCATCTTTTCATACCACATACGCAGTAGTTGTATACAAGATCCATTTCACCTAAACAGATGGCAAGCCTTTTTTTCCCCCAAAAAAACTTGGGAAAACAGCATTGTGAGAGCCACAGTCTATTAATATTTCTGATATATGCATTTTAACAACATTTTTAATGAAACTTACTGGGACAAAACACAGTTGTATTTAATAACCATGACTCATCCAAGTTCAAGCTCCTCAAAGACTGAATGATCATAAACCACGCCAACACGGGACATGGGAGGGAAATACAGGTCACCAGCTTTTTCTTCGCTTTGCAGTCTAGACAGCTCCAAACAGTCACAATCAGCAATAACCAGAAGGCATAGTGCCACCCCTGACCCAGTTCGCCACAACAGGCAAAATAGGCATTTTAACCCCAGAATATGCAGTCCACACCACACCTCAAAGCTACTGAAAATTTCCTATTAATAAGCAATAATGGCACATCAACTTGTAGTCAAAAAAAGTCAAAATCCTCTAATAACAATCATGGCTTCTGATAGTTCATTCTGATTTCATAACAAGTAATTTCATAACAATTAGTTAAACATAAAATTTGACAATTTCAGATTAAAATATTGCAACTCAAACCTTAGACTTTGCCTATTCTGGGAGACGACTGGAACCAATTAAAACCATGAGCCAACTGACATGGTAAGGAAGCAAACCTTGCAAGAAAAATCTACAAGACTGTATCTTCCTCTAAAACTTCTTTTTCTTTAGACCTTCTGACTAACATGAGAAATTATGTGAAATCAACCGCTGATTTGAGAAGTCTTTTTGCCATGGAAAGGCTTTGCTGTAAGTCTTGATCCAGCAACGAGCACTAACCATTGCACGCACTCCATCAGGGATGGCCAAAGCTTTTTTCAAGTTTGGTCTACACAAGTCCATGCAACAAGTGCATGTGTTGTTTTCTGTATAACAAACACCAGTGACTCCCTACTGCTTCAAACATTCCCTACTGCTTTGCTACAGCTGGCTGATTATGAGCCAGCAGTGTGCCCAAGTGGCCAAGAAGGCCCATGGCATCCTGGCCTGTATCAGAAACAGCATGGCCAGCAGGAGCAGTAAAGTTATCCTTCCCTGTACTCAGCACTGGAGACGCCACACCTTGAATGCTGTGTTCAGTTTGATGTCCCTTACTACAAGAAGGACATTGAGGCACTGAAGTGTGTCCAGAGAAAGGTAACAAAGCTGGCGAAGGGTCTGGATAATAAATTTTATGAGGAGTACCTGAGGGAACTGGGATTGTTTAGCCTGGAAAAAAGGAGGTTGAGGGGAGACCTCACCACTGTCTACAACTACCTGAAAGAGATTGTAGTGAGGTGGGTGTTGTTCTCTTCTCCCAAGTAACAAGTGATAGGATGAGAGGAAACGGCCTCAAGCTGCACCACAGGAGATTCAGATTAGATATTGGGAAAAATTTCTTAGAAAAGTGTTATCAGGCACTGGCACAGCTGCCCAGGGAGGTGGTTGAGTCACAGTCTCTGGAAGTATTCAAAAGATGGATAGATGAGGTACCCATCATAGATGAGGGTATGGTTTAGTAGTGGACAGGTATAGTTAGACTCAATGACCTCAAAGGTCTTTTCCAACCAAATCATTCTATGTATCTATGAAACACTGAAACTGCAAGAATTACACTTGCTCCTTCCCATGATGCCTCCACAGTCTGTTACAGAGTAAGGAAATTTAGCAACACTGACTGGGAGACACCCCTGGTGTCACCCCTTGCCCTGTCTCTCACCTGAGATCCTGGCGTGGAGGTTCTGCTTCACACTGAGCTGTGTAGGGTCCGTGGCGGCCTGAAGCACTGCCAGGGCAGCCCGGCGCAGCGCACTGTCGAAAATCGTGAGGACCTCGCTGGGAAAGGCATTGAAATACTCCCCAATCTCCATGTTGGTCTCAAAGAGTGTCAAGGCGTCGATGACGATGGGATAGTGCGCCTCGTCATTGGCCTCCCTCAAGATGCCCAGGATGTCATCCCTGTGGTACTCCAGCACGTAGGACTCGAACACCTGCCCAATGAGGTTCACCTGATCTGTGCTCAGCTCCATGTTGTGCCTGCAACATAAGAAGGATATGGTACTGTTGGAACAGGTCCAGAGAAGAGCTACAAAGATGATCAGAGGACTGGAGCACCTTTGCTAGGAGGGCAGGCTGAGAGTTGGGCTTGTTCAGCCTGCAGAAAAGAAGGTTCCAGAGAGACCCCATAGCGGCCTTCAGTACCTGCAGGGGCTACAGGAAAGCTGGGGAAGGACTTTTTACAAGGCCAAGCAGTGATAGAGCATGGGGGAACAGCTTTTTATTGGAAGGGGGAAGATTTAAATTAGACATTAGGAAGAAATTCTTCACAATGAGGGTGGTGAGGCCCTGGCACAGGTTGCCCAGGGAAACTGTGGATGCCCCCTCCCTGAAAGTGTTCAAGGCCAGGCTGGATGGGGCCTTGAGCAGCCTGGGCTGGCGGGAGGTGTCCCTGCCCATGGCAGGGGGGTTGGAACTGGGTGATCTTTAAGGTCCCTTCCACCCCAAACCATTCTATGATCTTAGGATTAAGTTCATGCGCCAAGCAGAAACCTTTTAATCTTCCCTCGGAAAAGCCCATCACGGGGCCAGCCGGGAAAGCGGGACGGGACCCACGAGTGCGCAGCCGATGAGCCCGGGGCACGTCCTTACACCGCGTTCCGAAGCCGCGCGCCGCGACTCCTGACGACTCCCGCCAACCAACAGCTCCGCCCCTGTCAGTCACCACCCTCCCAGCCCAACTAGCCAATCAGCCCAACCTGTCCGGCCCGCCCACCAATCAGTCACCGCCTCCCCGCCCCAACCAGTCAGGCCCGACCCCCGTCAATACGTAAACAGCGGCCACCCCTCATCATTCGCTCACCGCCAGCCAAATCAGCCCTGCCCCCGCCAGTCAGTCACCACCCCAGCCAGCCAATCAACCCCGTCCCGCACATGTCAGTCACCGCCGCCCCGCCCCCATCAGCCAATCACCACAGTGCCGAAAGAGGAGGGGGGTGGTTTCTGCGGCGCGCGCTTCTCCCGCGTGCCGGGGCAAGCGACATGGCGGGCCGCGCTCTCCTCCCCGTTAATGCCCGAAAGAGAAACCGCGGTTCTTTTGCGCGCTTGGCGGGAGATGAGGGGAGGCGAAAGCCCCTTGTCCCAACCTAAGCGCGGGACTCCCCCCAGCACGGAGCCAAGGCTCCCGCCCCAGCCGCCACTAGCGCTTTGAACGCAGGCGGGCGGGGGGCGCAGCCCCCAGCTCCCACCTGCAGCGCTTCCCGTTCCTCCTCGCTTCCGGCCCCGCCAAAGCGTGATGTGCGGGCCGCCCCGCTCCCCGCTCGGTACCTGCAGCCCCTCCGGCCGCGCTCCCGCCGCTTCTTCCCCCGGCAGGAGACGCGGCTCCGTCCCCGCCCCCTCTGCCCCGCTCCACGCCCGGGCCCGGCGGCGCAGAAGTGGAGTAGTTTCCACAAGAAGCGGAGTGTTTCGATTTAAGCCAAAGCAGAGTTAAGTTTCACCTAAATAACTGTAATTTTTGCAAGTTAGACAGATGGTCTCTGTGTGTACCGCAGGAGCAGGGAGGTGATTGCGCCCCTGTGGTCGGCACTGGTGAGACCGCACCCCGAGTGCTGGGTTCAGTTTTGGGCCACTCACTACAAGGACATTGAGGGGCTGGAGCGTGTGCAGAGAAGGGCAACGAGGCTGCTGAGGAGGCTGGAGAATAAGCCCTACGAGGAGCGGCTGAGGGAACTAGGGATGTTTAGCCTGGAGAAAAGGAGGCTGAGGGGAGACCTCATCACTGTCTACAACTGCCTGAAAGGAGGTTGTGAAGGGATGGGTGCTGGGCTCTTCTCACAAGTGTCAGGTGGTGGGAAGAGAGGAAATAGCCACAAGTTGTGCCATAGGAGGTCCAGGTTGAACATTAGGAAAGAGTTATCAGACACTGGTACAGCTGCCCAGGGAGGTGGTGGAGTCACTGTCCCTGAAGGTGTATGAAAGATGGGTAGATGAGTTTCTCAGGCATATGGTTTAGTAGTGGACAGATATAATTGGACTCTACGATCTCAAAGGTGTTTTCTAGCCAGCCGATTCTATGATAGTTTTCTTTATAGCATTTTTTTTTTTCCTAAACAGTGTTTTTCCAGACACTGCTCAAAGAGAAATTATATCCTCTTTTGTTAAGTATAGACTGTGCTGAACAGATGTGTCTTCTATAATCAGCTCTGTTTGCCATCTTTCTCTTTCTCAAATGCAAAGTCAGACAGAGCTGGCTCAAAAGCTCCAATTCGCAAGAGATTTGGTTGTTGTGAGGTTCATAATAACATTAAAATTAGTCCTTGGAATGTAACAGAATATGCATAAGACTTCTGGGAAAATGTATACATCTGCATGTGAGTTGAACATACATTCTGTCCCCAGCTCTTGTCTCATCATGCACGACTGATAGAAATTATTCTCTCACTTCCAGTGCTGATAAAGGATGCTTATTTTCTAAAACTCCAAAATGAGTCTTAGAGAGTTCATTTGCTATCACTGGGCAGGTGCTCTCCCGCCATGCAGCACTGCGAGGAGAGGAGGGTGCTCTCTGGGTGCAGGGGTAATCCAGTGGTTCTGCCTCCCAGGAACAAAAGGTGCAGCAGCAGATTCTGGCTACACTGGTGCTGCTGCACACTGTTGTTTGCCTGAAAGTCTCCATCACCATTTCACCCGTTACAAAGAGGCACTGCTCCCCTGTGCAACATGGGAGGACTTCACACAATGACCTGAGTTTGAAGGGACCCACAAGGATCACTGAGTCCAACTTCTGTAGACCAACCCCAAAATTTCCACCATGTGTCCAAGTGTATTGTCCAAATGCTTCTTGAACATTGTCAGGCTTGGCACCATGACTGCTTGCTTGGGGAGCTGTTCCAGTGCTCCACCACCCTCTGGATGAAGAATCTTTTCCTAATATCCAATCTCCGCTTCCCCTGGCGCATCTTCCTGCACTTCCTTCAGGTCCTTGGACTTCTCCCAAGTAACAAGTGGTAGGACAAGAGGAAATGGCCTCAAGTTGCGCCAGGGGAGGTTTAGATTGGATATCAGGAAAAATGTCCTTACTGAAAGAGTGGTGAAGCATTGGAAGTTTCCAAATTTGGCTTCTCTAAAGCGAGCTGCCTAACAAACTGGTCAGTTCCCCCTCCTTCATGAGGGCATGTCATAGCAATGTCTGAGAAGTTTGGGAATTTTATTTTTAACATAGCCAGGAAAACAGGGTTTGCTGGAATCTCTAAAGCTTTCATGTTTGCCCAGGTTTTACAGGACATTCTTTTGAATAGTTTTCTATCTGTATGTTCTTTCCTCTGAAAATGTATTACAACACAGCGACGTGCTTTAACTACATGAAATACTTTATCTTTTAAACAGTTAATTCTGTTTCAAAATTGAGTGCCAAGCATAAGGAGTGAAACTATCAAGTCTTGTGAAATCACAGAGAATAACTTTATGTCCCTTTAAATTCAAAGTGTTTGAAGGATTTTAGAACTTCTTCATTGAGCTCCTCATTCCCATTGTTGGCTTGTGCTAATGATGAATTATCAATATGCAATCAAAACAAAAATTACTGCCTGTGTAAGATCTTATCCAAAAAATGTACCATACTGTCACCAAGGTAGCAGAACTGTGCCAATAATTCTGTAATAAAAAGATATCAAAATAAATACACAAAATAATAATAATACAAATTTTTTGAGTTTGTGGAGGGGAAAATCAGTGCTTTCCAAACAAAAGTGTATCCCTTGTTTTCTAGTTGTGATATATGGCTTCAGTATGTAAAGTAACTGCCCTTCCTTTCTTAAGTAAACTAATTAATTTGAATGTCTAACTTTTTTTTCTCCTAAACATATTTAAATACGTGATCTTAGTGAATAACAAAGCTACAGTGTTTACTTCACTTTTGTTTTCACCTGGGGAATGTTTGTCCAGCAGAGAAGGGAAGGGCCTTGGAATGTTTGGGCAAAAGCCTCTTGGTAGAACTGTGGGTGCTTTAAATGACAGATCACATTTTTCTGAATTGCTGCTCCACAAACTGTTGTCAGAGGATTACCTGCATGTGACTCCTGTCTGGAAAATCGGTGGATAGACTTCAGCTATCTGTCCCGCATTGTTTCAGAATAAAAATGTCTTCAGAGTGTATGTAGATGTTGCCTGAATCCTCATCTGAAGAAAACATTGTTTACAACAAAAGTCTAAGAGTCCAGGGGCTTGTTACAGAGGAAATGTTTTAACTCCTAGATATGTCTCTAGAAGGAAAAAACATTTTGCTTTAAAAATGGTCTTATTGGTCTTATTCTAACCAATTGAATGGATATAGCTGCAAAAGTGCTGCTGAAATCTGCACCTAATATACACATTGATAGCTGTGAAAATTCAAAACTATTCCTGGTAAAGATTATCCTGGGTGGACTGTCATGCAAGCCCTGTCTCCGCAATACACTTTCAGTGTCAACTTTACTGGGTTTATGGAAATGTCTTGCAAGATACCAAACCCAGACTGCTTTCTTTTCATGATGTGACTAGGCCATTTCCACACGTGTTAGATCAGCATAGTTACCTGGCTTTTGCCATGGCAGAGCTGTAATCTTTGTGATTTCCTGGAGGAGCTTATCTGTGCTTCCTCAGTGTCCTGGTTTTGGCCAGGATAGAGTTAATTTCTTCCTAGTAGTTAGTGTAGTGCTGTGTTTTGGATTTAGGATGAGATTAATGTTGATAACACACTGATGTTTTAGTTGTGGTCATGTAGTGCTTACAATAAATCAAGGACTTTTCTGTTTCTCACACTACCCTGCCAGCAAGGAGGCTGAGTGTGCAGAAGAAGCTGGAAGGGGACACAGCTGGGACAGCTGACCCCAAGAGACCAAAGGGATATTCCATACTGTATGATGTTGTGCTGAAATAAAACTGGAGGGAGTTGGCCAAGGGGGTTGGCGGCTGCTGCTCGGAAACTGCGTGGGCATCCATCAGCAGTGGTGAGCAATTACATTGTGTGTATATTCTCTTATCGTTGTTATTATTATTTTCCCTTTTCTGTCCTATTAAACTGCCTTTATCTCAACCCACAAATTTTACCTTCTTTTTCTCCCCCATCCCACTGCAGGGGCAGAGTGAGCAAGCAGCTGTGTGGTTCTTAGTTCCCAGCTGGGGATAAACCACAACATTCAGACTCTGCATTTTGTAATCTGAACAACTAGAGCGACAGGATGAACAAGAATGCAGCAGTCTGCAGCTGGAACAGGTAATTACAGCTACAGAGCAAGTAACTAATACTAGTGTGTAAAGGCTGCAATTAAGTTCCTGCAAGAAAAAAAACAAAGTCTCTATCATTTTATCATTTTATTGTTATCTAATAACTAGTAACAATTATGTGTTTAGCTGAGTAATGAAGAAATGTTTACTCAACAAAGAAGTAATCAGAAAATACATCACACTCATTTGAAAATCCATGAGGTATCCTCTTTTGAAATCATGATATAAAGTAGGACATGAAAAAGTAATTATCTCTTACTAGTGGATGGAGACAGTGCTGGCTGTTACCTGCCTGAAAAGCTCTCTCATCCTGGGCTCAGAAAGCTTTGCTAGTTTGTCTTTGCTTTTCACTATGAATGACTCTTACACAAGCCAATATTACTGGTTTTGCTTTCTGGACACTTCTTATAGTCTTGTGTGGTTATGAAGAAAAAGATGAAGTCTGAAAAGCACTCTGTTTTTCAGAATATAGTGAGTGCCCTCAATCTGGAAATGTCCTTGGAGAGTACAAGGATGCTGTGGTCAGGGTGCTGGTACATGTCCCGCTCCAGTGTGAAACTGGGACACTGCTGGCAAGGCTGCACAGGTGCTGAGGGGGGCTCATGGATACCACAGGTTAGGTACAGATGTAGACTAAACAATGTGAATATGCTTCATATGACTGCAGAACCCGGGCTTCAGTCTCTGCCCTGAGGTGTGTCTGTTGCCATCTGCAACTGAGGCTGTTCATGGTATTTACAGCCTGAAATGTGCCCAGCCATCGCAGCTGATGACTTGTAACCGAAGTCAATCAGCTATAGCTCCAGCTAAAGAATCAGCTGCTTTCTAAAATTTTCTGTTCATCTGTCAGGTTGAACATGGGTGGATAATTTCCAAGAGTACTCACTGTCCTAATGAAGTCAGATTTTTGGTAGTCATTATTGAATTATGCTTTTATTTTCTTAAGCTCAGCTCTTCTTGTTCCCTAGCAACATTGCTATGGGTGCTGCTGGCAGCAGCTGCTTCTCATTGTGTTCAGCCAGCTGTTTATTGTGAACAGGCCTCTATACCATGCTTCACTCTGAAAATAGCTTAGTTGCCTTAGTGACAGGCAATTTATAAGCTCATGCTTAAGACTGTGCAGGACTCCAGAGTGGATCAGTGCTTCACCTCATGGGTGCCACTGGTAACCTAGGAACTTACAGCGTACTTTCTACAGTCAACAAAGCTTGAGTTGTCTAATTGCGTATGTGCTTCAAAATAGTAAATGTTAACACAGTTGTGCAGTAAAAGGCCCGCAAATCACAAGTTCTATTTTTAAGAGAAATGGAGTTCAGCAGTTGGTCATGCTGAAACATTCTGTTGGAGCTTGGCTGCTTGGCTCTGTTAACATGATCCCAAGTACTGTCCACAGGTACTTCCAGTTACTGTAGTGTATCTAAAGAAATGGATGTTAATTTGTATGACCAAAATACACTGCTTTAGAACTGCAAGCTGATTTCTGTATATAACCGTACACAGAAACGAGTCTATTTGCATTTAAACATCTTTGCCAGGGAATGTACACATAAATAAAACTGATACAATGCCCAGTGCCCAAAAGTAGTTGAACAGCAACACTATGAACTGGAGATTTACCTTCATCATAGTAAAAAAAATGGTTTAGCATTTGCTTAGGAAGAATAGTAACAGTACTTGATTGGGCTACTTTGAACATATGCAGAAAAAAGCAACACAGATCCTGTATGGGAAATCAGTTTGCATCTTTCAAAGCTGGTATCTTTTTGCAAATGTTGGTTAAAAAAAATTAAAATAATAAAATGACAGGCTTGAGTTCATCAAACCTAAATTTAGGCACTCAGAATTGTTGTTTCTCTACAGTCTTTATGCAATCAAGAGAGGTAAGAGGGCTGATTCACCACCCTTCAAGCTGTCTGTTGACTGCAGAGGAGGTTGAAGGTGGCTATTTTCTTAAGTAACGTGATTCAGTAATTTTCCTTCTAAGGGAATTAAATTACAGGAAAGGAAGAAAACCTGGGGTCTAATTTTCTCAGAGGAGAATTACTGAAATTTGAGTGTGAATGGCATGAGAATCATGTAACAAAATTCACATATAACTTAAAACAAACCTTAAACAGGCAACGGATTGCTCTGACATCGTGATCGGGTCTGATTTCTAACATTATGAGTGAGGTCTCCTGATATTCATTAGGAATTCCTCATGTCCTATAGCTTTTAAATACAGTAAGACTAAAACTGGGGAAAAAAAGTGAATGACTATTAGTTAAAAGTTAATATTGGGATTTTCTAGCAGTGGTTACTGGGACACTGTTTTTGTTAAGAATTTAAAGAAAAGACCCCATTTTTTACAGCTGCCACACCGGAAAGTCAAGTGCTGCTACAGGGCTATAGCTCAGAATTCCTCCCTGTTCTGTTACAGCAATGGAAGCATTTTTCCCCAAAGAGACTGCTGCTTTCAGTTTTGAAGTACAACTCATCAAGGAGGTTCTATGCAGAAAGAATTTTGTAGTCTCAAAAGGCAAGAAAATTTAGTTCCAGAGACTACCTTCATCAAAAGTGAAAAAGTCTTACATTCTGCTTTAAGAATGAAAACAAAGCTCCTTGCAACATTATAGAAAACATTTAGGAAGAGGATAAATATATCCTAAAAAAAAAGGAAAAGGTCTAAGTATTCTAAATTCTAAATTCTCCAGTTTTATAATACATAGATATTCTTACTCTTTAAAACGATGAAAGATTACAAATCTAAGACATTTAATTGTTAAATGTGCGACTACTCAAACCAGTTAGAAAAGAATCCATTTTTTCTCCCAAAATCACAGGTCATGAGGAAAACAGAAGTGAAAATTTACTTAAACTAAATTAGAATGTTAAAAATTCTATTATATTGACTCATGTAACTTATTGTTAGTACTTCTCACAGGACTAATATTTTCCTTGAAGTCTTGGGTAAAAGTAGTACACATGCTGCAGTAACTGAAAAAGTACAAAAGGAAGGAGTCAATCTTATACAGTGATTTCTGTGTTGGCACCAATTGCAGCTTGGTTTTCAGTCATCTTTGGGCTTTTTTTTTCCCCAAGTATACTTTCTGGGTACAATTACTACTGCAGAAAAAAAGCCTTGCAGTTCTCAGGGCAAAATTCTTCCCTGTGCTATGAGATCATGTCAGATGGATCAGCTGGAGCATTTTTCTGCTAACCTGGAAAATTCACTGGTGTTCAAACTCTTACCACAGAGGTAAATGGACCAATCCAGACTGATGAGCCAAACTTAGCCTTAAGACTGATTATTACGAGGACATTCTGGTGAAACATAGGATTCTTCTGCATTTTGCCCCGTATCAAATATCGCCTGTTACTTCCTTCCTCCAAAGGAAAACACAGTAAGGATTAAAGTATTACATTCTTTATTGTTTGCTCTTTGAATTTTTATTTTTCTTTCTGAATAAAAATAAAGGGTGGGGTGAATTAGTTACACTAAGTGCCAATAGTGAGATTTAATGTGTCAGAATGCAGAGAGCGAGCTCCTGAGAGCCAGAAGACTTTCCCACCATTGTAAATAATACTCTGCAACTTCACACTCTGTACCTTCTTACTCAAAGTTGTCTTTTGAGCTAGGAAAGACTGCATGCATGTTTGAGCACAGACTTTGCAGAATTCTCTGCACAACTGGACTCACGATTTTGTGCAACTTTTGGCCTTTTCCAGAATACCAGATACTGCAAAGATCAGGAACACAATGGCATTATGACAATGCAAGTTCCTGTATTAATCCTAAATGCTGGATATTAACATTTTTCAGGAATACATTTAACAGGGTTCTCAGCGCCATTGGGTGGAAAATTATTTTTTTTCTAGTTTCTTCAGATTGGTTTGGGGCTTTTTTTTTTTGTTTAGTTGGTTTAAGATACTGATTTGGTAGTGGAACAGCTGCTAACTGTGGTAACTGAGTTCTTCCTAACTTTCTTCTCCTTTCAGAAAGACGTGTACCAACAAAAAGCCAATGGGGGTACCTTTTACTGAATAGGTAAAATAAATGCAGACACTATTGTTTTCCGATTGCTGTTCATATTAATTCCATATGTAAAAATGTACAGGTGACGTGGATGGGAGAAAAAGGCTGAGCCCTTGCAAAGCATGCAAGAAAAAATACGCAACACTCACTTCAGAACATTATAACAAAATGAGCCAGTGTATTTTATTTTGGGTAACAGCCAAGAAATCTGACATTTTGCCCAATATGGCTTTCTTCTAAAATTAAAAAGTTGCATATACCTACAGTTGAGTCCACCAGCTACAGAAAATCTGCTGTATACATCTTTAATCCACGGCGCCATCACCAGAATACAGCTCTCAGTGGAGTTTTCAAGCTGAATTCTAAGATAGACGTTTTAAAATGTTCATTTAGAAGATTTTATATTGTTTATATGAAAACATACAAATTTTTCATTTATACATACACTACATATAAAACTCTTTGTAATTAGCAAGTATTTTCATCTGGGTATTTACCTTTGTGCATGTAGCGAAAAAGGATGTATTTAGGGCTTCAGATGAAGTATTAAAGTTCAAGATCTTTGTATATGCTAACTAAAACCTTATTCAAATAACTCAAACATTTTTTCCTGCTTTTAAAAGATAAGAGATTCAGCTTAAAAATACATTCATAAAACAAAGAGACAAATTTCTCCCTGAGACTACCAGTGTGAGTTACTTTGTGGTAATCTTTGAATGAAAAAATATAAAAAAGACAATAAGCTCTATTTTTCTATATGCTGCAGCAAATTTCTTGAGCAACACTGGCATCATAAAAGGTGTCGATTGGAGAATCATGCTCACGAGCTGAAAAAACATTTTCATATATCAGTTTAAGAAGAAGAAAAAACTTTTAATACAGACAAGGAAAGGTAATTAATTTTTAATGAAAGATCTGTATCTCTAGTATGTATAAATGGGAAAAAGTTGTGTGATATTTTGGTTTTGCTTAATTTCAGACTTACTAGCCAAAGCAGAACAATATGCTCAAAATGTAGATTCTTGATTTATGCAGAGATACTCAGTGCAGTATTCCAAGATGTTTCAAGCAGTTTTTTGTTAATATTCATAAAAGAAATACATAACTTTTGGGAACAGTTTCTGCTTAAGTTCAATGACAAAATATTTGCTTATAACTAGGTGGCAAAGTCTCATGAGCAACAGGTAAGGAGTCACCCCTCCCCCAATGAACAACTCCTGGTCTGTTGATTTTTTGTTCTCTTGTCAAAATTGCTCTGAAGTTTGGCAGTTACACTAGTTTTGTTTCACAGTCTTCCCTTTAAATGTTAGAAAGATAAAGTTTGAAGTTCTTAAACTGCTGCAAAGCAACAGAATAGAACTGGGATGCATTAAGCGTTTGCTGCTCAAATTGGGGGGGGGGGGGGGGAGAGAGAGAGAGAGAGAGAGAGAGAGAGAGAGAGAGAGAGAGAGCGAGAGAGAGAGAGAGAGAGAGAGATATTTTCTTTTACAATTTAAATTGTATTTATAGTAACCATGCAATTATGTTATTTTGGGGGGGAAAAGCCTTACCTGAAATCAAAGAAAACCCATTTATAGGAAAAAGGGGGAAAGCATTATGTTTGTTCTACCAAAATTTATTATGTAGTAATTACAAAGTTTAAAGATTCTTCCATTTTAAATAAAAATAATAGTTATAATTACACACATTATATAGTACCATGTCAAGTGATTCCAACAAATATAACATGAAATACAGTGCAGTTTCAAATTAGAAAGACAAATACTTTCTCATTCACAGTGTTTGACAAATTACAGGAAAGCTTGTTCACATGAGGGTTTACTTAGGATCATGCTCTTATAAACAGTCCACATCACGCTGTGCTACAAAAACAAATCATCTCTCAGAACGTGAAGTACCGGGCCAACCACTCCTGGCGTTGGGGATCTGGTGAAGCCACTGGTGAAGCGTCAGTCTGAGGAGGGCTAAATTCACAGAGAGAAAAAAACCAACAATTATCCCACAACTACACAGAAAGTATAAATGTTAGGAGAAAAAAAAAAAAAAAAAATCACAGAGAATATTCAGTAAAGAACACAGTCTGGTTTTCCATGGACTAATTATCAGTGTGCCTAAGGATGTGATTTAATGTCTCCCTACGTAATCTGTGATCATCCACTCCATTGGAGAGCATCAGCAGCATGGACAAGTCAGTTCAGAAGCCAAATTACAGGGTGGGCAAATAATATTTTGAAAACATAATTTAAAATCTCAAACAGCTGTAAGTTTTCAGGAAGAATAAAAAGGGTTTTCTTGGAAAAGCTTGACTGCAGAAGGTCCTCTTTTAGCATCCTTTTCCTGTAGTAAAGTTAATTTTCAAAAATATGATGCGAGCATCATATTTGTAGACATGTGCTCACAAAGACTGTTTGGCAACTGAACAAAAATACACAGTTTTAATACTTAACACTGATCACAAATATCACTTGCATTGTTGTTCATGCACACATTTAAAATATGCTAATATACTAGGAAAAAATAAACTGCTGCACTACAAACAAGATTTGTTTCCCCCTCAAACACTTAAAAGTCTCACAAAATGAGCAAGAGAGAATACTTAAATCTAATTTAAATTTAATTACACAAATCTCTTTATCAATAGAAATCAGTAATAAAAGAATCCCTACTGTATTACTGGATAATACAGAGCACAAAATTTGGAATGGAAACTCCAGCATCACCGTCTGTGAGTTCATGCACATGCATGTTATAGATATCTGAACACACTCATGCACATTGCATGCACAGAAAAAAATAAGCAACAGTATTTTTCTTTTAAGATTGTTTCCTTGAAATAGACTGGTTTGCCTTATCTATTTTGGATACTATTATTTGTTTCCTTTTATAATTAATAGTTGCTAGGTGCTTGGACTTTCGCATTAAACAAAAATTGAGAGTTAACAACCAATTGTGGAACTAATAATTACACATTGCTTTAAATTGCCAGCTTAGAGGTAAGAGATCAGCACCTATTAAATACAAAGCACAGCACTTCAGTGCATTTAGTATATAGGCACATACAAACAAAGATTAAAATCCTGCTTCCAAAATGCCATTTTTAGGTGATTCAATTCACTATGTTAATTTGCGAGAGAATTACTTGAAGCTTTAATGCTAGTTTTGATTACTGGAAGCTCAGCAAAAAGCACCTGAGCATGCTCATTTCCTGTTGCTGTAGTAAGGTTACTCCTACGGAGCAATGTGATACAGGTGAGGAAAGGGGAAACACAAAACATTAATGTAGCACAGAAAATAAGTCTTCTTACATAAAAAATTATCACATAATACTGAATAAAAGAAATTCTGTGCTAATAGCAATTCCTAAACAACAATCGGTAAATAACACAAACATTTAAAACAATTGTTCATATATGTAAACAATTGGAAGCACATGAATTCTGTTCAAGTATCTAAAGAGGTTTTCAAAGTTCAAGACTTATGAAAAAGTGAGAGAATACTTCACATTTCAACAAGGTCTATGATAAAAAGGAATACTATAAAGAGGTAACAAATACAATGTAAAAATTAAAAATGTCATAAGAGTACTTGTACCTCTGAAAGTTTCATAAAGCAAGTGGGATTCAGCTCAATGGGAATGCAAAATTTTCCTGAGTTAAGCAAAAAAAAAAAAAAAGAAAAAAAAGGAAAAAAAAGATTGGTGAGGCAGTGCTCACCTCAAAAACGTCTTGGGCTCTTTGGGTGGCATTGGCTGTGGTAGTGGTTTGCTGCTGTTGAACTCAATATCGTGGATGGGTGAGTTAGGAATGGGGTCCAGGCGGTTAGGATGTCCATTGCCCACCACTCCGCTAGATTCCAGAGCATTTAGATTGGGGACACTCACAAACCTGTTTGTTGATTTATCGTTCTTCTTCTTTTGCTGCATTAAAAATAACAAATGTAAGGAAGGCTTCTTGCACCAGGACATGAGGAAACTGGCAAATGTAAAAGTTACATTTATGGCTGGTTTGGGGTTATTTTGAAGGAGAACAAATAGGACAGATTGGGCCTTTTTTTTTTCCAGTTGTAGCTTTACTATTTGCTTTGCCCAGGCCTGAACACGACAAATTTTTACAGAAAAATCATTTTTCTGATGAAGTTATTAAGACTTAGTGTAATAATCAATTAATATATTATATGAGATCTTTCCAATGTAACATTTTGCTTTGTTTAAGATATCGAAGAGAGGAAGTTTTCCACAAATTTGTTCTTTAGTCTGTTAAACTTTTAGTGTTTACTTAACATTTTCTTGACATCAGTGAACAAGCTTTGCTGTCAAATGTAATTATAGCAAATTTCAATGGTGAAAAAAAGTGAATTTCTCCAACAGATTTCACCCCTCACTGAGGCACATTTTGTTAAGTGGACATGAAACCTAGAAAAAGCAGCTACATTTCTTTTAAAGCAATTGCACCCCCATAGTTAGCAAGCAATGCTGCTAAAGATAAAAGATGATTGTATATGAGTTCTGTTTCATGCACATGAAAAGGACCAGGCTTCTAATGCTAACAGAGCTACCACTTCTAGACACCAGATGGCACAACTGAACATTTTTATTTTCTTTATACTCCTGGTAGTCCAGGGACTCAGAAAATACTGAAGAATTTTGGGTTTATATTACTATTTTGCTCTCCATAATACATCATACAAAGAAATCAGTACTTATCCTCTCTTATGGATACTTCAATGTAGTAGGATGCTTCAAAGAATTCTATGGCTTTTTAAAATAGCTGTGTCACAGGATGCTATGTATATTTTCTGACTTCTATCAAATATGCCAGGTCCACAATAAAATATTAATATTTAAAAAGTTTTATTTCCCAAAGTAGGATTTTTGAATGAATGGATTCATTTATTCTTATCAATTATGTATTATTTGAATATATAATAAATACTGTTACTCAATTTCATATATGCAACCCTAACAAAGCAGCTAGGAGTAAAATCCCTTGAGGTTTTCTGAAGTACACGAATTTGAACTAAATAAAGTGAAAGACAAGTGCAATCCTAGTGTTGTTTCTATATAATATTTTCCAGCAGAATTCCACTTGAAACAGAAAAGCTGCTCTATTTGAAGGAGGGCACAAGCCTTTTTTAAGGATCACAGTGAAAGATCGCTAGCTGCAAAGGATTAAACTAAGATTGACTCACGCACCTCACTCCTGTAGTAGCTGATGAAGCAAGAAATAACATTATGGTGGAAAAAATAGTTTGGTCAAAGTAACCTACTGTATGTAAAAAGTATCTGTAAGGTAATATAAAGTAATTAAAATGTTGCGTTAAACACACTGTAGTTAAATCTGTGTGCTTCATAGGTGGCTCATTTCTGGAAAATACAGATTATTCACATAAAAGCTTAGAAAAGTACTACCCTTTATACCTTATTCCCTATAAAACAATCTATGCTTCTGAAGCAGTCAAATCTGGAAAGACAAAATTGTGTGTGTATTGTTTCCATGAAATTCATGCAAAGTATTAAGAAACTTCAGGTGTAACAATGTAACAATAAACACATCCATTGCAAAAATTAGAGAAACTGTAATACATACTGCAATGGTTGTAATTTTGCATTAATATGCAAAGTCTGTAGTAACTAATAAGTTCTGTCTTTTTATTACAAAAAAAGAAAAGAGAATGAGATTTTTCAGTTTCTTTGTAATTCATTCTCCGATAACACAGTATGTGCTTTGACAAAGCAAAGTAACACAGTTCACAACTCATGAAATGAGAGATCAGAATGTTCTGGCATACAAAACAGTTTTAAAGTCTGAACAGTTTTAAGTGATGGAAGCATATTATAAAAATATATGAATTATCACTACGGAAATCTGAAGTACTTTTCCCAAACAGTTCAGATTTCACACAAAACACAAGTGTATATAATTGATGGTTACATTTCACATCGTTATAAATGAGTGGTTCAGACAAACTTCCAAAATTTTCAAACAGCCTTTACCACATAAAAACAAAGTACTCCAATTGTATCTGGCAGTCCTGGTATTGTCTCTGCTGAGCCCAAACTAAGATCTTTTACGCAGTTACGCATAAAAGTTAGGCATCCACAGATAAGCTTGTGAGAGCTGCTGAACTCTTGAAAAACGCAGGAGAATACTGACAATTTGCAGCAGAGTTTGTGCAGAAATGCAAAATATGCTGACCTGATGTGAAACTACAATAAGGCTTAGCTAAATCACACAGCTGGACCTCAGGTAATAGAGTCAGATCTCCTTTTAAATTACAGAGACTGAACCTCCATCACTGAAGCTCTTGGGCATCTGAGCTGCTCGTGTTGTGCCCCTTGGGTTACCCTCTGCTTCAGAACTTTCCCAACTTCTTCTGCCTCTACAGCCCGGACAAATCTCTTCCCTTTCCATGCAGGTGAAATAACCTATGGGTTATCACATGGAGGAAGGAAATGTCAGAGGACTCACTCTTACTCCTGAAGTGGTGACAGGAAATAGAATTAAGGTACCCTAACACTATTCATGCTCCTCATGAAAGAATGCTGCTGGCTTTTAAATTGACAGGAAGGCTACTATGTCTGCTTGTACAGTATTCTTCACTGGCTGCTGTTCAGCAGGATGGCAAGAACTAGAGAAGCTTGCTACTAATGTAGTATAGGTAGTGACAGTAACTGAGAAGGCTAGAGACTGACTTCTGTCTCCTGCTGCCCATGCAGTCCATACACCTGGTTTGTCACTGCAGTTCTTCTGTATTACTCCATCTTTCTCCATTCAGACTCATTCCATGCCCTACTCTCCGTTTTCCCCTTTTTACCCTTATTCCCTTCCTTTAAAGTCCCCTCCGCCTGTCTATCTGATGGCCTTCCATCCTGAGCACCACCTGAAAAATGAAATTGCCCTAGCACTATCCAAAATAACCAAGAAAAATTGTTAAACTAAAACTGGTTAAACGTGGCACTCTTCTATTATATGCTACTGTCCTGCCCTCTGCTGCCTGTCACTTTTCTATTATAATTTTGCAGTTTTGTGAGAAGGAGCTATGTTTTGTCATACATGTCTAGCAAACTAGGGCAACAGCATCAGTGGATCTCTTGACAACATAAAAGAAACAAACCTACACAAAAATAAGCAGAGACAAATGGAAAACTATGTTCTTTGTTTTGAACATGTCCTTTAAGAGTGATATATGTATACACGCAGGCACACGCACATACATAAATTCCTTCTTTTCACTAAATCCTAAGTTTGTATTTCGTTTTCTTTACTTTAGCAATGAAGTCCATGGAACATACCTTCACCAATGGATTAGTAACACCAACATTAGGGCTTGCATTAAACATTTTGTTGTAGTTAGTCTCCCTGTTAACTAGCTCCAGCTGACAGAACTTTTTGTCCTCCTAAAAAGAAGAACAAATAGAAACTTCTTTTTATGCATTTTCAATCAGTTAGAGGCCAAATCTGCCTACAAAATGATCTCAAACAGATTTATGTTTAAGTTTTAAAAGAAAATGGTAATCCTAAAAATTGCATTTCATATTTAATAGTTTTCCTATATTATTATATGTAAACACTAAATAATTTATATTTATGCAGTTCTGTTGCAGTTTTATGCTCCTGAGATTACACACCGGGAAAGACTCAGTATAGTTAACTTCTGATCTCTAATTACTTTGAATTTCCTCATTCCTTCCTGCTTCTGAATCAAGATCTAATCAGACTAAACTGAGTAAGGGTATTGTACTGTCAATTTGGGAAGGTCAGTGGATCAGAAATTGATCATGAAAACTTCATAGAAGACAGTATTTCTTACATGGCTTACATGGCTGGCTTGTGCTAGAACTGGAAATTGGACATATCTGATCAATGTCATACTTAAATATTTTTTGTAATAATGTATTATGCCTGATTGAGTAAAATTCTCTGTATCTAATTAGTTTTACTGTTATGAGTCACTGTAACCACAGGAATAATGTTTTAAAGAATATGAATAACATGCTAGCGGATTGGTTCTTTAAATACATTTCAAACACTTTGAATTAGATAAACTTTTGTATCTGTCAAGATATTAAACCAAGAGAGCATAAAAATCTTACAATCAATTTCTTTATGAGTTGGTCCCGCTCTGCAATTAGGTCTTTCAGTTCTGAGATAAGCTGCAGGTCTTCTGGTCTTGATTCTCTATTTTTATATTTTTCTTCCATTTCTTCTAAACTTTATAGGAAAGAAGAATACCTCTTTTAGCCTGATCCAGTGTTAAATGATGAGTGAATAGTCACAGCTTTGATTACGACAAAAGAGTCTGGGGACAAACCTAGAAGATTACATTCTTACCACCTTGAGGTAAATGAATTTCTATATTAACATTCAGCTTTAGCTAGTTAAAAAAAAAAAAACAAAACAAATCAACAATAACCATAACCTTTGCTCCAGTAACTAATAATCTGGGCAAAATTCTAAATGAGTAACATCCTTCTTGTGCATGTAGAACTAAGTGTTTGAAAAAAGGCCTCTTGGGAGTCAGACTGAAAATATGGCATTTAAAACCATAATATGGACAGGAGAATTACATAAGACAGAGCTAAGATTGATTCTTTTGTAAAATATAGGGACTGCATGACTGCATTGTATTATATTTAATATTAACATAAATTTTAAAAGCTGGCAATTGGCTTTCTTGATGAGGAAAACACAGATTATCATTTTTCTTTTTATAGGTAAATACTCTGAATAAAGATGCATGCTTGTGATACTGGAGAACTGGATAGACAAGACAAGGCTGGCACCGTCTTCCTCAGTTCATGTGGAACATACAAGGACAAAGATATCCAAGAACAGTGAAGACTAACAGGTAACTAATTCCTCTCCACAAAAGCAACTTAGTACCATTAGAGATGAAATAAAGGAATGAGCTGCAAAAGAAAAGCAATAACACTTGGATATTAGGATATCTGGATTAGAGAAATGTACAATTGATAAACACTTGAAAAAAATAGGAGGGAATTTGAAAAGCCTGGTGGGAAAGCATTAAAGGAGAGAAGTGAAATAAGCCAACTGAGAGAGGAATTGTACAAGTAACTGCATAAATATCCTTGTTTCTTCTCAAAAAAAGTTTGGAAGACATGAGAATTTCAGATGACTGTATCTCTTTGAAACATAAATATAATTCTCATGATGCTAAGCACTGTTGCAAAGGAAACCACTAAAATACTTGTCTCATGTATTCAGCCCTCATGTAGATGAGTGAACCAAGTTCCAGAACAGATTCAGGAAATTTAGCAAGGTTAATTAAAAAAAAAAAATCCCAAACAAACCCTAAGAAAAATCTATTAATTTAAGGTGTGTAGGTCAACTCAACCTTAATTCCACAAGATACCTGGAAGTAGACATAATTTCTCACTTTAGATAAATATTTTTCCTTCAGAAACAGCTATGTGATTTTTACTTTTAAGCTATTAAATTATGTTTATAACATTCAAATAACCTGTACATAATCTGAGGAGATTATCTAATAAATTTATAAAAAAACATTACAAATGTGAACAACAGGACTGTTTTTATTTGCAGAAAACACATTTGACTCAGCAGAACAGAAACATACCCAGCTGGCTTAATTTTTGTGCATACATTTTATGCTGGGTTGAGCTATTGCACACAAATCCCCAGAGTACTGAACACAGTTACGCACGTCTGCCATTTTATTTTCAGATATTTCAGAGAACTGTTTTGTTTTCTTTCTGTTTCAAAGACACAACATGTAATTTAAAGACTCTATTTGTATAAAGTCTAATAAATGATACCCACTCTCAATCACTGTAAGACAGATTCCCCGTTTCATAAATGTTCACAAGGCCATACTTGGAAACAGTTACTTAAGATTAACAGCTGCATAAAACTCTTTTGTTTTGGTTGGTTGGGTTTTTTTTACAGGTTCCTCTTTTGATGGCTCTTTGCTTCAGTGTAAGGAGAGAGAGAAAGCACGGAAAGCCAGGTCAGGGCACACTGGATAATGTTTGCTGTCTTTAGGTCAGTGGCTGCTTCCTCGCAGCTTTAAGTTGAGCAACAACCGGGAGCAGGGAACCAACTAAAAATGAAATCAGAGAATTTCAGGAAACTGAAAACCAATGAACTTAATGGGGGAAACAGTTCCAAAACCTAGTTCTGGTGGCTGCTCAAAGGCACATTTCTCATGCAAGATAAATGAAGTAAACAGGAGGTAATTTACACCTACCTTACTGAATAGCAAGTTGCCTCATTTATCAGGGCGCAAGAGTGCACATGTGGATGATTACAAGGGAGTAAGAACTAGAATTCTGTACCTATCTTACTTGAAGACAATTTCTGAATGCTTATTATTAAGAATGAATTAGATGCATTTGGGCTATATTGTCAATTTTAAATTGATATTCTTAAAATCATATACTGAGAACCAATTATTTTCTCTGCCATAAATCTTTTGTGCTGCAAATGCAAATCCAAATCCCTCAGTGACAACTTCAACGCACTCTGAAAACTCAAGCCAGAAACTCTGACCAAATGTGTTACACCACAGACAGGGATAAACAATGAAGGATGTGGAAGACAAAAAAGTACAAAAAAAAAGTACTGACTAGATGACATAGTACTACACTACTTTTGCTCTGTCTAACCCCAGGTGGCATTTTGACTCAGAGGCACCCTAAGTATTCTGTTACCGTTAAGCTCACACACTCCATTTCAGACTCTAATCTTCCTTATGTTAGCCAACCTGAAAATGTCTGCGCATCACTCAGGTTATAATCAGACAACATAATAGCTAATATTGTACTGTTTATCAACTTGTTGAAGAAACTCTTGTAATTCTCAAAAAAATGTATTTAATGTTTGAGAAGAAAATGCAATAGTGTTTTCTCCAGTTTTCTAAGAACTGTACAGATTTAATATATTTCGTATTTGAAATTTTCCAGTTTCAAAATGTCACTAAGTTCCCCTAAGCCTGTAGAACTTTGTTGTCTAATGAATACAAGAATTAGGCCCCATATTTAAGTTTTTTGCACATTTGTATCTCTGCAATGTCTTCAGCAACTTATGGACACCGGAATAAACTATTCACTCAAATGCAGCTACATACAAACTTTTTTTAATGCAACAAAACTTACGAAATTTGTAAAGCAGAATTAATTTCCTTGAGCAGCTCTTGGGTCTTATTAAAATCTGCCAGCATGCTTTGTTTCTCTCTGATGTGATCTGCTGTCAAGACATCCAGCTCTTTCTCATGTTTCTTGCTTAAATCTTGTTCATGCATCCTGTTTAATTTATTTTTTGTTAAAAAAAGAGTTATTCTAAAATCAGACTCATTTGTTCATCATGATTTTCTGCCATGCTTCTAATGGCTTTTACATAATATCAGATAACACAGAAGGAATTATTGATTCATCAAAACCCAATACTTACTGTCCTCCAGTCTTCCAGCTTATTTCATAGAAAATGCATCTCCTTTAATGCTTTTTTTTAAAATAAATAATTATAATGAATTAAAAAAAATAGTAAAGCAAACCAAAAACCAACACTTGAGCAGACTGTTACTAAAATATGCCAAAACGTATCACTGAAATGCAGCTTAACTGTATGGTAATATTTGCTAACTTTACTAGCAATGGGCATAGCTTTTTCTGAAGAAGACCAAATGATACATAAAATCACTTAAGAGGATAAATTAAAAGATGCAAATGGTAAAATATCTTAAGTAAAATAATACATGAAATAATACACATTTGAGTTTAGAGTGGAAAAATTCATACCTGATCTGTTGATTGGATTCACTGCGTATTCTAAGAACTTCTTTCCCTTTAAACTCTAATTCCTTGGTCAATGCACTTATATTTTCATGAAGATGCAGAATCTCTTTGTCCAGTTCAGCTATATGATGGTCTCTGTGTCTCAGTTCATCTTGTAGATCTGATATTCGGCATAAAAATTCTTTCTCCTATGGTGTAAGTAGCCACAGCAAAAAATATTTTACAGATTTGTCACTTGGAAGCACAAGACTTGCTTTTGGAAGATAAGAGCTCAGCAGTTTTTTTCAGTCAATAGAACTTTTTTTCAGTTTTGGATGCTGACACAAGCTATAATTCAATCTGAGGTGCTTTTTATGGTGTACAAATAAAGAAGAAATAAAAGTTATGTAACTAAATTTTCTCACAAAAGGAAATTATTTAAATCTCTCGTTGTCATTGCCTGTTAAAGTTTGTGTTGCTCATCGCATTTTCCTTTTGCCTACACATACAGCACACACAGATACTGACTGCTAAGAACCAGGGGACTGGGCATTTAGCATTTTCTACCTCTTCGACACGCAATAAACAGAAACTGGTTTTCCCTTTACAGCCCCATATAAATGGAACAAAATAGCTCAGGATGTATGCCCTGAACTGTCAAACACTATGATTCAGAGTTCTCCTATCTTACCTATATATAAATATGAGCCATAAATATCTCACAGTAAAATATGTGATAAATGGTTTATATAATATTTACATTCTGTCCAATAAATTCATAAAAGTAATTCTTTTTGCATAAGAAACTCCAATGAAGTTAACATCTGGGAAACTCATGTGGAACTTACCCCCGTGGTTTTTATAATGCTTCTCCTCAGTTTAGAAAAAAATCCATAAGATCAGCCTTTTTTGGGGGGGGGTTTCATTTCTGTCTAAGCCACTGCTTATAGTTTCACAATAATTAATAACCACATAGTATGCACAGATCGAAAATCAGTAGGTATTTCCAAATAGTTTTACATATAATTGTGTTCTGTGCCTTCATGCAGGCAAGAAATACAAGTATATTTTAATGCACAAACTTTATAGGACATCTTAAGGAATTGACCTTTAAAATAACTCTCTTCCACCCTATAAAAAGACTATATTGAAGGTATAAGAAAAAGCAGTGAAAAATTTATATCCACATATTTAAATATTTCAAAAAGTAGCTAATATAATCATCCTGCTCAGACCTCTTTGCATCTAGTTCAAATCTGATCCTGTGAACTGATGAGCATTCTAACACAGAAAACACAACTAACTGCTTTTCTCTCAGTAAAACTAAAACTTGTGCTTAGCAGATCATTGTCCTGAGGCCAAAGGTTCATGGCATTTGGTTTGATCAAACACTTGCTCTTGTACTTCAAACTTTATTTTCTGACATCTTCCCTTAGGCTTGAACAACTGGAAAAACTGATCGTGTATAAAATGAATAATTCTGCTGAAAGGAAAAGTAGTCCATACCAGCTTTTGGATTCGGGGGGTTGTTTTGGTTTTTTGGGGGGCTGTGTATGGTTTTTTTAAAGAAACAGTTGCAACCTGTTACATCTTCTCTGCTTTCTTTAGATGCTAATTTAGCTTTTCCCATGGGCTCCTAAAAAAACCAGATACAGAGCTACTTCTTTAGTTTGAAGCAAGCATTTGGTTTTAAGCAACCACTTCTTAGCCATATCACTTAGGCTTTGGGGAGAAACAGTGCTTTCCTTTTTCAGTCCTGCTGACAACTGGGGACAAGTAGAATTTTGCAAGAACTGTCACTTTCCTCCCAGAGCAAGTGGAAAGAAGCTCTCCGTGACCAACTCTCGAGGGCAGCCAACTATAAGCGGGACACCTCTACAAGGCTGACTCCCACAGGGACAACGGTCTACAGGGAGCTCTGAGAGCCTGGCAAGAGCTCCCATGAATGTTCAAGGGATTTGTGGAACTCGGTGTGTATTGCAGGGGTAGGACCAGTGGCATCTGCCAGACCACTCGCTGACTCGCTGTATTGCTCTCAAATACAGTTGGCCACATAGAGGTGTCCCACAGACAGCTGACTTGCAGATAGCTCCCTGCGGAGAGTTGTCCCAAACCACAGGACAACCCGTGTGCTCCCAGACAGCTGCACAATTTTGAGAGGAGGAAACTGCCTGATACGGGAGCTGTTACTAAGCTTCGAATGAAGTTTGCTGAAGGAAATTAAAACTAAGCAAGTAAGTTTAGGTAAACTAGTAGGGATGCATTATCTGCCGGTGCTGGCTGACTTGGAAGGATTACATTTGTTGTTTGTTCACAACAGTTCTTGCCTCCAGCTAAAAGAAAATGAATATTGATTATGCAATTTTATAGTCAGTTGCAAGCAGTGCCACCTACCTGTCGCCTGCCAAGTTCTATGCTTCTTTCAAGCTCCATTTTGGCAGCTACCAGTTCTTGTTGGTGGTTGTGCCTTAGCTGGTCAATTGCCGCTGCGTGTTGATGATTTAGCTCTGAGCGCAAGGAAGCTGGTTGCCATGAACAAAAAGAAAAGTTTATTTTGCAGATGTTTACATGAATTAACAGTATCAGTGCAGGTCTGTCAAGTATTGCTGCTGATCGGACACACACTGTTTAAGCTGTTAAGCAACCTGCTAAGCAACTGTCCTGTCACTCTGTTCCTGTTACTTTCCGAAATAGTCCTACCCTGAAATTATGGTCGCTTATTCTTTCCAAAAAAACTTAAGGGTAAGAGTTCTCAAAGTTAGCAGTTTGGGGTTACCTGTTAAAGCTTATACTGATGTTAAGAGGAACAATTAAGTTAACATTGAATGACTCTGAGAGACACTACAGTGTTATAATAAACACACATGTGCGCACATATATGTGCATATATATTTCTATAAGTAGAAATAATGGTTTGGACCGACTTGCAAATTTGAAAATAGTATACCTAACATAGCTTTTCCTTCATCCTCCAGCTCAAATCGTAGAGTCTGAAGTTCCTGTTCCATCTCCAATTTGAAACCTTCCATGGCTTGTTTATGTGTTTCTTTCAGTGCATGAAGTTCTTCAGAGTGTTTCTGCTGTAAACGTTCTTCTAATTCCTATAAAATCCAAATTGACAACATTTGTTCTATAGCATCTTAGGGAATTTATAGAACATTAAACAACAAACAACTAGCAACAAAAAACAGGCATTGGCATACTCTAGAGATTATTAAAAATGCACTAATGTTGCTCTTATTTTCTTCTCTTGCTAAGTCATCCTACTACTAAACTTTTCTTTTTCAGTGGCTGATTGTTGTCAAGATTACCTGTGCACATAGAGTCCTGTTCTGTTCACAGTTCAAAAAGATATAAACACAACCTATGGATATATTTACAACAGCAAGCAATGTGATAAGGTGCAGATCTATAGATGGGTCTAGTATGCCTCCTTTGGGGATTTTTGCTCCCCACTGACACCCACATTTACTCCCTCTTGAAGCATATAAAGCATAAAGTTCCTGGTGTGCATTTTCTAGTTTCCTTTTGAGCAAAAGGAATCCACCTTGTGTGCTCCAAGATCATCTATGATGTAACCAAAGTACATTAGGTGGGGACAATGTGAAAGTGGATTGCAAAGATACACTCTAAATCTGAACTTAAAAAGAACTTTAGACACACACCCTATTAAGTACCACACATTGCCAAAACTTCAATTTTAAATGTCAAAACTATTGTAAAGAAACATGTGTTTCTATAATATTTTTAGAGCAATATATACATACACATGTATGTATATATATGCATATACTGGTAGAGTATAAAACAAGTTATGAAACAATGCCATTATTAGAGATTATTTTCAATATATCTTAATCAGATTTAACTGGATGAATATGTTACTATAAGTCATCAGGTATGTGCACTGATTCCATCTGTGCACATTAATTGCAAAAATGGCAACATTCTCTACAGAATATCCATATGAACATGCCTTTTGTTCTTGCTCTTTTGTTTCTTCCATGTTTTGAAAGGCAAGGATATGGGCCTCCTGAAGGGACTTATGTCTTTGTTGATGCTCCTCTTCTAATTCCTGGATCTCCTGAGTCAGCCTCTGTCGCTCCTGACTGAACTGGGCTTGCAGCTGTTGCAGAGAACTCTGTGACTGGGAAAGCTGCATCTCCAGATTTTGCTTCAGTAAGGAGATCTAACCCACAACAGAGCAGCAAATATCCATTAGTCATTAAAACTAACATTAGTTCTGCAAAAAAAATTCAAAAGAATAAAACACTTGAAATTTTAAAGCCAGAACATTAACTAAAAGAGAGACAAGCAATGTCATCCATCTGCTAAATTTGTTGTTAATATTATGTCTCAGAGATACAGTAATTACATTTAAATAGTTTTAATGTCACCTGTTAGTTCATGCTACATCACTACCTATAACACAATTTTTCATGGCTGAATTATCAAAATTTACTTTAAATTTTGTATAAAAATCAATAAAAATGACACTATCAAACACCTGATCGTTAAAATAAACCATTCTTCGGGAGTTTCTGTAATGAAAATCCTGCAGCTGATAGGGGAGGATAACCTGTGACATCTACATTGATGGATTTTTGTATCTTGACATGGTCCTGTCTCACTGGCAGTTTTCCCATTCAAAAAGGAATGGTAGAATATCACTCCACATCACAAATAAAATGTTACACTTTATGGATTCCCTCCCCTACCTTTTTTTTTTTGTTGTCGTTGTTACCTCATTAATATTATGAGACTGATTTTTCTACTGGTTTTCAAGATCTAAGCAATTTAAGTCACAAATACTCATTTTCTTAGAAACAGCTGATTTTACAAATGATGCTTTTCACCCAAACATTTTAATACATTAGATTACACTGTTCTTCTTTAAAAAGTCCCATTTTCTTTTTATAATAATGTTATACTTTGTTCTTTACATCAGATAACATCTTTTCAGATGAAAATATTAAACCTGTATTCCCTTTAGAGCCAAACAAGACAGATTTATCCTCCAACTCTGGAAACAAGGTTTAACCAAAAAAGAATTTCACTGCAGGGACTCAAGGAAAGGAAAAATAAAATTGCCACGGGACAAAGAATTTGAATCTGTAAGGATATTTTTGAAGCTTCATAGTATTACATAAAATTGAATTACAAATGAAAGTCTGATGGTGTCATTTGATTTAGTGTATCTTAAAGTTAATAATGATAAATTAATAATGACATTGCACATCAGTTTATTGATTCACAGAACACTAAGCCCCACCACTTAACAAATAATTAACAGCAGCATACCAAGGACAACTTGCAGCATGAACATTATTGCTGAACATGTGGGGGTTTTTTCTTCAAAAGGACACAGCGTAAGCAGATTTGAAAGAAAAAAGCTACATTTAAAGTAAAATCAGCACTAAAAGAAAACAAGCAAATTAATTAGAATGAACAGCTCATTGCATTTCAAATTCATCAGGTCTTTGTGTCTGGGCATATATACTCTGCCTTCTACAGGTACTGTACGAACAGTATTTTATTTCAGATAAGTTTGAAGAAGATTAGCTACAATTGCAGGAGTATAGTGATGGCCTATACCACATCCTGTCATCTGAACTATACATGTAAAACCTTTTACTGGGTACATTAAATATAAATGCCACATACAAATTGTACAATATCAGACCAAACATTTGTCTAATCTCCTGTTCTGCCTCCAGAAATAACAAACCTTGGTCACCCAGTGAAAAACACAAGGCTAAGGCATACATGTAGGGATCTTGACTCCCAAGTCCACCAGCACCCAGCAATCTTTCTTAAACCAGAAGATGTAATTTAAGGCAAACTCATGGAAGAAAGGTCCATTAAGTACACTATCTGAATTTATGTAAGCTTTTAGTACCCACAATATCCTGTCATAAGTTCCAGATCTTTAACAGGTGTGCCAATGGAAATGACTGTGTCATGGAAAGGAATCAAAATAAGATCCCTTTTAATTTACTTTATTCTGTGCATATTTGTGTAGATCTCCATCCTTCTTACAGCCTTTTCCAGACTGAACATTTTTGGCTTAATGAGTCACTGCTTGCATGAAAGCTATGTCATCATCTGTCATCAAACTTCTTCTTTTGCCTCTTTACTATTTCTTTTTAAGAAATACTACTGAGACTTGGTTTTGGCCCCTCTACTCCTTATGGTCCATCCATCCCATACTCCAGTATCTTTCCCCCTCCTCTCCCCTCTTTTTATTTTTCCTAATTCCATTTTTAGTATCATAGGAACATGCAGTTAGGATAGACTTAAGAGATTATTCAGTCAAATTATCTGAACTTGGCGAGAACTCTATACACACTCTATACTGCTTAAAAATCTTGTATGAAGGAAATCCCACAATTTTCACTCAGAACCTCTTCCTCCTCCTCCTCCTCGTGCCTGTGGCAGAAACACTGAGATACTGAACAGATGTTCTCTCCACTCTTACTTGTCCCTTTCACAATGTTTCTGTCCCTCAGGTTTCTCACTATTGCCCTGTCCAGTTCACCATGGCCACTAGGAGGTAGAATTTTAGGGGAGTTCCTGCTCAGTCCCGCAGAACTTCAGGTAATTTAATCAGCATACTCTGAAATGCCTTTTATGGTAACACAAAAATGGAGTTGAAGATGGTATCTTAGTCAATTTTTATTTAGATGACATAAAAAGAATTGGGTTTGGCTTGACTTAAATCCCTCTCACTTAAGTGCCTACTCCAAATTCAGATAATTCTCATTATATCATTTATCAAAATTTTTGGCATGGGCCAAAGCAAAATAATTTTCCTTTAATTTCTTTCTTGGAAAATGCAGAAAACATTTTAACTGAGATGACCAAGAGTAGTCTGACATCTGGCTAGGGAGCCACCTTAAAAGAGATCAGCAATAACTTCTTAAGAGTAGTTTACTCCTCTACCGGATTAAAATGACTGCAAAAACACTGCCTGAAATAAGTAACTGTCTGGAGATGCCTATCTGCATCAATAGACCATAAAAAGGACATAAAATAAAGGACAACGAAGATTAAATTACTCTAACAGTCAAGTCAGATTAGTCTACCCTTCTAACAATATTGTTATTGTTGAAAGTACGTTCAATGTGAAAAATCTGACAGTTATTTTTGGAAGACTGCATAATTTTAAACATAATTTTGGTTATGAATGATATCTTTCAGAGCACATCTTTAAAAACATTAGTGCCTCCCTTTGCATGCTTTTGAAGCATCCTTTCTATATACTCCTGTATTGAGGATCCTAAGCAAAACAGCTCTAAACAGCATCCTCCGAACTTTCAATACTTTTATCCAAGGTTTTTAGCACATTAAAAATATTGGTAAGGATTTTAAAAATGAAAAAATATAAAGAAAGAATATTTTGACTGCAATTATGACTTGCACTGCAAAACTGCAAATTATAATACAGCATCAACCTCATGCTTTGTAGAAAGCTCTGCAATACACATTTGCACTGCCCACAAGCTCGCTTGCTTTAACAATCACATAAAAATGCTGCTTAT
Organism: Neomorphus geoffroyi; assembly: GCA_033558235.1. Classification (NCBI taxonomy): domain Eukaryota; kingdom Metazoa; phylum Chordata; class Aves; order Cuculiformes; family Neomorphidae; genus Neomorphus; species Neomorphus geoffroyi. Next base: position 113,593,739 of record JAUMJM010000005.1, on the reverse strand, counting down.
ATTATGACCATGTATGCAGTGTTTGATGTCCAGTGATATATACATTTACACAGATGAATGGATGCAATACACAAGCTTTTGATAACTAGCGGCAAACGTTTTCCTCTCAAATATTACCATATATTCTATTTCATAGGCTAAAGCTCCAAAGCAGTACTACAGGATATGCAGATTTATTAGTGCAAACATGCCCTGTTCACAAGCTGTAAGTGCAAATCACTTACATTGCTGATAGATTTATGCAAAGCTTCACCGAGACAGTGCCGCTATGAAGAAAAGATCACAGGAATAAAGGGAAACATTCAGAAATCAACTAAGTAAAAGAAAAAGGGATAAGGAAGGGAGAGTAAAACATAGAACATTAATTATAATTTGATCAGGGAAAAATTAGTTGAAAACTATCTGGAAAAATGTAAGAATATGCTCCTTTGATTTAGTACATAAACTACTGAACACAGAACTGAATGATGTGTTTCCCTTTGCTACGTTTCAAAGGTACAGGACAGAATTATCTCTTCAACATGTTACTGTATGTTTGTATATTATGCAGCTGAACACTTTTGAAATTATCCAACTGTCTTCTCCTTTATGGCAAATAATATTGGAAATAAATCAGTAATGCAAACTGGTGTACTTAATATCAGGCAACATGTTGCATAAGGACTCAACCGTCAGCTATGTCTCTGAAATATCACAAGCATATTAAAGACATAATAGTAAAGATCAAACTTTCATTGCTAAAGGGCATAAAATGAGTTCAGTCTTTAACGAAAACATACTTATGTTAAAATACTTTTCTTTTTCTTAACATTCAGAACAAGACAGTTAAATAAAAGACTCTTCCTGGAAGTCTCCAGCAAAAAAATTACTTAATATACCACTGATACTAGTGTTGATTGCCAATGAAAAGTAAAAAATAAAAAGATATTGCCAAGTAAATGTTCCACATGAAATTTTATTGATCAAACAAGTCATGTATTATTCATATACATATATAAGTGTGCTTTTATATATATATATATATATATATATATATCAATGGTGTAGATAGGCACACACATACAAAACAATAGGGTAATCAGAAATTAAGTGACAGCAATTTCAAATCCACCATGACTAATTCCCCCTCTTGGCACAGGTCACTCAAAAGGATGGCTTTTTCCAGGAGTCAGCAGGTATTTTAACACCAGCTTGGAAGCCTATAGTAGGAAACTTTTAGATAATACTTCATCAAAACACAGAAAGAAGAAATTATTATTCATTCTCCTGAATCTACAAAAAGGCACAACATAAAAATACATTATTGTGGAATATCCAATTTATCTTATTAAAACTGTAAGACAGTTACAAGTAACGATTTTCAATGCAAGGGCGTAACACTAGGAGGCATCATACTCCAGGGGACAAGACAACAGAGTGGCATCCAACAGCTCGATTTCAACATCTGATTTTGACAGTGCCAATCTGAACCTACCTATTTTTTTTTCTATGTTTCCTTTCCCATCTGTCTGGTTTGTTTAGGTAGGGAGTCGTTAAGAGCAGGAACGATTTTTTGCTAAACCAATGTTCAGTTTCTAGAACATTAGGGAGTTAATTTTGACTGACATATCTAGGCATCACTGTAGTACAAATAAGAAATATGTAAAACATACACTGAGATTTTACAACTGAAGCAGAAAGGTTAGTAATCTTCTACACTTAAAAGAAATTCCAAGTAAACATACTTTTGGGAAGCTATATCCTGAGGTCTGCCCTATTATAAAGATCATTTAAGTAAGTGAGAGTTGTTCCTTACTGTTCGAAGAATAACAGATTTCTTTCGCCAGGAAAGAAACTGGTCTTATAACTAACAGAACTAAGATGGGCTAATGATTTTAATACATGTGATTTCAACAAATTAAAAAGCTTTCCAAAGACCTGGAAAACAGATGGAATTAAAATGAACTTTTGGTGAAGGTAATGGACTAAAACTCTCCGTTTAAGATCAGCATTTAGATCTGTTACAGATTCCTTAGGCTACCTCACTCAAAGCAAACTTTCTGCAAGCCACATTTCCTGTCCATGAAATGAGAACGGTAATTATCTTGTGCAAAAAAATTAAACTGACAAGCTGATAGTTGGCAAAAAAAGGCCATGCACAGACCAAAAAAAAGTTATTTTTACTGAAGTTGACTTCTATATTTGACATTCATATATGTTCCAAGATGACACACAGCAATGTTGAACCTATAGTAAATATAGCTTATAGATTTTTCACAAAACATGGAGTACACAAGTACTTTATAAATCTGGAAGTCCAAGTATCATATAATTGTCAAAAGCATTTAATTATAAGACAGCTAGCTAAACATCATTCCTGGAAAAAATGGAAAAGATAATTTAAGAGTCAAGCTAGAAAGACTTCAAGTGTGAAAATCAGATGACTTTCAGTCATCATAACAACGGAGTTAAGCCCTTCTATAGAAAATCTGATTTCTTGCTTTGACAACACTACAAACTTGAGCAATAAATGCTATTGTACAGAAATAACACTTAAGAGAACTTTTTAATGGTATTCAACTTATTACCACACAAGGTTTTCTCAAAAATGTGTACTAATACAATATTACTGAGGGATATTTTAAAAGATTAAAAACAACTTATAAATTTCAAAATCTGCTAGTGGTGAATTAATCGCTGAAATTAGAAATTCACTAGAATTAATACTAAGCCTGACTGCAATTTATTATTTTCATCATTTATTAGATAGTAAATAATTTTCATAAAATACATGATAGAATAGTAGATCAGAATTATATAGCCTGGTCAATTGTTATGGGCCTGCTAGCAGCAAAATGTGTAGCAATATAATCAGATGCAGCACTCTTACTGAAAAGTATATAGGACAAATTCAGAACGGAGAATTCCAAAATAAGTCTGGTTGAAATATTATTAAGAAATTCCATAAAAGTTCAAAACATTCTCATGACTACTTCCAAAGCAAAGTCCATGATCTGGGGAGAAAAGCAATGAGAAGCAAGAAGAACGCAGGCATAATTATTACTCTTTTTATTTCTGTGATGGGGAGAAGTGATGAGGAAAAAAAAAAAAGGAGACTATGGTTTTAACTATCACTGTTTCTACAGGTTGGAATTCAATATTATTGGCTTGTATCTTTACTGTGACATGAGAAACCTTTGCTCAACTCTCTCTGAAATTAGGATTCACAGATACAGGATGCATAAACAAATCAGTTTGTTTCTTGGAAGTATATGAACACATCTTTATTTCATACACGTATTAGCTGTCCTGCTTTTACTTGATTTTAGGGTTTTCTTTTTCAGTATAAGTATTGTCTTCTCCACCTTCAGCCTATGCACATCTAAACCTCAGATATAATCAGGAGAACTTCTTAGTGACCCAGAAGAACAGCAAAGAGACTGCTGCATCTTTAGAACCTACTGATCACTGGGGGCCACACAGCAGGACTGCAAGACCTTTCACACAATACATGGAAAGATCTGCATTCCTACCTCTATTTCAGCATCTCTCCTAAAACAGCTGAGTTTTCAATGTAGTTGGGCCAATTTGCTTTGTAGTAGAGAATAGATTTAGAGATTTGAAACTGTTCAAGCTTTGCTTTTGCTTACTGTAATGAGCGGTTGCTTGTGTTCCCATCATGAGTGTCACACAAGCCATACTTGGTCATTGAACGATGTCATTTTATTCAGGAATGAATTTTACTGCGCAACTGACATTTTCATTCAGTGGCATTGTTTCCTGCAGGACATTAGCTTATTGGATGCATTGAAGTTCTCTTATTTCATTGTTTCTTGTCTAAAAATTACTTTCAAACACATCACAGAGATTTGACACTGAATTTCAGCATCAGTCCTCATGTCACTCAAAGAGCAGTTACGTAACACTTTCTCTCATTGATACTTCAATATCAAATTGGGTCAAGATCTGACTTTGGTAAACAGTTTACTCCATTTCACACAGTTTACTCCATTTTCCAACAGAAAATCCTGTGTAATACCCAAGACCCTTACTGGGGAAGAGCCAATTCTATCTGTTGTATCAAACCAGATCTAGACTGCTACCCAGTCTTCACCTCATTTTAAGAATGACCTCCAATAGATGCTGCTAACCTTTCCGAAGAAGAAAACCTATGTGCATTCATCAGATTTTACTAAAAGAGACAAGTTTCCAAGACGCTTATGGATCGAGCTGAAGGGACTTTTGGCATAAATTCATATTATTCAGCTAACAACAACAACTCCAAAACTCTCCCTCGAGATACTTGTTTGGTTTGACGAGAAAGACTGATTTGTCAGCAGATGCACTGTCTCTGGCTGGCTGGTGCTTACGTGACAGATGACTCTGCAGAGATTTGGAAAGCAGCTGTTTTCTACTACAACGTTTTGTACTTGGCTTGAGGCTTGTGACATGCTAGGAATGGAAGAGCTGCATCAAAGTTTCTTACAAGAGAGAGTGAGAAAAAAGACACATTTAGAGCCTCCGTCAAAACCCAACAGTCTTTATCTTACATTTAAGGGAAAAACAAAGATATAGAATTAAAATTTTATTTGGGGATTGATATTACTGTTGGATTTGGTCAAGATTTCTATTTACCAGTTTTGGAAGTGTAAACTTAACTCCACTTATCAAATTAAACTCTTTTCTGACTCATGCATCATTAATTACATTCTGTACGAAGAATTTAATGTTTTCATCCATTGACAGGTAGAATTAAAATGTCTTTCAGTCTCCTTCAGATTTACCAATTCAAATGCTGCCAAACAAAATCTCGTAATATTGAATTCCAATTAGAAGTTTATGATCAAATAGACAAACTTTTTTGATATGAAGATACCATAATTTCAAACATTAGCTTAGATGTATTTTAAATTTAACTAAACACAGCAACATGAGAGAAAAAAAAATAAATGAAGAAATTATCTAGATAGAGATGAAAAAGTGCAGTCACGCATTTATTCTTTAACAGCAACAAAGATATTATTTGTTAGTATTCCCACCATATCCCACTGAAAATGCTTTGAAAACTATGATTTGTGCTTTTGCTTTTGTTTATAGCTAAGTAGCTCTTAACTGTAAACAGTCTTTAAAGAATTTCCTCTGTTACATTCAGAATCTTTTAAACAAAGAGTAAAATAACAAAAAGAGCACGGTACAAGGTCAAATGGGCTCACCATAACAAAAAGCTCAGAAAAAGAGATAGTAGAGCTGAATATTAGGCATTTGTTTTCATGTTCAAGCTTCAGCCAAAACTAATGTGGACAGAAGACTAATGTGGACAGAACAAATGCACCAACTGATATTCAGGATCACATCTCTGCATAGAATGGAGTGGGTCTTTATTAAAAAGTACAGACAGTCATGAGAGGGAAGCATCCTTAATAGATGGCCCTCTGAGGGCTACAGTGGCTCTGATTACGTGATTATTCAAATGCTCATGTACAACAGTTTTTACTTGCTTAGAGCATAGGTTTCCCACTTAGAATACAGAGGTGAGTGGCAGGATGTTTACAGACAGTAGATCTAGGCAGAAACTCCCAAACCTCCCCTAAATCTCCCCGAGGCCTACAGGAGTTGCAGCACAGTCCTGTTAAGACGGGACTGAGCTGTGGTCACTTCTGAAATGTTTCCAAGAGATGCAGATAGTGGTGCCCCTTTGGAAAAACAACAAATACATGCAGTTGAAAGAAGAGACACAAAACCTTACCCTGAACTGCATTCCAGGTGCTCTCTGTTTTTTCAGATTTCAGCATTTTGTATTTTTAAGTGCTTTTTAAATCTTGCCCAAAACCCTTTACCATCCACTAGATGTCATGGTAGGCTTACTCATACTATGGAATATAAGAACAACCAAAGAGAATTAGGATGGAGAGGTTACTTAAAATTTACTTCCCCTCTGTTTCTGACGGACAAGCCCTTACACACAGTACGTTCAGGACAGTATTAAGTGACAGGAAGCAGAGCAAAATGATTTTGTGCCAAAAGTTAATTTCCCTTCTTTCAGGAAACTGACCTAGGGTATGAGCAGGTTGTTCCTTGTAGAAATTTCCAGCAGCCATTTGACAGCAAATCTCCTAAAGCAAGGATTACCCGAGGCTGTGGAACACGCCAGTAATCCTTGTGCTGGGGAAACTAGCATTTCCTGATTCTGCTAATGTGGATACATGTTAGCTCTGTGATAAGCACCACTACACAGGTAAATACAGACCACGCAATAACTGCACGGCAGTAGAAGACTGGTCAACGGGAACCAACAGACACGCACAGAAGCTCTGTGACTTTTCTACAATGCTCCACTTCATGAAGAAAAGTATACTCAGTGGCCAACATTTTGAGATTGAGTTTGAAATTTCCTGAAAACTACAATTTAAATAATGTCTACATCAGAAAGAAATAGTTACATTTTGACATATTTATATTTTTTGATAGTTTAAAAAGGAACACACCATCATAGAAACAAAGTCTGAACGGTAAACTTTGCAGCAGGAAAAATAAACAACAGCTATCATAGTGTATGTAGTATACTTTTGTATGGTCTCACTGTACTGCTTCTAATATCTCCATTACAGAAAATGGTATTTTTGTGTGTGACAAGCTGACAAAGTAAGAAAGAAGAATGTCACACTAATGCTTGGTCACGTAATAGCGTGAAGCTATGTAAGAATGTAAAAAACACTGACATAATCATTTGTTACTGAAACATGTTTTACTGCAAAGTAAGGAAGATGACAGAATCAATAATTTCTCAAATAAAGAAAAGCCCATCCACAATCAGAATACTTGATTCATTTTGGAGAAGGAAACACTCATCACAAGAAGAAATAGATAAGAAGAGTAGAGGTCTTAGCCTCTACATTTCGGTGCCCAGAACTGAAGGTTGTGCAATATGGAGAGGCAGAAGAGAGAACACGCTCATGCTTTAAAATAGAAAATTCCTGCTATTTTGTCCATGGCTGAAGCCTTCTCAGCAGTAAAATGTTTTTAAGAAAAGCGTTAAAAGCCCATTACTCAGCTAGAGAAATGGAAAAGAGCTAGCACATCGGAATTCACTACATATTTTATGAAGAAACTCTCCCATGGATTGATGTAGGAGTACTTAGCACAATTTACAGGGAGAAAAAGGAAAAACACTTTCTTTTTATGTCTTCTAGAACCATTTCTCATATCAGAGATAAGAACTGCACACTTGGTCTCTAGACACTGATCTAGTTAACCTATCAACCACATTTTAACTGTAGATGGTAAGTGATGCTTTACAACTGGCAAGAATGTTTAAGCACTTAATCAGCTAAATAGCATTTTCTCTCAAGAGAATTATTTCACTCATAACAAAGCTTTACCGTTAGAGTAACAATAACCCTACATGCATTCTATGAAGGACCACTTACTGGTATAAAAGTGAAAATATTTCCTTGCTTTATGCAAGAGCTAAATCTCACCTATGAAATGTGCAAGAAATAGTAGAAGGCAGAAATCTGTAGATTAGTAAAACTTTTTTTTTTTTTAAAGAAACAGCTTCATGATCATAAGTTTTTTGATTGACTTTTTTAAAAAAAAAAAAAAAAAGCCATTTATAGCTGTGTCTCTTCATTTAGTTTTTCCAGCACCAGTCAGCAGCATTCTGAGATAGTCATACTCTATCTTGTATTTTCTACCATTTAAGTAACTATACTGTGTCACTTCTCTCCATTCATTTAAACCTGTTTTTCTCAACATTTTGCTTACATAATTATTCCTGTACTTCAAGTTAGGTGCTACACTAGATTCTTCAATACATATTAGAAAATCATGTACCCCTATTGATGAGTATTTAATTCCTGAATTCAGCCTTTTCTCAACATGAAGAGCACACGTAGATCACATTTTCTGCCAAGTCAGGAGTTTACAAATGATTTAGTAGAGACCTTGGTCTTGTATTGTTTTGATAAATCATTGTATTGTACTATTGGTATAGACCAAACCAATCCTTCAGGTGTAAAAATCTGACTTGCCGAAAAAGGAGTTGGATCTCTGCTCTCTTCCTAATTCTTACATAGATGTCGTGCTTTCAAATGGATTTTAAATGCATCTTCCCACTAATGAAGACTGAGGCTGGGTATAAAAAATTCACAATTTTTCACCTCTAATGAAGTACCTCAGGCTGTTCTAGGTCAGGGCAGTTGCAAGGAGACCGGTACAACAGATGTCTTTTTCATGGACTGACATTTGAAATCTTCCCAATGCTGTTAACCTTTTTACATATATATGTATGTATATAACAGCAGAAGAATCTCACTTTTATTGCTGCCTCCAGACCGTGAGCCCTCTTGGGTAAAGAGTTTTACTGCACATTTACAGATTGCCAAGCACAGTCAGGCTTATTGCAGAACTTACTGTAGTGTCAAAGCAGGCGCAGTGCAGTTTCCACTCAGAGTATCACTATTCTAGTTTAATATGGCCAAAGCACACAGCAATCTTTGCATTAGGAAACACATGTCAAAAATCTTGCACTCTATTCCATAATGAAAATACTATCTTTGATTTTTTCTTCTATGATGAAATGACTAGATCTGTGGATGGGGAAAGAGCAGCGGATGTTCGCAACCTCAACTTCAGCAAGATTTTTAACATCCTTGTATCTATCTGATTGTGTGACAACTCAGAAGGGTGGTCTAGCAGAAAGATGAGAACTGGCCACATTATCAGGCTGAAAGGGTAGCAGTTAATGGTTCAATCTATCTGAAAGCTTGTTACAAGTAGAGTTCCTAAGGCATAAGTTCCAGGACACGTTCATTTTAGTACCATATCAGTGATATGGAAGAGGAGACAGATAGTACCGTCATGGAGTGGATGACATCAAAATAAGACCAGAAGGAAGTGGAGCACAGCACAGTAGAGGGGACACAATACATTGAAAGGTAGGTTTGCTATCCAAAGGGGCCTACATAGGTTATAGATACGGGCTGATAACAACTTCACAAAATTCAAAAAGAACAAATGCAAAGTTCTTTACATGGGATAGACTAAACCCCTGCACTTGTTCATACTTGTTCATAGATCTGCTTTACATAACCTACAGATGTCTAGGCTACACAGCAGTGAATCAGCAGCACGGCCGGGCAGCAATGAATGCCAGCAGCACACTGGGCTTCAGCAACAACCAGTAGTCTGAGGGAAGGGATCAGTCCCTCTACCTTGGCACTTGTTCTACATCACCTGGAAGACACATTCTGCCTCCTCCTCCTGTTCATTCCGCTTTGGTTGCCACAGTACAAGACAAATGTGGACAGACTCGAACATGTTCAGTGGAGTGCCACCACCAAGATGGCTGGAACTGGAGCATATATCCTGCTGAGGGGACTAGGTTTGTTCACTCTAAAGAAGAGAAGGTTTTGTGGGACTTAACAGCTTTCCAGTACCTATGAGGTGGTTACAGAGAAAGTGGATCCAGCCTCATTTACAGTGGTACACAACAGGACAATGAGAGACAACGATCATAAACTGAAACAGGGGAGATTCTGTCTAAATATAAAGAGAAAATCCTCTATGAGGTTAATTAAGCACTAGAAGAAATTATTCAGAGAGGCTATGGAATTGTTATCCTTGGAGGTTATTCAAGATATGACTGGACAAAGCTGTAAGTAACCTGGTTCAAATTCAGTGTTGACCGATTTGAGCAGGAGGTCGTACTAGATGACCTCCTGAGGTCTCTTCCAACCTAACTTACTGTGATTCAGGGGAATGTAACTCTCAGAGGTTACCCTTTGTGTACTGCAATCAGAAGGAACTTACTACAAACCCATTTCTAAGAGTTAAGTTACCTGTCTTGAATGATATAGTGTGGAATTCTCTCCTCCAGGCGTAATGAACTAAATGCAGGTTCTTACAGAAAAAGCAGCTTAATTTCCTATGACTCACAGTAACTTTTTGATCTTCATGAAATACCTATCCAACTCAAATACTGATATAGAAAAGCAACAGCTGGATAAAAATAAAGTGAAGACTAGTTTATTTTCTTATTTGTCCTTCAAACACACATACTGCTATGAAATGGCACAGTTCTTTGGTTCAGTAAAAGGAATGAAGTAAAAAAAAAACAAAAAAAGCAACAATTTTGCCTATGCAGACCATTTCCTGTATCTACAAATTCTCTGTTAAAACTCCCCATGTTACAGTTAACTTCCTGAGCTTTCCAATTCCAAAATGTTTTCCATATACATAAAAAAAATTGGTCATTTGCAATGTACTAATTTTCCATTCTGAAGCTGTAGGGTAGATTTATTATGATAATTTTAAAAGGTAGAGATAAGTGAAATATTTTAAAAGTATGTTAAAACTACAGAAGATTTGATATATCCCTTTCAAATTGTAGGTGGAGAGAAAATGCTATTTGTAGGTAATAGTAAAGAGAATAAACGAAGCTTGGTTAAAGGCAGTAAGTGAAACTTAAAATCAAATGAGTCCAAGTCTTGTTATATTCATGTTGTAAAAAGTAACAAACTAAGAACTTTGAAAACCTCCAGCTTTTATAAGCCTAAGATTTTACAAGTTTAAATTCCCTTATCAGCAAAATAAATTGTATAAGCTATATAATCAAATGCATGTTAAGTTATTAGACTCCCTAAATTAGACAGCAAATTAAAAGCCAGCTCACAGTAACAGCCTGAAATTGTAGTCATTTAACGAGTTCCAAAATCTGTTTCTCTTACTTTAAAATGCATTTGTTCATTATCAGCTATTCTTACAAACTGCAGTCAATAAAACCAGTTCTATAGCATTTATGGTTTGGAAAAAGTACAAAGGCAGTATTTTCTGTGAACTACCTAACAAAACTAAGTTGATAAATACGAGTTGCCATCAAAAATCTCAGTGTTTATAAAAAATTATCCCAAAATAATGTTCAGAATCACTTAAGAGAAGGCATAGCTGTAATAAACACGTAGAAAGTGAGGAATACTTTGACTTTTCAGTGACCTGTACAATGTCATTATTATAAAGATAATGGATACTTTCAAGTCCAAACAATTATCATTGGTAAGTATTTACAATAGCATAGGTGAGCAGATAGAAAATAAAAAAAATCTTATAGTGAAGAAGTGAGATTGTCAACACTCTCCTATTTCCCCTAAAAAAATGCAGTTTTATTCTCTAAAGTGTAAAAAAAAGGACATTCATATAATTTTAACGCATTCTTATATATTACTTAAAAAGTTTGATAATTAAGCTTAAAAAGCATTATGCTAAAAAAATTTCATTTCAAAGGCAGATGTCACGACCAATTTCATGTAGTTAATTGGGAATAAACCATCAGCAACAAAATTGTAATGGCCTTCCAATTCTCAAAAAGACCACAGTTACCTGGTCTAAAAGATCTTCAACTTTTTTTTGCCATCCATCCCTTGCCGCATTTTTTTCACGCTCTTTCAATTGCAACAGCTGAGTCATGGCTGCCTTCTTATCCTCTTCATGCTGAAGCCTCAGCTCTTCACGAAGTTTATTACATTCCTGTCTAAAAACAAACGTCACATAAGTAAATGCAGAGCAAGAAGTGAAAAAGAAGCAAGAAAACTCAGTAATAACTGGAAAAGCTTAGATAGCAGAAACCTTTGCTTTACATTTCATCTGCATGTAATGCATAACATCATTTCTTAAAAAAGAATAGAAAAAAAAAAAATACTTGCCGAAGATTTTCTGTCCATTTTATTTCCAAGTCACGAGCCATTCTGTCAACTTTGAACTTTTCCTCTTCTCTCATAGCAGCAATCATTGCCTCGTGCTGTTGTCTCTCCTGATCTAGTTCTCCCTGTAAACACAAACTTCACAATAGAGACTGATCAGCAGCAAAAAAGTATTTCAAACCTTAAATGAGTGTATATACAATAAAAAAGTCAAATACAATTGGCCTATAAAACTTGAACTGAACTTTTTCAGTGTTTAATTCCTAATTACACACAATTAAAGCCTATACAGCTGCTGATATCTCTTACTTGTGGAACAGAATTCTGCTTTCTTATAAAATGCTATAAAACTCGTCAATTTTCCTATCAGTCGTTCTGGAAGCAATCTTTTCAAATACTGTTACATTGAATAACAGAATAATTTATGTTGTAAAGAATCTCAAAGGGTCATCAAGTCTGGTTCAGTGCAGACTAAGAATTCGAGTAGGTTGCTTAAGTTCTTGTTAAGCATGTTTTTGTTTTGGGTTGGTTTTTTTTTTTCAAAATCAGCAAATATTCAGTATTTAAATTTCAAAGTTTGAGCTATGTGGATTTGATACAAAGTTCACGTATCTTTTTTCTGTTTCCTGACTGGACAAATTGCTAGGAACAGGATTTCACAGTTTGTACACAGGAAAAAACACCTTTAAATTTCTATCAATTTATGTTCACATTTCATCGTACTAGAATAAAATCAGGTACTACCTAGCAATCATACTTACATGAATATTTATCAGCAGTGCTTGCTTCATTCATGAGAAGCAAACATGACCATCTGAATTTAATGAAGACTTTTTAAAGACTTCTTTCTGTAGGATTTTTTTCATTTATATATTTTAAAATCTATAAGGATAAACGTTATTCCCAGTAACCTGATAGACATGAATATTTTAATGTTATAATAGGTAAAGAGAGAATGCAGTACTTCATTACAAAAAATACAGAGGCATTATAAACTATAATAAGGTGAACATCTAATGACCATAGTTGAAAGAAATTAAAATTAAAACCAAAACAAAGCAATATCCTGTTGCAGGCTGGTTCTGTTAAGAAAATAACACCAATATAAAAACAGGTTCGAGGAAGGGATTTTTTAAATATTTGCTGCTGTACTTCAAATAGTGTTGTGATCTGGTAAATGCATATTGTTTACTGAGGAAAGAAAAAGGAAAGTTTATACTTCGTATTAAAGTCAATGAGCTATTGGCAGATTAACTGAAAGTTCCAGTCCCATCTAAGACAACTTAAAATGGCAATATATTTGTGCTTAGATGCATTGCTTCAATTGTATAAAAGTAGTCACATTTTCTGGACCAGTCTGCTCTCTCAACATATCATAGCATATCTCTTTAAACTACTCTCAAGCACCTTCTGAAATTCTAATTTGAGCCTGAAAGGAAGACTGTCCTCATTATTTGAGGAAAACATGCTATGCATTCATTAAAAAAAAAATAATAAAAAAATAAAATGGATTCAACGAATTCTAATGCTAGGAAGCTCTGGATCTCATTTTGCAGCAAGACATGAAACCGTATCCTTTTTACATTCCCATGAAATTCTGTTAAGCCTCTGAAAAATTCAACTGTGGGTGTATTTTGTGTGGACATGCTTTGTCAGCTACAATTTATATTTACCACAGAAAGTGCTCTGAAAACAACAACAAAAAATCACCCAAAAATAACCAACCAACCAACCAAAAAAATCCCCAGACAAACCCATCCTAGCTTTCCACTTTTTTTCTCTCTACTTGAAATAAAAAGAGAAATCTCTCTTTTAATGAAGTTATGCAAAGCTCCTTCAATATGTACATTATAATACTTTTTGGCATTTTAAAAGCAAGATCAAAAATCAGCACGACTGTATTTCGCATGATGTATTCTCCAGCATTATGGTTACCTCAACACTATACAATGAATCTGTGGTCTCTCTCAGTCTTGCTCTAGTTAATTCTAGTTCTTTCTGGAGTATTTCCTGAGCTTCTTGAAGACTTGAGATATGTCCTTCTGCTGTACCAAGGCCTTGTTCGCTTTTTCGTACAAGGTCTTGCAGACGACACACCTACAACATTAAAAAAGAACTTGTCATTTACATAATTATTACTAATAACAGCCAAGTCATCCTGGTTTCATTTTCTTCCAGTGTTTTCTAATTCCACAGCCTGTTCTCCTTTAATATCACTTAATGTTTCAGTATTAAAACCAAAATTCCTGTAATATTACAAAATCAAACAAAGATTCAATGAAAGATAAAAAAAACATCCAGCCTATGTTTGAAGCATTTTGCAAGGAAAGATGTTACACAAAAATTTTGAAGTTACGTTTAATTTTAGTACAAGAAAGCATGTTTTATTCAAATTAAAAGAATGAGAATCACTATTTCAAAATATGTGAACTCTAACCAAATGAATAAATTAACTTGTGCTAGGGTACGTGGTTCTCTGTTGCTACCTGCTCATAAATTAACCCATTTAAAGTTCAATCTTATAGAGTATAGCCTGATCAATTCCTTAACTGCTGTGTAACAATACACTTCTTTCCTGCCTGTTTGTGCTTCACCCCCTCATCTGTAAAATGATGGTATTTCTTTGCTTCAAGGAAAAATATTAGAATTGAACATCATTCACTAGCTACAGGAAAGGCAAAAACTTTAAATATGAAGCCTGGAAAAACAGAATAATGGGAGACAACAGCTAATGGGAACTGAAGTTTCTGCAGAAGTAGTAGTCTATGCCATTGCCTTTGTATGTTGAGATAAATTTATTCACAGTAGAAGTGTCCCAAGAAGAGACGAACCTTTGGTTTGCAGATATGAACAAGCAGCAGTTATAACTATTAGCTCTGTTTCTTAGCATAATTATATGCAAATATTTTTATAAACCACAGGCACGCTTACACACACACATAAATATACACACATCCCCCTTCCAGAACTCATTCCTGCTTGTATTGCAACCCACGAAGTGTTTAAAAAGAGGGACTCCTCCTTTCCACTCAGCAAGGTCTCCAAAATTTCTTTGGCATGACAGATCTCAGAGAGAAAGTAATGTTACCTTGAGCGCTTGTCTGTGTGCTCCTTTGCATTATATACAACTAGTAATTCCCTACAAAACACTGCTACCTGAAGGAGAATCCCTACACGAAAAACTGCCCCTAAAATTGCATTGATATGTTCGAAGTGCACCACTGTGTGTGTATCTGGTAGTAGCACACCACTTGCATGAAATGTGAACAGCAGTCCTGTAGATCTAAAGTATACGGAACCATCATGCAAGAATGCCACTCACAGGGCTCAGGTCTATTCTACTGCTGACAAAACAATGCTGGAGGCTGTTTAAAATGATCCTTAGTAATATCACTGGAAATCCTTTGCGTGGAGATGGTCAGTTCTTAGACTACTCTGTCAAGTGACACAGTCTTTCTAAAATGTCTTGGCTGGTCAACAGTGAGAGGAAGCAAATCTATAGAGTAAAGAGTCAACCTCATCCCGTACACATGTGAGAAAGTTTGTATCTTGACTTAACCGGATCTCACAGAAAAATCTCTGGCAAGTATCTAAGATAACACGGTTCTTAAAAAGCTTGGTACGAGCAATGAGCCTAATGAGGCTTGAATCTTCCTCATCATTTAGCTAAGATAATTGATATCAGAAAGTCTGTCAAAAAGAAAAGGGGATGTCATAGGTTTGAAAACAGCTTTCTCAGCACAGAAGCTGAGCTAAAATCCGCAGAAAAGAATAAATATATGCCTACTGTTGAATGACATCTGTAACTTAAAACAAAACAAAACAAAGAAGCAGCATTAGAAATGTAACAGCTAAGCTAAAGATATGCCAGACATTTCACAGGGAAGTTTCTTCCAGGTCAGTGAAGACACTGAGAAACTCTTGTCAGTTGTCAATAGACAGCCCAAAGTATGCTGTGGTTGCAAATAAAGCATTTGTCTCATGGGCTTAAGATGAACATAGTAATAAAATGAAATGTAGCGCCTCTGTACTACATGGAGTGGATTTACAGACCGCCCCAAATTTATCGCCTGCACATTTTGTCTCATTCTCTCAATATGCAAAATACGCTGTGTTACATTTAGCCTGGCATAAGAATGTATATAAGTTCAACTACTAAATAGCAGCTGGCCCTAATTCTCTATTTTAGTTAATGTTGATTACCTATTCATTAGCTATGCCTCTGTTTTCCTAATGCAGTGTGCTGATGAATTTTCGAAGCCTGAACTTGATAGCAGTTAGATAATGAAAACTCATTCCTAAAACATTTGAAGTTACTTCCTTCAAGGAAGGAGCAAGCTTACCACTCATGAAAGCAAGAGAATTTAATGAAGAGTAACTGAATTGAAATCTACAGTGCCAAATGACAATAGAATGACAATAGTGCTCTCCTCAGTTCTAATACAGCAACAAGGAAAGTTAACATACAGAGAAATTGAAGCTGAAAAGAAATAACAAAACTTTCTGTAATTTTGAAAAAAAAAAAAAAAACAAACCTCTTGTGTGATTTTAACACATACATCAAACACATTCAAATTAAGTAAAAGGTGATGTAAGTAAGTATACTGTTAAGAGAGAACAAGAGCAGTTCCAGCTTCAAGTTACACCTTCTCCAAGTTCTGAACTACCTGCAAATGCACTCACAACTATTAGGAAATACAGTCTCCTGTTTAACAGGTAATCACAACTGACTGACTAGCAGTGCTGATGAGCTCTAAAGATGGTAGGTTCAACTACTCAGGTTGTATATATTATCTAGGGGTTGTACATATATCTATATATAGATATACACACACACACACACAGGTAATCCTCTAAAAGTATATTTTAATGTATTAATATGTACTTTCAGAATATACACTTTCATATGTGATTATTTAATATATTAATATAGTCATATAGTGGTAGTTGATAATATATCAATATTACATTAAAGTAGATATATGTTAGTATATTATTTTAATACATGTTGTCACAAGGGCAATCTTTCCCATTTATTAAAGATAAGCAGTTTTATTGTAAAGCACGTTTATTTGTCCAAGTTGCAAGCCACCAGAATTAAATACCTGCCCTCTCCAGAACTTCTACAGGATGGAAAATGGTAATGAACAGTACCAATGCAAAATGCACTTAATTCATGTTTAAATCTGTCTTAAAGAGCACACTGAAATCAAATGTACAGCCTGTTGAACAATGAAGTTGATCAATTATTTTCTTGAAATAAGGCAAAAGTTCCATACAAGAACAGACTGATGTTTTATGATTTCATTAGGAACATATTTCTAGTTTAAAAATATTATACGGTGAAAAGGTGGTGATTTAAAACTCAAAAAAAATAAAACTGTATTGAGATAGGATACATTTAACATTGATTGCATAGATCAAAACATTGCAAATAATTTGGGCCTTACTATAAATATGTCATGTCATCTTTTGATGGACATATATGCAGATCATCTGCAAGTCAGGAAGCTGACCAAAATTTAGAATATGTTAATTATCAAAAAATACGGGTTTAAATACAGGAGACAGAAGAAAAATTAACTAAAGTATTGTGTGGAGAGGTCTCTGTACCTAATGAGAAGACTTAAACCAAGAAGGGCTGTTTATGTCTACTGTTTTGTACCTCAAACTGTTTCCTTACTAATTGGGTAAAGGAGAATAAAATCAGTGCTCAGAAGCCATCTGCTACAGTTTCAATATCTTTCAGGGAATTTTTCTCTCCTTTGCAAACACAAAAGCTTTTGGGAGCTGAAGAGCCAGGATGGGTGACAGGGAGGTGGTTAATAGCTCTGAGTTAGAGTTTGATGGCTGAGCAGAGGGGAGGGAAGTGGCGCCGGTGCTGGCGCCATTTCTGCTTGGCAGCTGCTGTGAGCGGGAGCCACCGTTTTGCTGGGCTAATGGAAGCATCTTGGAGGGAGCTCACTTGGCTCAGCCTCAAACTCCATGTGCCGTGTGCTGTCCGTCGAAAAGAGAGAGATTACCCCTACCTGGATTTGCTGCAGACTCCCTGGGGGCTGATGTCACCTGCAGAGGAGTTGCTAGACACACACCCCCCCACACATACACACACACATTCTCCCGAGCGCTTTCAGACAAAAGGATGAGGAGAGTCTCTACACTGCCCACAGGAAGTGTTACATCCCACCACCTCTCCCTGGTCACCATCTGTGCCTCACTGGAGCTCAGGAGTGACTCTCCCGACCACTGCCTTCCAAGGTGCAACATCGTATCCTACTGTCTGTAAATACAACAGCAACGAAAGGAGCAGGGATAGAACTTAATCAAGTTAAAGGTTTTGGTTACAGTGTTGCTGTTTGGTTTGTTCTGGTTTTGGTTTGAAAAATACTCCATTTTAAACAGAAATAAGGCACTAAACAGACTGAACAACCCTAGCTCTGTACTGGACTTTAGGTGCAAGTTCATTATTGATGAAATTTGGTCTACTGCACAGGACAGTCAGCTGATACACTTAAGTTAAACCTTGCCTCCTGATTGGCAGAAGTCAGTTTTGTTGTCAGCTCTTCCTTCAGGTTTTCCAGCTGCTGTCGAAGCTGATTCTTATCATCCTCCAAATGCAGTTTCTCCTTCTCAAACTGCTGCTCCAGCTCCTTCAGAAATAATAAGGATGGAAGAAACATTTAATACTTGCCATTCAGTCATCACAAATATAGGCATTCCGTATCAAAATTATTCCTCTTGGCATAAATATTCCTGATCTCCACCAAGAACTATCCTTTCCTTAAAGTGTTGAAAGATGAACATTTATTTCCTTTTACAACGGATGCCTTATTCTTTCAGTCCATTTTCTAATCTAACATGCTTGATTTATCACAAAATTAAGACAAACAGGACTTTCTTATCAATTACTAGTTTCACTTTGCTCTGAATTATGAAAATCATTAAAATTGTATCTACTTGCACAGTTTTGCAATATGAGTTGACAGGATGCAGAAGTTTTCATTTTCAAAAAATAAAATTAGACTGAAAATTTGTTTACCCTCTACCCACCTACCTTCTACATGTAATCCCCACAGAAAACAGTAAATCTTAAAATCCAGACTGAGTTTGGGAAGTTTTTCAGACTGTTACAATAAACAAAAAGAAGATCCACACCAGATCTATAAAATTCATGTAGAACCAAACAAAATCAACAATTAGTCTTCAAGTTTAACTATAGGGAAAGAATCACATAACACCTCTGTTTTCATACAATCTCTGTGGAGTAACAGACAAATTCTGAAAATAATTCTGTCTATTAGATGAAATATATTTCTGTTACATGACATAATGTTGTATGTGTATTTGTTGAAAATGTTTTTCTTTTTTAAAAACTATATACTTATGCGTCAGTTCTAATATTCAGAATATACTTTAAGAAGAACAATTTCAGACACAAAATACTTAACATCAAACATACTGAGAACTTTATTATATATTTCAGTGGAATACACCATATAATTTATTATACCACAAAGTCTTCTTGAAGAAAAGTAAGGCTGCCAGTTAAGGTGCTCAAGAGTCAGGTAATAAAAGATTTTAAGGTTTTCTACGCAGCTACAGAGGCTCTACTACTAACCCCCTCCTAGGGGTTCAGCTGTAATGCAAGGCTTCGCATCAATTCAGTGCCTCTGTGTAGCCCCAGGCTCCAATTTCTGAGAAATCAATAAAATCTCAGAAACAGCTATGAAAATACATAGACCCGAGCCATGCATGAAACAAGAAGTACAACTGCCGGCAATGTTAAGACTGCAGAGACAAGGAAAGTTAAGCACTCAAGTATTCAAGAGGAAAACGATTACCATGAAAAGTTATAAAATTCTAAGGAAAATCAGGGAGATGGAAGACAGGAACCTTTCCTCATACAAAACCAGACTTGACTATTTTCCTGTAGATAGTTAGCACAATAAGCTCAGCAGCTTGTTAGTTCTAGTACTGCATTAGGGAGAGCAACAGGCAATTTCTGTATAAACTGCTTGCACAATTTCTTTGTTCATGGTATAAGTCAGATAGAGTGACAAAACAAGAGGGTTACACTGTCAATAATACATTGCTACACAACATAGCTCAAAAAGCACATTGTCTTCACCGGGCCCAGATAAATCACCATGTGGGACATATGACGCTTGCTAAATGAGGCTTACTCAATTTTTCTTGTTCACACTGCGAAATCTGCTTGCTGCAAAATTTCACTAGTGCCATTCAGACCCTATTCTGATAACCGAGTAATTAGTTCTTTTATGATACTTGTCAGTACAGCTGTGCAGTGCTGCAAAATTATTAGCAGCTCTATTTTCATAATCTTCCTATGAACTGATGCCATTTTTACAGCTCATTTTATAGATGGAAGAATTGGAGGAAAGAGATATATCAAAGCCATTTCTAAAGTCCTATTCTCGTTCTTTAGAATTCTCTTCTGTTCCATTTTTCCTGAATATTTCCAGTCCCAAGACACTTTTCCCAGTCTTTCAGTCGCAATAAATCCTCATATCCTCTCTCCCAAGGTTCCTTGTACTCATGCATCTTCCTCATACTAAATTCAACTCTTATCCACAGTTGAGACTGACTGTTTCCTCCTTGAATCATTCAGACAACACAGGGGCTTAGTGAGATGGGTTTGAGAGAGGACACAGTCCACTGATTAAGATTTACTGAGATCTTGACCCTCACATCTTTTCATAGTTAATTTTCTTTTGCCAAAATCAAGTTTCACATATCTCTCATTTATAGAGGTCTTACCTACTTTAGATAATCTAATGACTCAAGACCAAACATTTTATGACATCCTTTATTTTATTCTCTCCATTATTTTAATAACAAACAAAAGAAAGCAAAACAAAAAAAACCCCCACATCTTACTGGTAATAGAAAAAAAAAAATATTCCCAGAAACCCTTAAGAGTTAATATTTTAATAACAGGTATGTCTAAAGTTCTAAAGAAAGTAAACCTGAAAGATCAGATGCATGTATGTCTGAGATTTACCAAATAAACATCAGAATAAGATGCACACTGCAAACTACTGCACTGTGTTTCTTCGTATATTTCCTGTGAACACACCAGAGGAGCATAACAACGTCTTAAATGATACAGTTAATATTTATCCTATACTTACTTATAGAAGGCAAAACTTGTGTATAATGTACATACAGTCAGATCAGAAAATAATAATTCAAAATTGATTCTCTCATTTATTCCAACAAAGAGAAGGCCAATGTTGTGAAAACAAAAAAGCCTTTCAATTTCAAGATTTCAGTCAAAGGTGAATGAATAGTTGACATACAGTTAGCATAATTTTATGATGTAGGTTACGAACAGCTGTTGTTGTCTTCAGAGTATACATATAATTAAGTACTAATATAATATATTTTTCTTAACTTCTGGATAGTTTATGAAAATTTTAAATAAATATTAAAGTAATGTAATCTTTCATTTCCTTCAGAAGAACTGATCTTGACTGATATACCAACCTTTCTGAATATGGGTCACAAGACCTGGAAAAACATACCTACCATACTCAAAAAGTTGCATTGTGTTGAGAATTTCTCTTCTGTAGGCAGAAAAATTATTTTAATAAAGGGTGAGCAATTTCTTCAGAGAAGTGCAGCAGATCTTCAAGTAACTCCAAATAAAACTGGCCATAGAACAAAATCATGCAGTACAAAGTTCAAACTCTAACATTTGCTTTTTGTAATATGTTGGATTATTAAGAAAACACAAACCTACCATCTGCAGCTTTTTCTTATCCTTATTAGCACTACTGTGTGCAGCCTCAATTGCAGTATGGTGTTTCCATGCTAATTCTTCTAAGGTCTTGGAATGAGCCTCCTTCAACTGTGCAGCCTCGCCTTCCAATCTTGCTTGCAACTTTACAAGCTCCTTCTCATAATATTCACGTTGTGTCTCCCTTGCTTCATTTACTTTCTATAAAAGACAGCAAAAAATAAAATTATTTCTATTAAATGGTAAAATCTGAACAGCAGGAGGAAAAAGTACAAAAACATTACTGGTGAGATAAATCTACAAAAATTAACTTCCAGAAAAAACAGAGCAGACACTAAGCACTGACCAAATAATTAAATAACCAGAAAGGTAGTTCGAACGTATCCATGCAAAACAATAAAGTCATATTAAAAAAATCTATATTTTGCTCTACTTAATCAGCAATCAAGTATCAAGCTTGTTGAAAATTTCAGGTCAGTATTTTCAAACATGATCAGCACATTTTCAGAGAATGGCTGTTAAATTGTTCTTTAACCATTTCATCTTTCTCCTTACTGAGACACTTCAGATGCCAGGCATCTACCCACAAAGACATAAATTAAATGAAATTGTTAAAAGATGTCTGAACATCACGTAATCTGATTTCCCTGTAGTCTCACTTCACACTCTGCATTAGTCATTGTATGTTGCTACATGAGATATACTTGGAACATACTACTACTGGTCCAAGTCCAGCCATACCAAAGAACAATTCAAGCATTATCAAGGGTTTTTTTCTGACAACTCTAAGGCTTTTGGTTTTACGCAACTAAAGCCAATAAACTGGTTAACCTTCTCCAAGGCCAGAATTTGCTGCCTTTGTCGCTCATCCAGACTTTGTGTTTTGCTTTGTAGTAAGTTTCTTTCCTCTTCCAGTTGGGATAGTTTTTCTTTTAATCTAGACTTTTCTGATTCCAAATCTCTGATTGTAACTTCTTGAGTCATTTGAGTAGCTTGAAGCATTCCAATGTGACCTAAAAACAAAAAAGCTCTTTTAAACCCCACAGCACTGTTTTTGCGTAACTGAAGTACACATTCATACTTCAGTGATTTCTAGAAGTACAACCTCAGCAGAAGCTTTCATATGGGTCTCTGTCATCTTCACTGCAATGCTTACCTTCCCTTCCACTTCTCCCTTTTTTAGTTTTATTTTAAAATGTCCAACAACAGTAGAGTGCTTGGTGCTAGCATTCCTTTAGTTTTTCTAATTCAAACTTGCATATTGAAACCAAGAGAAAGCAGAAGTAGGCAATTGTATGAAGACAGACATAGCGGGCAATAGTAGACCGAAAGTCTATCTTGAAGAAACTACCCCACCTAAAACCACATTTTTTCCCCCATGATAAAGCTACACAACAGAAAGCAGAACATTCAAGTCTAATGGTAAAGATGTTACCATTTTAATCAAATTCATAATTTAACCAGCATGCTAGGTATAGCAGCTAAAGCTATGTGAAACTTCTGGAATTACACTTTATTTTGTTTATTTTTCTATAGGGATACAGTTAAGAGATGTAACAGAGCCACCCTTCTTCGTAGTAAAGTAAGACCTAAATCCATGCAGGTTAGAAGCTTGCTTTTCATTTCTTTATATATACTTAAAACCCAAAAAATCTACAAAGCTAGACCGTATAACCATCTGTCCTTCACATCACCAGTAGAAAAAGATTTATGACTTCAGAAATGTTTGTCTTTGTTATTCAGAATTTATATCTGTATTATTGAAAATACCACCACTAGGTAACTGACTAAAGCAGTGTAACTCCTGTTATTCTAGGTAAGGCTTAATAGGGGATAGATGACTATTTTTGAAGAGAGAATGCTCCTAAGTGTGTTCCATTGAAAGACAAGAGAGGGGATGTTGTCCCATTATTTTAACATCTTTGTAGAGGCATCCTATTATCTCGTTCATAAATTGCATGACCTAGACATGTTTGAAAGATGCCCTTTAAATATTAGCATATCATAAAATGATGTGGTAACTAAACAGACTGTCAAGGATTATAAAGAGATCCTTAACAATTTCACATTAAAAAAGCACCCAGATAATAAACTGTATTATTTACTCAGAATATTTTTTATTATTATTTTTGTAGTCACAACTTCTAGCAGAGACTTTTTCCTCCCCTTATTTTACATAGCCTTCAAAAATGACATATTAGTTGAGGTTTTACTAACAGACTATTGCTTTTAAATTTAAGCTACTAAGAAATAGCTAAGAAAGTGGACTGTGTGTCACTTTCTCACAAGACAAGACAACTGATCTTCCAGATTCAATTCCATCTTCGGTTAAACCAAGACATGAGCTGAAAAGGAAACCATTTTAGCCTTTGTTGCCTGCGGACACTGATGTGAAGGGAAGGACAGTGGAATACATAATGGAATTTGGCCATGAAAAATGCTTCAAAATTAGTAGTATTCTTACAAACAATGCACACCTCCAATGGTACTTAGTCCCAAAGAATTCTAAGAGTCATTTTGACATTTTTGATGGATAAAACTAAAAATGGAAAAGAAAAACTAAAGATAACCAGTTCATTTAACTTCCATAACATTTAAAAAAAAAAATCACCTTATTTCAAAAGCTTAGCCATTTATGAAATGTATTTGTCAGGAAGTATTACGCACACATATATTGTAAGCACACGCACATTGGTCTAGAGCTTTTATCACAGAAATACCAACACACAACACAGGTTTCTCATTCCTCATGCTCTATGCAGAAGGTATGAAACACAGCAGCTTCCTTTCAAGTCTGGCATCTCAGTGGAAGAATAATATATTATTTTCCCAGAATAGATTTAATACAGCACTCTCAGATTGCAATACAATAAGTAAATATTTTGTATGGTAACTAAGTATGAGAATTTAGTTTGTTTGGGCATGATTTTTTGCTTCCAAGTGCGCGCTGAAATTTAAAGAAGATGGCAGTGGCCCTGCATCAGAAACCATTTCCAAACAGGCTAGTATTCAGTTATATCACACAGTAAAGGCTTCATGACACAACAGAGTTCCTGGTTCTTGTTGCACAGTGAGGTAGTGTAAAGCTAAGGTGTATTACTGACAGTGCCACCGAGCTAAGCAGCAGTGTGGACATGGGAATTTCTGGTAAACGTACAAACCTTGGTGCTAGACAAACCAGTGCTGCACTCCTAGTCTAGCTGACTCCATGCCATCAGTAATGTGGAAAAACAGCCTCCATATTTAAGTTTGTTTCCACAAAATCTGGGGCTGGCTGCTGAACCCTTCCCATGCTACTGCCTAGGGAAAGAAACAGCCAACAGACAAGGAGACTTTTCCCCAAATAAAGTCTCAGGTCATAAAGTTTTGCGAGTGCCTCACACATTATCTTTTTGAAGGGTTAGATTCCTGTTTGATATTGATTATTTGAGATGCTCCTGGCAGAAAGCCCATTCCATTTAGCTATTTACATGCAGTAAGACCTTCCAGTCTTGGACCCCTTCTGGCATCTAGACTGTTCAAACATATAGCCTAGACTATTCCTAGCCTTTATCTTAACTAGTTCATCTATGCCACTTGTCCTAGGTGTGAAGGTCTCTGAGGCAGCAGACACATTCAGTCCACCTTTAGGAACTGCTTAATTATTTAAAGGACAGAAATAAAGCCTTGATACAGGCCACATTCACATAGACAGTTTGAGGGCTATGCCACGTGTAGCCAACTGTAATAGTGAACTATTACAGTAATTGTAAATATAGTGTTATAAATAGTATATAATAGAAATAGTAAACTATACTATATTAGCAAGTGAATGTTGTGAAGTAGTTTCTGACCCTAAGGCCGACTAGCACAGTCTGGCAACATCCCAGCCTTCAAAACAAGGTGATCTTATCCAAACTGACTCTTGGGAAGGGCCTCTGGGCTTGTGCTAACTTGTGTGGAAAATAATCAGGTATTTCTACGATTGGTCTACTTGAACAAAGCCAAAGACAAGCCAGGAGCTTATTTTTAGCCTACAGTCCTACCTATGGTACAGTTAACCAAGTTCAAGTACTTGGGCCCATGCCCATTCCCTACCACTAAGCAGTTTGAGAGAGACAATGCCTGTAAGTTAAAACCCACACGTGTACAGGCAAATCTTAAACCATTTTCTATGCCTTTGCATATGCCAATAAGCCCAGATAAGTCAAGAGAACAGCTATAAAGAAAATTCTAACAGATTTATTAACCAATAAGCTACAAGTATTCTGACAGTAGGTGTAAAGCAAAGTATCACAGCCTCAACAAAAAGACAAAGCAACTGAAAAAGGAGGGAGGACCAGGAAGCACGTCTCAGTGACCATACGGAGGACAGACAGGTACAGCAGAAGCATTCTGAGCAAGTGCAGTTAAGGCAAGACTTTCCAAGGCCTGGAAGATGTGCACATGCCATACAAAGCAGCACATTTGGAAAAACAAGTACACAAAAAAAGTCCTAAGAACAATGCATGCAAAACGTGTCAGAAATTTCTATGGACAGCATGGAAGAGTCTTTAGGCATTCCAAACCTGCACAAGGTTAACAGAAAAAGGAAAAGCTAGAATAAACAGATGAAGTTGATTTTGAGATTAAGTTACTGACATACATACTGGCTTTGAGAACAAGATCAGTGGCCTGCTGTTGTAAGCGCTCCCTAGCAGCTGCTAGCTCACTTTCCACTTCTTTGTGTTTGCTTAACAATGACATCTCCTCCTCCTTCACATCATCTAGCTGTTTCTGAAGAACCTAGAGGAAGCACAGCATAATGCCCATTATCATTATATACTATGAAGTCTACGTTTTAACCTAATCATTTAAATTTAAATTTACAGAAAAGATCTGTCAGTAAACAAGTTTCATTCATACACATGCTGAAATCTTGCAATATTACCATCATATACATTTTGTATTATGATTTTTTCTAAAACTATTGTTGAAGCATTACAAGATATTGGATATATGGCACGACAAGGATACAGAAGAGAAATGTGATAATACTCAAAAAAGTTGTATGAAAAATAAGAACAGTAACATGGTCCACAGAGTTTGGGGGACAATTTGAGAAACATAGTTTCTGGTATCTCAAAGTCCTTCAAATTGAAGAATACATTATATCTTCACAGGAGTTTTCAATGTCCTAAATTGCAACTGCAAGTGTTTAGTACTGACACACATTAAGCTGCACACAGATACACATAAAATGAGCAATTAGTTAAATCAAGCTCCTAATATGTCTTAAATTCAATGTACTGATTCGCAAGAGCAGTTCTGGGATAGTGTCATGATGGTGGGCTCCCAGCCACACGGGAAAGAAAAGCAAAACCTGTTACATTTTAAAGGGAGAGCTAGATTTGACATCATTTGAGTCACTAGATTAGTCAAGGATGATTTTAGAAACAAAAACATGATTTAGAACTGGGGAAAACACTGGACAGGATTTTTAGTGGAACACAGACAGCAGAAGTGGTGAGATTATGCCTTTGACCACCTCATCCATGATGATCAGGGTAGGACACGACTTTACATTCTATTACAAATAATGTAGACTCTTCCTCTTCCTTGGAACTAAGAAACTCCTTTATCACAGAAATGATCAATATACAGGAGGTTTCCTCTTCACTGTAGCTTGCCAGAAACCCACCTCCTCTATGTAGTCAATTGAAAGGCAAGAGTTCTGCTTTGTTAACCAAACCGAGTTGGAAATGGACCTTTGGAAGGCTCCTTGGGAAGCCAGATAGAGATATTCTGAATTCAACATCCTATAAAGGCAGCAGTCTTCTTTCACTAGACCCTGTAGCCTTTACACAAGAAGGCAGGATAGTCTAAAAGATAGGCTGGAATTACATTACGAATAGGAAAATCTCATGGCCCATCTCAGTTCTATCCAAAGATGTTTCCAAAATTACTGTGACCATCACATTTAAGGTACTTCTGGTTTGAAACTTGAGGGTAACTACAAATGTAAAAGAGAAGACACTTAAGCTTACTCACAGAAACTACTATTCTCCAGACCTCAAACACAGCCACAAAAAACCAAGCAGAATTTCACAGAATCTCTTCCTTCAGGGCTAGCATACTAAGTCCTATTTTTTTCACCCTCCCCAAAAAAATCAGTCTTTGTATTTCTGGGATGTCTTATCCTTCTTTAAGGACAAGAAACTTCAGTATCTATTAACACTGTGTTGTGGTTTAACCTTGGTAGGCCACTAAGTAACACACAGCCACTTGCTAACTCTCCCATAGTGGGATGGGTGAGAGAATCAGAAGGGTAAAAGTCAGGAAACTTGTGGGTTGAGATAAAGACAGTTCAACAGGTAAAGCAAAAGCCGCACACATAAGTAAAGCAAAACAAGGGCTTCATTCAATCGGCATCGGCAGGCAGGTGATCAGACCTCTCCAGGAAAGCAGGGCTCGATCACGCATAACAGCTACTTGGGAAGATAAAATGCCGTAACTCTGAACATCCCCCAGTCCTCCTTCTTGCTCCGCTTTATATTGCTGAGCATTATGTCATGTGGTATGGAATATCCTTTTGGTCAGTTGGGGTCAACTCTCCCAGCTGTGTCCCTTCCCAAACTCTTGTGCATCCCCAGATTACTCACTGGTGGGGTGGTGTGAGAAACGGAAAAGACCTTGACCCTGCGTAAGCACTGCTCAGCAATACTGAAAACATCTCTGTATTATCAACACTATTTTCATCAGAAATCCAAAACATAGCACCCTAGGAGCTACTATGAAGAAAATTAAATCTATCCTAGCCAAAACCAGTACGCATTAAAAATGTGTGCAGTATTTCAGTTACTGCTTAAGAAAACATCATTGAAGATAATATCATAAAAAAGTTAAAACATTCATAAAATAATCTTTTTTTCCTTGCCTCCTACAAGCTAACTTTTAACACTCAACATCTTTAGGCAAGACAGTCACCAATGACCTCTACAGAAAAGACTGAACTGAATACAGAATATTCTTTGTATTTATATTGTCAATTGTGTGATATCCCTGTCAAATACATTTCTGCAAGAAACTGTACAGTTTGGATAAGGGGTTTCACAACTTTTCTAACAAGTACTCCAGTTTGTCAGCATAACATCTCAAATGGTACCAGCTACCAACCTCCTCCTTCCCGTCTGAAATTCTGTTTTGGGTTTTTTGTCTATTCTTTAAGTGCCAACAGTTTTGAGTATTCTATTGAGTACTCTACACTTTGGGTACTACAACTAACGCAACCAATTTCTGTTTATGAACAGATGAAAGGAAGCAGACTAAAACATCTCCCTGAGTAGAGGCTTCTAGATTCTACTGGAACATAAACTAGTATTAATTCAGTCTGGGAAAATTAAGCACGTAATATAAATAAATTTAAAAAATTTAAAGTTGCTGATAATCAAGTACAAGTATATATATTCCATTCACCCCAACCTACCAGCCTCATGGAAAGAGAGCCTAAATAGGCAAAGTAAGTTCTAGGTTTTTGGGAACAACATATCATTAATCTCACCTGAACATTGTTTTCTGCTGTACCAAGAGCCACCTGAAGTTTTTGGCATTTTTCCCGTAGACTGGCAGCTTCATCCTGGACCATTTGCAATTCAGTTTTAAGCTTTCCTAGATTCTTCCGTAAAATACTTTCCTGGTTTTGAAATTCTTTTCTTAGCTCTGCTTCTTTTTCTTTGCAAGCATGCAGACTTTCTGCTGTAAAAAGCTGAGATCTTTTCAAAGAATCCAGTTCATGTTCATAGAAGGACTGTGCTTTGCTGAGTTTGCCTTCATAGTCCTCAATGAGTTTTTTTCTTTCTAGCCTTAACTCTTCAACTTTATTGTTTAAGTCTTCCAGCTCCAGTCTATGCAGTTCCTCCAGCTTTTCTTGCCCCTTGCTTAAAGTAGCGTTCTGACTCTGTTGAGTCTTCAGAAGTTCTTGAATCTCAAGCCTGTGGGCAGCTCTCAAGTCTTCCAGAGCTGTACGCTTGTCCTTCTCATATTGCACTTGCAATTGTATAAAACTTCGTAGCCTTTCCTCAAATTTCTTTCTGATCTCTTCTACTTCTCTTGACATGGTCACTACACGTTGGACATGCTGAGCTTCTGCACAAAGCTGCATATCTTCAACTCTGTCTTTATAGGCTTCAAATTCGGTCAAGGCCTGGTGTTTCATCTTTTTATGATCTTCCAATGACTCTTCTAAAACTTGGATCTTTCTCTTGAGATCCATTTCTTCCGCAACTTTACTTTTATACTGCAAGATCTTCTCTCTGGTCTCTGCAAGAATTTGTTGAATTTCTTCTTCATGAGCATCCTTAAGGGCTTGGATAGCAGCTTCATGTTCATCATTTTTAGTGTTCAAGGCATATATTACCTACAAACATGAAATAATATTCTATTATAGAAAAGGCATTTGAATTATTTGTTAAATTACAAGAAAAGTCACCTAGGCAGTCTAAAAGTCACTTTGACAATCTGAAAGGTTTTCATGATACAAATAAGACACAAATGTTCTTAAGAATGTGACTACATAAACACTTTATTAGTTTGTCCTACACATTTTGGAGAATGGTCTTTTTATACTTACTAACCTATAATTTTGCTGATGAAGGTTTTGTCTGTATATGCATGCTGTTGCTGTAAATACTACTGAAAAAAATGCATATCACATCTGAAAAAAAGAAGCCTATTTAACAGAATTAAAAGCATAGTCTAAAAATAAATTTTAACTGAGGTTCAAAGAGAATAACACACATAGAGTATATGTTACAATATGAAATAAAACTGGAACAAAATCCAAATCTCAAATTCCTCCTTTCCAAATGTACTGGCAAATATTTCATTTTAGAAACACATAAAATGTCAGCCTTGTCTCTTGTTGGGAGACCTGATAGTTGCCTAGATATAATTCTGGTCTTGACCAGTTATCTAGTAGGCACCCTAGATGTATGTGAATCTCCTAAGGTCTGAGGTCCCTCTCTATAGAAGCTCGACAACTTTCCAGTTAGTAAGTGAGCTGAACAGAAAAGTAGCTGGCAGAGCAGCCAACAGTTTGGGGAATCCCGGGAGCTAAACAGCTCAAGGTGGCTGTGAAACCAGTAAATCTGCCTAACATTCAGTGAAGGTTTTAAAGTAACCAGATATATCCTATAGGATGTTTCAATTGCACCACAACATGGTAGGTTGCCTTTTTGGTTTTTAACTGGGAAGTACTCTCACCAATATAGAGGCTAAGTATGTGTGTATGCATGTGTATGCATGTATCAGTGAATAAACTATTCACGCAATAAGTAGTTTTAATACAATATTTTGTGCTACAAGAACTTCAGCAAATCCCCACACTTCCCAGATATATTACAGGCAGCAGAGCTATAAAACACATCTGAAAAGAAAAATTCTTCTGATTAGTATATTTAAATTAACTTAAAAGTGAACAAGAAGCAACAAAAATGGACAACAAAGAAGCAGAAAATTTAGAAAAAAACCTCTGCCTTTTGGGGTTGGGTGGTTTGTTTTTTCTGGTACAGAATTTTTACCAGTCCTTCATTAGCATTTAACCAGGCAACCAAGGAAGACTGTACTGACTTGGCCTCAGGGCCAGAAAATATGAAGAGAGGCCCTTTATAACAAAAGCCCAGACACTAATTCTAAGTTTTGCTGTTTGAAATAATAAACACCCACCATTCTGTTACCTGTGCCAAAAAACCCTAAAAAGCTAAGTATCAGATGGAAATAAAAAACTTAACAGCTTCACTCATCTTTATATAGCAAGAAACTAACTTAGAAAAAAAATCCCTTAAAATAGTTTAACTGACATTATTCTAATTCAATTTTTCTATCATAGATACAGGTTATTTAATGAAAGACGGTTAAAAAAAAGCTTTCCCATGGTTTTGATAACTGTTCTTAATACAGCTAACATCTCTGCAAGCAGTGCAGGCAGCAGGTAAACTCAAACCCCTCCTCCAACACATTGCAAAAAATGACAACAAAGCCACATGTAATTCCATTAGTAGAATCACAACTATCATCACAATGCCCTTCACCCAAGTTTTCAGCCTTTTATATTCTCATTGTCTTTGGTGATGCCAACAGTAACTCCTGACCACAAAGCTTTCACCTCCCTCTTGTCACCAACATACAGTCTCAGCTACGGGATCTCAAAAGTTAATTTAATTTCCCTGTCCTTTAAATGATGTCCAGTGCTTAACTTTGTTCATATCAAAGCCACTTTGAAAACTGAGGGGTTTGTTGTTTTTTTTTTAAAAAAGCACATGCATGAAGTGGCCCTAGTTTTGGCTATAGAAGCTAGACAGTATAGCTAAAAAAGCATTATAAAACAATATCACACAATCAGGTTATTATAATAAGCATCTGCAGAACACTAAGTCAGATCCCACGCTCAAAACAGTCCTTGACTCCTGTCTCTGCGCACAGAAATGCCATAATGTTTTTCACTTCAGGTGCTGTTCCAGTCCCAGGTTATGCAGCACTGTAATCTCCAGAAAGTATAAATTATACAGTATTTTCAAGGGTATTATGATTTTGCAATGGGACCCTCACTGAAAACTTCAAGTGAAAAATCAGCCTATGTGCAATGCTGAATTCAGAAGGTATCCTTAAAATTTTTATCATCTGCTTACTCCATACAAAAAGCACTGAACATCTCCAACTTCAACAAGCAACATTCATCCCCTACATGGATGGCGTAAGGAAAACTCAAAAGGAAAATAAAATGCACATCACTGAATGTTGTATCATAACCTCTGTTCTTCAGCAGCCTGAATTCCAGCTCTATCAGATAACTATTTTAAACCTCAGTATTTTTAAAGCAATGGAATAGTTATATCTCATTCTAGAATGTGATGCTCTGTATTAACATGGGAACAAGTCAGCACTAACTGAAGCAAAAGCAGCCTAACAGCATTTCAATTAAATGAAAGCAGAAACTGAAACACATTAAAACAAATTAATAAATTAAAGTTCTAACTAAAATAAATAGTTCTTGCTCATGTAAGCTTCTGAAAATTGAAAAGCAGTGAAGTTGTAGAAGTTGGTGGTGGGGAGATAAAACAACTTCTGTGCACTCTGTTTTTAAATTAGATGATGAGCTGTTTCCTAAGCACACTTGTAAATGCTTTTAACAATACTAGTAGCTTTTTCAGTACAACTACATACTACTAAGAAGCGACTAAGAAGCATAAACTGCTCATTTGAGCAATTCATATATTTTCCAGCTCCACTCTAAATGCATCGTATACATTGCGGTTCTTATCAGGTGACAGGAAAAAAATTAAACTGTTCTTCATTGTATTTTCAGTTACCATTCAATTTCAGAGGTACAGACTGAACTATTCTCTCTCCTAGAATACTGAGATGGCCAGCGAAAGGCCTTAACACTCCTTATACAAAACAGAAGCACAATTAATTATCACTAGGAATCTACTGAAATACTACGTGCCTTGAGCTGAAGAACTACAACAGAGTCAGTAACAATAGCAATAATAACCTTTTCTGTGTCAATAACTAAGTATTAGAGTGTTTAGTTATAGTCTACATAGTAAGGGTAAACAAGTTTATTGCTACATTAGCTTTGGTGTCTTGAACTACCATGTAATACAAACAACAGTGTTCAACACTGTTTGTTGCTGAAAGATGAAAGTTTTACTATTTGGCTGAGAAACACTTTTGACTCCAAACCAGATGTTATGATGTGGACAGCTGACCAACTCTTGCTTGGTGAGCTGTTCCTGCCAACACTTTAGTCACAATGGAATGCTTCTCTAATTAAAAAAAATATGTAATTCACCTTAACACTAGTATTAGGCACCAAATACATTTGGTAGCAGAGAATATGCCTGCAAAAATACGTGTAGCTTATTCTCTTTAAATTTACATGGAAACAGGAACTGACACCTATTAGGAAATTAAGAAAAGATCACTACACGTCCTGCACAAACATCAACCTTATGTCTCTGGTAAGCCTTCATTTTAGACTTAACATGTGGGTCCCTGGTCAGAGCACTACACTTGGCTTAGTTCAGATGAGGAGTCTTGTTCCCAGTGCTGCTGGGGTGCTGCCACCCGTGAACACTGGTGCTGTTTGCACCCACTAGTCTGAAACACCAGAGCCTCTAGATACATCACAAGACTTTGTGCATGTGCTGCACACTGATTTAGTGAACTACAATAACACTACAGTGCCAACAAGGAATTGCTCGTGCATAACCAGTTAATGATTTGGAACACGTGGACTAAGGTGCTTGACCTGTGGGTAGATAAAAACTGAGTGGTTAGACACACAGACAAGAAAGATATGCTTGGAAAGTTTCTTCTAGAGATGTCATACTCTAAAGACACAGTGAGGTGCAACAGAGAAGTTTAGTTTACAGCATTGGCAAGAAACATCAAAAAACTTCCAGGCATTATTATGAATTAGTTTTATATAGAAATGTGTCTTCTACTATAGTCCAGGTAAGTCATACTTTTTGCTGCAATGGGTATTGCATTTGTTTTTCCCCTTTTTTTCCTGTTGACCAAATAATGGCAAATAATGACAAATCTGTTACATTCAAGCATTTGAAATGTATGTATTATGACAATGACAGGTCAATTTAGGACAAAATAAATAATCAATTCAAAACCCAGGAAAAATTTGTTTTTACTAGACAAATTTCTGCTCATTAGTACGTCATAAAAATAAAGTAACACAGGAAAACAATGTTATTTAAAACAGTCTTTCAGAAACCTACCCACAATCACAGACTACATTCTTGCAAACACATTACTAGGTAGAAATAAGACCACAAATTATAACATTACATTTTAATCCTTCTCATGCATTGCTAGCCAGACATTATATACCACATGGTAAGCTCTGAAGATTTTCTGGTATAATATTTGAATTTACATTTTCAAGAATAGCTTTTTTAACTTAAACTGTAACCAAGAGACAACTTCCCTCTAAGACTTTCATGGGGAAAGCCAAGTTATTGCTAAATCTGAAAGCCCCCTTTAAAGAGCCATATTACGTACACACAAAAAAAAAATCCCAACTCCAAAACCTACGTATGCCCACCTCTCTCTCTTTTTTTTTCTGTTTATTTTTTTTTAATTAAAAAAAAAATTGCTTTACCTAGAAAGACCATTTGGTACCTTAGGGAAAATACTGCAAATACAGATGCTTTGTCAAACCAGTCTTTTGTGTTGCTGGCAACAAAACAGAAACAAGCCTTGAACTTTAGGCCACAACTGCTTAGACATCATAAAAAAAGGTGGAAGGCAGGCACTAGTTCTTCAGTATCTGGTTCAATGAGAGTTCTCTTAAATTTTTGGGCCAGTGTATTAGGGGCACAGCAGGATGAGCAGGGAAGAGACAAACATGGTCTGCAACTGTAAAAGTAGAGTCCCTTGCCAATACCATCTCCCCAGAAAAACTGGTCTAACTACACTAGTCTTCCTTTGAGATAAAATCCATAGAGGGCAAGAACTTGAACATTTTCCCCAAAAAATACACTTCTACAGAAAATGTAATAAGAAAATATCCTTTAGCTGTTCAACAGCCATCATGCATTAGCCTAATTTATGCCTAAGTAAAATTTCATACTTTACTCCTTTAGAAACTCTGAAAACAAATATTGAACTACTTTTATCACAGCAACAAGCTTTGCAAAGTAATCTCTAATGTCTTCCGTTTACAATTAATTAGTTAGAGAATTTTCCCATGAAGTTCAGCATAATTTATGTCCAGGAATAGAACATTCAAAAATTTCCACTTCTACCTAACATTCAACCTTTGAATGAAAACAAACTACAAACATTCTTCATTTTCACACTTGCTGCTGAAACTTTATTTTTTTTAAAACAGAAGTCTTGGTAAGTCAGAGCACATGCACAGTTGAGTAACATCTAAGTTCATAATTAACCAGGGGAAAAATATTTTTTAATTCCGGGTTTCTTAATGCCCAATCTCATATACATAAGGCATAAAGCCTCATAAGGGCACATACACCTAAAGACACTTCCCTCATGCTTCTAAAATCATGCTCCTCAAGTACCTATAATCTCATGTGCTGGTAACCTAATTTCTGCTTTTTGAACTTTCAAATGCAGCTTAATATCACCTTAACTACTTGATTTGCATACACAAAAAACCCCCACACCACACAGGAAGGATTTTATGACTCACACTGAAATAGCAACTCTTCTTAAGTATTTGCCTGAAAAATCCCACTTGTTGAAAAGTGCCTCACCACAGGGACAGAATGGCCAGAGAGTCCAATTTGGTCATTCGTTGTTACTTTTTTAATTTCTCTTACAGTTGTACCAGACAACAAATGAGAGTCTTTCCAGGAGCTGTTTTACTCTATTTTATTCAGTAGAGCGAGGTCTCTGACTGGGTGTGTGTGGTCTACTGCAGAACAGAAGGCATCCTCCTATGGTTAGCACAAATTCCTTTTTCTTTCCTTATATGTGTATCCTTGTACATGCTGCGGAACATGGACAAATGAGGTATTTTCCTCACGCCAACAATAAATTACAATGGAGCAAAGGAATTTGTACCAGTGATTAGTCAAGGCATGTCAGAGAAGGTATCCAGGTTTCTGAGAACGGAAAGAAAGAGGAAATAAGGGCAGACATCACTTACAAATATTCATCAAAACACAATTTTAAAAATAGGAGTCCTTACATATAGCTTTTCCTTTCCAGAAAACAAGGCAGTAATTATGGAAGGCACTTGATGTTTGATGGAAGCGAAAGAGAGGGAAACTTAACCTGCCAATATGCAGTTTTGATTGTCAGTTTAGGGAATGAGTGAAGTTGTTATTCCTCTTAAGACAAGGAGAAGACAGAAGAGCAGAAAACAAGAGAAAAAGTAAGGCGATATGACATGCATTAGATAGATAGAACATGCAGGCCTTATATCCTAATCTTGTTTTCAGGATTTTCATAGCAAACGTCCTTAGAAAACAACCCAACAGCTTAAACACTGATGAAATGCAAGTTAATTGTATAAAGGCTTTTAAAAGAATCATGGTCTGGCTATGGCATGACAATGCCGCAATCCCCAAATACAATACAACCTTCAGAATATCTTGAGTTGAGGCAAAAATTAAGGTGCAAAGCAAGCAGATGTGAAGTCACACAAAACAAAACATACAGATTAAACGGCATAGGACTATGAGACATGGGTTGGACATTCAGTTGAACATTAGCCACTGAGTAGAAGTAATGTCTAAGATGCCTGTTAGAGAATGCTGCAGATGGACAGCCTACTGGCCAGATAACTAATTTTCAGGACTGAAAGATCCCAAAATTATCCACACTATCTTGAACCAAGTTTTTTTGCAGGAGGAAAAAGTAGACTTGAAGATCTTGTCAGAAAGATGAGAAGCAGCTGCATACAGGTAAAGCACACCTCTTTACTACAAACCAAATTATACAGGACTATTTCCCCAGCTATAGGGAAGACATCGCCACTAGTGCTTTGTATGACCTGGCACGTAATCCTTCACTTGGCTACTACATGACATCTGTTTCTGAGAGAAATGCTCAGCTGTTCAACACTTGCATTGCTGGCTCTAATGGAGTTATGTAAGTTTACAGGGCTCAGCAATCCAATTCTGTACATTTATATTATGCCCTCCTAAACTACAGCTATTTCAAAGTAGTATATTACTTGTATGATAGAGACATTTAGTTTTATTAACTGTATGTTTGTTTCCAGTGCCAAAGTGCAAAACTGACTTGCAGAATAAATCGGAATAGAGTTTAATGTAAGTTTAAATATGACTATGGCATCAAAAATATTTTCATGTCGGATTTGAATACAACTCCAGAACACACTGTAGAAAGACTGTTACGAAAGAGGAAAAAGTTGTTTCAAAAAAACCTTCAAAAGCTAGTCAGAATGTGAGCAAATACCCATAAAAATAGTTTAAGTGTCTTATAATGTCTCCTTGGAAATCAGTACTTATTTTTCAACTCAGCCAATAGTGGTAAATCAAGCTAAGCAGTCCTAAACCATTTAGCTGCTTAATTGATAAGGAGAGTTCCTCTACACAAACATTATCAAAATACAGCAGTTCTTTACAAAGCTTCTCAGGCTACTTCAGCACTATAACTTAATTATTTGATTCATCCTACATCATCATTGCAGAACTGCATTACTGAAAAAATAAGATGCATCTGCTTTAGTTACCTGATAGCCACAGTAAGTTGCTCCTTTCCTTTTTCACAGTCAATGAATCTAGATTTTTTTCCTCTCAGACCTAATTTCATTCCAAAATTCCTCCTACTGCAACCTCTGCCTTTATATATTTTTTTAAAAGGAAAACACATTTGTTTAATCAACACTGTATATTTTTTTTTTCATTTTCTAAATAAAAAGCAATTCATATTTCTCCTTGAAAGAGAGTCTACGTAAGAAAATAAAAAAAAGCTTTTTGGTGCAAAATATATGAGAAGGTACTTAAAAAGTGAGTTTTCTTCAGTGCGCTCAAATGGTTTAAAGGATGGCATTCACTGATATTTAAGTGATGAGAGCAAAAATATTTTCAACAACAAATACATCACCCATACAGATTCTTAGAGTGAAAAAACGTTCATGTAAAAGGTTTACGACTGGTCAGCTGATTCCATTTGTTGTCTGAAAAGAGGGCTTATGTTCCTCTGTTTTGTTCTAAAACTCAATCCTTTTTTATTGAAAAGGCCACCATGAAAACATCTCTCAGTATCATTTAGTGCAATATAATTGTTATTTTAATTCTCCCTTTTTTTTTCCCTAGCCTTGGCTAAATTATTCTTGATACAATCACAGCTGTACTTTCATCAACTTTATTTTCATCAGAAAGAAATAGTTAAGTCATGTAGTTATTTGTACTAGACGAAAAAAACACCCAAGTCATAACATTTAAAATAATCCAAACTCTAAACAACTACCATCATGTTTCCTTCAAAATCTATTTCCCTACTTTATCATTCAAGCTGACTTTCATTATAATTCAAGCCTAAAAACTTATTCTTACATCTTAATCTGTTCTTTGACACAAAGGCACCTTGCTGGCTTGTGTTCAACTTGTTGCCCTTCAAGACCCCAGAGTCTTTATCTGAAAAACTGCTTTCCAGCCAGTCCATCCCAGCCACGTACTTCTTATTCTGCTCCAGAAGCAGGACTTGCATGAGGTTCCTGTTGCTGCATTTCTCCAGCCTGTCCAACTTTGAATAGCAGCACATCCATCCGTTTTGTCAACCACTTGTCCCAGTTTTGCATTGTTCACAAACATGCTGAGTGTGCATTCTGTCTCATCATCCACGTCACTAACAAAGACGTTAAACAATACTGTCCTCAATATTAGCTTCTAGGGTACGCCACTAGTGACTGGTCCTCAACTGGGCTTCATGCTGGTAACCACCACTCTTTTAGCCCAGAATTTAAGCCAGTTTTCAGTCGAACTTCATGCCTACTTGTCTATGATATACCTGGAGAAAACACACAGGTGTGACAAACAGCAATAAATATGTATCTAATTATAAATTTCCTAAAAAGTCCCATAAAAAGACTTTTTTTTCCTAGTCTCTATCTATCAAGATATTTAAAGTTTGTGCAGTTCCTTCTACCACAGATTTTCTGAACCATTAAATTAAAAAGAAACGTATACTTAAGTAAGAAAACTGTAGTACATCCATTAGAGACCTACAAAAAAATTGATGTCCTGGTAAAAGCACACGATTATATTGCATTGTTCTACAGCATTTTTTTTCCATTCCTCCCATTTAAATGCAGTAAGGGGAATTCTGTGGCTCCTCAACCTGAACACTCTGTTACCAGTCCAACACTTTATAGGTTTATTATGGTTGTCTACCTGGATCTCATCTTCTGGAGAGCTACACTAGTGAATGTGCTTTAAAATCTGTTCTATGGAACTATAAAAAAGGCTTCTACTATTACTTCTGCTTGGCAAATGTAATAAACACATCGTATTGTAAGACTACTTCAAATTGTAACTATTAGCTAGATTTGACCCTTTTACAATACTTATTTTATTCCACATTAAATGGAAGACATTAATTTTGACTGTTGCAGCAATTTATCATATAAAAGAACACAGGTATATCT
This sequence comes from Neomorphus geoffroyi, assembly GCA_033558235.1. Classification (NCBI taxonomy): domain Eukaryota; kingdom Metazoa; phylum Chordata; class Aves; order Cuculiformes; family Neomorphidae; genus Neomorphus; species Neomorphus geoffroyi. The sequence continues at coordinate 113,554,186 of JAUMJM010000005.1, read as the reverse complement.
GTTCAGAACTTTTCACCTTCAACCTGGCCAGTCAGCCACATAAGGATCTTTGTCAAGACTTCAAGTTTTGGGCATGAAGAGCTGTCCTAAGAAAAAAAAAAAAAACCTGTGATACCTACTACGACAGAGAAAGAAGATTAAAGGAAAACCTATTAGTCTTCATTCTTCAACATGTGTAAAAACATTGGTTTGAAAATTCAGCAGTTGAGAAAACAGTGGCAATCTTATATCAAGAAGCACATATAAATTACATAAATAGACTTGCCAAAAAAAAAAAAAAATTACTGAGCACTCGCATGCAACTTCACATTAAATAATTAGCTAAAGGCCTCTGGCCTTGAGGTAGGTTCAGGTCTGGATCATGCACATGTCAGTTTATATATATATATTCAGTCTATGAAACAAATGTGCCCAGTTCTGAGTGCTACTGTAAAAATCTCCATTTTTACATGAAAGAGGAACTTAAAAAATGAGTTACTGCAAAATACACCACTAGCTAAGAAAAAATTTAAAAATCATCTGAGTAAGCCATATACCAAGAACACATTCATAGAATACTTAGAAATTATTCTAAGGCACATTTTAAGACTATTCTATGCACAATGCAGCTTCCAATACACCAGTTTTAATTTGGTAGAATTCTAAATGATGTCTTACTTTGTTCAGAGACAGTACAGAACACTTTGTGAACTAAAACATTTAGCAGTGGACAACAAACTTGCTAAAGTTCTCAAATACTTTTTCATAGTTCAATTTCAAATTCAGGTAGCAAATATCATTTATGCTCTGGTTTGTTTAAGGGTTTTTTAATAGCACTTTTACAACACAGTAAGCACAAGTATCTCCAGCAATTAATGTAGTCTTCCTTCTGTAACAGTCAGGAAAGGTTCTAATTAAGAGGACAGATTTTGATGCTTACCTTTCTGTTACGGTTTTAGCAGACCCTCTCCCTAATTCTAATCTACATTTAGAAAGAACTTCCATGGCTTTCTCCCTGCACTTTAAGGGATGGAATACTGTGTTCAAAATAACTTTGTTTCCATGGAAATGTAAAGGTTATTTAAGATAAAAAAACATTTAAAATGAGCAAGCTCAGTGGACATGGACCAGGCTATGTACATTTTAGAAATGTCTTATTTTACACTTAAAAACTTAAACAAATGTTTGCACTTGTTAGTTTGCCATAGGGTTTTCACTAAGTTCCTAATATACCTCTTAAATTCTGGGCAGTCTTCAACCACAAAACCAAGGTATAAAATGTACTAGACCTCAATGCAGAATTTCCAATGAATTCAAAGTGACATTAAAATTGAATTTCAGTGATACAAATGTATCATAAGAAAGGAGGAATTTATATCCCCAGCTCCAAACATAAACATTCCAGGAAGAAGCAAAAAGCAGTAATGGACTGATTACCAAAGTATTAAGTAAACATAAATCTCCTTGCACTTAAAAGAAATCAGATTTATTTTCTGTCCATTACAAAAAAAAAATATCCAAGAACCAACACAAGCTAAAGAAACCTGATCATCTGTGTTTTTCTGGCCATGTAAGAAAAGAAAACTTCAGTTTCCAATGCTTTGTGAACAATTGCAAGGAAAGCAATACAAGCTGCCTTCCAAGGTTCTTAAGCTACATTACATAGAAGATTCGTGTCTGGTAAATACTATATTATATTATATTTCAGAAAGAAAGATATGAACTGTTAATGCTGAAGTTTTCTAAGCCTTACTCCCTCCACAGCCTGTACATGTTCAGAAGTGAAATCTGCATTGTACATTCAGCTTCTACCCTGTTCTAGTTTCTTGAGAACAGACAAAAAAATACCTAAAATTAAGCTATGCCATCTACTGTACTATACGGTTTCTGTTTGAAAGCAATGTAGTTCTCTTTAGAAAACAAGAGAGGTGTAAACTGAGTGAAGGCGTAACCACTGGGAAATTCATCTGTTTCAACATTTGATACAGCCTACTGGGACTCTCAGATAACAGGTTTATAAAAGCAAACACAGCGTATAAGAAAAGACCAGCTATGCATTTATACCCCTTGACTTGTCATGCAATAAATCAGTGACTTGAATTACAAAGTTAAATTAATCAAATTACTTCAAGTACGCTTATTTTCACAGAGATTTGAAATTCCACTGTGACAAAAGACAGATTTGCAGAAACAGTTTTTCACAGTTCTCTAATGAACGGGATCAGCTTAGGTATTCCTTCTGTGTATAACTTGAACCAGCTATTTCCTCCTTTTACAGACTGGCTTAGCATTTAGTGGTTTAAGTTTTTGCAACTGCAACTTAATGTCATTGTTTTGGGAGAGATATGGCAATACTGCCACCAACACCTGATGAAACACACTTTTTTTAGTTCTGAGATGTTAACACTTATCAACCACAAATTTGTGGCAGTTAGCTTTAGGCAACTTCTTAAGACAGTATAATCTTGAGAGGCATATAGTGGAATAACAAAGAAAAAGGAGAAAAAAAAAGATTTAGTGACAGATGCACAAATTCCTCAATCTGCCTCCTGGTGAGAAAGAATCCCATTTACCCTCTAATCATCTATCTAGAACACAGTTGACACATCTGCTATATGATTAGACCTTAAATTGCTGCAAGGAAAACAAGATAGAACATAGGGCTACTCCAAGTTGTGTTTTAAGTCTATGAGCTGCGTTTCATTATAGATTTATTTCGGGAATATTTGCATATTTGATTTGATCCTTTCAGGTACAGAGATCTCTAGAGGAATTTAAGGTAGTACATTTCTATTGTATCTATTTGTGGGTATTTAGACTCTGTGAAATAATGCACTGGAAAGTTCTCAGAGCTAAGCAACTGACTTTGCATTGAGGAGATAACAGTTGTTTGCCCTTGGCAAAACAAACAAACAACATCACAAAGATCTTCATTCTACAGGAATTGTTCCACATACAAAGAAATTAATTTTCCTCACAGCAGAGTGATATTAAGTTCAAAGCTTCCCAAAATCAAAGTAACAACACCTAAGTGGAGAAACAGGGTGGAAAAGGTATTCATCTTAGAAACCTGAATCACTGCTTATGATTAATTGTCAAAATAAATATTGAAGTAGCATATAACTTCAAGATGCAATTTGCTCTTCTTTTGAGGATTATAAGGGCTTCTGAGTCTAAGATACTTGGAGCAACATTCAGAAATAATATATGTATCTTCAATTAATTTTATGACAAAAGTTTTTCCAACTTTTAAAAACATTTAAAAGATAAAAATGCAATAATGTCAGAACAGAATTAAACCAAGTATAAATCCTGAAGGACGTTATCAAGTTTTGTGCTGCATATTCCCTGAGTCTGCTTTAGGAAATCAAATTTGAAATCCTCTTTTAGAGTCTTAACAACATGAACAAAATGCTGCTGCTCATCTAAATAGTCTCAAACATTTCTTAATTTGCTAACTAATAGTACTCCTTAAAAACCATTAGTACTTATTTTTATTTTCACATCTTTGCCTTCTTATCTGGCTTAGGGAAATACACTACCAAATGGCATGGCACATGTTTTCACACAAATAATTCACTGTACTTACCTTCACAGTGTTTGGTGCAATCAATGTTATAGCTCACCACACTGACTACATAAAAGGACTGAACAACTGTAGTTATATAATCACAGAATGCTTTGGGTTGGAAGCGATGTCAAAGAAGGGACCATCTAATTCCATACACACCTTGCCACCTTCACCACCCTCACAGTAAAACATTCCTTGCTAATCTAAATCTCCCCTCTTTCAGCTTAAAATGATTACTCATCATCCTATCAGTGCACTCTCTGATAAAGAGCCCCTTCTCAGCTTTCCTATAGGCCTTCTTTATGTACTAGAAGGCTGCTATAAGGTCTAGGTAAGTTGGGACTCTAAAGAGATCTTGCTAGTAGGGAAATGTAGTAGTTTTGACATCAGTGCAAGTGAAGACAGCCTTATGTTCAGCACCAAGGAGAGCAACAGGCGACTGCCCACTGACACTCCCTACACTCGGCGCAATGGAAAGGAACAGGCGCGAACCCATTGACGCATCCCACGCTCACAGCACCACAGAGAGCGACAAGCACGAGCCCGTTGACTCGTCCTGCATTCACCACGGAAAGCAATGTGCTCACCCTCCCCAGCCTCCATGGTAACAGGGAAAAATGGAGCAAATGAAAAACCCAACAGAAATCCAACACAACCGACAGACAAAGTGTCAGACAAGGCTCCACTTCACAAGCCTTCCAAGAAAAGCATGTACACCCTCAGCCTTCACTAAAATATGTATCATGCTCTTTCATTTAATCCTGTTCCTGCAGAGAAACTTGAGGATACTTTCAATTCTTTGACAAACTGCTGAGTTTTTATGCTTCTGAGGCGAGAGAAATTTCTCTGTTTTTTTCTGCACAGTTAAATTCTTTCCTTTTCTTTAATAACCTAGAATAATCACCAGCACTGTGCCCAGGTTGACAACAAGGCCAACAGCATCCTGGCCTGTATCAGAAACAGTGCGGCCAGCAGGACTAGGGAAATGATTGTTCCTCTTATATCTGGTGCAGGTGAGGCCACGCATCAAATACTGTGTTCAGTTTTGGGGTCCTCACAATAAGAAAGACTTTGAGGGGCTGTAGCATGTCCAGAGAAGAGCAACAAAGCTGGTGAAGCGTCAGAAGCACAAGTCTTCTGAGGAGTGGCTAAGGGAACTGGGGCTGTTTATTCTGGAGAAAAGGGGGCTGAGAAGAGACCTTATTACTACCTGAAAGGAGGCTGTAGTGAGGCAGGTGTTGATCTCTTCTCCCAAGTAACAAGCAATAGGACAAGAGGAAACAGCCTCAAGTTGCACCAGGGGAGATTTTGGCTAGATATTGGGAAATATCACTTCACCAAAAGGGTTGTCAAGTATTGGAACAGGCTGCCCAAAGAAGTGGGGACTTGGCAGTGTTTGGTCTACAGATGGACTCCATGATCTTAAAGGTCTTTTCCAAGCTAAACAATTCTGCAATTCTATGAATCTCTTTTCTACACATAAGAACAGAAAAGGCTCAAGAATTAGTAACAAATCTAGAGTCAAATAGAGTATACTAGTCAGATCTTCAATAAGATTTTAAGGGGCTACATCTACCAGAATTTCATATAAGCACATACAGAAGCATACGTATTTTACAGTGACAAGATATGTTACTTCCATCTCCAATTTTAACAAACTAACAGTTTTCTGAAAGCAGGAAATTTGGTTTCCCTCAGGAACATGGAGCATAGGCCCATAAGGGGAAAAAAAGTGCCATTAGAGAAAAGAGTCAATTACACAAACAGCTATGCTGTAAAATATTCTAGGGAGGAATTTGGAGAAGTTTATTCTCAGGTATAGACTCATAGCTATGGAAAGTAATACAAACCAACAGAAACTAAACTTGCTTCAGGCTCTTTACGTGTACAGAAGGTGCAAGGATACTTAATATAGCACTGCCTGTCCAAACATAAATAACAGGAATTACAATCTCATGCATTAGATATTTAGAGATAAGGCAGAATATATCAAATACACCACATTGTTAATGATCTACACTGTAGGTTGAAAAGGTACACATGATAAAGTGTGAAGCAGATCACAGAAATAAAGGCAAGACAAGAATAACGGGTGTAGAGAGAACCACCAAAGAATGTTCCCAATATCAACTCAAAGAATATATGAACTAATCTTCATGTCAAGGTCCAGTCTCTGTTTTAGGACATAATTTGTAAATTCTATCTCAGCGTAAATCAATCGGCCATATGCTTTCAAAAACAAAAAGAAGAGGGAAAATAAATGGACTGACTTATTTCTATGGCATAACAACTCAAATGGAACTATAAGCTAACATTATAATGTTATATACAATATATAAAGCTCGTGAACAACCTAACCAAAAAAATGTATCAGAAATTTCAAATAAAATTCTACCACTCAGTGGCACAACACAAAAAATATTTTTTTGTAATAAATAAAAAATGTAAGTATTATACATTACAACACTGGCCATACAGGTTAATGTTGGAAAGACAGACACACACAGATTTTCAAGATGTTTCAAAAATTTTAGCCTGTAAACATATCCTTGATTACTTATTACTACCACCTACGAATAAACTATATTTTTTGAACTGTGAAAACCTATAATTGCACAAAGCTGATAAATAAAAAAATCCAGTCCTTTCCTCTAATCTTTATTACAGAAATAAATTATTATTTTAATTCGTCAAATTTTATAAGGACAAAGACAGTCATAGGAGATTACTGAAATACATTTTAGTACAGCCTATCCAAACATATCAGCATCCATCCTGCAAAATACTAGATCTGAGAAGGCAGTGTCAGACACCCTTTACTAAAAGTTACAGCTTTAAGTCATGTAGTGAGCAAACCCAATGTTTAATTAAAAAAATCTCTGGACTACAGCACACCTGTTTTCTAAACACATTACAATTCAGGTTTCTAGAAACAAAATTTTCTGAAACCAGCTGGAAAGATTACTTTAATCTAATAAAAATGAAAATAGAAAGCAAGTATTTTTCATAATCACTTCATACTACTTCTTTTAGCCAAAAGGTTGTCTTTCATTTAATGGGACTATCTTGAACAAGGAGGACTTTATGAACTTTTTAAGAGTAGCTATTTTTAATGGCTGTCATTTTGAACCTGGCTAAGAGACAACCGCAGCAAAAGGTTGTTCTTCCTCATAGCCTTTTAGATTCAGTTCAAAAAGCCTGACCAAGGAAACAGAACCAGGTAATATGCATTAAGTAGGACAAGATGGTGAATAGCTTTAGACTGTGTTTGTTTCTTCCAGTTATTTTTGGAACGCAGTGCCTTTGGTTACTGGTATGACATCAGTCATTAGAAGAACACATAGAAGCCTGGCTTACTACTGCCAACCTTGTATCAGCCAAGAGAAATACACATCTGATTTCATAATGTTATATTGAGATTTGCTGGATTTATTTAGCAGTAAGACTGCATACAGCAAGAAAAAGTTCATGGTTATTTAAGGTAATGGCCCCCTCCTCCACACAGTTAACAGGAAAGTTGTCAATGGAAGCTTGGAGGGGTAGGGAAGCAGTAGTACTACTCACAAAATTGCTGTCTTTATTAAAGCCGAAGTCTGAGTTTAGAGAATGAGATATTGACAGAATTTCAATGGTTAGAAGCTACTTAAGGCTGGAGGTTACTGTACAAACACAATGACTTATAAAAAATAACATTTCTACACATGCATTAAATGCAGTATGCATTTAACTGTAGTTCCAGACTTTAAAATATAAGGTTTGTGTGACTAATAGGTTGTATGACAAAACAGAAATTACCAAATACAAACAATACTGTTATTGAATACAGTTTTACAGCATTTGAAGAAAGTACAGAACCAGTATGATTAAGATTAGAAAAAGTCAGACTGCAATTTAAAGGAGTGGTAAAACTCATCTTGTTGCAACAATTTATTTACACTTTCATGGTACTCCAGATATATATATATATAAACACCACCCCCAAAAACCCACCCATTTTCTGCTGATGTATTTTTATAAGACTTGACAATCAGAACTCCTTGCAGAGCTGAGTAGTTCAAAGTAATATGTCCATGATATTTTACAAGTGTACAAAGAAATGAATCTGTAAATACTTTGTATAATTACACAGAGTTCAACCATCGATTTTCTTTTCCATAAAATACACTCCTGTTTACAACTTTAGCATCTGGAGGAAAGCATTCCAATATTATGTTCTTAACTCTGAACTGGCACTTTCTTGATTTTATCTAAATCAAGATAATAGCAAAAGTCTTCTTTCATAATGCTGTACTTATCTGAAAACTGTAACAACATCAGCAAAAAACCCCCAACCCATAAGATCAAACTAAATTTCAAATTTTTCATAGGATTTAGGTCATCATATGTAAAAAGCAGCTAAATGTTTACAGATTTTGAATTTCATGCATGTTTTCATACCAGGATTCATTTATGGTGTGCACATTTTTTTATTCTTTAATTTTTTTTTTTTCATTTTGACATATTAATAAATTGAACTTTGTATCAAAATTCTTACCTTTTTTAAAAAATATCCTTAATGCACTGATCTATGAGATTTTTTTCAGCTGAAGTACACATCAGTGCAATAACAGCTAACAGCTTTCCAGCTCCTTTTAATTCGATATTATTTAATTATAGCAATAAATAAGCATAGAGCAACAGTATACATACCGAATCATTTAGGTTGGAAAACACCCTTAAGGTCACCAAGTGCAACTGTAAACCTAACACTGCCAAGTCCGCCACTAAACCAATGTCCCTAAGCGCCACATCATATTATTCATCCTCTCCCTCAATTTATTTCTCTCTTGATCTTGATTACTCTTTTGGATATTTGTAAAATGGGGGGGGGGGGGGGGGGAAAAAACAAAAACAAACTCAAAGCAATATCAGAGAAGCCAATATATGCACAAGCATATTAAAGGGGCATTTTAGACTACTAGCTTATGCGAATGTGAGATCAGACAGTTGTCAACATCACATTTTCATTTACATACATATATCAAAAATAACTTTAGAACACGAAGCTATCGGTGGTCTCAGAAGAAATCTGAGTTAGTAGTCAACCATTAAGATGACATGGGAGGAGAGGAAAGCAATTTGAGTATTTTTTTTCTCTATATTAAGAATACTTAATTCTTGTCCTACTTCTCTCTTTCCTCTTGATGTATTGTGACAATTGACTGTAAAGTCATTGACCTAATTCACACATACCAAACAAGGAACTCTAAAATATACTCATATCAGGCCCATATAGCACCCCTGTAGTTTCACCTTATAGGTGTGAAATGATAATGAATGGAACAACCATTCAAGGGATACATGGTCCTGAGATCTTGAAAGTATCAGAATAGTTAACTTTTTTTTAACTGATTGGGAAAGAAAAAACAACAGCATTAAATAAGTGCTCCCAGGCCGCAATTCAGGACCATCAACTTTTTTTTTTTTTTTTTTTTTTTTACAAGAACTCTAATGTCTTCTTTCAGAGACAGAAAACATATTAACTGAACTACTAAATTCCATAATTCCTCTCCTATAGTACACAGAAGGTAAGAAAGAACTCTTCAGGTCTAAATTAGAAACCACAGCTGCTTTAAAGTGCTTCAACAAGCAAGTATTTAGGTAAAGATAATAACTGCTGATTTTATTTAAGGTCTGAAGAAGACTGAGAGCCTGGAAGGTCTGCTTACATTTTCTGAACTATACCAGATGGTATTAAAGACATGCCATTTTTACCCAGTCCCATCTTTGTCCTTATAACAATATGGGTACAGAAAACTTCGGTGAATATGCTTTGCAAAGACTACAGCTACTGCAGAATAAAGACACAGTTGGAACACATGGACAAAGTAAGAAAGGGAAGATGGTGGGACTATATTAGCATGATAAAGAAAGAAAAATCTTAAGATACCTGCTTCAGAAATATTGTGTCTCTCACTTTTTTTAGTTCCTACCTTCAGACTCTCCCTCTAAAGAGCTTACTTCAACTATCTTGGAATAATTAATACAAACCCAAACTAAGAATCTCCAGAGAACTGCAAAATAATTTAATATCTAGTATTACATTTCCGTATCTTCTAGTTCTGGAAAACTATTTTTATGTCATAAAATATAACATTTATTCCCCCATTATCAGTTAGAAGCCTATGCAAAAATTCTGACATTCAAATATGCAGGCAAATCACACCCACCTCAGATTTTCTGTTCTTTTCTTGCAATCCTAGAACTGTTAGCAAATACTGGCCTCCTGCCAATGTTAACATACATTGGCAAGATGACATAAGGTTGCTTAAAACACTAAAATCCAAGTTTTTACAAAACTGTTAACAGCATCAACTATCACATGATGACAGCTAACATCAAAACAGTTCTACAGGCTTTTTTAGATTTTTTGTTTCTTCCCTATTTTTATGGGTTCTTCTTTCAAGTTTTCTTATAATCCAATGAACAATGAGCCTTCTGCAAAAGGTTTATTTGTTTTGTTTCCTCAGATAGAATACTTCCAAACAAAAACTGACGAAGTTTCACTGGAAATATTTGGTTAAGAATCATTAATATAAGTTAAAACCTATTGTTCTTACTTCCATAGCACTGCATTCTGTGACAGCTGAGCGAGACCTTTCACCATACCAGCAATATTGTCCACACAATAAGCAGAATAAGCGTCTGAATTAAAGACCATCAAATGTCCTCTTTATTCCTTGAAATAAATTTACCACCTACATCTACAAGCAACTCACTGAGCTAACTACTACATTAACACCTGTTCTCTAAGTACTTCTCTCTAATACAGGAAGATAGAAAGGAAAACAAAGGAGAAATGTAATTATTTTTCTTTTAAAAGAGGCAGATTTTACACAACAAGCTGTTGGCAGAGTTGAGGACAGAGCTCTGGTCTCAGGAGTCCTAGATTCTGGTTCCTTGTTTATTGAAGAATCATGTCTCTTGGATAACTTTGTTGCCTTAGTCTTTGAAGGAGCTGAGGTTTTTTTGGAACCTTTACAGAGCTGAATTATCCAGCTCTAAGCATGTACCAAGGGAAAACATCAGAGTTTTGTACAGTTTTCTCTTTTTGTTAAATAGATAGAAATGATCACTGTAGAGTACATATCAACTGCTTGGCACTTACAACTCTTCTTCCAGTTAATGTAAAATTTGTGCAACTAATATCATGCAGCCAAATTAATGCTGAAGATTCTCATTGCATAATTTCAGTGCACATCAAGTAGTTATTCCATGAAAGTCAAACATTCATGTTGATGTCATAAAGCTTGCACAACAGACTTTGCAGACACATTTAGAATATGAATTTCTCCATCACAAATGCTCAAGCTGCAAAATGCAGCACAAAAAAAGCAAACAAAACCCAAGCCACTTGAACTTGTACTCTTCTGGCAACTGTAAAAACTAATCCCATTTTCCCCTGCTGATGTAAGCAGAGAAGGAACTTGCTTTTTGTTTTCTATTCCAGTTGTCTTATGCAAACTAATTAAATATATATATGCATATTTTCATCTGCAGCAGGCATAATTCAACACTGCATTAGCACTCCAGTAGTCCAAACACATATATGCAATCTCATAACTGCAGTTTATTTCTTGTTGGCTTTAATCTTTGTGTCAGATGCTACTTTATCCCCAAACTGGTACACAGATCTTTCAAAATGCCTAAAAATAAGGAGCTTATACTGAAAAGGAAGACCTAAAATTGCTTCAGTTACAATTTACTACAGTCTTTAAAAATGACATGGAGTATCATCTTTTTTTTTAAAGCTGTATTTCTAACTACTTGTTTTACCTTCCCCTGTGACATAAGCATATTAAAGTTAAATCAAATAAGTCTTTTTTGTCCTCCCTCTCCAACAGGAAAAATGTTTTGCTTAGTGAAATGGATCTGTGTCTTATTTTGCCTCCCTCTGATTTACTGTTTACATCTGGTTATTAAACAAATTTCACTGTTGTCTTTGTGTTCCTGTACTGTTTTGACTGAAACATCAGATTCTCTCTAAGTAATGTGAAAGCTTAATAGAGGAAACCTAATTTGGGAATTTTACATTTACCTCATGAGTGACCCACATCTGTGGGGAAAGCATTTTCTTCCGCTGCTATTCACAGTACGTAATACAACCTTTAAAAGGATAGGCAAAAACCCTATTGAATCACATTTCTTCTGTCAGCAGACAGAAGCTGTCTGGATAACTTAACTATGTGTATCCCTTTGGCAATGCTCCATGCATATTTAGATTTCCTTTTACTACCATATTGGTGGGTTGATTTTGACCTGGTAAAGCACCTGACTTCAGCTATAAATCCACCAAGAGACTTAATATATCTTCAAGGCGGTCCTAGAGAAGAGTCAGAAGACAAAAAATAAATACACAGGGAAAAAAGTTGGAAAGTTTGCAAGAAATGTTCTACATTTAAGATACTAAACTATTTGATAAGCACAATTAAGAAGTGGTATTCTTAATAAGAAGTTCCTAGATCACTGAAAAGGAATTCTATACACAAGGTAATAAGCATTTGACAAAGCCAGAACAGCAGAATCTGGTCAAAAGACCTTCACAGAAATATCCTAATCTCTTTTTCGCATCAGTTTATTTGCAGAAATCTTCTGCAAAGTGAAGTTAATTCTTCTATGACAGTTAAATCTCGCTTTCAGAAGTTAAGTATCATGTTTATATTTTTCCCATGTAGCCGCAGTCCTTTCTCAAAGATTAATTTCTTCAGCCACGTTATCAACTCAGGCTTCAGATTCTAGAGCTGGTTAGAAAGTTTATGTTATACTTTACCTAGATTATTCTATATTTCTTTTAAGCTTCCCTTTCTGAAAGGTCAGACAGTAACAAAAAGAAATGTAGAACCCGAATCCTCTAACTACAACACTGAAAACTTGCAGCTCTACCTCAGGCAAATCATTGCTATATCATACTTTTTATCTTAATCTCTAAATTCTTAATTTTATTGTTGGAATAGCTGTAAGAGAAGTATTTTTATTATACATCCTCTTTTACATCTAAAAATACTGTTCTTCACTCCAGACCTCCAGTCAGTATAAAGGTCAGCTGATTTTCTGAGTTATCTCGGAATAATAAAATGTGAAAACAGAACAAAACCACACAAACTCAAACTTCACCAAAATCTGGAATTCACTGGGAAACAAATACAAGATTCCAGTCCTGCAAAAGTCTAATTCACATCTAAACTCCTTGTACAAGCACACAGCTTATACTTATTTAAAATACACAAGCAGAAGACAACTCATAGCTTTTATTTGCACTACTCTGAAGTCCTTGGCAGGACAGACATGCACACAATTTCTAGAATTTTAGAACTCTACTGTGGATCATTTAAAAACTTATAAAAAAACACAGTACTCATTTTCACTCACTTTGTGTTTTCCAATACCTAAGTTCAATACATTCCAGCACCATGCATTTAAATCCATAATTAACTCACATCTCCTCAAGATATCTAACATGTAATAACTCAAAGAGCACAGGACACATGCCCAGTGAAGTAGAACACATTTGTGGAACACAAATGACTTCAGAACAGAAGTGGAACACTGTTTCCGAAATCTATAAACTGCTGGGTGAATTCCTAGAAAAAGAATGGGAAATATATCAAAGGATGCACACGAATGTAATAATATAATTATTCTTTGAAAGCATTACTTTGCACAGGCACTAGGCCTTCAGGTAAGACTAAAATACATTAATGATTTCCAGGTGATTTTTACACATTTGAGGGAGCATGAGTCTGTAGTAATATTTAAAATATTTTAACTCATAATTTGTATGCACAGGAGTAAAACTAAAGTGATTCCTCAGCTTATTTGAATTCTACTTTTCTCCTTATGAAATTACAATTTTAGTTCCACCGTTATGTTAACATATAAAGTAATCAGACTCTAAATTCAAAAGGTAAGACAAAATATCCCTCAGCCACCAATCTTCCAATACATTAAGGTGCACAGTGTTCCACAATAAATACTATTTATGCATCAACTGCGCATAAATATGAACTGTCTCCACTGTGAGACTGCCAGCAGTCTTCACTCTCCATTCTTAGTTTCAACAAAATGTCACCTTCATCCATTTTAGCACACATTTAAAGAATACAAGCAGATCCCACGGTGCTTTTAAATTACCTTTAAACGTTTTAGCTATGTGATTCCTGACAGAGATTATTTCTTCTGCTTTAACAAAGACAATCTGCCTTTCGCTTCCTGAACGATGCTGTTCACCTATGGCTTGAGCATCACACCAGAGAGATCACCGCACCAAAGCATTAAGTTATTCTAAGTAAATCACAGCTACAATCCCATCCGAAATGCCAGGCCTACCAGCCTTAACAATATGCTTTTAGAAACACCTTCAGTTTGACTTCTGCCTTTAGCAAAGACACGTATTTTCTCTAAGGGGGGTTCACGTCGTATTTTTCTATAAGGGGGAAGATATAATGAAACCTGTTCCATCAGCAATACGAGACCAGAGTGCTTCCTACACTTCGCCCTCACCACCCCAGGCATTTAAGATATTCCCAGACGCCTTAAATACCAGTATATCAGCAAAAGGAAAGCAAGCATCACCTGAATTTCTCCAGTTAAAAAGACTCAGAGAACGGCTGACAAACGAGCTGGAAGAATTTTCACAGAACAAATAGCAACTATCAGCCTGGCAATCGGGGACTGTCCCCCAGATACATGGTCATGCCAAGTGGAATTTGTACACAACTGACTGGGAGCCGGTACTGCGGCAGTTCTGGGAAGGGTTCTCCTGGAACACCCGCCGTTCCCGGTCCCCACGCCTGCGGGAGCTTCCACCGCAGGATCCCGGCACGGCGCCCTCCGCTCCCCGGGGACCGCGGCTGCTCCAGGATTTAATGCCAGTCCCGACAGCCAGCCTTTCTTCAGCCGCATCTCTGCCTGGGGGATGCCAAAAGGCGACAGGAAACAACAACAACAACAACACAGAAGGGGAAGGAATAACAGGCGGCAGAGGACCCTGCGGGAAGGTCGCTGCCTCACCTTGGTGAGCTGGGCGATCTTCTTGCTCATTTTGAAATGCAGGTCCGGGCTGTGCTCGGCGCCCGCGCCCGCCTGGGCTGAGCCCGCGCCAAGCTTCCCCGCGGCAGGCGCGGAGCCGCCGCCGTATCCGTGCTGCGGCGGCTGCCAGCCCATCCCCGGGGTCGCCATCTTCACCGACCGGTCCCCGCTGCCGATCGGGCTCCGCCGGCACCGGCACAACCGGGGAGCCCCGCCGGGGGCGCCCCGGCCAAGAACCGCAGCCCCAGACGGCTCCTCCCGCCCCGGGACGGGCCCCGGGCGCTCCCTGCTGCAGCCGCCCTCTGGCCGCTGCGAGGAGGGGCACCGGCTTCACTTCGCTTCGCTTCACTTCTCCTCTCCCTGTTTCCCGGTCCGTTCCGCCCCGGGAGGCCGGTCCGGCCCTGGAGCAGCCGTGCCTGGTTACTGTTTACGCCGCGCCGCGTCACTCGCCGGCTCCGCCCGCAGCCTCCCCACAGCCTCCCCGCCCTCCGAGCAGCGGGGGCCGTGGTCCCACCCCTGCTCCCGCCCCCCGCGGCCCCGCTGCGGAGGGGCCCTCTCAGTCCGCGCCTGCAGGAGCAGGAGCAGCGTGGGCGGGGGGGTGTGGGGATTTCAGGCAACTTTTCCCCTCTGTGTGGCGGGGCTTGGGCCATATAGAATCGTTAAGGTTGGAAAAAACCTCGAAGACCAAAAAGTCCAACCATCAGCCCAACACCACCGTGCTTACTAAACTATAGAATCATGGAATCATAGAATCACCAGGTTGGAAGAGACCTCCGAGATCATCGAGTCCAACCATGCCTGTCTCCCCACTAAACCATGTCCCTAAGGAACTCATCTACCCATCTTTTAAACACCTCCAGGGATGGTGACTCCACCACCTCCCTGGGCAGCTGTTCCAATCCCTGACCACCCTTTCAGTGAATCATAGAATCATAGAATCATGGGATGGTTTGGGTTGGAAGGAACCTTAAAGATCATCTAATCCATGCATTTTTTGAACATCGCCAGGGATGGTGACTCCACCACTTCCCTGGGCAGCCTGTTTCAATGCTTCATCACTCTTCCAGTAAAGACATTTTTCCTGATATCCAATCTAAACAAGAAAGCTGGGGAAGGACTTTTTACAAGGCCAAGTAGTGACAAGCTGAGGGGGAACAGCTTTAAGTTGGAAGAGGGAAGATTTAGATTAGACATTAGGAAGAAGTTCTTAACGCTGAGGGTGGTGAGGCATTGGTACAGGTTGCCCGGGGAGGTTGTGGATGCCCCCTCCCTGTTCAGCGCCAGACTGGATGGGGTCTTGAGCAGCCTGGTCTAGTGGGAGGTGTCCTTTCCCATGGCAAGGAAGTTGAAACAAGACAATCTTTAAGGTCCCTTTCAACCCAAACCATTCCGTGATTCTGATTCTAAACATCCCCTGGTGCAACTTGAGGCCATTTCCTCTCATCCTGTCACTTGTTACTTGGGAAGCCACCAGCCGCCTAAAGCTTTTCCTCTTGGGGAGCTCTGAAAATGCAGCGGGTGCTGGTGAGGGAAAAGGAGGTGGGGTGTAAGGGCATCTGGAAAGGAGGCAGGGGTGCTACAGTCTGGAGTGCATGAGTAAATAAAGTGGGTGAGGTTAGGCTGGGCCCTGGATATCTGTAAGTCTGTGAGTAGGTGCCATTTTGTCACAATAGTAGGTGGAAGGGGCAAGTAGCATCTTAAAATTGCAGTAGGTAGTCAATCGCATAAGTATTTGACTGCACAGTTACTCGAGGTTTTGGGCGAAGAAGCAACATGGTGCTCACAGATGATGGGATGACCCAGCGGGGTGCAGGGGAGGCTTTCCCTTGGGCTGGTCTCTGCTGGTGAGTCTGTCTTTGCAGAACACAGTGACCAGCCCCTAACTTGTGAGTATGGAGCAAAGACCCCTGCTAGAAGGAATTCCCAGCTGAATTTAGTACATCCTTAGCTTGGATTTGCCTGCTCTCTTCTTCTGATTCCATCCTGTGTGACTCCTGTGAACAGCCACTCTCTTTAACAATTTAACATCTCTTTGCTAGGCTCTGGCCTTGTGAGAATATGTATATATTAATGTGGTTGGACACATTTGATTTCCTGATTAACAGCCTCTGCACTCTTCTTTTTAAAGTCCTTGGTACTCCCTGTTGTGTAGTTTATCTTTTTACTGTCTTCTGCTTTAAAAGTCTCTTCTTTGCTTGCTTTCTTTGTAGGCAGACAGAAATATCAAAGAGGTGAACTACAAAACACATGGCTAAATGTGTTGTTCTTAACAAGGATATGGAGAAAAGTATTACTTAAAATCTGCAGCTGATAGGAATAGGTGGAGAAGTAAATTATAAGAGATTCATATTACAGAACAACATGCCTCACTGGCTAATGAAGATTCATGCTTATGAAATATGATAAATAACCAACTAAACATAAATATGGGGCAAACGAGATTCTCTGATGTAGAGACGGAATACTATCCCAAAGGTACATTTAGGTGTTGCTACTTTTGTACAGATTGATTGTGAAAATTTAAGAGAAATGCTTGCATCCGTGTCTGGGGTCTGTGATTTCCATGCGTCAGCACCCTGAAAAGGTGTTCAAAAAAGGACCAGAAGAACTACAGAGATTCTGGGAAAAGTTTCATATATTGGAAGACATAATAAACAAAACTCTTTTGAATAGTGAGGGGTCTAAGAAGTGGTTTAATCTGAGTCTTTAAGTAACTGTGTTGCCTTAAGCTCATAATTTGCATTGCTGAGGAAATTCTGACACGGATTATATTTTTTTCTTTTTGAAGTGGCCCATTCTGGCAACAGAGAACAAAGGACAGATGGTGCCTACCCAGGCAGTGATTCATACAGATGAAATACAAGGGAAAGAAAGAATATTGGGAGCATCTGTATCAAATCTGTATCCATAGACGACATCCATGAATAGCACATACTGTTAATTCAGTTTTATCAAAATAAAAAATAATTCAGTGGCAGAAGAGACTGATTTTTCATGTCTGGGAAACTACTAATTAAAGCAGTAGACTGTGAAGACTTGGTTACAGATAATGGTTGTGTCTGGCCCATTGTGTGACCTTAAGCAATCATCTTAATTCTTGTGCAAAAAGGCACTTTCTTTAGTGCACCTAATGATATCCCTGATGGTAGAATCAGCTGGCCCAATTTATTATTGCTCCTAGAAATCGCAAAAGTTAGAGAAAGTATTATTTTAAGTGTAACCTACACATTTAAAATATTTTGGATAGACTTATTTTACAAATAAATTAGAGTGGACTGGATTTATCAACATTTTTTCTGAGATGAGAAACCTCACTGTTTTATTGTTTCAGTTTCTTCTGAGGAGTATATATATATTTGTCATGGTTCGTATTGGCCCCAAATTCTTGTTTGGAAGCATTTTGAAGTGTCCTAGCATCTGCTAAGACAAAAGAGTCAAATAGGTTTAATTTTTGTCTCCTTCTTTCACTGAGTTGCTAAGTACTAAGATTTGTCTAGGTGCTCTAAAATTGAAAGAAGTGATTAAATATTCTTTGTCAATATTTCATGTGCCTTTTAGTAGTAGTTTTCCTAATTAAGGTTTTTTTCAAGCTTCTCTTTACACATTTTATGCCTTCGGAGCTCAGACGGTGACTGCTAAGCTCTTTTCCATTCAGGTCTGCATGGGTATCATAGAGTCATTTTTTCTTTAAGGTTCCTGCTGAAAAGATGCTTTATGCAGCAGAGCAGTCAAGACCCTAGTGCTTTTTTTCCTTGGTGTAATTTCAAGTTTCATCAGTACAGTAGGATCTTTAGGTCCAAAGGTCTCCCAGGGCTTGGGCTGAGGCCATCCAGAGGCAAATGAGGAGACAGTGCCCAGGGTTTTCTGAAGGGCACAAAAAGCGATGGAATGAGGCAGGCTGTACATTGAAACCCTTAATGTTTCTATTACCACAGGCTTACATAAGTGGCATCCAATGTATATCTATCCAATGTCTCCATGTAAGTGTGGGCACTGCATAGGATTGTTCTTGGTATACGTATATGGAAGATTTTTTATAGATTTGGAATTATTTTTAATGAATATATGCTTTAAGGTTGCATTTTTATGTACCTTCTATGCATATATAGCAGCATATGTGCAACACATACAATGACAATAGTTTTGCTTTTTCTGATGTAAAATCAACAACACTGCCTATACAAACATCTACCTGTACTTTTTTATATTCTACTGTCTACCTGTTTCCCTGTATATTTGATGTTCGTATGTTCTGGTATGTGTATATGTTTTCTAAACTGATGAAACATCATTACTGAGGTTTACAAAACCAGGAAATAATTTCATTTATGTTCAATCTGCTGAATATGCTATGGATGACAGATTTCCATATGTACAAAAACCTTTTATTTATCTCATCACAGCTTTGACTAAGATAAATGTGTGCAATCACTGTATGCCTTATTTTCAAGCCATAGGCACAAAACTCCCTCTCTGATTCTTCATAGACAGAAAGTGTTACGAGGTCTAAGCTTGCTTTGTGATAATGCCTTTTGACAACTCTGACGATGTCAGAAAGTCGTCAGCTTTTACTGAAAGGACAGTTAACAAGAAATTTGACCTACTGTCTTTGCAGGTTTCTGCTGTTTAATTTTTAAGCTTGCAGCTACAACTCTTAACAGCAAATTTTCAAATTTTCTGCAATTGCATATGAACAAAAGTGTTTACATCACAATTATAATTTTCATTTTCATTGAATGGTTGAATTATTCAAGTATTTAGTAACTGAAAATATGGAGACTCTTAAGAAAAAATATATTTCTACTGGAATGCTAACTTAACCGTTTATTATGTACATGCCTTAAGTTTATACACAGGTTTATTTATTGCCATGAAGTAATAATTCACCATTTGAAAGAATAGTATAAAACACTCAAAATAACAATACAGCTTAAACATATCTGTCATTCCTGCTTTAATTTCCTGGTCCAAACAAACCTGATGGAATATAATAACTGAATAAGCCCATGATGTCCTACTTTAACGTAAAGACCTCATTGCTAAGGCTGAGATTAATCTATGATGCTGAGATTTCTATGTAAGAAATCATGCAAAACAATTTCGTTTTGAAAGTGTACAAGTAACAAGAGCTTCTTGTGTTAGCTGTAGATAATGATCTAAAGAGGGTTATTTTTTCAGATCTATAAAGGACAGAAAAATAGCGTAAAATGGCCTTGCTATGGTTGCATATACAATAATGAAGGATATGCAGGGGGGAGGTAAAGAACCAATCAAAAATGAAAACAAAATGTTCTAATAACTTTGAATTAATGTCATGACTTTTTAATTTATGGGTTAGCAAGCCTGTGATTTATGTAAGGTACATATTTGGGACAACATTTCAGGATACTCACCTGAGCAATTCTGTCAGTTATCCTCTTGCCTCTATGTATGTAAGTAAGCTTTCAGACAACGAGTCAGAGGTACAGGGTGACAAATACACGTTTAGGACTCTACCTGGTAAATCTTTGGTCCTTACACATTTGGGGTTTTGCAATTTTATGGTTGTACGCTGTCTGAGCCTTCAAAGCTAGAAAGACTCAAACTCTGCAAGTCTTGAACTAATGTGTACATGTAACCTGGCATAAATTGGATATTTTAAATAAGTAAGCAGAGAATGGTGAACACACATCTCATATAGATGAAACTGAAACTGTTGTGTCCTTTATTATGTCTAGTTGACCGCCTAGGAAGCTGTTGTGTTTAGTGTGTGGAAAATAATCCAGGTCAGCAGTACCTAAAAGTAATGTCACCTCATGCACATGCCCAGACTGGAACTACTCTCAAGGTATTGTAGAAGAGAGAGTGTTTTGGCTGCAACTTGTGAACAAGCATATTTGAATAGTTGGGCTTTTTTAAAGATTCTCTGGAAATTAATTTTCTAGATTCTATAGAGATGTGCACTGGCACCCAGAAGAATTCACATGAACAATTGTCTCCAAATAATTCTCTCTTTAAATCCACTTATATTTTCTCTTATACAACATTTTTATCCTCACATGGGAATATGCAGTTGGGGGCAATGTGGCTTTTTGTTAGCAAAATTAACAATAGCCTATTCTTCTATGTCTATTATTTTCACTCAATAAGATTTTTATATTATTTTAATTGCAAGCACAAAAGAATAGTTAGGGATGGAAAAGTCCTTTATAAAGGAAAAATATCAATATGAAAAGTGTAAGACTCTTCTGATATAGCTCTCTTTTTTAATACTTCTGTTGTCTTATAATTTATTTTAACTTTGTTTTTCAAGCTTGATTGACATCTGTTTCATAGAAGTTATATTTTAAAGAAAATCAATAAAAATTACAGAAAAAACACAAATCTGTTTTACAGACACCGTAAAAAAAGCAACAGGAGAAGTGGAAACAGAGGATAATTAATGCTTTGGCAAAACATCCCACTACTTACACATGACTGTCCTTTAGAGATGGGAGTCACACAATTTAAGTGTTGGTCATATGACTTCCTGTTTTTCTGGCAGTTGCTGCGATACAGCTAGGTAAAAGGAGCTCTAAGAGTCTACCTAGTGTAAAATATTTTTTCTCTTGTTTTAGAAAAGGTTATCTGATACATTTCTCTTTACCTGCACAGATGGGGAAAACTGGATGAATCCTCAGTTAAAGATCAGTATTAGTGTTTCTATTGATTCATAACTATTTCTGCTATTTCAGTCTAGTCCCTTGCTAATTTACCAGGAGAAGAAGGCATTTACCAGCATGGAGAAAGTACGCAGCCACATAAAAAACCAACTCTTGTGCTTTTCCTGTCAAAATGGAGAACTAAACCTATTGGTGCCCACCACTGGACAGAGAATTAATACGAGAACTGATCATTAAAAAGCCAAAGTTCATGCTGAAAATTCATTTAAGTGTTAATAGTAGCCTTACACCATCTCTTGTGCCAGCCATGTGCATCAAGATGTAGCATATAACCCTATGGAACCTCTCAGATACAGACTTTTAGTAATTAGCCACTTCATTTCCAGAGTCATTTTGGCGACAAAATAGATTTTCTGAAGTAAGACTTCTTTCTTAAAATAATGTCTCATTTTGCCATTTCTCAAGGGGGGGGTTGTTGTTTTTTGATAAATGGTATGCATTTGCTCTAAGTGGCCAATAAAGTCCTTAAGCAGGACACAATAGCTCTTGCAGGATACAATAGTTCTTACAGTCTTTCACATCACCTGCAAAGATTTAACATATTAGCTCCCACTTCAAGCTTCTTCTTAACAAATTTGTCTCATTTTATGCTTTTCTCCTTTTTTAAATTATGCATGATTTTTTCAGGAAAAAAAAATAAGATCTAAAACAGGGAAGCTGGCAGTTCTGCTGGGGGAGAGTACTTGAGACGAATGGTGAATGGACAGGAGGAAGGGAACAGAGAGGTCTCGATGTGTAAGCCTGGGCCCTCTGGGGCAGGGTTGGCCTTTACAGTGAGGAATAGGAGGTCAAGGAACTTGCATTTCGAATCAGGTGTGCTAAATAGGACCCTCGTGAGGAACTTGGCAGACAATTAAAAGAACTGCCATCTCTTCCTGCACAACCTGTGTAAATCAACCGTGTTTTCTGCTGCCTGGAATACAGTAGACCAATTCCTGCTGTTAATGTTACAAATCAGTCTTTCCAGATTTATGCTACAAAGCAAAGAAAGCTTCATTTAATTTCTCTGTTCAAACTGAAGTTGCAGGCATATTTCTGCACAAGAAAACACAATTTTATCAATATATGCTAAATTTAGCATAATTCTTATTATGCTGAGTTATCTACTGCAGAGAAGGGATCCAGTCTTGCTTTCTACATCGGAATATAAATTTAATCAGCTGTCTAGAACAGTTTTATCCAAAGATGTTAGAAAGTGGTTTTGGTTTTGCTCATGGTCAAAATAGCAGATGGGATGAAAATTGATATGTTGAGTAGCAGTTGATTTTGAATGTCTTTATCATAGTCTGTTGATCTTTTACATTCTTATGCTCCTCGGACAATAACTCATTAAGGAGACTGTTTAGAGCAAAAAAATGAATACATTTGAGTTAATTCAATTAATACATTCATATTTATCTTCATTAGGATGGAAGAATTTCTATTGAAAGGAGCAGTGACCTTTGGTATATTTTCGTAGCTTCTTCCAATGATGCATTAAGTAGCCTTGCTAACATCTGTAATATTTCTCTAACATCAGAATTAAATGAAAGGATGTGCTGTGAGCAGGGCTGGTTTGTTTTTAATGCAAGTGTTATGATGAACTCAAGAAGCAGACGAATACAAGGAGATCTGCCATGGCCTTTTACTAGCAACCAATGAAGATTTTTTTGGTATATTAGTATAACTTGTGTATCTGAATCCTGACGTTGTTCAAATATGCTGAACTTGTACAGAAATGTAATGTGTTTTTTTCTTTTTGAAGGGAAAGCAGCTGTATAGGCTAAAATATAAAAATAATTCTGACTCATAAAAATATTGTTCAGAATATGAATATATGGTAAACAATACTAAACAGTTATGATTGAGAAGAAGACTTGCAACACTGACCTTCCTGGGAAATTCTGATTTCCTGATGATGTTTGGTTGGTTTTGCCGTAGTTTTTGCCAGTTGGTATTTATCACATCTATTATGCAGCTTCAGAGAGAAAAAAGCATCAGCAGGAAAAAAAAGCTATTGTGACAGCCTCCAGTTTAAGTGTCACTGCTCTCAGTGGCTTGATCTAGCACCATATACCTGTTCATGATAGGACCACTGGTACAGAGTTGAGCTGGGCGAGCATTTAGTTCACTGCTTTCTGTGCCAGTGTTCATATTGTCCCATGTATGTACTAATTTAGAACTCAGTCTGCCTATAAAATTCACGCCGACTTGCAACAGGCATAATGGATGAAATATGGATTTTTGCTTCTTAACATCATCAGTGGGAGGTTGGATGGGACAGCTGAAAGTTGCACTGAGTTACACATCTTATCTACAGTGCAGGTAAAGGCACCAGCATTGCTCAGGTTTTCCTTCTCCCTCAGTACCAACGGGATCACTTGGAAGCAGCCACAAAAATGCTCCAGTAGGAAAGTTCAAACAGATGGTTGGTGTAGCTCTGATCCTGCCCTCAGGGTTGTTCTGCAGAGCAACACAGGCAACATTTGTAATCTGTATTTCTCACTATGACAGTATTGGAAATGGAGAGATTCGTTGCTTGAAGGGATTTACTTTGAATGTGCCTAATTAATCTCCAACATTGGTTCAGGATTTTCTGGTCCACACAGTTATCACTGGTCTATTCCCTGACACATATGAATTAAAATTCATATTTGGCTCCATCTTGCCAGTATATTTTAGAGGATTTGAACATGCAGATTTGAAGAATTGAGAGTATTTTGGTAATGCTTCAAGAAGGAAGAAACATACGTTGAGATCTTTCCAGAAACTTAATTTATGGGTTTGCTAAAATTGTGCTAAGGCCTCAAAAGCTGCACAAGTGTCAATATTAAAATAAAAATGGCTTTTGTAAAGTTTTTGTTACCTTCAAATAGTTGAAGGCTTCTTTTAAAATTACATGTATTGAAAACTGCAGTATTTTAAGATGAATTTGTATATGCAGCTTCCTGACTGAAAGTGTCATTTTATAAAAGAGTTCCATAAAAATTGTGTTTAAGGGGGGGCAAAGAAGAGCACTTTGAATTTATTACTGATCTTCAATTAACCTGTCAAAATCAAGAGGCATCCCTTGAACTTCTAAATAGTATAGTCTACTGAAACTGATATAGTAACTAAAACCATCAGAGGAGGAGGGAAAAAAGCAAAGTTCATTTGCCCTGAATAAGATGACCTGCTATAATTTTAAGTTCTAGTGACCATGCTTATTATCTGGTGGGTGTATTGTTATTATTCACAGAGGTGATGTTTTAAGACTCTGCTTGTCAGATATGCAGATTTGACTTGAACAACCAAGACTACAGGATCATCAGCTATCAGGCCTGAAAATGTCCCATTACACTGAGACTCAAATCGACGGCAACACAGTTTGCATTCAGCAGAATGTTGTATTCCCAGTTCTTGACAGGAGCCCAATTCCCTCAACAATATTTTAAAAATTGGAAGAGATCAAGATTAATGTTGCACAGGGCTGGTTCTGGACAAAGGTAAGATGTTTGCTTTGAGAATTGGATACCTTTGAAAGCTAAAATACATTTTTCCCCAAATCAACATAAACTTGTGTTTCGGTATATCATGCATATAATTTCATTAAGGATGTAGTACCCTGTTTGGTGCACAATCAAGCTAGTTTATAAGCACAGAAATGTGAGCAATTTTAATTATTATGTGAAAAGTTTGTAAATAATTTATTGAAAAATGTTCTTGAGACTGAAAGAAAAGATACAGGTGATTTCTATGACTAGAATAGTCTTTGAATTTACAAATTATTGCTTATGAAGTTCAAGAACAGGCATTTTAGACAAAGTGAATAAGAGCCATGATTTTACATACATAGCATATAAAACACTCTTGAGCATCTTTTGAAATTTATGAACACTAGGCAAAATTGTAAAGATTGCATATCACTGTTATAGCACTTTTTTACATCAGTGTTCATTGTTACTTTACTTCTTAGTTACAAGTGCCATAATTACTACAATAAAATCTAGCTTACTTGCTTGTAAGCATAATTTACTATTGTTGGATGCTAAGAGAATAATTTTGAAATCATTATTACGGCTCTTCGTGTGCTGAATAAACTACAACAAAGTTTATCAACTTTCACATCAATTCGTGTTTTGAATGTCAAAAATTTCCTGATCTGTAATACTAGAACTACATAAAGACAAATAAAATGTGTTCAACACTTAGCAAGGAAAGTAACAAAACCCAGCATCTGACTAGCAAGAGTTTCTCCACAAAGAATTTCTCATCATCAAAAATTGCAATGAAATTAGGTGGTGTCTCTGAAGTAGGAAACCTAAAGGGCATGAAGAAGAATTCAATCCCAGCCTTCATCCAGTTAGAGCAAGCTGGATGATTACTGCCCCAGTCCAACAACTACTTACTTAGTATTCAAGCAATCGTTTTGAGATCAGCTTTCACCTTATGAAAGTCTTGCCACACACTCTAGTAGCCAATTGCAGAAATGTACTTCTACTGGGTGTTTTTACTATCTATTTTTAAGCCTACTCTAACGGAGAATTTGGGAATGGAAATCAGTCAGAGAAATAAACAATAATTCATTCTTGTAGTAATAAGGAGTCCTCTTCCTAGTGGATCTCCAATTAAACAGAAAAGATCCCATTTATCAGCCTTTTATAGAAGTCTAAAAGGTTTTTTATTTTGCTTTAATTAGGGGTATTATATCTCCACAGCTAAGCTATCAATGTTTTTTTTTCTAATATCGTTCAGGTATGACATTCAAAGGGCTGAATCATAGTTTAAAGGTGGAGGGTGTTTTTTCTTGCTGAGATTATCAGAACTGGTTGAATTATTTGAGACTGAAAATCCAAAAAGCACAATAAAGCCAATAGGAATAATTACAGCTTAATCTCTTCAAATCTAAAATGTGTGGGGCTTTTGAGATTTAATATTCAAACCAAACTTTGATGAAAATCCAGTAATTTTAATATTTATGACAGTCCAGTTTGTCTTTAAAACTCCCTCACTTTTTGTAAAGTACTCTAGGGAGTTTATCTGTGTAATTTCAAGTGCCAGGTTTCTGCTTATAAGATTTTAAAACTGTAAGTACAGTACACTTGCAATATTAACTGAGGATAACATTTCGCACAGTAGAACCAGATCACTATTTTTGAATAAACTCCGCTTTTATGGAAAGCTCTATCTTCCCGTACACTGTGCAGCTGGCTTTTGCACTATTTGCCACAGAAGCTTTTTGATGCCTGACTACACTTCCTTACTTAATAACTACCTAGAGAGGAACTTTGGAAATTATCTGGGGATGTGCAGTAGCTTCACATATTTATATTATAAATTTTATCAACCCTCATAAAGACATCTTACATCTCTAACACTTAGTTTAACTCGGGGCAAAACCATTTGCCTTTCAGAAGATTTTTTTCTGAGCCAGAGCTTCTGCTGCAGCACAAATGAGTCCATCATAGAAGCAAGCAGCTCTCAATTTGGCATCCACCCAAAAGTGAGAGCAAGGCCAAGCAGATATTGAAAAGTAAGGGACTGATTCTACTCTATGTAGCTGTCATACATTGTGTACTCTGGAGAGATGTCAAATTTGCCAGAGCAGGAATTATAATAAAAATAGGCTCAGATCAGCTCCTGCAGAAATAGTGGAAAAAGCCTTGATTCTAAAAGATATATCTCTGCAATATCCTAGCAGTACAAAAGACCTTCAGGGCCACCTTTAACTCATATATATATGGGGGAAAAAACTAACTTGTTCTTACCTAGGTGGAAGGCCACTTTAATAGAATGGTAATTTATACTATTGATCTATGTCTTGCTCTACACTATATAAGCACACAGATAAATGCAGATTTCCAGTTTACTTTATAACCTACTTGACACACGTAGGAATCTGATACTCGTACTCTGAAGTAAAATTCTTGTAGTAAAAAACCTGTGGCACAATCCTTACGAGGCTGGTGAGGGGGCTGGAGAATAAGCCCTATGAGGAGCGGCTGAGGGAGCCGGAGTTGTTTAGCTTGGAGAAGAGGAGGCTGAGGGGAGACCTCATCACTGTCTACAACTGCCTCAAAGGAGGTTGTGACAGGGTGGGTGCTGGTCTCTTCTCACAAGTGACAAGCGATAGGACAAGAGGAAATGTCCACAAGTTGCGCCAGGGGAGGTTTAGACTGGACATTAGGAAGCATTTCTTCACTGAAAGGGTGGTCAGGCATTGGAACAGCTGCCCAGGGAGGTGGTGGAGTCACCATCCTTGAAGGTGTTTAAAAGACAGGTGGATGAGTTTCTTAGGGACAGGGTTTAGTAAGGAGACAGGCACGGTTGGACTCGGTGATCTCAGAGGTCTCTTCCAACCTAGTGATTCTATGATTCTATGATTCTATGATTTTTGAGAAATCTGGAACATCTATAAATTAACTGCTCAGCTCTCATCTAAGATCACTCAGAGATAAAGGTGTCTAATTCAGTAATACTCAAACTCAATTTTTGTCATGAACCAGCTCTTTCAGAATTATCAGTCAGCTTTACAGGCTTATCATGCACTTCCTCATTGTGTTTGCTTTGTAAATTTACATACCATTTATTTTCCTTTTCAACAATGAAGAATGAAGCAAAATTATGCTACTGTCTATTTTTGATCCTAGTCCTCAATCTCTTTAGTTATTCCATAAATAATTATTTAAATTGGATTTTTCTGGTTGGTTGGCTGTAAATATTTGGTGTCATTCATACAGCTACACAACAGCTAAAAGAGTCCAAATTAGTGTGCAGGTGCATCCCTTCAGTGGTGGAAAAAGAAAAGTCCATTTCAATGGGAATATATCGCAGTATTTACTTCTATGCTAAACTTCCCCTATGAGAAAGAAAAGTCTAAATTGCAGCTGAGAGAACTTGCTCAGCCTTGCCAGATGAAATATTTCAGGAAAAAAATCAATGAACTTGTACTAAAAAGAGTACTAAGATGCTTATTTTCAGCTACTTCTCTTATAAAATTATAATGGCTGGAAAAGAGAGGTTTTTTTAAAAATGTGTGATGCCATCAATGGACTATAAATACTTTCCATTAGGATCTGAATTAAATCTACTTCTTTTTAATAGTAAAGCTTATAGCTAATTATACATTTGTACCTGTGTATAAATACAAATTCACTTCTATGCATATATCTTAGAATTTCTACAGTGTGCTATGTAGCACACTTCTGTCTTTCACAGTATCAGGTAGGAGATCCACACTAAAGAAACAAATGTTATGCCAAACACCGAGTATTTTAAAATCCATTTATAAAAAATTACTTTAAATATTTTATGTAATGTGCTGTTGAAAACATGTTCTTCTGTCATGCCATTTTGATAAAAATAAAGAGAGGAGAATGCCATATGCAAAAAAGATGCACGTTTACTCAGGAGAGATGATTATTTCTGCAGCTCCAATTATTTCCATATTTGAGAAACTAAGTATGAAAAATGGAATGGGTTTGACATAGCCAGAAAGAAGAATTTAGACTCTGTCTGAATACCTGCAACTTCTGCATTGTATTCTACCTCAGTGAGTGCAGTGGTGAAGCTGGCTTTTCCAGATACTAGTCCTTGACTAGAGCATCCAAACTTAGCTGGAACATCATTTCTTCCTAGAGGAGGAAGAAATGAACTGTTGGCACTTTTTTTTGATACAGAGCTGATACAGAATACCACTATCAAGCCCTTTTAAGTGACACCAGGCACTTCAAAGAATTAGTAGTTCTAATAGTGTATTTAGTAGTGCTAATAGACCTAACTTAGAGTATGGGTGATACAGTTAATTTTTGTCTGGCAGGATACCAGAGTAGCTAGGGAAACTGAATATTCTTCTCTTTTACAGACAATTTCAAATCTTCAGTTCATTCTGTATCACGTAGAGAAACTATTTTTACAATACTGTTAGAAGTTCTTTCTGCTATCAGTTTCATGTTATGATCCCAAGACAAGTGTACAGAAGAAAAACAGATCCAGGAGACTAATTACATGATACTAATTTAATCAAGGTTTGACATCTTAGCAAGTGATAAATCCCTATAATAATTTTACATGACTTGTTCACCCAGTATTACTACCTCAGTATTATATAATGCAGCAAAGATTTCTCTCTTTTTTGGGATACTTTCATTTTCTGTGAGATATTTTCTGTAGTTCCCAAACACTTCAGGTATGAATGGTGCCTCGGTACTCTCTACAGCAGTGCCTCTGTCCTGCAGAATGTGTCATCCATTTTCAGTCTTGCACGCACATATTAAAAAAAAAAAAATCACAGCGGTAAATTAGTGTCTTCCATCATTTTCTTCTAAAATATTTCTTTCATTATTATTGTTTTTGTAAGCTATTTTTCTCCTCTGCAACATTTCTACTGTAGTGCCACTGTCTCCACTTGAAAATTAACCTATTTCACACTAATACTACAAATTTAAACTTAAAATTCAAGGACCAGCTTTAAAGAAATGCATCCAAAGTTATATTACAAATCACTTGAGAAATTATACTTCTAATGTTTTCCATTAAAGTGACTGCTAAAAAGCAGGATTACATATCACTGAGAAATAATTGATACACATCTATGTTAATCCATTTTAGCATAACTTATTCTTCCGTAGTTCTTTTTTAAGGCAAACATGTCTAAGAGTCAGAGCTATTTCATGTGTTATTATAAGCAAAACTCATTTAATGGACTTTACTTCCCCATGCTGCTTGCAAGGAAAATACAAGATTTCACGTGGAAGGCCAGGTGTCAGAGCAAGCCCCTTTCTGGATGATGACAGTTCCTCTCTCTAAAAGTTCTCAATATGGAACAGTTCTTGTGGAATCTTATCATTAGACATGAAATCAATAGACCACGTCAGCTACAAATCCTTTTGCTGAACCAAAAGACAATTTACTTCAGGTATATTTCTGCTAAGTAGTTACAACATAATATAATCACACTCAGGCAGGTTTGTAATTTTAAGCATTCCTGCATGATTGTCCTCGTGGAGAAAGTATTTTCTCATGTCCAGCTGAATCTCTCTTGTTTCAGTTTGAGCCACTATCATAAATCTTTCTGTCATGACCCACTACAAGGCTCCATCTTTTGATAAGCGACGTATTAGCACGTTGCTGTTAGATCTTCCCTAAGCCTTCTCGTCTCCAGGCTGAGCACACTCCCACAATGCATTTGCAAATCCATTCTGACTAGCTTCAAAAGCAAGCAGGAGCAACAGCACTATCTTGCATTATTTATGGGGTTTGTTTAGGTTTTATTAAAGGGTTATCTGATGCGTCCCTCCCTCTGGTTCCTTGCTTTTAGGACCAGTTGAACCACACTTTTGGCAAGTAGCTATTAGGTGAACCAGCAGTATAGATGGTATTTATCCTGCGGGCTGT
Organism: Neomorphus geoffroyi; assembly: GCA_033558235.1. NCBI lineage: Eukaryota > Metazoa > Chordata > Aves > Cuculiformes > Neomorphidae > Neomorphus > Neomorphus geoffroyi. The sequence continues at coordinate 113,523,514 of JAUMJM010000005.1, read as the reverse complement.
AACAAATCTTGTACTACTTGACTCATCCCTCTGAGTGATAAACATTCCCCTTTACTATCAAAGGGTAATATCTGAAACAATAGATGATATTTTAAAAATAAAAATTTAACCAAACACAGCTATTTAAGGATATTGATACTTTTCTGTGCCTTTGCTTCTTTTAATTTAAGAGTAGAGGTAATTCTATTGCAAGGGCTTGAGGAACAAAAGATGGAGGAGAGCTAAGGGGGAAAGATCCATTTCTTTCAATTAGATCAAGTTTTATGGAAGGCATTTTTTCCTTTAAGTCTGTCCGTGTGGGAGGTGGAAAGATGATGGGAAGAATTCTTTCTCAGACACATTTCTTTAAAATTTTATATAACAAAAAGAAATGCTTCCCCTCCAGACGTGCAGGATGATACCAAAGTGAAGCCTGACCAGGACAGCAGAAATGCTTTCATATGAAATCATCATACAAAATGAAAGATACCTCTTTCTGTGGAGATCTTGCTTCATAGCCCTTTATAATATTTGCTAGACAGCCCAGAATCTACAAGATTAAATCAAGCCTTTAAATTAAGGTTTCCAACATACAGCCTTTCTCATCATGAAAATACTGTCTTAAACAATCCTTCACAACAAAGATACTGGGAAAGTCATCTGATCTGCTCTATCTTGGCAACAGAAAAGTGCAGGACAAAACTAAAGAAGCGCTCCTCTCTACAACCTCACCCATGTACAGGCATGAACCAAGTCGGTCATGCTCAGGGCTATACTAAAAACACATCTCAGCTGCTCACAAGGCCAGGAGGATACAAGCATTACCATTATAGGCAGAATCCAAAGCAAAAAGTATTCTTTGGGTTGCCCAAAATTATATCGGAAATGGTGGTTTTCTAACTTATTAAATACTGTTTTGATATGCAACAAAAATTTTTACAACTTGACATAAACTTTCTCTAATCCTTTTGAAGGTTTCGCCAGAGGAAATTCACAATAAAAGTATTGACAGAAAGCAGCTGGGTTCTCTGTGATAATGTTGGCTGAGGCACCATGTCAGCCTCACATTTCTGAGTTCCACACAAGCAAGAATTCGTTGATTTAGGGATGTAAAGAAAATGTTGTTTACCAATAAAATGCCCCCTGTAAACACTTGCAGTGATAAAAAAAAAATCAAGTTTTTTCAAGGTAACATTACAATATTTTTTCAAAGTAACCGAGTTATTTGTCTGCCTCTTCCTGCTGTAAAATTTCCTATTTACCACTTTCAAATTTCAGTCTTTCTTTGACTTGTCAGAGAATTTTTAATGTTGCTCTGTGGTGAATATATAGGATGAAACTAGGTCACTTCAGTAACCTGGGGCTGTCTTTGCTCTGTCTCAGTGAACATTGTTGGGCCATGGTGAATGAATTATTTCTTTCCTTGACTGACAATAGAAGGAATTATTTTAGGATATTTTATGCGCAGTTTAAACTGGTTATGTATTAACATGTAGTTCGCTAAGACTTTGGAGACAAGAGCAGAACACAGTTGGCATTTCATGTAAAGACTACCTAGGAGAGTCCCAGAAAGATGAATCTTTGATCTAGTTGTGTTCAGTCTCTACTTTCACATCATTTTTGTGTTAACCAGTAGACAGATATGGAGGTAAACCTTGGGTCCATCTACCTTAGCAACAAAGAACTATATGACTGCCATCAAGAGGACAAAAAGAAGCAAATGGAATTAGATTTTAGCTAGAATGAACTCTGCACGAATGAAACCCATGAATAACATTTTATAGTTTCTATAGAAGAAATGATAGCATCCTGGGCTACAGAACTGACTTCATCTTGGAAATAACTTATTATATCCCCACAAGAGTGCAGCACTCAATTGTACCTAATGCCAGCAATTTAGGGAACAGCCTAATCTGAAACACTTATCCATGGCAGTGACTACTATGTGCAAAAGCAAGCTTTCTCTATTCTTGACTGGCTTCCTTTGCAAAGTTACGCATTATGGTTTCAGTCCTTATTTTCAAGATGCTTATATTCATAAGATGCTTCTGAATATGCAGCTTCTCACCCAGACTCAAAATCAAACTTTAATAGGAAAAGCATAAGGGCAAAACCTTAGTGTTCTCTCCTTTCAGTAATTAAGGAGGGTCTATAGGAAGGCTGAGGAGGAGCTCTTTATCAGAGTGCAGTGATAGGATGAGAGGTAATGGTTTTAAGCTGAAAGGAGGGAGATTTATATTAGATATTAGGAAGAAATTTTTTACTGTGAGGATGGTGAGGCACTGAAACAGGTTGCACAGAGAAGCTGTGGATGCCCCATCCCTGGAGGTGTTTAAGGCCGGGTTCGATGAGGCTTTGAGCAACCTGATCAAGTGGAAGGTGTCCCTGTTTACAACAGGGAGGCTGGAATGAAATGATCTTTTTAAGGTCCCTTCTGACTCAAACCATTCTATGACTCTACATAGTCCTTACAGGCTGACCTGAGATGCCTGGTTAGTTAACTAGGAGTTAGTTAACTAGGAGTTAGTTCCTAACAGACACTGACAGCCCACACGCTAGGGACAGGCCATTTCGCATCACCTGCAGTAAAACGAAAAATTCCCTTCCCAAGGACCTTCCTAGAAATGCTGCAGTGAACACTGTGAGAGAGACCTGTGGATTCTGGTTGACACCAAGTTGAACACGAGCCAACAGTGTGTCCTGGCAGCCAAGAGGGCCAACCACGTCCTGGGGTGCATCAAGCACGGCATTGCCAGCTGCTCGAGGGAGTTGATTGTCCCGCTCTACTCTGCACTGGTGCAGCCCCACCTTGAGCACTATGTGCAGTTTTGGATGCCAGAGTATAAAAAGGATCTAAAGCTACAGGAGACTGTCCAGAAGAGGGCCACAAAGTTGGTGAGGGGTTTAGATGAGATGTTGTATGAAGAGCGGCTGACGTCGCTTGGTTTGTTCAGCTTGGAGGAGAATGAGGGGAGACCTAATCACAGTCTATAGCTTCCTCATAAGGGAAAGAGGAGGAGCAGGTGCTGATCTCTTCTCTCTGGTGACCAATTCTAGGACCTGAGGAAATGGCAGGAAGATATGCCAGGGGAAGTTTAGGTTGGATATTAGAAAAAGGTTCTTTACCCAGAGGGTGGTGGAGACCTGGATCAGGCTCCACAGGAAAGCAGTAATGGCATCAAGCCTGACAGTATTCAGAAAACATTTGGACAACCCCCTCTAACACATGGTGCGAATGTTGGGCTTGTCCTGTGCAAGGACAGGAGTTGAACTCAATGATCCTTGTGGGTCCCTTCCAACTCAGACCATTCTGTGATTCTATGATCCCAACCCATCCCTCAGTGTCACCTGCTTGCTGGACAGGTGCCTGCTTCACCGAGTGCTGCTGGAACTTGACATGTTTCTGAACACAGTTCGGGAGCTTCCTGTTAATCCATTCTCATTGTCTCTAGGGATGGCAGGTGGTTCAGGGGGCCTGTGTGGAAGTCCATGCAGCTCTGCTTGCTGCTCGTTCCTGTACCCCTACAGCCTGTAGTGGGGCCTTGGGAACATTCAGAGATTCTCAGGATGCTTTGATACATCTCTACTTACCAATAATTGATATTCATGTGGATTTTTTTTCTTATTTTTCATAACTGGAGTTCACATGTTTTACCTAACAACCACAATGGAGTGTGAGTATCCTGCAAATGCCTTTTTTGGTGTGAGTAACACTTTTCAAATATGATGGCTAGAAGGGCTGAAATGGAGCTCCAGTCTGGTCGTGGCCTACTTATTCCCACTGTGATTATCGCCAATCTTTCCCAGCACATGCTATTTCTAAAATGGTTTTCTGTCAGGCCTGTAGCTGCTGTGTCCATCTGAAATCTAACAGAAGTAGCCAGAGAAAAGAAGAGAAAGCAAATTTTTATGAATTCAAAACTGTATCTCTCCCCAGCCTGAGGCAGCCCACACAGTTTTAGCACAAACAATTGGAAGCTTCCCAGATTTGCTCTTCAATTGCTCATTGCTGTACCATTCTACAAATTAGTCTGTTCAGTCATGGCTAAAGCCATCCACCCACTTACAGCTATTCTTATAGAAAATAATGTCCTTTCCCACTGATGCACATAATTTGTGTCTTCTGATAATTGTCCATCTGATACATGGAGACAAGACAATAATGGACAAGGGGTTCAACTTGATGCTAATGGAAAAAAGAGACAATGGCTTAAGTTAGTGTGTGTATACATTTTGCCTGAATAATAAATAAACAAATGGAAAACTTCCATTGCACTGTTCAGCAACATCAGTAATTTTCTGAATTTGTGAATGGCTGAAATGCCATCAAGTGGACGTAGATATACAATCATAGGTATAATGATTTTGACTGTCACTAACTTGAAACTTTTTAAAACTAACAGTTAAAAAGCATTTCAGACTGTAGAGATGCAGTTAAGATGCCCAATGGGAGTTAAGATGGGAGAACTTTGGGAAGTACCTAGTGACTTGCAAAGATTATTGAAAATCTGGGGAACCGAGATATAGAATTTCAAGGTAAAGTTCTATAATAATGTATTTATAAGTCTACCTATATCAATGTGACGTTCTTCTGTGTTCTATATTCTTCAAAAAAAATGGTCTCGGACATGGCTGAAGATAAAGCGTGCCGCACCTCCCATCTCACCACACAACTGCCTGATGACCAGCTTGTGGTTTGCTGGGGGGCTGCTCCTGGGCAGACTCATTAGGCTGTGCCCAACACCGTGCTCACCTGTTAGCTGTGTTGGGGTGACTTCAGTTCCTGCAGGTAGCAGGTAGCTCTAGCCGTGCTGAGTTCATGTGTAGAAGTTTGAAGCGTACAGAGCTTCTCCTCAGAGCTGTCTTTGGCGACAGGGAAAATCCTTTGCGTCAGTATATGGAAGAATATATGTTTACATATGAAGATATCAAGAAAAGCACATCCCGTTGTCAGTGTCTATAATCATACACCCTTTGGTTTATGCACATTCCATTAGGTAATTTCATACACATCTTTTCTCATATCTGAGACAGAAAGTATAATGTGATACTTTGTGGGACTATTTCCTACACGGTTCTTACGGAAGTCACATAGGTGGAAAGTACAGTACATGTTAAGATTGTCTATAGAGAAAGAAGAAGCAATGAAAATTTTCTGACAAATATAGGTCACCTCTTTGTGCAAGTTACTTTCACAGTTCACTGTCTAACCTCCTGCTTTTTTACCTAAGGAGGGCTGTATAGCTAAAACAAAATAAATACATGGTATGTAGATTGTGTTAATGTTATTTAAATATATTCTTGAGGAATTCAATTAAATATAGCCAAGTAACAAGAAATGTACTGGACTATTAACACAATGAAATTAGTGTTAGTACACAGGATTAAGTAATCAGTATAAAATGCCTCAAGTATGCTTACAGTTGCAGCAAATGCATAGTTGCACTACTTGATAAAAGCTATGTGGCTGTATCTTTTAATACAGCATTCTAAAGTAGAAGCCCAAACAGATTTTTTGTTGCTGCTAAATTTTAGGGAATGGGTGTTAAAAATCTTCAAAAGATATTCTTTGCCCATGACAGTAAGGTACCACTTCTATATGTAGTTTTGTTATCAGCTCTAGTCACAGACCTCCTGCTGTGGAGGCTTTTCAATGTACTCCTTTCATAAACATAGTGCAAAATTAGAGAGGTACCAAAATTCCGCAGCTCAGCACTGAATTTGCACTTTATTATGAAAAATATAGCATAATTTCTGATAGAACTGAAAACTCATTTTGGAAAAGATGGCTTTTTTAGCCTGCATCAGTTCTCTGATAAGACTCATTGGTGGGTAATGCAAATGGCTGTGCCAGTGCCAGAGCAGGGGCTGGATGATGGACAGAGCTGCCGCTTTTTGTAGCTGTGCCAATTTCTGGTGGCTTAAGATGTTCATTTAACTCCAGCTTGGGTACGCAACTCCATAGTGACTGAAGTCAGCCGAGGTTGGTGCTGTTATGGTCCCATGGCATCTCTTTTGCTCTTTCCCTCAGCTGCACACAGTCTCACCTTTCCTTTGGCATCGGGTTTTTACTTACCCCTTTGTGAGCTAGTTTGGGCACTGAAAGGGGGAGAGAACTCTACATTTTTCTTTCCAATTTAATTTTCTCTTAATTAAGTGGGCTCTCCAAACTGACTCATCAGAAGGTCAACATGAACGCTGTGGGTAGCAGTATGAGAGCACAATGCAAAGCTGTAGGCAGGATTGCCGCAGCTGACTTGTATTGGCTTAAATTACCTTGGAAGTAAGGCTGTTTTGTCGCAATCAAAGCTTACCTTGGCTAAGCTGTTGCAATCCTGTCTTCTCTTTCCTGGCTTCATGTTCCTACACCTTCTTCCTGTAGGCATTCAGGAAACTGCATTGGTACAGGGATCAGTTAAAAAGTAACTGCTGTTTTTTGTTAAGTAAGATTAATTTTCAAATGGTGCAGCTCCTGAATCAGTTCCCTTTCTGGTTACATAAACACCCAATTTAGGTTTTTAAAGCTGCCAAGGAATGGCCTTTCGGGGTGGTGTGGTTTATTCACCTAAAGATCTTCTCTGTTGGATGAAGAGTCTGGAAGTGAAAGCAGCCAGTGACAAGAGTTCTGCATTGTGTGAATTGCTCTGTTTCTCCTGCTGGGTGCTTTATCTTCCCACAGGCAGTACTTATGGGCCTCTGATACGTGTCCATGGAATTTGAAAGATAACCCAGGAGAAGCACGTTCCTCAGTTGCCTACTGAAACGCATAGAAGAGGAGGGCTGAGGTCTCACACCATACCCTTCCGGTGTGTTCCAGCCTTTCCAAGTTCTGTCACCCCAATCTGTAAGACGTTAACGCTGTCAGCCACTGAGATATGTGGCAGGAAGAAAACTGTTGTTGTCCTGAGAGGGAAAGTGTTCTGTGACCTGTGCATCTTCTTACAGTCTACAGGCCTGGCTGTGTTTCTGACTCACTGTCTATAGGCAAAAACTAGATGCAGTCTTGAAATGCAAATGCTGACAGCTTTAAATAAGTCTGATTTTTCTGAAAATCTGTCTTTTGAGCAATGTGGCTTTCTGTAAGGCCTCCTCTTAAATGTGGATTTGCATAAACATACTTATGCTAAACATACATAAATAAATTGCATATACCGTAAGGTTGTTGTAGATAAGCACAAAACAGGAAGAAAAAGAAAAGGAAAATACTGCCTTGTTATGTGGATTTCTGGTACAAAATAATGGTGAAAAGTGGATCTGATATGTGTATGTGTTCCTAAAAGAGTTGTGCATTTTTCTGGAAAAGAATATAAGTTGTACTGAATTTTAAGAGAAAATATATTCTTTGTATTTACTGTCTCACACATACTAAACCACAGCTTTCCTTAAGGCTGTTGTATTCATAAATTTGTACTTAAAAGTAATTTCCATAGAGTTACTCTGAAAAAACTGGAAGATGTGTTAAGAATAATAAAAAAAATTACTGACATTTTTGTAGGAAATACTGTAAAATAAATGCTGCAGTTGCCTTTTAAGTTACTCAGTCTCACAGATGGCATTTAGAATATAAGTAATATTGAAATTACAAATGTAGGAGTAAGAGAACTGATTTTTTTAAGACATGTTGCCTGGGGAAGATGTGTGCTGCCCTCCTGCTGCTCTTCACAGCCAGTAATACCTGTGCTTAAACCCATTAAATTGTGTTGTGATGAGGCTCTGATGAAGACCCTGGGGGCTTCAGAAGGAACAAGCTGTTTTATTTTCAAGGAACTTCTCTCACAAGTGTGTGGCAACATAGGAAAAAAGTCATTGCATTTTTAATCTGCAGATATGCAAATGGAAACCTGTTTTATATCTCCAGAGTCTGTTACGTGTGGCATAGGTCTGACATTTGTATGTGTCCTATGTGTGTCATGAAACCTTTCCTTTCATTGGTTCTAAGGTTGGCATTTCTGAAGTGTCACATCAGGCATGTGTGCTGAAAATGAGGTGACTGAGGGTCAAAGACTAAAGCAAAAAGAACTGGCTCAATAAGAGCAAGACTGTATTTTTAGCAGTGTTTCGGGTAGACTATGATTTTTGAGGCATAATTTTTTCCTTTGCTGTTAATTCCAGTTAGTTAGGATGCTCACTGCTTGCATTTGCTGCAATAGCTTAGCCTGTTGGACAGGGCAGTAGAAATGTAGACACACATTCCCTTGTCTCACTGCTGCTACTGAAGAAGCATCCCCTGGCATGGGAACAGTGTAGCTGTCTGAGGATTTAGATCTCCCTGCAAGATTTGCCAGAGGACATCTGTCAGAGCCCAAAGAGGTAACAGCTGCACAAGGCAGGGTGGAAAATTTTGAAAGAGAGCGAGTACTGATAAGGAAAGAGGACAGCAATTTTTATCTGCCTAGGGCAGCAAAAAACCTTGCATCAGCTCTGCACACTTTTAATACAGATTTTATTTGGGTTTTGTTTAGTTTTCTCAGGGAATGTTGTCATGTGTGTTTGCATTGCATCGCCTCACCTTATTCAGTTTAGGGAAAGGTATTCTAAGCAGAATACGTTTTAGAGTTACTTTTCAAAATGCAAAGAACATCAACCTAATGAATACCTTCTGGAAGAATCGTGCACCCAAAAAGCCACGTTGTTTCATGTGTTGGCCCCTAGCAGTTTGAAGGCAGTATTTAGAGACATGGAAAAAGGTCATTACTGTTAAAACACTTATCAGGGAAGAGAAGGAAAGATATAAATAAAATGTGTTGCCGTGATAGGCTGAGGCAAAGCTACATGTCCGAACACTGCCAGCATTCAGTGTGAAGGTTTGACCAAAGTTATACATACTTCTTTTCCAAGATCCTTGGTATCTATACCACTTCTATATAGTTCAACTAATTTGTTCAACTCTACACACGTAGATGGAAATAAAATCAGTTTTCCCCAAATGAGCCATAAGGATGTTATTCAAGACGTGGTTTAGGTTGTGCTTGGAACATGCCATGTCAAGCAGTGATGAGTGAAAACCAGATTAGCTGCAAATTTGCTGGTGAGACTGCAGAGCTTCATGCTTCGCATTATCCACTTACGCCTTCCTACAAGTCTTGCTACTCCAGTGCTAAGAGTAAGATCTCCTTGCCTTTCCTCAGCCAACTCATAAAGAAGCAACATTGCCAGCTCTTCATAATCAAATACAAATAGTTTTCCTGCTTTTTTTTCTTATCAGGGCTCAATGAGACCTGCTTACTGCCTAGAGGAGGATGAGCTGGGTCCTGAGGATGACCCCAGTGCAGTCCATGCCCTCACTGATGGGTCTGTCTGACCAGAGTGGGCACAGCCATCAGCCCTGACAGGGTTCATTGACAGCCACTGATATGGAAAGCGAAGAACCGGGGCCAAGGACCATACAGGGGCTTGGAAACAAGCTGCAACAGACGACTGCAGTGGCCACCAAGGCTGCCCACAGCATAGGTCCAGGAAGAAGGGCCAGAGACAAAGGCAGGACAGTGGTACAGCGCCAGCACAGCCCAGACAGGGACTGACAGACCCATGCTGAGTGTGGTGGGAGGCCAAAGATGAGGCTGATCAGGGCCACTAAGGCCAATGGGTATCTTCAGGGCCCTGATGTTTTGAAAAGAAACCTTTCTTTGAATTGTACTTCTCACCACTCCTAAAGAAGAGAACGCTAAACTCCAATAACTGCTTCCAGACAACATGGCAATCCTATCCTTCATTCTCCTTCTGTTACAGAAGTGGCACTGGAACGTTGGATTTGCTGGAGGAAGAGCCTGGGTCAGGCATGGTCAGACAGAGTTCTCATGTCTCAGTTCCTGCTGGGCTCAATCTGCAGGAGTCCCACTGAGGCAGGTTTCCAACAAGAAGTGGATTAAAAGCAGAAAGCTTTTTCGCGAAACAGCAACTCCAAAGTCCTGCTGAGTTTCTGCCAGCATGGTTTCCTTTCATTTGGGGAAGAAAAAAATGTAAGCTGTTACAGCAATCATCAGAGGGTCGCTGGGTTGCATATTTACATTGTATGAAATCCTGAGTCCACTAACTTCACTTGCAATTTTAGCATGGGTTTCAGCGTTTTTTTTCCACTTCTTGTCTTCTTATCAATAACAGGATGTATTAGTGCTGAGGGACCTACGAAGAAACCATGCATAAGTGCTAAAAATCAGCCTGTTTTTCAGCTGACAGATTTAATGCCCTCATTTATGTGATGACTGGAATTGAAAGAGAGTAGATGTACCTCTTTAATCTATATGGGCTTGTCTGAATATGACTAAAGTTTAGTCAGCAGCATGGATGAATCGAATTTGTTGGCCTGCCTTTCAGTGATGCATGGGCCTAGGGCTCCCCCTTAGTGAGAGGATAAGAATGAACCCTAAAATCCCCTTAAGGGTTAAAATATGAGACCTGATCTGAATACTGTCTGCAACTATATAGTCTCACTGCTCCTTATTTCAGTGATGGATTAGATGCTGTGTATCTGTACAACTACTGTAAGTTGTCTCAGGAAATTATAGAAATAAAGAACTGGATGTTTAATCCATGAGACAAGCTTGTACCCATAGTCCAAGGCCATTAAACAATTTTAGACTTCCTGGAAATACAGTCACCTTTTCACTAATGTACTTCTAAGCTACTGGGTTCAGATGTATTCAGAAGATCATCCTCCCTCTCTGTTTTCTGGATCCTGCTGGTTGCTACTTGTAGCACATCCCTAACTCAACGATTCATTACAAGCCCATCTCTTGCTAGACTACACGCACTCTGGCACGCCATCTGTTTCCTCTCCGAAGACAGATGTGGATTACCTTTCATAGTTTTTGTTCTTTTAATTTCCTCATCTCCCCTTTTACTGACTGAGACTTTATGTTTGGTGTTTGCCGGTGTGTAGGTGTGCAGGTCGGTCTCCTGGCTGGAAATTTTGCCGAGTCCATTTTTACTGTTAGCTGTCTCCGTAACAAGAGTCCTCAGTGGATGTCCCCTGATTATTTTGAATTATATTATGAGGCAAGGACATGTATGTGTCCTGTTGTACCAGACTTACTTCCTCCTTTTGCTAACTGCAGAGCTGTAGGGACTGCTAGAGGGCCTGACAGAACGCAGGGAGAAACTACAGCACATACTCCCTGTCATTTTTTTCTGGGACTCTTAATGCAAGTGATTGGCACATTCACTTGGGGAGTTGTCACCTCTCATCATGCACTGCCATTTCGATGTTTCTAAAAACTCCTGATTCCATGAGCTATCTCACCCTCTAATTTAGCAAATGTGTGCTTATTTTTAAATACTGTTTTGTTGATTTCTAACTTGCTAAACCATGTTTTTTCTTCTTTGTATATGGAGCAAAGATTACCTGTGTGAGACTACAGATATATTTGAGGGTTTGCTGCCATCTGCAGTTGAAATCTAATATTAATCACAGTTTACATGAGTGATTCTTCAAAGACCTTCACATCTCAGACCAAGCCACAAAACATGCCTTAATGTCTATCATTCTGTCCTGATTACCAAGTTCCTGCTCTAGCAGAAAGGAGAAATGTTTGCATTAAATTATTTAACAACTTCTGGCTGCAAAAGTTAATTGACAATCCAGGCAGACTATAAACCCCCGCAGTCATCTCTTCAGCTGTATTTTTGGTCAATTTGTTCAGTTTCCAGTCTATAAACACTCACAACATAATTCCCCTTTTGAGCTTTGAGCAGGAGCTTTTAAGAAACTTTCCAACCTTAACACAGATCTTGAGAACCTTAGGAGTGAGATTGAACATCTGGATTTTCCGAACTGGACTATCTCCTTGTTTCCTCTCCAAAAGAAAGGACAGCTGCTGATGTAACATGTAAGACAGCTCTCCCTTTACTACTGTAGTGGGTTTTCTCATTGAGACATATGGTGGAACCTTATAGAGAAGAGAAAGGCTTTAAAGCCTGCATGCATCGAGCTCATGTAGAACTGAGTAAGAGAAATAATTTTTATAATCTACAGTACTGAAATCATTCTAGGTACTAAAATATCCAGAAAAGTCTAGATACATCAAAGGCTGTTTGGGATAATTTAAATAAACCAAGACAAGCCAGTTAATATTGCTATATATTTTACCATTTTGTAGATAACGCATATAAAATTGTAGGTGACAAAGTCATGTAGTTCTTCACACATTTGTCAAATAAATACAGAAATAGCTAAGTTCATGAAAGAATGAGATTGGCACAAGTAGAGACGATTAAATTGTTGTGGCATGAACACTTTCTAAATATGTCAAGATAGTTTTGTAATTTTTTTTTTCAAATCAATCTAGTCGAGCAATTCTTATTAGATGTTATGGCAAGAAATTATTTTTGACTGTCTGCGTAAGAAAGTAAGGTATTAATTTCTGTAATGTTTAAAAGTCAGTCTTGTACTCCAGTAAGTGTATCCCCTTTCACAGGTATTTGTTCCAACTCTTCTAATACAGTCCATTTACAAGCTAAACCCCTCTATACTTGTAAAGATCTAATATAACAATCTCTTTTGATTTTCCCATCTCTGCAGACCATAGAAAAAGGAACAAGAACTGCAAATCTGATCATCAAGAGCTGTAAATTACTGTTTCTTTACTGATGCCAATGGAAAAGGATTGATTTGTAGAAACAGGATTTAGCCCTAGATTTTGCGTTTCATAAACACTTCACTCAAACTGAGAAACATACATGATGATTCAAATAATAGTTTGCTTTCTGCATATTATTGTTTATGCTCTTTTGCCCAATTTGGAGTACTTAAAGTATCAACAAATATAATAAAAGTACAATATAACAGTGATCAGTATGAAATGCATCAAATTACTATAGTTTAATCACTGAGTGATCTGCCAGCTTGTTTTTGCAGTCACACAAAAGCAATGTCTTAATTTCTTCTGACAAATGAAGAATATTACTTATGCAGATGGTGCATAGATGAAACATGAGTGGTTAATTTTTGCTACTTGTCTTTTCCTACAGATTGCTTAACACAGCAATACTGAAGTCCACATAGTAAAAACCCTCCTTCTCTGTTGAGATCAAGGTCCGAAATTGTAGCCACTGTCAATCCAGATTCGATGAATTCTCTGTATGTTTGAGAATTGGTTGTAAGGCATTTCAGGGAATCTGAGAGTATTTCTGTCCACTATGGAAATGGACATGATTGTGTTTGCCTTTATTTCTCCCCTTCCTGTTCATGGGAAGACTTCACAATCCCCAGATATGCAGAAGTGCTCAGGCTTCTTGTTCGGCATCTGAGAATCATGGAGGTCAGGTTTTGGCTATATCCCATCTACCGTGGGACCTTGAGCAAGTCACTTAACTTCTTTTTAGAGTTTAAATTTAGGTGTTAATTTTCACATCAGAAGGTCAGTGATACCTGAGTGACAAGTGCATTACAAGGTTCAGAGCATGAAAATGTTCTGAGACTTTTGACTTAGTGTCCTTTAAAGGATCCTATTATGTACTATGCTATTTGGCTAATGATGAGCACATTCAGAAGTCGTAAGTATTGTAGCTATAAAAGTTATTTTCTGTAAAGCTATGTTTTACATAAATTAAAATTTTCATTGTAATGTGTTCACATTGTGTCTTGAAAAGATGATACTGCAAACCATTTTCCCCAGACTGCATTAGTAAAGAGTTTAACCAAAACTAATACTGAAGTAAACTTTAGTTTGTTTGTTCCTTACATTACTGGTGTATTTCAGTATGCCCTGAAACAAGCTATCAATGAAAGAAAAATATGAGGAAATACCTTACATTCTATATTACACTTCTTAGTGACTAAAGCTTATGTTGCTTTGACCGGTTCTGCACTACAAAATAGGAGTTAGGATCTTTCTGAAAGATCACAAAGATTTAAGTTGTATCTTGGTTCAAGGTATTGCATCTGCCATAAGCCCAGTATATATGTTTTAGAACTTCAGCTTCGCTTAAATCTAAGGTTCAAGTTTTGGCCATGTTCCCTGATTTTTGATTGAGGAAAAATTCCTCCCTTAAGGAAAGCTTAGTGACTATTCTTTCATACAGGAAAAGTCTCTTAGGAGAAGAGTCTTTCTGTCCAATACGGTAACATCAATTACAAAGTCATCAGCTAAGATAGCGTTAAGATGTATTGTAGGCCTTGGCAATTACAAGCAGAAGGTTTCCACAGCAGCTTAAAGCTAAAACCTATCAGAATTTGTCTGGTGCCACTTGCAACTTAGGATAGATAGTCTCTAGAAGATTTCAAGATTTCCTTCTGTTTGACCCCACTTGTCTTTATTCTGGAAAGCTGTCAATGAAGACTTCTGCTGAAATCAAGCAAAACTCTCCTTTGCTTTCTTTGTGGTCAGGTGCAGTTGACAATGAACATGAGAAGAGAGAAATAGGGAATGAAAGATTATCAGCTCATTTGAAAAAGAGGTGAGTTTTCTCCCACTCCTTCAACACTTGACTAAGGAAAACAAGGGAGGGGAGAGAGAACTAAAAAGTCCTGAAGTGTTATCTAACTTGCAAGATTAGGAGAGAAAAGTAGTGGGAGCTCCTAACTGTCCTTGTGGTCTGGGAAGAAAACGTATATCTGAATAAACAAATAGAAGGAAGAGCTGGAAAGAGCATTGGAGACTGTTGGAGCTTAAAGGCAACTGTAAAGTCCTGTAACATAAGTAATGGTCAGAACTTTCATACTGACAGTGAAAGTAATTGATTTGATGTCCCTGGGAATATTAACAATACATTTTATCATGGAGCCAATGAACAAAGGGAGTTCAAAAAGCAGGAGAACCAAATTATATCAATTTTGTTTATATAATCCTATATTTTCAGGGGCTGGAAAGCCAGGAGCTGTTGGAAGGGCACTACATATTTGCTTTCTTTGGCATTTCTAGAAACTGTGTCCATGTAATGTCTGAAGACTCCACATGTAGCCCAGGCCTTATTGAGACCTAGCAGCTCTCTGAAACAGCAACTGACTGTGTGAATGGATAACTGGAAACATTTTGTGGGCATGTAGCTCTGCAGCATGCACCCACCCTCGGAGCCAGTGTACCTACTGTACACATGCTGCATGCAATATAAGACTCTGCAGTGGATGCTCATCAAGTTCAGTATCTTTTGGAAGCGCTAATCTTGCTGTCAGGCCTAGGAAGAGTGATGGGTATACTTCTGCAGAGATTTGCCAACACGAATTACACTAATAATATTGTGAAATGCTGGCTACCGTTTATGCCCTGAGGCCTGGATTGAGCACCAATGGGGTGATACCAGGACACTTGGTTCGTCTGTCCAGGTAGTCCTTGGCACCCGCCTTGTTATCCCTGACTGTGGGAGCAGGCTGACCCTTAATGACTCTACAATATGATCAGCACAGGGTGTTTTATTTATTGTCCTGCTCTAGCTAGGGTGACCAAAGGCAAGGCTGTCTGACAGAAACCCCTGAACTGCAGCAGACACATGATCACCTCTCTGCATTATCCTTTTCCCTGGTCTCCTGCTTTGCTGTCCTTGCATCCTCCCTTTTCTATCTCAGTGCCTCCTGAAAAAACAATGTGCTCTTAATTACTCTTCCCACAGTGGTCCTTGTTTTGCTATATCTGTACCAAAATTTGGTATTTCTCATACCAAATTGATCTTGGCCTTTTATGGAAATACTGATAACAACCTGTGTGATATTGACTTTGCAAGACTGTCTTCCCCAGAATGTCCTCATTACTTCCCTCCAGTTCCCCAGTTCTCTGAAGTCCACCTGTAGCTCACACATCTCCCCCATAGCCCCCCGCAGTGTCCTTCCATCAACAGTAGCACTGTCCATCATGTGTGGCTGCATCTCACACTGCTATAGACACCTCCAGCCCTGTCTCACCAGCAGCTCCTCAACATCTCCTTGGTTAGTGAAGGTCTCGGGACTGGCCCAGCCACCTCCTAGCAGCTTTGCCAGCTTCATGGGCCTTTGAGTGGATTGGGCTTGCCTGGCTGGTCATTGTCTCCCTTTACTTCCTCACGTGGGTGTGTGGGTGCAATCAACAAGCCGTGGTGAGCCCAGGAGTCTGCCTGAGGCTTGTCCTAGGCATGGTAGGAGCCTTCCTGGTTTCTCTAGGTGAAGAGAATTTGCTCGTTTATTGTACTACAGTTGATTTGATTGCAATTTAGTTCCCTTTTGGGAGCTAAGCATTGTGAATAACCTGGTAACCTGACAGCTAACATGATGAGACTCGTTACTTTTGATGATAGCTCAGAGCTAGCTGCTGCGGGTAAATGAGGAAGAGCCAGCTGAGGGAAAAGCAGTAGAAAACTGAACAGCTGGTGGTTACTGAGGTGACTGAGGAATAGAAAGAAGTAAATAAGGATGCTTAGATGAAATGTGTTCTTGCTGAAGAGGCAATTATGTTTCCTAGAGGGCACACTAATTTATCTTTGTGGGTTTTTTGCTTGGTTTGGTGGTAATTCGCACTCTATTTGAGAGCTGTGTGTTGATGTGAAGATGGAGCCTTTGCAGCTGAGGGTATTTGGAGATGTTTTATCTTTGACAGTAGTTGCAGGACCTGCTGGGTAAAAAGAAGGGACAGAGTTGACCCAGGCAAAAGAGATTAAACCTAAACCATAAATAACTAATGCATCTTCTTAAGTGGAATGACAGCTGGCCAAAAGTTGCTGTAGCTGACTTGCAACTAAAGAGAATGCAACTAAAGAGAATGAGAGATGTTACAGTGGAACTGTGAAGTAGAAATGGGCTAGTAGTTATGGGTGTTGTTAGTATGGTGTTAAAACAAAGGGAGCAGTCTGCCTTACTTTTTAGTAAAATAATGCAATTAAGTACAATAATGCAGTTAGAACACAGTTAAATGAGGCCAAAATCAAAATTTTTCTAGGACGATGTTTAGAAAGGGATTTTTTATCTGATTTGAAGAGCTTAGATGCTATCCTAAAATAGTAGGAAAATAATAAAGATGCTAAACAGAGAAACGTGATTCAGATTGCTACAGATATGTTTGACTGTCAAAACATAAATACATTTATAATCAGCTTTGAAGTAAGAATATGTGGAGACTTGCACATCAAAAGAAGGTGACATGAAACATAGGGTTTCTTATTAGTCCTCTGTACTTCAGTAAAGAGCTTGATATAATGCTAGGAAATAAACCATTACATAAGAAGACATAAATTAGTAGAAAAATATGGACCTGGGAAAAGCCAGACCATTCACAGAGTAGCACCATGGTAGGATGGGAGGCAGAGGACACAGTTTGCAACAAGGGAAATTCTGAGTAGATACTATGAAGAGGGTTTTTGCACAGTGAGCAGGGTGAAACAATGGATCAAATTGTCTGGAGGTAATCTTAAAATTTCACCTTGAGGAGATTCAGAGTTGTGCTGGAGGTGGGCCTGAGCTATCCTATCTAATGTTCAAGTTGAGCCAGCTCTGAGTGAGAGGTGGGATTAAATGGCATCCAGAGATCTCTTTCAAATTAAATTATTCTACAGTTCTTTGAAATATTCTTTTCCAAGGCAAAATTTATGGATGAAAGGATGCTATCAGTGTGTTTTCACAAGCATGGACTTTTGGGGCTGTTAAAGTATTTTCACTTATTCCAGTGGATAATGCTGAGAAAAACTGGGAAATACTGCCTGTGTGCAGGAAGGTTAGTGAATAGAACAGAAACAAATAAGACTGGAGTTACAGCACTGAAACAATTTTATGTATCCCTATATTATAATCTGGGGACAGTAATCATTTTGGAAGGAATAACCTGATCAAATGAGGGTCTGTTTGCTGAATGCCACCTGACTAGGCCACCAGTACCAATACAGCCATAGGAAAGGCTGATACAGTTCTAAGATGACTGACAGACACCTACAGCAGTCATTAGCAGGAAAGATTAGTTCGAATCTGAATAAGTTCACCTGGATTTGGGGGAATGGAGAGCTTGTTTTCTTGAAAGGACACGACTTACTTAGTGTAAGGTGATTAGATGAAAACTAAAATGTTTAATGATTGTCAAGTACATCACGGTGGTAAACTTGATGATAGAAGAAAACCTGTTTAAGGTACAGGATATGATATACAGCTGGGTATAAAGTTAGTAAACACTGAATAAAGCTACAAACCACCACAGCATTCAAGTTATGAAATAGCTTTCTAGCAGGAGTAATAGGGCTTAAAAATTATCTGGGCCTTAGCTGGTGCTTGATCTGCTGTTAAAATAAATTATTTGATATGGCTGTGGGGACGGCCAAGGACAAAACTTGATGATTTTGAAACATAAGACTGGAAAGGACATTGTGTTTCTATATATATAAGCAGAGCAGTTTGATGAAAAGCTACAGTAAATCACTCTGAATCTTAAATGTCACTAATATTAAAGAGTTCTTATTTCCCCAAAGGATCTAGGACGTCTTGAACCACTGTAAAAGTAAGAGGTATTTATTATCAAGGAGGCTTAGACTCAAGAACTGTCTGCACCAGTGTCCATTCAGCTGTCATGGCCTTCTACCATGAGGAGTTGCACGGTAAATGGTTCTGCCTTGGCCTAAGGGAAAGGTACCTTCAGCTGAAAAACTGCTCTGGTTGCTGGTTTTGACAAAAGGCAGACTGTATACAGGAATCCCTTTATCTGAAGGCAGACTGCATCTGAACTAGACCACTTATAATAGATGACTCAGCCTTGTGCATTCAAAGCAATTACAAGGGTCCTATCCTGCTAAGGAGATAGCGAGCCCTGTTGTGTATTTCTGCATCTAAGGAAAGTGGAGGCATTTTTGAACACAACAAAAAAAATGCCTGCATTTGGCATTTATCAGAAATTATTCTAAATATTTACTCAATTGAAAGTCTCCCTAAACTTAACTGCCCTGCAATGCTCATGTTCTTATATTCACCTTTGTTTGCAAGGGTTACCTTCACATTTCCTGAAGAAAAATCTCAGTTCTCTATATGAACACACAAAGAATTTTTGTTTTGATATAAAATAAATTAAATCTTTACCTAACTGAAATACATAACTGTACTCTTTTTGCAACAGCAGTCTCATGGGTAGAAATGAAACCCCTTGTTTTATGGAAAATACTACAGTAATAAACCTAAAATAGAAGTTTACAATAACTCTGCTTAAGAGTTTGTAGCTACTGCTGTGAAACATTTTATATTTTTTATATAAATACAATGCTATTTGTATGTGGTAGCACCAGAGCCATCTTTGAAAGAGGCAAGCATAGAATATATACAAAGTGTAAATCTGATATATTTGAAGTGTCGTCTGAATAAAACAGTGTAATACAAGATTTTGGTAAGGGATGTGGTGATGTCTTCCGCAGGATTAAATTATATTTATTCTCATTTCAGAATAAAATATAAATGTCACAGTTCTGCACAGCTGAAAAGACTGAATTAATTAGCCTGTCACCTGAGAGCTTTCGCCCTTTCTGGAAGGGAATGAAGTGCTTTGAAAGAGCACTGGAAAGGGCCCTCATCCCACTTGACCTTTCCAGAGATGCGGCAGACGGATCGATAGGGAAGTGACTGCAATGAGCTGCACCTTGCAGAGAGGGTGCACTTCAGGAGTGCCGAAATAGGTTATAAAAATACAGAGGCCGACTGCTTTGTTTTATGAAGAGGCTCCCCTGTCTTTTTGGTTAGGCTGAGATAACTTCCAACCACTTTGCCTGTCCTTTGACTTTCTTTTTTTTAATTGTCTGTATCTTTATCAAAATCAAGTCCTTCTTCATTTTAAAGCATCAGCGGTGTGAATTTATGATAGCTAAGGTTATGTGTTTGTGTGTGTGTGAAAGACCTGAGGTAATTGAGAATGTTTCCTCTGAGGTATAAATTTTAAAGATAAACTGGAATTTCTGTGGTTGTTTTTCTAGTCTTTCTTTTTGGCTCAAAATTAAAGCTAAATGACATCACCTTGGAACCCCCAAATGTACCTTCAATGGTATCGGTAAGAATTGGTGATGACTATGAGCACGTACGATCAGAGCAGTTCACACACTGCTGCAAGGTTCATGCTCTCTATGGGATAATGATGCCTTGATTTGTTCCTGTGATCCTCAGTCAGCTGTTTCCTTGCAGATAGAGGAATGTGGGAGTAGAAAGAAGGGAAATAATTGTGATTGAAATTGTACATGCTAAATTCTTGGGTTCAGGGTGAATTCTCTCTGAGACCCGTTATACAATATTTGTCTTTTAATGTTGAAGCCTAAATGTAAGGAGTAATTAAAAATAGTAAATAATATGTGGGTTGAGAGGGCACCACCTGAGAGTGTGCTCCTGAACCCCCTCTGATGAGATTTCATGTAGTGAGCATTTTTAAGTATCTAGTTATGGAGGAGAGGGAATTCTGTTTTCAGAGCCTGCCCTGCCTTCTTCATTCTTTTCCCAACAAGCACATTTATGTGTGATGTTTTGCTTTAATCTTCTGCTTGTATCAGTAGCCTCTGAAGAGCTAACTAAGGAAAAAAAAAATCATTGAGAACTGCATGGCAAAGCTAAGTAACTATGTTGATGAGAGCAACCAAACCAGGTGTATTTCTCCTAATCACTCCAAAAGAGACACAAATACCAAAAATGAGTCAATAGGGAACCTTTGTGATGTTTATTGGATGTGTTGCTCAACAGCAGAAATACCTACCTTGTAGACACCACCTTTCTAAAATTAAGTCTTCTAGCAGCTCGGAAGCATTTGCCCGCTGAACTGCTATGTGTTGCTATGTGTCTGACTGGCAGAGAAATGAGTGAACAGCATGCATAAATTGTGCCTATACCAGCCAATTGCATGGTGCCTGCATGTTAATTTATTCACATGGTGTCTGGCTCCTTGCATGGGTCAAAAAATGCTCTCCCAGCACAGGCCAAGGACTATTCCCAATGTGTAGTTTGAATAGGGCACAACTATTCTGGAGGGAGATTTAAAGCTATAGATGTGTCTGATCTATACCAGCTGGTATCAGGGCCAGAGAAGAGGCACTGGCACTATTTAGCTTTTTGTGTAGAAATAGCCATCATCTCTGGTCAGAAAACTCTTGTAGAAAACAGGAGACAAACTGAAGCTAATTGCAATAACAAACTCTTTCAGTTGTTTCCTAATGTGTATGGTGATGTGGTCACCCACTTGCAAGGTGGTGCTCTAAGCTCTGGTCCTTGCTTTGAGGACTTTTCTGTATCAAAATTAAACAATTAGTGGAGAAGATGAAAAGAATGAATTCTTTCCCCCAGGAGACGGTAGCTGTAGGTTACAGTCAATGTAGAGTCACGGTCTTTTGTGCCGTTCTTCTAGCTCAATTAATCTTGATTTCTCTTTATTATACATTGAGCGGCTTGACCAGGTATAATGGACTGTGTCTTTGCACCCATCCCCTACACTGGTGATTAGGGCACTTCTGTGGAAGGTAAGAAATTAGGATTTATAATTAATTCATATTTGTGCATCTAGCTCTGACAAATTGCCTTGAGGGGTAAGAAGAAGGATGAGGCTGAAATTACTGGATGTTGAGGCCAAGATTATATTGATCAGTTTAAAAGTTCAGCACTCTGTTATTTGACTTAGGGCAGAAAGCTGGACACAGGAGGCCTACAGACCGACCAATGAGTTATTTATGTAAGCAAGTACATAAATAGCCATTTGTTATAGCAAATCTCATTTCTGGTGTGATGCTGCCAGAAGTTTTCAGTCTTGTGTATTGAGTGAGAAATGATGGTTAATGGTTACTGCCTTTCCAGACATCAAATACTCCAAGTTAAACAGTGCTCATATTCAGAATAATATGGGTACCAACAGAAAAAGTTTATTTGCTTTGCTCCTTCTGTGTATTCTCCTTGAGCATTTCATGTACAAAGCTGCAGTGGTGCGTTGCTGTGATTTTTCATCTATCCTATCTTCTGCTTTACCTTCTAAATAGTCACTATAACTTTGAAACCAGACGAAGATTTTCTGGGTGCTGCTGTCTAAGAACTTGTCCCAACTAGTTCGTTGTGCTTTGCGCTATGCTCTTGACCTTTTCTTAGGATTGTTCTGAGGGTGAGGAGGACAGCACTGGGTGACTTCAATCTTCAATCCCTATCTCTCTTAAAAAAATGTGAAAAAAGTTCTTAGGATTTGTGCCTTTCTTATCAGCCAGTCTTTCTATTTAGAGATCTCTTTGGCTAGGACCTATCTTTTCCTGAGTTGCTGTTTGCTATTATCTCTTTTGAGCTAAAACTGAGTCTTTACAAAGGAATTAAACTTGCTCCTGCTGTTATGTCAGTGATCTGTGGAAACTGTTCTGTGGAAACCGTTCTGTGGAAACCAGAGAGGCTATCAGAGCCCCTAAAGTCTACGTTACTACCTGAAAGGGACCCTGGCAAAGAAGAGCATTTGGTTATCAGTGTGAAGACCATTAACCTACTGCATAAAAGCTGCTTAAGTACCTGAAAATTCTTCTTTTAGAGGTTCTTACCTTGATCACACAAAATGGGAAATAACCTGAACTACTGTTTTAAGTGCAGAACAGCTTGCAGTTCTGTTTAAATTACAGATCAAATAAGCAGTGATACTTGTTGGCCTGCTAGAGATGAAAACATTTGATTTTGATTTTTATGTTAGAACTTGACACAGTGAAACACATGGTCCAATAAAATGTTAATAACTCCTCTGGGGTAAAACATAACCAACCTAAAAGTCTATAAGTACTGCATGGATACTGCACAGGTCGGTCACCTGTACTTCACATGGATCCATTTTTACAGTATCTTCTGTATGTGGTGTTCCAGCCTAATTTTTGAAGTAGCCTGGTTTTAATTAGTCTCCAGGAGTGGAAGCAAATTCTTGGTAAACTGTCAGGTTGTTGTTGGTATGCTAATAAGACTGGTGGGATTCGGCTCAAATAACCCAATATGTTCAGGAGGTGCTGTTGCATTAGTGACCTGTTGCCAAAACAAAATAAGGAAATATTCAATCTGGAGCTGGGTTCCAAGGCTTTCCAGGTAATATGCAGTGGTTAAGAAAGTGGTTAAATGTTAAATGGTTACGTGTTAAGTGCTTAAGAAAGGTATTGCTGGGCACCAATGGAATCAGAGAAGCAAGGCAAGTGTCAAAGATAAATAGGTACCTAATTCCACATGTAACTCCCAGTTGCACAATCTCTTTTGGAAAGGCTAGCTTGTCTCTCTCTGAGCATGGCAAGAGCGAGCTGGGATTCATTGCAGCAAACCAGGCAACAGACAAAGCTTTCCCTAGTGGTACAGAAACCTGGCAGAGGAACTTCCTAGATACCATGACCTCTCACTTATGAGTACTCAGTCTTCTGGATTTAAGGATTTTGGGTTGTATGGGTGGGGTTTTTTGTTGTGTCAGACGTGTCAGACCTGTTGGATATATATAAGCAAACTATATGGTCCAGTCCATATTGCTCAGTCCATACAAAGGGAGAAAAAGAGATCATTATAGTGGAGCAACACGGAGACATCCATTGTAGTATGGGAGACTAAGGTTTGTATTCCTGCTGCAGAGACAAGCTCTAACTTGATGTTTGTAATATTGTATGTGAGTAAGCAGAGGTTAGACTGGATTGGAGAGAAAATACTGGAATACTAGAAAATTTAAACTAACTCATGATGTCTCATGCACCAGCTTAGATTGCTGTCCCACATGGTCTTGTTATGGTTTTTCTGGGTTTGGATATTTTAGGTGCTTCTTATTATTCCTAGCTTAAGTCTGCCACACCTATTTTCTCACACATGTCCTTGAATACTTTTCTTAATTTGCAGAAGCTTATTTCCATAGCTAACTTGCCACAGACATATGTTTAGGCGTGGGGCTTACTCAAATGGATGGATAACTGGCTCACATGCTTGGATGTACAGCTTTTTCTTTTTTAGGTTTATGTACCTGAAGCAAATATCCAGTACTAAGACAGCTCCAGCAATCCAATAGGTGGTTTTGGATAAAGTATTCTTAATTGGCCTCTTAGAAGAGAGATGTGATTTTAAAAGCTGTTCTACAAATCAATGTACTAATAAAACCAGAAGAGTCTCCAGACTATCTTTCTTGATCTTGTGTGTTCATGGACTGGACTTTAACAGCCTGCAGTATCAATTCTATTAAGCATTCGATAACAGAGTAGGCATTGCTCTCTATGCAAAGGCTGTTTTCCCAGACAGATAAATTACCAGGCTAAAGTGCAAGTACACTTATTCCGACAGTGAATTTAAATTATTGCCTCTGAAACTGATGCATCTGTCCAAAGCAGTGAAACATTTGTTTTCTTCTTTTTGCAAATGTTCATGGGCAAAATAAATCATGTATAGCTGTAGTATTACCTGCATCTATCCTGGTTTGCTAATTTTTACACTATTCCACAAGAAATTGCAGATAGTTCTTCGGCTTCATTTCAGCAGCATAAAAGAAAAAAACTTCAGTGCCCTTTGGACATTTAACCTCCTTCAGGAGCTAAAAGGAAAGGTGGACTTGTGGGTAAAGCACTGGTCAGAGAATTGTTCACTTTGCTGTAGCCTTCCTCTGTTACTGCGGACAAATTAAACAGGTTAAGTACTCTTTTCAGTTGGGACTTCAGTAATACTGCTTCCTTTCTGTCTTCCCCATGCAGGCTGTGACTTGTTTGAGACCAAGACCCTCTCTTACAGTCTGTACAAGATTCAGTTCCAAGCAGCTTATAAACTAGACTTTTGCTGTCGCTGCTCCTTTTCTTGTGTTATTATAACTTCTCAGCATTTAAGATTCCTTTGGGTAAAGCCTTTTGAACATATGGACATGGTGTAGCCCGTCAGATTCTGTTCCCTTTTCAACACAATATAATCAATTAATGAATTAAAAATGATAGCATACAGGAGGACCCTCCATCTACAGAAGAGCAATGTATAGAACCTTCCATCTAATTTTATTTTTGGTCAGCCAGACTCTGAAGCCTCAAAAATGGTCTTTTAGAAGTTTGAATATTTTAGAGGAAACTCTGTTTCTTGGGAACCAGAGGACACAGGAAGGACTTGCTTTGCTTGTAACTGCAATCCTTTTCTACCCCAGAGGACTCTGCACAAAAAAAAAGATTCTTTGTTTCATTTTGAGGTCATAGTATCAGAAACAACCTAGACTTTATTTACTTTTCTGTTGTATTTCTCCGGGGTTTCCTCCCTCTTCAAGCAAACAGACATTGAAAATCAGGAAAAAAATCCAGCCAGAATGATGTTCAAAACTGTTCACATGAGACTGACTAACACAACAGTGAGATGACTGCCTTTAGGATGCTATGTTTCATTTAAAGATATTTTAAGTAAAGAGCAGCAGTGATTTCTGTGAATTGGAGTTATTACCCAGTTTATAACAGTTCTAAATTTTCTTTCAGTCCTTCTCTAAGAAGGGTATGATCTCAACTATGCCTTACCACAGCATACTGCTTTTACTGAAGCCTGCCTACACCAGTTTCCCTACTACAATAGCTTCCTCAGAAGCAAGAAGAATCTTTAGGAGTATCAGCAGTTGTCATTTGCTTCTGTCCATTTAAATTCAGAGGTCCTACTGGGGCTTCCTTAGGCTTCAGGGAAAATACTATTACTCTGCTTTGATTCAGATTTGCAGTGTGAAACCGTCACTCCACTTACACACGCCACACATCACATTTTACAGCCATTGTCTTGATTACTAAGCTGCAATTGATTCACTAGACAGCAAATTGAAAAATTATCTCTAGGCTTCTCTGTAAAATTACCTCTGATGGCCGGTGTATTAGACAGTGCTTTGGTACTAACAAAAGGCTGTCAGGCTCTTGCTTTCTCTGCCAGCTAGCTCTGACTGCCAGGAGAAAATTAAAATCTGGGCTTAGAAACTACAGCCACAGACAGGTTCCCTTCAAACAATGGTGAAGTGTGGGATGGCAGATTGGGAGGGAGGGAAACACTCACTTTACTATATTCAGGCAATTTGGGTGCTTAATTTGCCTTATAAATAACAGTGATTAAAGACCTCTCATGCCAAAGTTGGATAGGAAGAGCAATGTCCTTTACATTTCGACATCTGTGGATTGCATGCGTTTCTCCTGTAGTGAACTCATGTGCCTCTGTCATCTTCATAAGGAGTAAGAGGCATTCCGCATAACTCGGACAGTGGCTTTAGAGCAGAGGAGACAGTATTCTTCCACACAGTGTATGGTGAAGATGGAAGGCTCATTGCTGCAGATATTGTAGAAGCTGAAAGTACAAATAATTTTGCATGGATGTGCATTTTGTGATTTTGGGTTTTTTTTAAGATACATTCATGGACAACATAACAATGCAAAGTTTGCTATGGAAGATGTTATCTAGAACTTCAGGAGGGACTTTGGTGCTGAAAAGGATGAAAGCTGAGCTGGAGAAAATCAGATACTAAGTGTGATAGAAAAATGGAGTTGACGTGGTAGTTGCAAAGTAGAATTTCTTTCAGTTCAGTCTCTAGTAAGGTTTTTTTGAGAACAGTGGAGCCTCAGGCATGCTAGTGTTGAGAGCCAGAGGGAAAGGAGTATAATAATGTCAAGAGACTGTCTTTATGCTGGTGGTGTAATTTGTGGTTTAATTTGGAAACCCAATATATTTGCAAGGAGGAAAAGCGAAGGAGCAGGTCTGGGTCAGAGGGCTAGGAAAGTTCTTGTCTTCTGAAAGCTATTTTGAAGATCCTGTTAAGCAAAGGGAGGAGAAAAGCAATGTTTGCCTTCCTTCTTAGGTCAATGAATAGAGGCTATTTTTATACAAGGGTGGCTGGGTTTCTTTCCCTAGGAAAAAGGCTGTCATTGATGTAAGTGAAATTGTTGATTCTATTCTGCAGTAAATTTTCTGTATCAGTGGGGATGCACGTGAATACCTGCATTACTTACATCTCACGGGGATTTCTAAGGACTGTGATTTCAAGGTCTCCAAGTGGAGTCACACCTATTAAAGTTTCTACAGTGTCCCTTTAGGCTCAGAAGTCCATGCATAGCTAGAATGCTATTTTATTTAGATCTTATATTTCACTGTGTATTTGGGTGCATGCATGTCTGCATACAACCATTTACTGCTTGCTGAGCCTCTTACAGCTTGTGATAAAGCCACAAGCCCCAGCAAAAGTGACCTCCTTAAATATAAGATGACATTGTTTTTATCCGTGTTTGGCATGTCTGGGAGCTGTAACTGTAAAAGAAGGGAATGTCTGCTGTTCTGTCCTTCCCTTCCACTCCCTGCCCAAACAGAGCTTAGCAACCAGCTAACAGGAGGTTGGCATTAGCAATTGTGTGGTGACCCCTGGCCAATTTATGAACTCTCTCCTGCCCCGGAAAGGAGGGGTTGACACATGCCCTTGTGTTTTTCTTGCACTTCTTCCACGCTTTCTGCTTTCATTCTTACCAGACACTTTGACACCCTGACTTATTCTGCACTTACAGCAACTTTCTGCTGAGAGCTTAATGAGTGCAAAAGGGCACTTATGATTTCCAAACACTGTAAGGCACAATAGCGCCATGGGGGAGACAATCTAAAAATGAACAGAAACAGCAGAACACTGAAGGTCAAGCAGGATGGTGCGAAGACATCTAGAAGTACCTACATGCCGTGGAATGACTTTGCCTCACCCCAAAGATCTAACTTCCCCCCTGCAGTTTGTAAAGCTCTGCCTAGGTGTTTCAAATGTGCCCAAAGCACTGGTACATTGCTAGCACCATGCAAAATCCTTTCTGTATAAGCTTGCTGCTGTATGATGGAATATTGTTAATGCTTAGCAACCTCCTGAGAAATACCTGGCTTTCTCTGAACTTATTTTAGCAGATTATGGTCTGTATTTTTCCCTCTCTGTGGAAAAAAACACATAGGAGAGGTGGTTATATTGGCATTTACTATTATTTTCAGCTTCACATTCTGCTTTATACTTTCAGAGCAGACAGAAGCCCTCAAAAGCAACATTAGCGGTTCTTATGGAAAGCTGATATTCACAGACTGAGGACACTTTTGGACTGTTTATGTTCTGTTCAGGTGTCCCATGTCACCAGCCACAAGGCTCTTCTGTTTGCTGTTACACAGCTAGGCTAGAAATGTGTGTATTTGACTGAATTATTGTTCAGAGTCATAATTACTGTTATAACTCTTGACTTCTTGATGAAACCTGCCTAAACATGGCACTGGAAGAGTTACTTGGCATTGAGTTGAAGAACTGGAGCCAGACACACTCTAACCAGGAAGGTGGAAATTGCTTTGCCATTCTGCTGGATTATTAAAATATCATTCCTCTGCCTTTATGACTGAGGATCTGAGTTGGTTTTCCATTCTCCAGCTATATTAAGTACTGCTCCCTCTCTCACAAACCAAAAAAATTTTGAATTGACACGCTTCAAGAAATCCAGTCTGAAAAAGGATTCTGTGGACAAAATAATACTAGTTCTCTGCTTCATAGAAAATACTCTGGGCCAGTCAATGCCTGTTAGTGGGATGGGGAAGATCCTGAACCTCTCCTTATACTTACAAGCCTTGCAAAACAGCAGTACTTCGGGACATTTGGGGACATGCAAAGGGAAGCATGTTTCTCCAGTTGTTCCAAACACGAGTAATACTGAATACACGCACCCTGAAGTACAGGAAATATATGTACGCAAGAATGCTTAACTTTCTTTGTTTCTAAATACTATCAGAGAGTAAAAGTGGACTAGTAAGACAGACCTGGTGACCTTGAAAACCTAAACAAAAGCGCCAGAACAGTACTGGTCAGGTTCTTAGGAATGTGGAGTCAGCTTTGGGGTTTTTTTCTTTTTTTAGATGCAGAGTGCAGCTGCAGGTACATCCAAGTCTTCAACACTGCGACTCTTCCTCCAAGTTGGGACCTTTTACAACAGCCTTCTCTAGTGGCCCTGTAATAATCACAGTTTTACAGATAGCACAGGATGCTCAGCAAGGCTTAGTATGCTTGAGAAGAAAAGCAAGATCTCTTTTACACTCTGAGAACTCATCAGCTGCTTGTGTGATGTAGGTTTTAACCTCCACAGATTCCCAGGTTGAAGACAAGTTAATACTGCCCCAATATTAATTGCTGATGCTTAGGAGGCCTACGGACAGAGGGTGGCAGCACAGCACTGTCGGAGCTCACCCGCTCAAATTGTAGAGGCTCTGGCAGCACTGAGTGGATGTAAAACATTTCACACACAATTGCTTCTAATTAAATGTATATACTTTTTTGTTTGTTTTGCTTTACAACAGGGCAAAAATAATTTGTTTGCCTAGTGTATTTTGATATTTTTTAAGCTGTATCTTATTGTTTGCCTTAAGCTTAGGCAGTGAAGTTTAAAACCATGAGTCAAGTGTATGGTGTATGTATGCAGAGAAAAAACTTGCCTCTAAGAGGTCAGTCATTGATCTTTTACTTGTTAAATACTATAAAAATACTGCTTGTCCTGACAGCAAATACACCGTATCTTGGTGTAAGGAAGGGTAAACAGGCAACTGAGGTAGTGAGGTTATAACCGTCTCTAGCCTGGGAGAGAGTGAAGAATCCTTGGTACAAATCATAGTAGGGCGGAATGGACCACGACTATAGAAGAAGACATGCTTCCAGGAGCCCTAAAATGCTTTATTTTGCTTTTTCTCCCCATGGAGATACTAAAATAAATTGCTTAATGTGCTACTGGAGCAAGCTAGAATTTTACAGTGCTGAGTGCAGGGCTAAAACTTGCAGACCTAACCTCCAAACCAAAGCCCACCAACCCCAAGCACTCTAAACAAAAACTGGATCTACATCCACCATTGAAAAACTGATACAATCTATATCCCTCTATTATATTCCCAGATAAGTGAAATGATGGTGCTAGGCTGTTGGTAACATGCTATAAAGATACACATATGTCCAAAACAGTATTCAGGAACCCTCTTTGTTCTTTGAGGAAAACAGTAAGTAGAATTACGGAAACACCATCCAGAATTCCTAGCACTAATAAAAGGTTTCCTGAATGAGTGTAAAAATTTAGCTTTTTGAAAAGAAGCTGGCTAAGCACTGAAAGGAAGCCTTGCCCATTTCCTCTATTAACAGGAATAGTATTTGTCTCCTCTGTTTTGAATGAGAGGTCAGCTTTCAGACGGCAGACCAAAGTTTCTGGGGCGCATTGGTTAAAGCTCAAACAAAGAAGTTTTATATTGTAGAATGATGGTGTGATTTGGACCTGTGTTTTGCATTGATGGTGTAGCTTGAAAATCACTGTAAATCTGAGATAAAAAATGTAACTACAAAATGGTGTTTACTGGAACTCTGTAGAAATAAAACACCAGGTATTTATGACATGAGTTATAATAAGGTCTTCTTTGAAAAACAAAGGCATACACATAAACACTGGGTTACTTTTACAAATGCTGTTTTCTTCATTCATTTTCTTTAGCACTTCAGTGGTTCATTTAGCTGAAACATTATATTTTGCTTTTATGTCAGCTGCTTTACTTAATCTTGTCTTGCTGTGCTCTTTTGGCTAATCAGGAAATGCATCACAATCTGTTTATTTGTGCAGATGAAATTATTTTATGTCTGATAATCCCAGGAGAGATTATTGCCATTCTGAATCATATCTAGAAGACTAAGTAGGTTACTGTGAAACAGGACCAACATTTATACCTATTTCATATCAGGCGTGATTTGAGATCAGAACAATGAACAAGAAAACTCCTGAGATGAAGATGTAATATTCTGGAAACTTTTAAAGTTTTTTATTTGTGGAAGAATTATTCCTGTGCATCAGTAGAAGGGCTTGGTAGGCCTGCTCTACTGAAGTCCAGTGTGACTCAGAAGAATAGATAGAAAAGATTGTCTCTTCCAGTTCACTCTCATTTCTGTTTCTGATTTTAGTACCTATTTAGAAGTTGTTTCTAGCATCACTAATACTTCTCTTTTTTTTTTTTTGGCACCTTTTTTCCTGCTGTCAATGTGTCTGAGTATATAAAGCAACTCCTTTTGGATGGCAGCTCTCTAGATCTTTTCATAAAGGCATTAAAAATCCTTGAAAGGACAAAGGTCAGCTCTGAATACGCTAATTTACACTACCACTAGGAAGTGGTATTAAACAAGTCAAGGTCTGACAGACAGAAGTCACATCACACACTTTCATTGGAACAGTACTTTATACTTGTGAAAAGAATCTGAAATATTACTGGAAGAGTCTTTCTAGTTACTTTAAACAGCGATTTGATAATCTCCTGCAGCTGCGCTGACATTATTGCTAGAACTTCATGTAGTTTGTTTTGCTGACATCAGATTTCTTATTAAGTACACTCTGATGTTCACAAATCAGAGAAGATGTTGAAAGAAATACTTGCAATGACTCATTTCCTACAAATGAAGTATTGTGCCCACTATGAATCATTGTTTCAGAAAAGCTTTGTCTGCCGGGGTTGAAGTCGAGCAGGGGCCGGGGGGGGAAGAGCGAGGTGTTTCTCCAAAACATACACGTTGCATTCTATGCCTGTTAAATAGAATGACACACGTCTGTTTCTGCTTGAAAGGGTTACACAAAGTAGGAAAGCACCTTGGCAGGTTTGCTTTGTAACAATTTGGTAGCAGTGACATCCCCCTGACTTGAAAAGTTGGGATACCCCCACCTGGGGAAGCGAATCTTTGTGATGGAGAGGCATGTAAGGGATGTAGCCACAGGCTGTGATGTGGTGACATTGGCCGGGGTTGGGCAGGTACATGAATACAGCAGCAGCCATCGGCATTTGTTTGCTGCAAATAAGATTAGTTCCTATGTGGGTTCAGATTATGCTGGGAGCCAAAGCAGCTCCCCGGAATTTAGAGAAGTGATTTCAGCCAAGCTCAGAAAGGCTCAAAAATTGTGCCCTTAGGTTCTGAAGAGCAAGAAATGTTTTGAAATGATTACTCCCAATGGAGGCTGTAATGAGGTTAGGTTAGACACAATGAGTAATTCTAATTCTTTATTGTCTAATGACACAATTTAAAATAGCTTTTCAGTCTTGGGCCTCCCAAGTAACTGGGTTGTATCTGTAAACTCCTGCTGTGATAGAAACTCTTCTATTCATTCCTCAGAGCCATTTGTTTTTGTGACTGACCAAACATGGGCTTTCTGGGTTTCAGAAAGAAACATATAGATAAGATGTTTATTTGAAGGAAACCAAGAACAGACTTTTCAATATTAAAATTTTGGATGGAAGAAAAAACCAAAATCTTTGGAAATGATTCAGAGGAGGAAGATCTTTTTGAGCAGCTATATCAAAAGCTAGACAAGCTAATTGCAACATCCTAACATATTGTCAGTAATGGCATGATGGCTGAATATTTGTTTTTCTCACCAAGCCTTTGAAATCTTCTTCCTTCAATTAGTCTCTGAAGGGAGATCAATAAAATAGTTTTCCAAGAGTAAAGATGCATCTAAACCTTACAATGGAGAAGGTAACAGTTTTTCCACAGCAGTGATGAAGTTCCCACTCTTAACTACTGTAATACATATGTAGGGCTCCCAGCATGACTGAATCTTTCTCATACAAGGTGCTTTTATCTACAAAAAAAAGCGCAAGCTTTTCTCTTAAGAAAGAGAAGATTGGTCAAGTGGTGACATTAGGGAGAAATATTTTACAATCTCCAATCCTGAGGTAAAGCATTGTTCTGCTGATGTTGGTTGAGAACCATGAGTCTGTGCCCGTGAGAGACATTACATTCCAGCTTCCTCCCTCAGGTGTACTTGCTTGGGCATCAGTTAGATCTTTTTCCTCACTGCTCTGCAATGAACAGCTGGCACACAGGATTAGGAAGAATAAAACTATGAAGAAAATCTCAGGTGGTAGTGGTTTATCCCTCTCCAAAGGAAAACAATTAAAAAATAGTGAAGGCACCTGGTGCATGATTAATAAATCTCACTAATAAATTACACAGGTGTGATGGCATAACCTGTACTTTTTAAGTACTGACGAGATGAGTGGTTTCCCTTAAAGGTGACTCTAGGTTTCATAGTATTTCCTGGAAGAAATTACGGATCCACTTTCTCAAGCTTGAAGGTAGTGTAAGGGTTACAAAGTAAGAGAGCTCTTTCAAGGGCAGAGAAAATGAGTTTCACATTGTCTATTGGCCCAAATACTCAGGTAAGCATCTGTTGATGAACTCCTTCCTCCTTTTAAATACAAGCAAGTTTGACAAATAGAAATTCAAAGGCAAAACTCAGCTGGGTCCCTCGCATCACTGCTCTGTAATAACAGACAGGGCTGGCTTGTAGAAGCTGGCAGAGGAGGTTAGCAACGTGACCTCTATTTTGCTGCCTCGGAGGGAAACCCAACATCCTTGAGAAGTGTAACAAGCCGCCCAAGGTCATACATCAGTTATATGGCAGAGTGAAGAATGGCACGTCTTCCGCTTGGAAAGGCAGTGTGTTCCTCGGCAAGCTCCCCGGAGGGCTCATTCAGATTTATATCTGTTTGTCATTGCTCTACTAATCATCTTGTGGTTAAAGCAGATGACTGACTTAGCCTACTTAGTGGGGTCAGAGCGGGAAAATATTTCAGATCTCTTTATTCCTCTCAGTTTGCCTTGGTTTTCTCAGCTTCACAGGGGGGATAACAGCAACATTGAGATACCCAAATATTTGCTCATATGAGTACATATCTTAATTAGCAAAGTTCTTTAAAAAACTCTCTGTGGCAAGTGCTCCAACAGCAAGAGGAATCCTTCATGCTATAAAAAGCCAGGAATTGTTTCCTCCAGCATTTAGTCACCTCTCAGGATGGAACCATTAATTTCTCCTCCTCCCTCTTTAATACACACATTATGTAAATAATTCTAACAATAAGCTGTCTGGAGTATTTTATTGCTTAATTAATATGGTTTCAATATTATGAATAAATAAGTTCACATTCAGATCATGAGTATAGTAAAGTTAAGGGGATATGATCCAAGAAGGAGTTTCAAATCCCTTCGCATCTGTTCCTCTATTTTGTTGGATTAATTTTATGTTCTAAATTAAATTATTCTTATGAAAATTGTTCCTCTGATGTTCTGCCCTCCTTCCCCCCCCCTATCTTTTCATCATCTGTCTGCTCAACACCTTTGCTGCTCACTCACACAGGGGAAATAAAAGCCACTTGACAGCCCAGCTGGCTGAGCAGGTCTGTACTGTTGCACTCCATCCCTTGTGGGGCCGCTGAATGTGATGAGTTTGGAAAGCTCTCGTTTGGTTGGTTTCTGTTTTCAGATGAACACAGGCTTTCCAATTGGCATTCATTGTTACTTTGGTTCACTTTTTAATTAAAAACTTGGGAATTCAAAGTCCGTTGAACTGTAGTAGACTTAGTTTTTACTACAAGGCCCTTCTCTTCCTCTTTTTTGCCCTAAAATAAAACTCAAACTTGAAGACCTCCCAGGGCCTTGCTTATTTATGTTTAGTGAAGGAGAAACAGTTGTTAAATATTAATCTCTGTTACGTGGTTCTTACAAGTTTTGGTTGGTTGTTTTTTTTTTTAACTTTTGACTACAGAAATGCTGATGGGATTATAGTTTTGAAGTCATCAGAAAAGAAAAAAACAGAAATATGTCAAAAGACAGTGTCTTAGTTTGGATGAAAAAAACAACCAGACCAACCAAAGTATGCTCAGCGATTTTAATGAGAGATTGTGCAGAACAGATAACAGTTCTTTGCTATAAGTGTATGTGTGCACAGAACAGAACAAAGTCAACAACGAGTGCGATTAAGTTGTTAATGTGGATCGAGTCCCGTACCCGAGCTCTGGTGGTGCCGTCACTTTAAGCTGCAGCTCCGCTCCGGGCAGCCCTGGTGCGGGGCGCACAGCTTCTCCCAGGCCGTAGCTCCGCTCCGGGCAGCCTCCTCCTCAGCGCCGATCCAGAGGGTTATCAGTCACACTCGCACTCGCACTCACACACACACAGAGGGAAAGGAAATAAAGATGGAGAGATAGAGAATACAGCAATGCGAGCAGAGGTAGCAAAGCGTGACTATTCTCTAGGCAGCAAGATGGAGAAAGAGGTGGAGAGCGGGAAGTAGCCAGTGAAAGGAAATGTCTGGGCAAACGGGACACAACCTCTGCCCCGGTCTCCCCGGAAACGGCCCCTTCCCCCCACTGCCTGCAAAGGAAGAAAAAATTCTCTGAAAGAAGGGGAAAACCCCCCCCCAAACCAAGCTGAAACTATAACCGACAGGAAAACATAATTACTGTAGGCATGCAAGATGCTTATTTAGTAATTGAGATTTCATTTCAATTTTGCTAAATTGTGAACTTTCAATGGAAGGAATTGCCCCTTCCTCAGCCTAGAAGGATCTGGTGCATTTTGAGCACTCCGACAAGGTAAAAACAATTGGATTGTAAGTATAGATGCTAAGGAGCTCCCTGTCCCCTGTTTGGTGTAAAGAAGAGAGTCTTTGATCAAGATGCTTCCTTCCAGAGCTGACCTTACCCAGTGCAACCAGGGCCTGACCCTTGCTTGTTGTTCCACCTGCTGAAAGGAGCCAACAGTGCTGGGCCCCAGGTTACTGATGTCTGTCTGCGAGGTTACTGTTTCCCCTGAAATGAATAGCCCCATATTCGCAACTAATTTCCCCACCACTGCCCTTGATAGGATCAAGAGTCTGTAGCTATTTTAAATACCCTCTACTTTTCTAACTATGTATTCTTAACAACTTATTGGTATGCAGTTGTTAGTGGGATCCAACTGCTGTGTCTATGGAGAAAAATGTGGTTGAAATCAGCTTGACAGTTTATAAAGCACTTGGAGAGGGAGAAACTAACATGGGCAGAAGAACTGACTTTAGAAATGGATTATAGCCAGAAATTTACTGGTTTTCTAGGAGCACTGTCAGGCCATGATCATTTACATATTGCCATGTCTCATAGTGCATAATGAAAGATGAAGAAAATTATCCTCCGCTATCCTTTTGGGTATTTTGATTTTATCCTTTAAATTTACTATTATTATTATTAAATATTATTCTTGCACTCTTATGTTGTATATTTCTGATTGCACACGACTGCTTGTGGAGCAATGAGGCTGGTGAGGGGGCTGGAGGATGAGCCCTATGGGGAGAGACTGAGTGACCTGGGGTTGTTTAGCTTGGAGAAAGGAGTCTGAGAGGAGACCTCATCACTGTCTACAACTGCCTGAAAGGAGGTTGTAAGAGCATGGATGCTGGTCTCTTCTCACAAGTGACAAGTGATAGGATGTGAGGAAATAGGCCACAAGTTGCGCCAGGGGAGGTTTAGACTGGACATGAGGAAGAATTTCTTCACTGAAAAGAGTGGTCAGGGATGGGAACAGCTGCCCAGAGAGGTGGTGGAGTCGCCATCCCTAGAGGTGTTTAAAAGATGAGTGGATGAGTTTCGTAGGGAAATGGTTTAGTAGGGAGACAGACACGGTTGCACTCGGTGATCTCCGAGGTCCCTTCCAACCTTAGGATTCTATGTGCTGTATGGCCTTTCCTCCTTCCCTCATAGGAATGCAGAGAGGACCCAGGAGGCATCCTGAGTCAGCTTCCGCATGTTGAGAGACCTGAGCTGAGGTTGTTACTTCATAGTGACATGTATGTGAGTCTGCTCCTGAAACTGGGAATACCTTTTCCCATACAAGGCTTATTATCATTAATCTCTGCACTTCTAATCTTCTTTAATTTTTTCTTTCACTACTTACGCTTATCTCTTCCCCTGCAGTAAAAGAAACAGCAACTTAATGTGATGGAAATCATACCTGATTTATTCATGCTTGTATAAACAGCATGTATTTCTTCACATACAGGTAAATGGAATTATAAAGACAAGTCTTTGTGAATAAGATTTTGAGAAATGAGAGAGTTCGCTAGTAACTCATTTACTGTGACAGGAGATGAATAGAGGTAATTTAGTCTCATAAAAGTAAAATTGGCTCATGTCTTACATGGGGGTGGGAGGAAGAATATTGTTTAGTGGCTGGAAAGCAGAGTGGAGTTGAGAATTGGCAGCTGTGCTGAGGGGGTTTGACTGCCTGGCTCTCTAACTGTGGGTGAGTCACTTTGTGTGCTTGGTGTACATGCTCCCTTCTGTAAATACAGATCTAACTCCTGCCTAGTTTGTAGAGGGTTTTGTTCTATCTCTGTGAAGCACCAGAAAATAATACTCCAGTGTGGTGCCGGTCTTTTGCCATATTCGAATAAGTTTTTCCTCTCTTCTGCTCCTCTGGCTAATATGTTTGCTCCATAAATGTGTTTCAGCCTTCACAGCTTTCCTGGGGACAGAGTGGAAGATAATCCTGAAAGAAAAGAAAATATCATTTGGTTTTAAAGATACACAATCTTAAGATAAAAAGATTAGGACCTGTGGGACTAGGCATTATAAGACGTAGAAGTGAAGATCACCTAAGGTACCTGTCTCCACAAATGATGTGTGCATGGGGAGTTCTTTCCCTGGACTTTCCTCTTTGTCTTCTTTTTGCTTTGTGTTTCTGAGTAAAGCTAGGCAAGTAAAACCTCCCCTTGCTACTAGTGAAAATGTAAAAGTCCCTGAGTTAATGGATGATCAGGGCTTGTCCGGGATGTGGGCTGAACAGCGGCTTCTCCTCAAGGTCTAGGAATGACCTGAAATGAGAGACCTGGCAAGGATGAGGTGAATGCTAAAAGATGCATGAAATGTGCTGAAGATTTCACATAATTTGGCTTTGCAGCAATTTGTTTCCGCACAGTGAAGGAGAAAGACAACAGGGTTTGTTGTGTTTTATTTTTGAGAGTGAGACAGAGAGAGAGGAGGAGATTTGAGCGTAAGCTGGATTGGTTCTGTCGTGGCCTCCGGTTTTTGAATGTTCAAGAGCACACTGTAAAAAAATCAGTGGGACTATAAAAAATTCATTGGTTCCACAGTGCAAAACAATGTTTGCTTATTGGTGTGAATGGATTAAAACCCAAAAATGTTTGTTTTCTGCCTAACTAGGTCACTTTCAGCATTTTAAAGTCTTAAGAACACTAACCAATGAGACTGGCTTATTTCTACTGACATTTTGGTTCCCCAAAAGTCTTTGCTATTGATCTTTTTGAAGCTGGGATGTTATAGACTATAAAATGGAGATGCTAAAACTTGCATTATCAGTAATTAATATAATGATGATGTTTCTGTTTTCATTTTTGTGGGCTTTCTAGTTCCTCTGAGTGGTGATTATGTGCAGACTGCCCTTTCTTAATGAATTATTTACACATTATTGCTGGTAACTGGAGACAGTAAGATTACTTGTGCCTCTTGAAAGCGTTCCCCTAAATTAGTCTGAAGACACTGCCGTGGCCATACTACCATACAAACCACTTCTGTGCTTTTAATCAACTCATCATGCTGCAAATCGCTGAATAATGTTGTTTACAACAGTTTGGGGCTCTTCACTAAACACTACAAATAGCTTTGGCCCGTGACTTGCTGAAGTCTACTGCGATCACTCTAGATGAAGTACTAATCCTTGCGCATTGCAGCCTGGGCTGTGATTTACCACTGGGATTTAAAAAGCCTTTTCAAATTTAGGAAGCTGTACAAAAGCTCAGGGTTTGGGTAGGCAGGAAAGAGCTGTATGAGCTCAGGGAAATCTTCATCTCTCCTAACCTTTAAAAGATCTGTGTGCATCTCTTTAAGAGCTTTACTTGAAGGAAGTCTATCTATAGCTAC
This sequence comes from Neomorphus geoffroyi, assembly GCA_033558235.1. Taxonomy (NCBI): domain Eukaryota; kingdom Metazoa; phylum Chordata; class Aves; order Cuculiformes; family Neomorphidae; genus Neomorphus; species Neomorphus geoffroyi. Next base: position 113,484,984 of record JAUMJM010000005.1, on the reverse strand, counting down.
CTACTGGTGAAAGGGCAGCTCTGGTGAGGGGTTCAAGTAGGCTGCGAGGCTTTTAAGGCTACTGGAGAGCTGGGATGATCAGTAGAACTGCGAGATGATGTTTGTGCTGATGAGCAACCAACAACCTGTGAATGCCTTTCCACAACAGTGAGAAAATGATCAACTCATCAGTTTTGTTTCTTTCGTTCTTTTAAAATGGCATAAGACAAAAGTGGATGTAACACCTACTGCATTTTAATAGGCACAAATCTAGGCACAAATATTTTCAGCTTTTCCTGGCAGCTGGGTCCTTTCATGCTAGGAGCACCTGCTTGTGCCATGGAGAAGCATGAAGTTTGTGGACACACCAGGAGGAGGGAGGGGAATTTTGGAATGAGGAGAAGATAGGAGGCCAGTCTGCAATGCAGGGTTATATCAGGGGTTTTTTTTCTGGTTGTAGTTAGCAGGTCCTCTTTTCAATGTTTGACTCTTCTGTTTGTTTTCCAGATTCTGTACCCCTGCAGATGCAGATCAGATGTGATCTAGCTGCCCTGCTGAGCACTTCTCCTCTCCATGCCTCAGCCCTGAAAAGGAGGAGGCATCTGTGAGACAGCAGTGCCATTTTCACTGTAATTCAATTCTTGGTTTATCTGAAGGTGAAGTTTTTGAAGTTTCCAGCTTGTGTGTGTGTGAGATATCCATTATTTCTGACTCCTCTTCCTCCATTCTGAAATATCACACAGTTATCACAGTTCAAAGTACCTGGTTTAGTGGCTTCAGCTTGTAAGAGTTGTGTTATTGTCTCTTCACTACCTTCATTTCAACCCAAAGGTTCTAGCAACTCATTTTGCCTTATTCTTTTCACTGCTGATTTTCCTCTGCCCTTTTCTCATTTGAATAATTGCCCAGTAACTGACGTTTATCTTATCTTCTGTTGTAAAGATTTTCACGAAGAGAATGTGTCTGTATAACTTGCTCTACCTTTATGGCATTATAGAGTATAAATGCTTGTTATTAATAATGCATTGCAAAATGGTCTGTTATTTGACAAGTGTACTTTTATTTTAATATATAATATTTATGGCATGCTTGTAAGTGTTCTGCAGCGTATTTTATAAAATTAATGGAGTCCCACAAAGTGGGAACTCACTACTTTGCCTGCCTGTTAAATTTTTGCTGAGAAATGGAAAGAGGCTGCAAGATTTTGTATGCAAATTATTAAGTTGGAGGTTCAGCTTTGTTTGTTGGCAGCCAAGGTTGGGAGAGGGAAACATAAAGAGCCTGAGATGCGATATATTAAAACATTTGAGAGTAGTAGAGAACTTCAATTTTTTATTTTTTTTTTTTGAAGCTATTCACATTAAGACGTGCACACTTTCATTGAAGAAGCCAAACATCAGCTAAGTCGGTCACTGATTCATCTTCACTAGATACAACGTATCTCTGAATGATAAGAAAATGGATTGTTTGCTCAGAGAGAATAAATCTAGACATAGTGTTTATTGCCTCAAATAACCACACTTGAAAAACAGACCATCCATAGGATATATATAAAAGAAAGATGAGAAGAGACAGAACACCTATGTTTTTGTTTTTTTTTTCCCTTTGAAGCTTCCTCTGGCTGTATCTGCTTCATAAATCTCCATGTAAATTTCTATGAAACTGTTTTCTCTGGGTGAAAATTTGACTTCACTAAAATAAACAGGAGTTTTGCCAGCAACTTAAATGGAGTTGGTTTTCTTGCTGTATAAGTGATATTTAGAAAGAAATGCAAGAAATTTTCCCCAGTTAACCTATGTTGGTGATAGTGTAGGTATAAAGATAGAAGATTTAGTGCCCCAAACAAGTTGTGACCATGAGCAGCCAATTAATTATCTAGTCAGAAGATGTTCATATGCTTCAGTGGGAGGCTGTTCCCTCCTCCAGTTTGCCTTGGAACACAAAAAAATGAGAATTAGATACTGAGATCTAAGTTATAGTCTATCAAATCCTACTGCAGAAGTAGATCGTTACAAAGATTGCTTAGATCTGTAAACATATCTGTATAAAACACTAACAGAGTCTATATGTACTCTCACTTTTTTATTGAGGTTCAGATTTTGGATTAAAGTGAGATGTGGACAATAGCATTTTACTGGACAAATATATTCAATTTTGGATCTAAGAAAAAAATCAAAGAATACTTTATTGGTTATTCAGAGATAAGTACAAGAAAAAATGGCAAAATGAAAAACAGGATTATTTTTCTCTACAGCCTCAATTTCTTGTAATTTAATATAGTTTTTCAGGGCTTTACAGGGGGTGCAACACCAAGTGGCTTCACTTGTAAACTAATTTTCTCTAGAGCTCTAAGGGTGGAAATGGTTATGGCAGCAGACAAAGGTCCTTATAAAAATTGAGAGGCACTCTTGCATTGCTCAGCTCTGGCGTTGCTGGGAGACCCCAGGGAGGCCTCCCAGGTAATTGCTTATTATGTAAGCCCTGACTTATCTTCTCCCCCTTGTTTGCATCTGTGGGTGGCAGGAGAGTGGTGATCAATAAGATGATAAACTCCCCTTTTCTGTCTCTGTCCCATTGGACTGTGAAGGTGTGTTTTAATTAGTTTTCTATCTATCTGTATTCTTGCAATGACGCAGTAGAAAGGTGCTTCGTGAGAAAAGGACGAAATAACAAGTTCCTTTTTTGTTTTGTTTTTTTTTTTTTTTAGAGTCTCTCAATTTTTTTCTAGCATCTTTTAAATTTCTGTACTCTCAGTCTCCTAAGTCTCCTCCTCCTCTACTTTTTGTTCTTTGGGTTGCATTGAAGCTATGTCACCAAAGTTAGTTCCCTGGACTGTTTGAGTGGTGGCTGTGCCGTGCCATGGGAAATCGCATTGCCTGCATTTAGGAATTTTGCTTTTGTGCTTTTCTACATTGAGACACAAGGAAAGGAGTCTGGCATTGTGGAGAGGTGAGCAGTCTGTTCCCACCCTCCATTGGTGGCTGGTATTTTATTGTGAGTTCTTGGCGCAGTTAACTGCTAGTGAGGCAAATTTTGTTTGTTCGTGAGCAAGTTTTGATTTGTTTGCCCTCACCTCTAGTTTGTGTTGTCATTCCTAAACACAGGGCTCAGGATGGTGAGAGTTGCTTTTGACACTGCTATTTACAGTGTAGAACCATGTTTGAAGCTGCTTCTTGGCAATCTGATGCTTAATGTTTAAATATTGAAACAAAATAAAAGAGCAGTCCTTCTTGGGCTGCAGAGTTTCCAGAGAAATGACTGGACCCTGGGAAGAGTCAAGCCATTATGGTAACCGTGCTTCCCGTATGGTGCTGGCAGCACTCGGCTCCGCAGCATTTCTTGGCTGAGATGCCATAACCAATACCTGGCGTTGTTGCAGCTGAGCACTTCCAAAGGCCTTGCTCGCATTGCCAGGTCGTGTTCTGATGTGCTGGTGCGAACATCGCCGAGAATGAGGAGGTGTATGTGGTTGGGGAGGAGAGCTTGGTGACCCCATAGGATGGGACTTGGGGCTCTTGGCAACTTGGACCAGGCACTTGACCTGCATATTTCACTGTCCGAGTGAGTATCTGAGTCTCTGGGTGCCTCCATGGCATTTCTGGAGAGCACATGACAGCAATGGTTAGAAAAAATCTTCTGTAATGAAAGGCGTGTTTGCAAAGAACTACGGCTTTTCACAGCTAGCAAATCTACTGCCCTTACTAGCTCTGTTCTCAGTTTTACCTGTAGCAGCAGGGAGCGGAGGATTTTTCCTTATGACTTCTGCTACATCTCAGCAGGATTCGGTTCGCCCTGGACAGAGTAGAGGTCTTTCATTGACCAAAAGGTGCCACAGCTTTAAATTCATCAGGGAAGTCTGAAAGTTGTCAAAACGTCTTTGTTGTGTAATTTTAAGTTAAAAATCTGAGTCATTAAAGCCAGTGTTCAGCTTGAATACAGGCAAGGAGCTGGGAGCAGAGGCTTTTGAGGTACAATCACTGATGAGCAGCTCTGTGGTGGCATGCTCAAAGGTGTTGGTCTGCAGCCCACTGTCATGTCATGCCATGCTGTAGTGCCACATGGGTGGGCAGCAGCACTGTGGTGGCACCCATGCTAAGGGACACCAGTTACGCAAAGACAGGCAGCAAAGGATACCAATGGCAAACTCCTTATTACACAGGGAAAATGTTCAGGGACCAGTTGTCTGCTTCCTGAACCACGAAGAAGTAGCTCTGTGATTTGTGACCTGTTGGTTTGAGTTTCTTGTACCTGTGCCTTTTCAGGGAACAGCATAGTAAACACATTTAGATGTTACACTTTCTTGGAGGTATTTTGAGCCGTTATGTTTTGCTTTCCCTGGACTTCTCCTGTGAGCTGATGTTTGTCAGCTTCTGCCCAGAATGGCTGTGGAGTGTTGTAGTATTAATTCACTGCTGCTGCCCTTGCCAGCTCTGGATGGTGTCTTGGAGGATGGCTGAGACAAATCCTGAAACTTGTGTACAGCTGTAGGTTAGAAGGTGTTGTATAAACTGTAATGATTGAAACTGCATGAAAAATGTTTTTAGAATAAGTTCTTTCTGCTTACTTGTGCATTATAGAAATTCAGCTCAGTATTTAAAGTAAAATCTTGCAGTGTTTTGTTTGTTTGTTTTTTTAAACACGGAGCACTTACAGCTCAGTTGTTACTGCTGGAAAACTGAATCTGCATTTTTTAGAAAACCTTGAAACACATACAAGAGGAGCTAGGAATTACCTCAAACTTGGAAGAAAATGGAATAGAAAGCAAGAGTGGTTGAACAGCTAAAAGGTAGTCAAATTATAATACCTTCTGTGTAAAAACAGCATTTGGTATTGTTTTGCTCATCCCTTACTCCCGCTATACATATGTGTAGCTGTTTCCAGACACTCTTTCTATGCATTATTCTTTGCACTGTACTTTTGAAACAGAGCATTGTAATATTTTAAATTGCAAATTGATGGAAGCTTATGAATATAGCTTTTCACAGTACATAGCAACAATTTTTCCTGTGGAGTTGAGTATACAATTGGACACAGCAAACGTGAAGGCAGCAACGTTATGAGCCTCCTTTTTCTGAGTATTTTCAACTTAAGGAATTGAACATGCTGGGAGAAAGCAGCACTGGCTTATAAGATTCAAGCAGCAGCAGAGGAGTGAGCTCTGAGAACGCACCTCTGCGAGAATGGCCTCTACCTTTGAGAGGAACCCGAGCTACTCAGAGCTGAGGGAAGCAGAGGTGCCCTCAGCAGCAAATGTAAAGTGCTGGATTAAGGAAAGTAGGACTAAAGCACAGAAATGCTTCATACCAACTAAGGTACCTCAAGGAACAAGATGGGAAGTTGTTTGGGAGGGCAAGTGCAGGTTATTAAATAGCAATATTAGCTATTTAGCAGGTGGAAGTCACTAATAGACTCCAGGTAGAGATAAAAGATGGATTATAACATTTGAACTTCTGGGTAAGAGTAGCAGGATCACAATTGTGAGATATTACAGCAGTGCAAAAGAGCTGAAAAGCTTTGACCATAGTTCAGTAAATAAAGTTCAAACCAGCTGAGGTTAACTAGTGACAAGGCTGCCTACTACACAGGCACTCCCAAAGTCTCATCCTCATCCATAGCTGCTGTGTCATATTGTGCTGTGTCAGCTGAATCTGGCAGCTAGGCAGCAGTGAGGTTGCCACAGCCCCATGACCCAGGTTTAGGCCAGTAGGGCTCAACACGCGTTCCCAATAGGCACGTGCAAAGACAGACAGAACACACTCAGCAGTAATACAAGCCCATTATTTATTTTCCAGTCCTTGGGAAATTACCTGTATCCTTGGTTTACCCACCTTTGAAGCCTCCTTTAAACATCCCATAAGTCTCGTGCAATTCCAAAGTTCTCCTCCCCTACCCACATACACCCCATCCCCCCTCCCCCCCCAATGTGCATTGCTGCTGTGGCTCATCCTGATGGGCATCAGGGCTGAGGCTCTCCCGGGATAGTCCCTGAGAAGGGGCCTGAACAGGATGTCCTTTCCTCCGAGTCCCTTAATTGGGTTCCCACTTGCCTGTGTTTCCTCTGGGAGTGCGGAGATGGGCTGACTCTCATGGGTCTGGGAGCGTGCTAATGAACTTCTTAAAATCATGTAACCTACTGTGTAGGATCACTATTGCAGCATCAGAATCCTTTAACTATTCCCCCCCAGGGCTGAAATAAATAACTGTGGGCTCTTCTGTCGTGTGCTGCCCACCACAATACCCCTCTGAGCTTCTTGAGTACCAGCAAGTCCCCTTGTCATAGGGTGATATTCCTTGGCAGACGAGTCAATGACCAGAATGTGACAGTATAATAAAGTCACACCGACAATTTTATTTTTTGTCCTAACTGGAGGTGCTCAAGACTAATAGTAGCTCTGTACTACTCTAACAGTGTGAAAGCAATGCACAATTCAAGGGATAAAATAACGAGAGGGGTCTTTAATATCCCGTAAAATGTCAGTATGGGTACGGTGAAAGGCAAGAAACCTTCCACAAATCAGTAACAAAGTATGCACAGAAAGTGGGGGGAGCGTGCGAAAGTTTTAGAGAGGGGCTTTCAAAAGGAAGGTAGATTTTAGCGATTTTAATTATAGGGTGAGTGAGAGCTGGTGCAGATAGAGGAGCAGGTACCTGAGACGTGAGGGTCAAGCTGCTGGATTTGAGGTACTGTTGAATGCTAATGGCTTGTTGGGCTCTAACTGGATTCTGCAGCTGTGTGACTTGCTCCTTGCACTGCTCTGCATGTCCGAATGCATAATCCCAGGGCAGGGCTAACCCCCGTGTTTTCTCTGTTCTCTTAATATTCAGACAGAAACTCTGCGTCTCAGTGATCATTTCTTGGGTTTGGCAGACTGCTTTTTGATGCATAATCTTTCCTCCTGCATTTGAGATCAACCAGGACAGACTAATCCCAAGATTAAGGCGGATCAGAGGAAGGGCTGTTTCCATAGCAGATGCTGTTATGTGAGTGCCGAGTTACTCTTGTGATAGAGGAAGGCCATAGGGCAATGCAGATGGCAGGGCAAATCCTGTTAGTTTTGACTGATTTATCAATTTGGTCCTAATTCCATTTTTTCACTGCAAAAAACAAACCACACAAAGCATCAAATTAAGATACCAAATTAGTTGAAATTCTAACTCAGGCTTGTATTTACGTCTCTTGTGAATAGTGTGCTAAAGTTTGCATTAGTTCATGTTTAACCTGTTGAGTAGCAGTTTGCATGGTTCTGGAGGAGGGAACTCCTTGCTGACTACCCAAAGGGTTGCACTGTAGAGCTGTGCCCCTGCAGCTGTGCCGGAAAATGAGACACCAGATCAAAGAGCTACCCTCAAAAATCTCTTACTTCAACAGGTCTAAAAAGAAGTCCTTTGACAGAAATTGCTGCTGCTGAAACTGTTCTGTCAAATCATGGCAGTTTATTTCACAATCATCTTTGGATGAGGCTTTCTACTGAACAAACAAGGTTATCTACAAGATATAGCTCTAATTTCAATATTTAGATGGAAGATCTTGCCGACAGGTCCTTCTGTCATAAAATGTAGTTACGGTTCCTATGACAACTCCCTCTCCTTGGGAGCACGGACTAACAATAGTGTTTCATTACATGGTCATGTAATGCCAGGCATTGTGACAGCCTTGTCATCTCCGCTCCGGTGTTTGCTCCTAAATGGCATTTAGCTGAAGCCAGCTTGTATTGTGCAGAACGTGAATTGGAGTGACTGACCTTCACTATGCTTACTGCCTGCCACCTCTGACTTCCCAGCTTCCTGCTTTTCATTAGTAATCTCACTTTCTACCGAAATACGTTTGGTAGGATGAATTTTATTGACAAAAATTTCTGGGAATTTATTTCTGTGATAGCAATTCTATACACTGCCTGCCATTAATTAACAACAGTATCTAACAAGTACACAGAGTACTAAGCTGTATCAAACCACTCTGCTGATGAAAATGCATGAATGTAACTGCCAAACCAGACTATGCAGCACATTCCTGTAGTTACTTTTGCAACACACATAGGCAAAAAATATAACAAGTTGAACAGATATATTAAAAGACTTTATTCACAATAGAGAAATTTTTACAAATATAAGTTCTTAAAAATTAAGCATCTTGATCTATTATGTATTCCATAATTTCAGTTTATATAAAGATGAAAAGACTAGATGGTCTATGTACAAATCAAAAACAATTTAAATGCATGATAGAAATGGGTAATATGTATGATGAAGTCACCATAGAAACAGTGAGCCATTGGGCATTGCAAAAATCTGTGTACAACCAACACATATGCAATACATCTCACAGACAATCAAAACATTTTTTCCCCCATGAAACAATGTGGGTGCCATTAAAATGATCTACCTCTTAGGATTTAACATATGCAGTTTCAAATTCATTATTATGCTACGAGGAAATGGAAAGTGTAGGCAGTGTGTTTATGCAAAGATAATGCCCCTCCACTCCCACCAAACAATTTATTTTGCTGTCATGAAGGACTGGGAACACAGTGACCATCACTAGCTGCTTCCACACAGCTGGTTCAGTGAACAGGAAATAAAACGCATGTTATCTCAGCAATCTAACAAGCAGCGGTAACTACTGACTGTTTCGAACTTTGGTGTTTTGGAGTTATTTAAAAAAAAGAAAAAAAGAAGAAAAATCAATATATTCTCAGCTTATGAAAAGTTTTTTTTTTTTTCTTACAGTTGGCAGATCTACACATTGTACAATCTTCTCGTCTACTTACATTAGTTTACAAAAAGTACAGTATAGTGCAGTTTGTACATACAACCTGAATACCAATATCAGTCACATCAAATTTGTGCTCTTTCAACTCATCGCAACTCCCAAACTAAAAAAAAAACCCAGTATATTCATACTAAATGTCTGCATTACACGGAAACAGTCATGATGCTGATATTTGTAACACAGGACCGAACGCATACAAGAGCTGCGTGTAGCTTGCGTTTTGAAACACAAAGAAGAGCTATCTGGTTATCCACTGCTTCTTTTCAGCTTGTCGAGAAAAGGTGAGATCACTAGGTACACCTGAGGTTAAGAAAACCATGTAAAAAGAGGCTTACAAAACACATTTCTCAAAGACTGTTTTTGTCTGAGCTACTGTAGATATTTAGTGGATGTGAGGCCTATAGCAGCACATGCACAACCATGTGGTGGGCAGCAGCAGATGACCCAATAAAGATTACTATGACAAAAGTAATTATTATTACTTTTTGGTTAGAGGGGGAAGAGAATTTTTTATTTTAGTCCACAGCTACAGTTTCTCTGTGCTACTTCTGGGGTGGGTGTGGTGGTGGTGGTGTGGGGAAGCTGCTTTATAAATACTGAAGAAACAAAAAGAAATATTATAGCCCTCCAATGACACAAATTATGGAGTATCAAAATCGGCAGGACTTCTGCTTTCCAACAGAGCCAAGATTTCATCCTTGCTAGTTCAGTTTTGGAAAGCTGTTACGAGGATGAGGGAACCCATACTTTAAAAAAAGAAAATAATTATAATAAAAATAAAAGCAGTAAAGCAAAAAGTCTTGACTCAATGTGGCAGTTCTGTGAAACAGGCTTTATCTGAGGCAGATGCACATCTGATTATATGCATTCTCCCTGCTCTGAGTTGCCCAGGCTCAGCCCTATTGACGTATGTATGAATGCACAGCTCTGCCAGTCCTGTGATACATTACGAAAGAGCCTCACACCTTGCCTCCTACATAAATATCTTTGGCAGCTGATGTGGCACATGCCATCTTCTCTGTCTGCAGGGAAAGCAGAGGAGCACTGCTCTCTTTATAGACTCCAGAGGGTCATATTTATGGGTTAGCCTCTGGCTAGCATATGCAAAACCATAATCTGTTATCTTTGCTCTTCGCTTCTACCTAAGATCAACCACATCACAGACCTCTACCACTACAGAAAAAAATGTACTCTGTAATGCCTAAACAAATGTGTTTCCTCAGCTGTGATTAGCTATGCTGGAAATGGGAGCTATCTGACTAAACACCTTTAAAGAAGATTACTGTTCAGAACCATATTTGTTTTGCTGCAGTCAAATCAGTGAATAATGTGCTTTCTCAGAATGGGAAGCCAGGTGTTTTCCCCTACTCAAAACATATGAAAGTCATTTTGTCATTAAATGAAAATCTAGATAAGACTTAATAATCATGTAAACCACTCCAAAATACACTTCAGTAGGAATAAGAAGTAAGTGTGCCTAATTTTTTTCCCTTTGGTGATGCTACAAAGTGTAAAACATTTTTGGCAAAGCTGCAACCCCTCTTAGTAAGCCAGGCCTCTCATCTAGGGAATAATTTTAAGCACACTGTTTCTGTCACTTGGAGCAGAGTCGGTGCTTTCAGAAAGTTTTAGTTGTACACTGGATCATTTCCTCTTTGACTGATTATCTTCTTGTAAGGAGATGAGTTTTCTTCAAGGCATCTGGACGTCTAACCTTATTCATGTACATATATTGAATTGCTTTGTGACAATGAACTATCCAGTCTGGTGTCAAATCTGAACTTATCTGAATGTTTGAGAGTCCCAGAAAACCAAATTGTTTCTGGTGTAATTCTCAGCTTCCAGAAAAATATTATTGAGTAATTTTTCTCTTTTTACCATCCAACCAAATGAAAGCTACTGGACTAAATATATAAGGAAGGCAAGACTCCCTTTCTTGATATGAAATGACGATCTTATTTTACTCTGTATTAGCCTGACTAAAGACATGAGAACAATACCACTTAGAAAAGGAAGGAAACAATTTACTCTATTACAATATTCTAATCAAAACCTGAAAAACTAAGGTCTGCTAACTAATGTGCTAAATCCATGAAAACTAAGTTTAGACTAATCTCAACGTATACTGCGGTTTCAGAGTTGTGTCTGCATGAGATGAAAATATTCCTATGTAGACTTCATTGACAATGAAATACACCAGATACTTTACCAAGTAATGATAGACCCGCATAAGAAGAGGCTGTCACACTCACAAGATTTGTCTTGGATGACACACAAAACAAATGAACATAGAACAAAACGAAAAAAAAAGAAAAAAAGCTCTTTATACTTAATTCAATATGGCTTTTTGCAACATGGCAAAATATTACAGCTTAAAGCAGACATCTCCTCACAGAGGAGAAAAGAATTTTGCAGTCAAATTAAAAGCACAACAGGAAACAACATGCAGACCCTCTGCTCCTTTTGGCCAAGGTGACATTGTAGCCTACCAAAATCTGGAGAGAGGTCCTGTATCTCTCCCAGGAAGTGGTTCAGCTGGATAAGAGAAATGAAGTTTTATCATTATAAGTTGGGGTCCATTCATAAATATTTACTGTTAAAGAAAACGGACTGCAAACCACTTGATTTAAAAGTTTAACTCCGGAATTTCAAACCAAATCATGTGCCCAAGTCCTAGAAAGAAACATAAGGAATGAAACAAAAATCTTCATCTATTTCTGGTTTTCTTCTGTATTCCCATCATCTTTGTGAAGAACAGGGAGAGGATGAGCCTCTGTGTTGAAGACCCAGTGTTCAAAGGGAAGAAGATCATCTTCAGAAAACAGCAAATACAAGTACCTGGCAAGAGAAAAAGCAGGAAATGTGACCACATCAGGGAAGTGAAACTAGAATATTTTTCAGGAAAACATAAACGCCTGATTTCCCTAGATGAATGTATCAATGGAAACGGCTGGCCAAACACAAAAGAACACTAAGCATTGCAAAGTACAAAACTCAACTCAGACTGGACTCAAGGACAACAGCAATTCAAGACCAACAAAAGAACACCTCTATCCTGACACAGGACAAAGGAGTTCAGGCTAACAAGGTTGAATATCAGTTCACTTCACTTCCATTTAATCCTTCCTTAACTTTATTACATATTGTTTTGATAATATACAACCATAATAATTTTTTTTTCCTCCTGAATGTCCACATATATCACGGTGTAGAAATGAAAATATTGTAGTCCAATTCTGTCTTACTTCTACAAACAACCCCTGGCTTAGGATTTTTAAAGACAAAAACTAGCACTGGACCAGTAGCTTAGGCAGCCATTTACTAAGACAGGGTCTATTCGACCCAGCAGTAACCAATAAATAAATCCAATATTTTATTTGTTGTCATGATACAAGGCGGCAGCTACTGTTGCATGATTATCGAAGTCTGCTTAGGTATGAAAGTCTGCTCAGCAAATGAAATTTTGTTTTTCCTCAATCACCATCCTTCCCTGAAGGCTCTTCTCGGTCTAATTCCCATAGGCTAATCTAAAAGGCATAGTAGAGGCAGCACACTACCAAAATATGCCACTATGTATATAAATATATTTATGCTATTTCATTTACTTGAGTATTACACTGTCTGTTAAAGGGCATGATTGCTTTTTTCTGGTCTTTGCAACTTTCTATTGCACAGAAAAACATTGAAGAGACCAAGACAAAGCTTCCTTATTTCATTAAAAACTTAGGAGATGGTGATAGCTAATGAAAGCTTTTGCTTTTCCTCTTAACAGGCCATGTGACTTCTTTTTTCTTTTTCTGTAGTTTTAAAATGAGAAGTAAACAATACAGGCCTGATAAATCCTCTCTCTAGTCAATTTGTTTCACTAGTGTTGGCACATATAATTAGATCCTATCAAAGCCAGGAGATGTAATTTCTCAGACTATCAAGTACCTTTATCAGAAGCAAAGATAATTTCCATAAGTCGTAGCAATTAGTTTGTTGATATAGAAGGAAAAATAAGGCAATTTTGCTTCCTATCACCTAGGAAAAGCTCTACTGTTTGAGTCAGATTTTGTCATGTAAATGTCAAGGCTACCAATGGTAAATGCATCTGGAAAGACCATACATTAAACTTCTTCATATTAATGAAAGTCAACTTGCTTAACTTACTTGAGCGTCTCTGAGAGGAAGAAGCTTTGCTGCACATCATCATGGCTTTCATGATTCTGATAGACATCTCTAATGCCAGAATAGCCACCATCTACTCTGCAATGTTTTTCCAGTGCCTAAAGAGGAGCAGGAGAAAAGACAGTGGGATTAACAAAATGAATCATCTATGAGTTTTTCTTTGTTTGACAATAAAACTAGCCAAAAGAAAACTGCCACTTTTTTTTTATTGATAAAGAAAGAGATGAAAATTAGATAAAGCTCTAGATAGAAAATTCTTTTTAAAAGGACACGAGCATGCGTGTCTATTTTTACATTTAGGAAGAGAAGAAAAATGATAAATTTTTTGAAGTGAATAGAAACCAGTTTTCCGAAGGAAAGATATATAGATTTTCACTTATTTTGTTTTCCCTCTTTTTAATAGGAATAACAATAGCCTCTCTCTCACAGGCTCGTATATCAGCCATTGGAGACTGTGTTCCATATACCTTTCTCGGTCTATTTAAGTGCTTAAAAATTATTGTGATGGAATTGAATACCACAATAAAGACCAGTCTATTCCTTACCTCCTGTAAGTAGCTTTGAAAAAGGACAGGCAGCTTTCCATTTTCTATGTAAGTTGCAATTATTTAATTTTTTGATGGGAAAGCTCTAATCTTGGACTGTGACTGAATTTCTTTTCTGCATTAGGTACTATTTTTTTGATACCTTTCTGAAAACCTTTCTGTTACACAGGAGTAGATGGAAAGCTAGTATATGGCTGGACCATGGCTAGTATATGGCATCATGTTTTAGATGTTAGAATGTGTTTTTCTCTAACTAGTTTCTAAACTGTGAAACTGTGTATTCAGTTAAAACAGATGATTGTTTCCTGTTTTACACCTAAAAACACAATTTCTTTTCGGCACGCAGGAATGTTCTATGATCAGCTAATTTTGAAGGAGAATAAAAGATCAGATGAAGGGTGTATACAGAAAGGCAAAAAAACATGTACCTGGTGCTGGAACTGTAGAAGATGTAAACAGTTATATTATTTGATAAACTTTTCTGCTTTTATTTTAGACAAATATTTGCAGGAGAAAGGTGGTACCTATACACATGGCTTCTTTAAATAGACTGCTATCTAATACTTTATTTCAATATTAGTTCTCTTATCACTGCCTTGTTTAAAAATATTAATTAATCTTTTTTCTTCATAATTGACCTGTTTAACAAGGTCAAAAGTATTCTTGGTCTCTTCATTTTTCTTATTCTGTTTGATAATAATTCCCTGGTATTATGCAGTAAATAAAAGAGGTGAAGCGAATCTAAGATGATTATGTTTAAAACAACTCATTACTCCAAAACAAATCCAGAAAATACTCTTTAGCACTAAATAACTTCTCATAATGAAAATGACAGAAAGCATGGTGGATTCATGGTGTTTGCTGTGGAGACAGGTATTGGAGCAACTTTCAGGCAGAAATACCTGTAACTTTATCAAGCTCCCAACAGAGATGGCAAACAACTACTTCCTCCATTTCTGAAGTTATTACAAGTATCACTGAAGTGATTCACAGGATGTGTAGATTTTATTTAAAGAAAGATGCTGCATTTGAAACCACACATGGTAAAAAACGATGAAAAGGCAGAAGATGTGTTAAAAAACCCAAACAGGCAGAGTAAGAATTTTTTGATGAAAGATGGGACTAAAAGTCACTAATAATTACTGAGGTATCCATCACCTCCACCTGCTCTAAAAGCTGTTCAAGATCTGTGTTTTGCTGTGAGTAGATATCCTAAATGTCCTTGGTTTTGCTGGAGTCCCTGTAAGCCATCTGCATATATTTAGCTTGCATGTCAGCCTCTCCATAGTTTTCACTGGAGAGTAAGCTGCCTATTGTATATTTAAAAGGGACTTTTCTCCAGGAGAAATCCTTTAAAATGTAACGGGCCTATTTGTCTTTTATTATGTGTCTTTAGGTTCTTTTAATTTTCCTGGACACTTTTACTAAGTGACAAATACACTTAAGTTTAAACAAGTAATTTCCCCTGGCTGGTACTGCTTCTCTCTCGTCTATTTCAACCTGCAATGAATTCAAAATGCTGAATCTGTGTTTGGATTTTCAATGTCAAACACAAGATTATGTTTTTCCGAGGCACAGCAGAAGGAGAACTTGAAGGATAAGGCTATTACTCAAGGAAACATCTGCATTCTAAACAGACCGAAGTAAAATAAAAGCAAATTGTATTTGGGGTTTATGTGCTCTAACATGTAGTTTGAGCCTTCTTTAGGAGTTCGTAGTAGGGAGATTCCATACAAGCAACTCAACCCACTGCTATGGTGGAAACTAAGAAGTTAACTTGCTCCATATTATCCATCGTGGTATGTATTTGATGCAAATGTGAAATATCTTACCCCTCAAAGCCATTTTCCACTTAAGGAACAGGACGTTCACACGTGGCATTAGTATGATAAAAAGGCTCTTGGTTGTCACCCTCTTTTAACTGGCAGTAATGGCCTTTTGAGCCCGTATCTGCAGTTTCAGAGTACAGTGATGTTCACATTGACAGTGGGGCAGTGGTGGGCAGGAAGAAACAATCAAACACATTTTAAATTAGTAGTTCTCAGAAAATGAGAGTGGCTAAGATCAGTTATGCTAGCGTAATGGAAAACATCAAGCACAGTGAAAACTGGCTGACAGTCTCAAAGCATCATAAAGGGAAAAAATAAAAGAACTGCTGTGAATTCAAAATACGTGCTACATTTATAATGCAGAAAGGGAGACTTTCAAGAGCTAAACTGATAAAACCTTTCTGACTTAGCAACAGTGGATATTGATGTTGGTCATAACTGCATTTTCTCCAACTGCTGAAATACATACAGAATGAGCTTGGACTCAAAGTAATGTATCAAAACAAGTTTCCAAAGAAAAAATGGAGAGGTTAGAGCATGTCTATAAAAGTTAAAGAAAGAATTAAGAGACTTGGAGATTCTGGAAGTCATGACCTACAGAGCAGCCTCCTTTTCTGCTGCAAGGGCACTTGGAAAGCAACCTAATGAGTTCTTACTGCCAGTGTCATGAGTTAAAAATGGACATGAAACACCTGAAAATCAATTTTTTGGGGCAACAGCATAGGGTCTGGTTGTTGCCCCTTTTTTTGTTGTTTCAACCTCAGCTTCCTCTTCCTGCAACAGAAGTTGGTAATTAAACCAAACATAGTCAGTGGTCAGGGACTTCCCCAAGAACAAAACGGTGGAGCGATGCAGTCTCTGGAGCAAGAGAGAGTGGAATTTATGAAACAGTTGAGGTAAGCTATCATGACATGTGCTGGAACAAAAAAATGCAGTTATCAGTTGGAGCTGTACGGGTTATAAACATCAAGTAAGAAGAGAAAAAAAAACCCAATTTGAAACTTGCAACTGACTGCTTCTGAAGCTGAAAGACATGTTTTTGTGAAACATGCAACTACACATTAGGACAGTAGAAGATGGGGCTGTAGAGAATGGGACCAGCGTCATGGGCTCTAATCCACTACATCAGAGGCAGATGAGAGTAACCACAAGAACGTTAAACAGTGAACACACGGGGAGTGCTAAGAAGGTAAATGAGTGTACAAACTTGAAATCAACATAAACAAACTGAACCAACAGGGTAAAGAACAATAATAAGGAAAACACTTCAATTGTTTATAACAATGTTATCAGTGTGGGCAGCAACAATGAGTCAGTAAAAACATCTCCTGGAGAAGAAATACTTGGCGTTGCTGAAGCCTGGTGGGATGACTTCCATAAACAGCCATTGTAAATATTCCAATTATAGTCTGCCTGGGAAGATTCCAGTAGTAAAATGTGTGCCCTATGGGTGGTTTTAGCAAAGAAGAAAGTAAGGGAACAGCACTCTAATTTGAGTGTTTTTTTCTTTTGAATTGCTTTGGAATCATTAGCTCAGAAGCATATTGTTTCAGGGCCGATAGAGTCAACACCTGAGGGAGGCAAATAAAATGTCCTAAATAACTACAGTTTACCTAGCAGAACAGTGTTGACTGCAGATATGGAATCACTGTGAATATTCAAAAAAAAGGAGGAGCTGTAGAGTAGAAATACAGTTAATGCCAGTAGCTATTCTTTTATGGAAAGCCGATTTTACAATATATTTCATTATTCAAGAATATCTAATTACGAAAAATGAAACACACTTTTTTCACAACACTCAACAACATTTGCACAACATTTGAGATACTTTCAGTATCTCACACAATGAATACTGAATACAATTGCAGATCTTTGTTGCTGTTGAGGGAGCCAAGTAACTGGCGGATTTCATGTCGCAGCCAGGTATATGGAGTCATAAGTCAGTAACTGCTCTCTAGTAGGGTCCCTTGGGAATGAGAAACTGCACTACACAAGCCTACGTGTTCTTCCCTTAGTACAGAGCAACTTTCTAAGATTAGTGGTGTAGGCTCATCCAAGAAAGTTATAAGCATACACTCCTAAAAACAAGGTGTTGGACAAGCTGACAAACAGGACATTTTTGAAGTCCTGGAAAGCGATAACTGCAAAGGAGAGGTCACTGTGAACAAAACATTGCACTGAGTTTTGTTTTCTTTTTACCCCTTTTTTTTTTTTTTTCATTTTTCTTAAGTATACAGAGCTGCAAAAATAATGCTCTTCACCTTCGTTTATCTCCTATAAGATCTTAGTCTGCTTTGAAATCACAAAGAGTGAAAGGCAGACAATTTATCAAGGGCAACACTATGGTGAGACGAAAATAAGAGAACTCTAGAAGTGTAATAAGGACCCATAGCTGGAGGACTAAACATGGTAAATCCAAAAGCTCTCATCTCTAACAGTAAGATTAACCACTGAAATAAGGGAAGCAATGGATCTAGCAAACCAGTTTTTGCAGTGTAGACTAGCTGCCCTCTTTGAAGGCTTGTGCTAGGCAAACACAGATACCTACGTTCAGCATGACTGGTTGAAGCTCAAAAGCCAGTGGGACACAGAAATGTAAATCTAGAAGAGATTGTTATCATTAATGAAGTTCAGTCCAGATGAGCTATGCTTTTTGAAAGTGACCCATCTTTCAAATGTTCAGTACTAACAAGTACTTCATCTCGGCCCTCATCACCTTAATTAAAATCACCTTTGTACAATTACTGTTGAAAATACACTTCATAAAACTTGCTTCCATACCCAAGGCTCAAATTTGACACATTTTCACTTTGCATTTATATGCAGCAATACTCAACATCTTGAATAGTACATCCAAATATGACCCTGATCTGAGAAACATTTAGGAAGGAGAAATCACAAGGTATTTTTCTAATATACAATACCAGCAGTATTTGGTTTTGTTAAAATGATCTTAGTTTATATATTTAGTAAATGAATCTCCAGAAATTTGAGTTGATATTACTGATATAAAATAAATATCTACTCTCCAACTGGTAACCAATACCCAGGTATCACTTAACAAGATATTAGGATTTAATAAGAACAACATCCAACAGAACATTACCTCTACAGCTTCCCATCCCCACTGTCTGTACTTCGGGTCATGAGTGAGCCGCCACATGTACATGTAGGTCTCTATGACTTCTGGTCGTAGGATGTAGTATTTTTCATTTTGTCTTGTAGCAATGGCCTCAACACCACCATCAAATCTGAAGGCTTCTGGTCCCAGTTTCATGCCTAGCCAATACAAAAACACATGCTAAAATAAAGGCACTTATAAAGCTTTCAAATTATGCAACCTACTAAATCAACTATCCTTTCATGTGGCACAAAGCCAGGTTACCCAAAAGGTATATAATTTCTGAAAGATCCTGCAGCACCTCCTTTTTTTAATATTTTGTAAATAATTCAGAGCAGGAGAGAGCTGTTCTTCATCAGTGCATTAAACAGCAGTTCCAGTTTGAACACTGATGCTAACATTTGCAACGTGGAAGACTTCATATAACCAGCAACGTGTGAGATTTTGCTTAAAAGATGAGGATATTTATCTTTCAATATCAAACTGTAAAAAACACTCTGGGACCTGAAATGCTGCCAGTGTTATTTTTGTAAGATGAAAGAATCCAAAGAAATTTCCTGCATAGAAATCCACTTTCTTTGTGCAGGTCTAGTGTTTGCAACATTGTAGCAACAGAACAGTGAATGAAAGAATTTTTTGTGCATAAAAAATGATTAATAGCTATATTGATGCATAAATGAACAGGCTTCCTCTCCTATTTGTATTCTGCTATGCAGAGATCTGCAAAGGGGAAAAAAAAGCTGTCATGTTAATTATTAGAGTGAGTAGATATGATTCAGGTTCACATAAAGTATTTATAGAACAGAGCAGCCATTCTTAAAGTTACTCTTAGAGCAAAACAGCACTTGCTTAGAAAGGATGAAGAGTTCTCACCATCGTATCAGTTTCATTCAGCATTATGCAAAAATACCAATGCCTGCCTTCACAAAGTCAAACTGTGAAATTAAACTCTGCATTACAGCACTTACTTGTACGATCATAGGATTCATGGCAAGTCCTAGCAATTTCAGCACCAAGCTCAATATGATGGCCCGTCTTGTCATCAGGTGCTCCGTCTGCTCCAAGGGCAAACATGCCTCCAGCAAAACAAGTGAGATGTCCCATCTTGTGTTCAAGCAGTCCACCCTTCCACTCAGCGATGTACGTCAGCCCTCCACTTGATTTACGAATGAGGTGGGTCTCTATGGCCTGCCAAAGTACATGATTTCAAAGCAAAGCTACCATTTGGTAAATTATGAAGGACGAAGACAAAGTTGTCATGCATGTTGATCGTTTTTTCTTCATATTGTCTTTGCTTATAAAGTAAAATGGATAATACGAGCTAGTGTAACCTCAAAGTGTAGCCAAACCAACACAGATTAGCATACTTAGTAACGATGATTAATTTTGCTACAACTTTGCGCAATTTATTCAGTACATTTTATAAAAATATTGGGAAGACCTACAAAATACAATTCCATTTTAAAATTACTTTATTTCTTTTCATTTCGACTTTGAGCAATTTCAGGTGATTTCACTTTTAATGGTGATTAGCCATCACTTTAGCTTCCATACTTCCCGTTGTAATTCTGACTTAAAGGATATGGTTATTGATATGATTTCATGTCAATTATATGCAGACATAACTCATATTCAAAACACTTGACTCAATGAGTGCACTGAATGATGGCACTTGAGTCTATATGGCACTCCCAAAGACCAGTGAGTATCCCCTCTCGTACTGAATTCCTCTGTAGTTACCGAAGAGTATAGTCTCACTGAGATTTCTAGGAAAAAAATAACCAAATAAAAATATACGAAGAGAGAATTATAAGTTGGTGCTATTAGCAATGTATGGTGATTGATTACAAAATCCAGGAAACTAACCTTCCCTTGTGTAAAAAACAAAATTAAAACAACAGAGGAGATGCAGAAGAACACATTAATTAGAAGCCCACACAGAAAGTAAGCTATTGCTTTTTAAATGGTAATGGGGAGGAGACAAACAATACTATCACACCTTCAGTTATTGAGCAGTGCTCTAGTTTATTCTACTGAAATCATAAGATCCAGAAACAGTACTCAACATGCATTATACAAGAGAAAAAACATGAATAAAATATCAGTACAAAGTACTATTAATAAAAAAGCCAGGATTTTTTTTAAGAAAAAAGTTTTTTAAAGAGATGGTATTGATTGTAGTTATTTCTTCCCATTTAAACATCTGTAAAGGTTGTTTTTATAAGCATGAAAGATTTTGTCTAAACTAGAAGCATCAGCAGAATAATTGTACAAGTTGTACTCACTAAGTAGCTTTCTTGTGCCAAGAATGTCACATTGAAAACTACACTTTGTTTTCCACAAATAATAGTGCAAAGCACTTAGTAAGGATGTTTTCTGCCCACCCTAAGACCCATTACTGGCTCAGAAAACTCCTCCATCCATTTGTAAGTTTTTAGTACTAAGTACCTACAGAAAAGCACACCTAAGTTTTATAGCAGCAGTAATTAATGAAGATTCCTGCCCTTTAAACAAATGCTGCATAATTTAACCTATAAAAAGAGAAATTAAACATAAAAGGGGAAAGGTGGGAAAACAGTTTCCTTAAGCATCTAAACCACAGACTGCACTGTGGAAGATGAAA
This sequence comes from Neomorphus geoffroyi, assembly GCA_033558235.1. NCBI lineage: Eukaryota > Metazoa > Chordata > Aves > Cuculiformes > Neomorphidae > Neomorphus > Neomorphus geoffroyi. The sequence goes on along the minus strand of JAUMJM010000005.1, from coordinate 113,463,947 downwards.
GAGGCTGAGGAGATGTTGAGCTAATTGGCGGTCACATATTCCAATTGCCTATAAAAAAGCTGTCAGGCTGGGAAACTACTAGTGGAATACCTAGGTATGTTTTTAAAAAATAATGTTCTTTAAAACACATGATTTGTCCTCATTTGGGTAGGAAATATTTGAATATATAATTGAAGAACTGACTGAACAGAGGTCAAAGAACCTGCTACAAAACATGTTAATGCATAAAAAGGCAAAATTTTTGAGAAGACACAAATAACTGGAAATCTTCCAGAATCTTTCAGAGTGCTTTTTGCATTTTTTATTAGATGGTTTATATTTTATAATAGGATGCCTTGTTATTAAAAACACATAGCTTTCATACTTGGGCATTCTAGAAAATAAGCTACCTCAAACCAAGTTCAGAAATTAAAAACATCCAATTTAATGACATTTCTTTAAACATTTCAGCATGGTGTCTCCTTCTCTCCAAATCAACAATTCCAACAATAGTTGGTAACTCAACTGGCAACTTAGCTGTTGAGTCAGAATTTTTTAAAATTTAAGCATATTTTAAAAGATTGATGACTACATTTACCTCTACTGCAATTTTTTTTCAGTAAAGAATTAACAAAAGATAGAATGCAGTATTACTGTACCTGACAGAAATAACAGTAATTGTTCACCTTCAGATCTATAGTAACTATCCAGAGTTGATTCTTGTAGTACAAAAATGGATTTTGCAATTCCAATTAGTCTTTCAGAGTCTGTTTCTCCATTTTTTGGCTCAAGCTTAAAGTTCAGGCTGATAAAAGATGACTTCTCCTTGGGAAATGTTAATATTATTCTAACAAACTGGTGTTAAGAAACTAACAAATTGATGTTTATTGATGCTAAGAATGTCACAAAATGAAAATATATTTCCAAATTATTCATGTTTAGTAAAGCAAATCATCTTGGATTTATAAATGGGTCCTATTAAGAATTAGTACATAAGCCTATTTAATGTTCTTTTTATTACATAAGCATCTTTTTCAAAACTATTTTTATTAGGTAATTATTTGAGACATTACTCTCAAATTGCCTTGTAATACTTTGTACAACTATGGGTCCCTGAGTGCTAGCTAATACCTGTACTGTTGCATATAGTCTTATTAATGGCATGCTAGGCAACTAATCATTTAAAGCTAGAAAAGAAATCCAAATAACCTTACATATACACAAATAAACTTCAGAAGCCATAAGCCTAAGCGTGCCAAATTCGCAAATCCATCGGCACTCAACTCTTATTTTGGAAGACAGGAAAACAAATACTGTGCCTCTACAAAGCCTAAACTTCATTTGAAGTTCTATGAAGTAATAATAGTTTGTATAACTTACATGATTTGTGCAAACTGGCCTCAACCAAACAGCTTTTGTAAAGCATGAAAGGCAGAGGAGCGTCTCTTCCCAGAGGGCCAATAGCTCTTTTTGTGTTACTGGGTGGTGCACCAGCAGAGCTCAAAAAACCCAACACCAGCTTACTGTGGGGACTGTCAAAAAGCTTCATGGGCCATTTACAGTCTGAGCTGGACAATATGTTTTCAGCAGAAATAGGTTTCCCTTCTCTTATCGCCGTTCATCTTCTCTCTGCATGAGAACACGGAGACTAGCTGCTTGCCCTGAAACAACCTTCTCCAAAGGCTCAGTAATGAATTCACAGCATCAAAAGTTGCATGAAATTTGGAATAATACCAGCATGGCATCAGAGTGTCACCTTCTGATGAATTTTTTAGGTGTGTTCTAGTTGTTTCAGGAACTCAACATAAAAAAAGAAGTTATTATAAAAAATCAGCATGTAAATGCTTTTGATCTTAAAAAAAATAAAAGATGTATAACCTGCATGGAGCAGAACATATAAAAGAAACTCCCCAACATTAACTATCGATGGATACATTCACTGACCTTTTGAACTCCTGCATTGATAACACTATTTACAGCTTTAAGAGGTGGGTAAAACCTTCCTTTTTCCCCACAAGTTCAACCTAACTATAGTTTAATTTCAGAATTTCCTTCCAAATATTGCTAAAGCACTACTTCTGGAATGTATAATGTTTGTATAATGCATTAGTATAATAAAATATGTTCAACGTAAACAATAAAGAAAAATCAGTACTCGTTCAGTTGTAAATTCTGAATGTCTACCCAAACTACTGAAGTGCCATCTACCATCCATCTTGGAAATTCACAACTGCTATTCACATTTTTAATATTATTTTTGATTATAATATAATGGTATGTACTTCTGTGAGCAGCACATCAAAATAATTTTCAGTGAGTTCCACAGAGGTTGTATGACCATCAGGCTGGACTGAGCTTTCTGAAAGACTCATTTTTTAAATAAGCTTGATGTCCAGAGCAGAACTAAATCACTAGCTGGAAAATACAGGCAATTGTTTCAAGTATAAAAAAACCTTGAATGCAAAGTTGAGAAAGTACTGGGATGAGGAAGAAATACTGTCAGTTTAAATGAAGGTATAATAATAGTTTCCACACGTGAGTGGTAGGATGGAAAGGTAGGGTTACAGTCACATGGGGAAATGCTACTTGCTATCAGCAATGCTATGGGTACAGTTCTGTCAGGAAAATCAAGTTACTAAAACAAAATATTATAAAAGGAGAATAGGTAGTACGGTGACAAAGATCCACCCAAATGAAATGCTCTGTTTGGTAGAATTAATTCTGAATTTCATGTTTAGAATCAATTTACTTTTATTTTGATATAATTATCTACACACTTAAAAAAGGAACACTTCCATTTGAATCACAGCTCTGTTACAGCTTGGTCCTCAACTATGAATAATTCCTTTCTGCACTGCTTGCAGAAAGGTGGTGTCATACTTACAATGGAGATTATTATTTCATTTTACTGTAATGAATATTCTCAATATAAACCAATACACAGTATCTGAAAATAATCAAAAAGCCTTTGATTAGCTGAAAACACATTGTTGATGGATAATTGTTTGGAGTTGGTACAGTTTTTCTTTTAAGTAAATGTAGATTTCATGTTATCGTTCTCCAGAATGCATTGCTGTGGTTTCTTGCAACCTGACTTTAGACTGTAGTAGATCACAAAAGGAGAGGAAAGAAGGTAAACCAAAGGAAAATAAACAAAATAAGCCAATATTTGCCAGATATTTAAAGAAATAAATTTCCTACGTGTAAAGCTGATACGACATGGAGCATAATGTACCTGTAAGCTCTTACAGCCAGAGTAACTTCTACAGCTGACACAGTTCCTGGCAAATTTTTTTTTTGTGCTTTTATATAAGGCTCTGCTTAGTCCTCACTGCAATAAAGCCTTTAGCTAAATCACTCTTTTTTCCATCTTGTGGGAAATTATTCCTTCCATACAACAACTGTAAAAATGCTTGAGCACTCAATTAGAAACACTAACAGTCCCTACTGCAGTTGGAATTGTAACTCGAGTGCACCTTGTATACTCCTGGCATCTTTCTCACAAGAGTGCATGTTAAAATTATGCCCTTGCCTATCTTTCACACTAGAACTGCATTGAATGAGACATTATGAATCATTTACGTTACAGGATCGCACATTGCTTGTGTGTGTAATCTCTGCTATCGACAGCTCAAAAAAGAAACATTTTTTTCCCAATTTGATTTCCTCTCATGCCTGCTCCCTTTCTTAAGGATATATTTTGTGTTCTCTGCTTATCAGCCTGTTCCTTAATCTTTACATTATACTACTGGTTCTCACACTTGTAAAATTATGTAGAATTGGTCCCTCCTCATAAATACTCATTTACCTCCTCTTCTTCTTTGGTGCCTGCCCTGGGGTCACCAGGAGATCTGTGTGTTAGGGAGCTGGGACTCCCTTATACTACTGTGTCACCTCCTGTTGACCTTCAGGGATTGCCTGGGACAAGAAGCAGCTTAAATATTGCCTTTTCCCCCAGCCCCGCTTCCTCAATCTCCAACTTGTTTTTTTGTTTGTGAAGTCCTTCACTTACCCTATGAGTTGTTTAGGATGTTGAACTGGTTTGCTTATAGAGAGGATGCAGAACTGAAGTAACCTCATTGTTCAAATAAGTAAGAACACCCAGTCAATAAGTTTATTTTTAATAGAGAGTATTCTCCTGGTAGAGTACGCTGACAGTTAATGATGCTTACAGTGCACAGAGGTAGACTTCTCAGGAAACATGTTCTGTACCTCAAAGTTGCTGGATTCAAAATAAACATATGCCACCAAAAAGTTAATTCTGCTAAAGAAGCAGGGATAACAAACTAAAAACCTCACAACGCAATGTAAAACTGCAGTCCTACTTCCTCTAGCACTTAGGTATTTCATCTTTCATTTTACAATAATGGTTTAATTGTGGTTAGTCAATTTTAATGACTTTTTTTAAAACAACAAAACCAGGTTCATTTCCCACCTCAAGATGTCACTGTAGCTGGAGATAAAACTGTGTTGCAAGTCATAGATACAGATCTCCATACCTTAATAAATTTGAAACTACAAGAATATGATTCTAGTTCTAAATTTCCAGGGTTTATATTGTTTGTTTTGGGGATAATTATAACTCTGCAGGCTTCTTTACAACAAAACACTATAAATTATTTCGGTCCAACCTTCTAATACATTTTTCTTCCCCTAGGAAGCTTCTTTATGAACAGTGTTTTGAAGCTTTAAATCAATAGTGAGTATGAAAGAGAATTCTACCATGCGAAATTTCTGATAATTCAAAGATGTATAATGTCAATTCCTTATTTATTTTATTATTTATGGCTTGCACCAATACATTTAATTGCTTTGAAACAGCACACAGCAGGCAGGTCAGGATTATGGCAGTTTTGCATGCTGTGAGTTCCTAAGTTTTCTTGACTTTGCGTTTTGCTCATGTTTTCTCTGTTGAGTGATCTAATGCAATAGATAATTTTCTTCAGCAATCTTCATAATTAATTAAATTTATTCTTTATCCAAAATTCTGATAAGATTATTATGAAAAATTTAAGATTTCCATTGTTGCAGTATTACAGCCATTTTGGAGATGGCAGACAAACATTGCACAATTTTGTTTTAAGCTTTATATTTAGTAGTTGATTCTGTTTTCATAAAATCCTTCATATGGATTTTAAATATGTATTATAATATGCATGAGTCACATGAAAATGTACTGCCAGAAAAACTAGAATGGAATAGAAAGTTCAAGCCCTTGTTACAATTTATTTAAATACTTCTGTCAAAGAAAATTGCCACCTTATCTTGAGATCCTCACTGCTTACTTAACTGTACTTTAAAAATCAAAACTGAAATCTGAGCAGAGAGGAACTTTCATTTGCTTAAACACAACATACAAGAAACATTTTGAAAGCAATAGGGCACTTACTGCTTTTGGACTTAAGATGTGTTATACAGACAAGCTTACATGTGAAATGCTTATAATGGTGATGTCTACATTTTTAAAATGGAAACGTTGGCAAGCATTTAACTGCTATGATACTTACCCATCTGATCACTAAAGAGACGATTAACTTCTAGAGGAAAGCTGATAATTTACTTTTGTCTGAAAATCTACTTATGCTTTTTCCCTCCCTGTATAAATCTATTAGTGTTTCTAATAACACCAATGCTCTTGCAGTAAGTGTGCTTAATGCTGTCTGCTACCAGAATGCTAGATTTATTCATAAAACAGTATTAATGGAATGGCATGAATCAAAGCAAGTCACTCTCAAAATGTTATATTATGTATTTCCTGAATATTCTAGAGTATTATTGCTCCTGACAAGCTTTTTTGCTATCAAAACCATCACAAATAGCAAGGACATGGCTGCTCTGACAACAAGAGCAAAGCCATGAGGAAAAAGGAGACAATTTCTCTCTCAGGACTTTTCTAGTTAAATTCTTCCTTAAAGAGTCCTAACAACATTACAGCTTGCTGCTTCTCCTGACAGTTCTTTAAATAAGTGAATCTTTTATTAAGTACTTTCTATAGTCCAAAATATAGGCACTGCACAGTTGTAAGTAAATAATTAAGAATTAAAAAATCTGCAGAAGCTTGTCTTCAGCCTTCACATTTTCTCTAAGCAGTTGCAGAGAACCCCAGAACTCCTGTCAAGTGGGGAAATATAGGAAAGAGAATAAAAAGGAGCAGCGAGTCCTCTGGATGTTCTCATCTGTTAAGTCTAATAAATCTTGTGTTCCTACAAAGTACAGCTATACTATCACTACTTGCAGAACACCAGTGCAGCTGGTTGATAAATATTTTAAACATGACAGCTGACAAAATATGCAAATAAACTGCATATTTTTCGTTCCTACATATTTAAGTTATAGACAATACCTACCCATCTCTCGCCAAAATGTATGCAGTGGGAATGCTGGGTCCCTTGCACTAACTGTTTCATTCTGAAGATGGACTCCTAATTGCACTTCCCTGCCTGCCCTAATTATGTATTTCCTTCAATGCCAAGAACAGTTCAAGTACTGAATATTCAATTCATTAAAATATGCTTTTGGCTTTACCCAGTATGACAATCTATTCTGAGCTGTTGCAGTTCTGTCATTGTCCAAATAAGTAATGTAGTTTTTAAGATCTCTCTGATCACAAAGCAAACCACTTCCAGCAACTTAATGGAAACTGCAATCAGCACAGAGCAGCCATCAGACTGTCACCACAGCTAAACAGACCCTCACGGAAGTCTGGAGATGAAAAAGGCCTATCTGCCAATATCATGTTTTCATTTTGCTAACAACACTTTGTTCTCTCCCTCATTTCAATGAGAAAGGAGTCTATATGGATTGGTTTTATTTATCTGAAAGGCAGAAACCTCAACAGCTCTGAAAAATATTCACTAATTAATGCAGACAAATTAAATATACCAAATACCACCCCAAACTAAAATCAAAACCATATAGCTTCCTTTGGCAAAGTACAAATTGAGAATATGAAGTATTGTTGAAATCTGGCAGTGAATGGCCGTGGCACTGCTTCATGACACCTCTTCATTTTGCTATTTCCATTGTTCCTACTTCCATGTGCTAGGTTCTGCCAGGGATCAATGGTCTCCTTTTCTTACCCGGTAAGAAAAATTAGCAAATCTAAATGTCTAAAATTAAACTACCTTTCTAAAGGTAAAACTGCAAATTGCAGTGGCTTTAACTCTCTGACACCAGGGGCCACCGCGGGCTGCAGTGAACTGAGCAGCTTGGGAACTGTTGTGAGGGATTCTCCCTCTTTCTGTGGAACTCTTTATTGCTCTCTTTACAGCTTTTAGATATGCCAGTTCTCTAGAAATACACTGAAGAGGGGGGTGAAGGCAGTGTCAGAGGGAGAGAAGGAATATTTAAGATGCAGGAAATTTGCACCAATGGCCATGCATAAATATAATGGGAAAATCTGGAAAAGATACCCAACCATCAGACATCAAGTGTGAGACAACCTGAAGTAGTGGGAAAATTACCCTTCAACTTAAAATATGAGGGCAGACACATTCAAGAGGGGAGGATTTGATGCAATGGCTTGTGACACCCCTATTGCTAGACTAGATAAAACTGAACTCACAAGGTCCATTTTTGCTCTAAATTATCATATTTTCTTACTAAACCTACTCAATTGCATCTCAAGAGATCAGCTGTGTTAACTGAAAAGAGTGGGATGGTTCCTGTCCTGGTTACTTGCTAGTTTATTCTGTGGCAGATACACTCTCAAAATATGACTAAGAGCTGAATATAGGGTTTGTTCTGTAACTAAATGTTATGTACTATCCATTAAAACCAGTTTAAGAAAATATGACTTCCTATATTACATGAAACAGAACATTATATGCATTGCTTTTCAAAAAAGCATTTTTACATTAAAAATGCATTCACTTTTCTTTTTGTACAAATTCTAGAGTTTATGAATCCCTCTATTAGCCTTAAAATATATTCATATTATGCTCTGGTATTCCAAACAAGACTATTTTTGTCCCTTTTCCCATTAGAAATAAACTCTTCTTTAAATAACATCAGCCAAATAGGCATCTTATTCATAGCAAGCAGAAAAAGTTTTAAAATCTAGTTTGACATTTTAGTTATTGCTTTTAACTTAAGCTGCAAAACAATCTATACGTGCTACAAAAAATCTAATAGAAAAAATCTTTGGTTTTAATATGAGTTACAGAACAATGTAAGAAATAACCCCAAAGTGTTATCTAAATAAATTTTGGCTTTTCACAGTGAACTATAAATTCACCATATATTTTCATTCATGATTTCTGGATAGCGGATCATATTGAATTAGGCATCAAACCTTCACACGGCTCTTTCAGAATATGGTGGGTATGTTCTGGACTGAATGGCTAGGAATAATCGCACCGTTGCCTTTGGCATAGTCTAAAAAGATTCTGAAAGCATCGGGGGAAATTTATCTAAGAAAATAGCAGAAGCAGATTCAGAATGCCCAAACTGTGTAGGCTTAGTCATAAAGAGAGACTGCAGCTTGTGCAGATACTTAAATTAGCTTTAATTTAGATAAGTAAGTGATCAATAGCAATAAAGCAAATATCAGGGTGGATTTCAAAACAGGCTAGTAACTCCACTGAAGAACCTGGCATCTCAATAGGGCCCAAGCAGTCTGTAGTTTCTGCTGTACTGCAACTTCCCTGCTGTTTTCTGAACAAGCTACATTACAACATCGAGCTGTACCTCCACATGCTGTATGTACACTTTCAGCTTTGTTACAAGTGTACTTTGGTATAGAAAACGGAGAATGCGAAGAGCATCACTCAAGAAGTACTGGAAATAGCACTCAACCAGCATCATGCCAAAACATAGCATGTGTTTAGTGATCATCTGGCCCTCCTGAACACTGATATTCTGGACAGACACGATGCTCAAGAGCTATTACTACTAAAAGCATTAAGGTAGTAGGTATTTTAAAGCTAGTCACATACAGCAGAGCTTAGACACTGATATTGCCACCTTCAGTCACACTGCTGACCAGGCAATTCTCCTGAGTAGGGAGAGCTGGGTCCATACTGTGCTGGCCATCACCGCTTCTGCTCCCCCCCAAGATCTCGGGATGACAACCTCCATCCTCAAGCAGGCTGTTATCATGGTATAGCTATGGTGCACGTTTAAACAAAAGTGTGCTGTTGCACCCTGCATGGACACACCTTGAAGTGTGAGGTGCTGTCTGCTGCACCGGAGATGTGTAGCCACTCCTGGCCCTTCTCCTGTGACGACCAGCCAACAGCAGGCAGCTCTCCGCTCCAGCCAAGCTGCTGGGCAGCTCAGGCTGGCTAAAAAGCGACCCAGGCACGCAGCTGACATGGGATGGCACACCTGCTTGTGTGGTGTAAGGCAAGAGAGACTTCCCGATGTGCATTACTCCAGCTGTGTTCAAGTTAGGGGAAGGTGAAACCTAGTAGGAGCTGCCCGGTGCTGGCCATCGAGGCACTGGGCTCTCTGGGACTCTCTGTCATCAGCTGGGATAGATGTGCTCCCGGTGCTACGTGGCAGGGTGGGAGACAACACACTCATGGTCCAGCCAACAAGAGGGACAGCCACACCACTTCTAAGATATTTTACCTGCAGCAGTTTCCAGAATAGCTGTACTAGGAAAAGCATGTTTCTTACTGCATGCGTCTATGCACTATCACTTACCCTGTGTAAGAATGTATTTAAAAGAAAAACCTGATGTCATTAAACCAGTGGAAACAGAAGACTAGAAGCAGCTTTGAGATGCTTCAAAATGCTTTCCATGGTAGGATGAACTGATATCGACACTTTGTTCTCCCTTTTTGGCTGCCAACCTAATGGCTGAGCTATTACAGTATCACTGTTCTTATGTTATAGCCTTGAATGCACTCAAACCTAATTTAAAATCCACCTTTTGCTCTGAAGCTGAAACCACGCAGTGAAAATGAGGCCAACTGCATCCAAATCTGCACTTACAAAATTAAAGGTAGGATTTTCTTAGCAGAGGATACTTGGTTGTCAAATTTACTGCCACCAGAGATCACACCCTTTCTCAAATCATTGCATACAACTTTTCTCTCTAATGAAAAAAAAAATAAAAATAGTTGCAATGAGCCAGGGTTGTATTTTTTTTAATATCACCCATTTTTTCAGTGTGGGAAGTACAAGGAGACTTATGTCTCTTCCCTAGGGACAGTGCATTTCCAGATGTATGAAAGAACAAGCAGATATTGCTTGGCATCTTGAAGTCTTGTCTACAGAGGCACTGTACATACATACTGTTAATAAGAGATAAAAGTCCTAGCCCTAGAGAGCTTCCAGTCAAAAGAGATGAAAGGATGGGGGAAAAAAGAAATATTATCCTATTTTTTATATATATTTGAAAGCAAAGAACCGAAAAAATAGGTCATTTGCCCAAGACCGCAAAGAAAGCCAGTAAATATGAATTTAAACTTAATACTTCCTCAGCCTCAATCTAGTGTCACAAAACCATTACTTCTCCCAAAACAATATATTAAGGAAACACCATCAATAACAAAGTAAATTGCAGGCTAGAAGGATCATAAATGACATACTACATAGAAGTATAAGTATGAACAATTCTGATTTTTGAAAACTTTCTCATGTCCAATTTGCAAAATCAACTGTTTCACAGAAGCTGGCAAATATATGCTTCCTGTAACAAAAAGTCATTGTGTGACAAAAACTTCTATTTTAATTTATAATTATCTACCATAATATTACTCCCTGTCTTGACCACAATCAAAATTCTCTAATGGCTGAAATATAAGGCTGAAATCCAAGAGAGGAACTCCCCTCCTGGGCACACGGAAAAAAAACCCTAAGGAATTTATTTAGGTAAAACTGAGGAAAAAAAGAACTGAACTTCTGAGAGCTACCTGTAGATACATTTTTTTGTTGCATACTTCATACATTTCTTCTCCAGTGTTAGAGAGAACTGACTGTATTTCAGTTGGAAAAAAAATAGCTATACTTCCAAGACTCTCCCCTTTCTCACAGTAACTGTATTCCCCTAGAATTTATATTTGATGAAGTCTTTCACAAAGAGAAATGAATTCTTTCAAAAAAAACTACACCGTGATGGCAAAGGCATAAATCCCTCACTTTGTCCCCAGAGCCTCTCTTTAGGATTATTGTGGATTAGATTATTATTTACCTGAACAGCATCATAATACATTTTCTTGCCTTCTTCATCTGTCTTGTCCGACATCAGCCATGCTTTGAGCAAATATTCATAAAAGCTATCCCCAAGCCCTCCTATGGAGACGTGATCTAGAAAGGGAAGAAAGAGATTCAACAGTAATTTCATCTTCAGTCTGGACAATAAAATACCAATTCAATTTGGAACAGTGCTTTTAATGATCTCTTCCTACAACAGTCTTTAATAAATTTAAGTCCGGAACCTCAGGAAAAACTGGTACATACAATTATTTGTTTTTCATCAAGCAAACTTTTCCATCAAGCTAAAACACAACAGTTATGTGGCACATGAGTTCATATCAGAGAAACAGGAATTTATATGTTTAAAATGTAATTAATGTAGTCTAACCCATATAAAAACGTGTTAATTTAAGTTCTTTTTTATTCTAAAAACAGGTAAAAAAGTAGAAAGTTCTCTCTGATTTGATAAAGACTTTCCCTTCTTAACATGCAGTCATTGTTTTTCTTTGCTCTTCTGTTCACCAACGCTCCATTTAAGTCACTTCATAAAAAAGACCAAAAATATTTTAGCTCCTTACTGCAGACTTGAATTTCAGGTTATTTCATGGTATTTCAAAATGCTGAGCTATGTGTTTAAAAATAATACTACATTTTTGAACATCTGGCTACTTTAAGAACTCAACATTGGTTCTAGAAGGGGAAAAAAAAGAAGACTTTACCCAATCCACAGATGATTATTGCTATCACGCTGCTTCATTCTGCCCTATGCTTACTATGTGAAATGATCTGGTACTACAGATGCTGCACTGATTCAACTGCACACATTTAGGATGTGACCCTGAAAATGCTACTGCCACAGGAGACAGACTGGTTGATGTCAGTTGCACCAGTGATGTGAAAGTTGCTAATGGTTGTAGCTGCGTGCACAAGGTTGTGCTCACTGTCCAAGTCTAAAAGATTCTTGGCAAAATCTTATATATATATATGCATTTGTACTGTGTGTATATAAAGTGCTTCTCTGAGATCCACTAAACTAAGAACACTAGCTAGAGGTTTTTATTTTTAAGTTGGTGCTGCCTGGTAACATTACGGGATTTGGCATTTGTTGAGTCTTCAGTGAAAGGATTTTGAAGTGCTTTACCAGGACTACTCATTCATACCTATCAATTTTACAGTACAGAAGGGGTCCTCTAATTCCACCCAAGGCATCCAGGATGGAGATTCAAGTACATTTATCGTACAAGTCTGTAAGTCATACCACAAAATTCTGGGCATGAGAAAACCAAAACACTCATGGAGTAATCTAGACTCATAAAGCGAGATGCAGAAGGCTTAGTGGTACGAAGCTCGTGCTTCCCAATACTTAACTCTGCCTGGTCTGGTGGAAGGTGTCCCTGCCCATGGCAGGGGGGTTGGAACTAGATGATCTTTAAGATCCCTTCCAACCCAAACCATTCTATGATTCCATGAACTCTGACCTTAGCTTCAAAGTTATGCTTCTATTGGTGGAATTCAAAAGAACAGAGAGTAGTATTTATTTTTAAACTCCATATCTTCTCTTCCTGAAATGTGCCCTTTCACCTTCTGAACACGTTGCCATTTTTTTCCTATTCAAAATTTTTTACCAGTGTCTTTTTCCTCCACTACCCTGTGACACACAAAAAAGAATTTAGTTTTCCAAATGTATCCTGTCCCTTTGCCTAACAAATACATTGTACCATCAAATCTGGGTAATAAACAGCTTTCCCCTGCCCTCTTCTCTTTTGAATGAGATATAATACATTTCTGGAAGGAATATACCATTTATTTAATTAAATGTTCATGATCCAAAAGGAAAAGAAGCCTCTTAAAAAAAAAAGGGAACATTTTCTGTGATCGAAGGCTGATCTTTGAACAGCAGCATTTAAATGACCTTTACAGTTTCCTAAATAAATTACCATAGAAACCTCTGACATTTGCAAACTAAATAGCACAAGCACAGTTTCATCAATAATAAGCCCTGTTATTATATACATTATTGCAGTAGACAAATCCAATTGACGCACGCTGCAGCAAATCACTGTCAGTTTACTGTCAAAACAACAAGGGCTAAATGAAATTACAGGAACAATGGCAGTGATCCAGCATTGTACTTCACAGTTCTAGCATTGCTAGAAAAGAAATCTTCAGAAATGATTCCCCACCCCCCCACTCAATGTTTGAGAAACAATACTTCTGTCTTGTAACAATTAAGGGTCTAGATTTTTTTCCTGTTGTAATCATCTGAAAACAGCCAAGAAAAGCAATGTCAAATAAACCATCTCTCAAGTCTTATATAGTGGTCTGCTACTATGAGGGAAAAAATTCAGTGTCTGCAAATTGAGGCTACTCAATTGGAAGACATGCAACAAGATCACAGGTGCTTTTGCTGCTTCAGCATGCTAGAGGCTGACCTGCATCAACATTTGTGTCCATCACATGCATGTGTAGGAAGCTAATCTCTACATCAATACTACATGCTATTGGAAAGCAAAGCTAGTATAGACTGGAAGATTTCCTGTGCACAGGAACAACAGCAACAAAAATTGGCATTTATTGCGAATGAGGAGTATATAAGAGATACCAAAAATAGGAAAATGGCAAAGACCATAAAGCAGAGTAAGTATTGGATTGCTTTAAAATAAACAGGGCAGAGCCACTAATGGCATCAGCAACTAGAAAGATCTGCTATCATGCAGCTCACCAAAAGAGTTTCTGTGGGTGACTGAAGCGAGGAAGGAGGTAACTGGACCTGGCTCATAGATGCTGAGGTGGCATTCTAACCCAATTCAGTGCCTATTGCTGTAAGATCAAGACTTCCAGTGGAAGGTTTTAAGGTTTTACGAAGCTGTGTTAAACCAACGTGGGTAATAAGTGGGCACATATCTCAGATCAGTGAATGGATGTCAGAGTTTACACCAACACGCGAAATGGAGTCGATCAAGCATGCTGAGCTGCCACAGGCCTTGTAGCATGGTGACCTGAAATAAACCTCACAGTACAGCAGACTAGAAGGCTTTCTAACATAACGGGTATACTTCTAGTTCATAAAGTGAAACAGCCTTTGCCTTGATGGGACAATACAACTTAGCAGCACAACGTTTTTGGGCAATTATTTAATTCAGAGAATGACCCAAAGCATTAAAAAATATATTTCATTGAATAAAACACTCGTTATTTGCCTTTCTGAAAATTACCTTACCTACCCAGACCACTGTCAGTCCCCTAAGGGCTACAGAACCTCAGTTCCATCTTAGCTGCATCCTAAACCACTATTACCTTCAAAAATGTCTCCAGTCCTTTCCCTGTCTTGTCTAATCAACTCCAAAACTGATAATCTACAGGACAACCTTATCTGTCCACATCTTTTCAGACCAAGACAACGTATCTTGCTTGTTTTCTTTCAATAATGTGGGAAGGAAAAAACACAAGAACGTTGAGTCATATGAATTGGAGGGTGGCAGTCTGAACCTAAGTAGGAAAAGTGGAAAAAGAAGTAGGGTCTCTAGAATCACGATCCTGTACCCTATGTAGGCTTTCAGCATATTACAAAGATCAGAGAAAGCAATGTATAACAAGAAAAGGCTCAGTCATCAGAAAGGCATTAGGAAGTTCAAATACTCCAAGTATTTTATTATACTCTGCCCTGGTTTCAGCTAGGATAGAGATAATTTTCTTCCTAGCAGCTACAACAGTGCTGTATTTTGGATTTAGTTCAAGAATAATGTTGATAACATACTGATGTTTTTAGTTGTTGCTAAGTTGTGGTTATAGTAAGTCAAGGACTTCTCAGCTTCTCATGCTCTGCTGGTCAGCAGGTGCACAAGAAACTGTGCGGGAACCCAGTCACGACAGCTGACCCCAACTGACCAAGGGGATATTCCATACCTTATGACATCACGCTTATACTAAGTATATAACTAGGGTGTGAAAAATGCCGAAGGGCAATCGCTGCTTGGGGCAAGCTGGGCATCAGTAGTCATTTGTATTTTGCATCACTTGTTTTGCATATTCTATTTGCTCTCCTATTAAACTGTCTTTATCTTGATCCAAGAGTTTTACTATTTTTTCATTCTCCTCTCCACCCCACGGATGGGTGAAAGGTGAGTGAGAAGCTGTGTGGTGCTTAGTTGCCGGCTGGGGTTAAACCACAACATACTCTTTCCCTATTTTTGGTGTCTCCAGTAATGGTTCCAAGGGGATTAATGTTGTGACGCAGTTCTGTTTAGTTTGCTTCCTCAGTTGTTGGCATTAAGCTTGAACAGAAATCACAGCTGGTATTAACTGGAAAGACTGTATTTTATTTTATTTTATTTTATTTTATTTTATTTTATTTTATTTTATTTTATTTTAATATTTAGTGGAGCCACATCACTAAAAATATGGAATTTGATTTAGATGAGCTGATAATGTTTCCTTTAACAGCTACTTCAGAGAGTATTTTAGATTTTTGAATTAAAGACTCCTGTAGTATACAAATTTCTTTCTGAACGATACATATTCACACATTTCCCTGCTGGCACAAGCCATACTAAAAGATCAAAGAAAAGTACATTAAAATACAGCAAGTAGGATTATTATTTTAATATTTGTAGTATTCTTTGCGTTCTACAGAACCTCCAATACAATGTGAGTTTTGATACTTTACAAAAATTCTTTATATGCATACGAAATCCATAGAACAGTGATTGAAAGAAGTTAACAACTGCTAACAGCATTCTGATAGACTGGTCATAGTAGCAAAGAAGTGATCTACTTACGCTGGCCCCATTGGCCGCTGCTGGGATTCAGATAGTTGGGGTAAAGGCCCTCTGGTTTATCCAGTCGATTCAGAACTTTTCGAATATTCATTACCTATTGGAAGGGTACAAAGTATTGAGCACTGATCCATTTTTCCCCCAAAAATAAACCAGTGTTGGTACAAAAGTCTTAAAGTGCAAATATCCCTAAAAATAAAAAAATAGTCTTATTCAACACACATTTGTGAATACCTCTGTGCAATCATACTGTTGTTTAAAAAGATCCTTTAAGCTGGTTTTATCACGTAAATGAGCTCCCCAAAGCCTCTGGAACTTCTATGTCAACGTGTCAGTAATGAAACAACACAACAGATGCCAGCTAGAAGTTTAGGACTTGCCTTACAGAGCTATCTCTCCCATCCAGACGACACTGAAATTCATGAAGGATAGTTGCCTTAACTAAGCTTAGCTACTTCAGCATTAAATTCCTCATACATCCAAATCAGAAATGGAATTCAATATTAGGCTATCACCTAGTTCAGATGCAGAACTGAATGGTACAGCAGTTCTGCCTCGAAAGGACAGCGGCTGCGGGAACTGAGCTTCATATAACCAGCTTGCCCAGCATGAACTCACGCAGCCCTGAGCACCCTGCCAGCACTGCTAAGGAGCCTGCTACAAATGAGAGGCCTGGGGAAACAATTACAGGCCAGACACTGCGGCTGGAGTCATCCAGCAGCACCTTCCATTGCCGAGCACATGAAATAATTAATACAGAATCTTAACAGTCACAGGAAAAGCAAATGTAGCAACTTGGGAGAATGAAGATCCTCAGCACCACAGACCAGAAACTGTAACAAAAAGGTACTGACAGCTTCACTATAACACCCCGAATGCCTAGAGATGAAGTGAACTAGCTGCTGAGAAAGAAGATGAATTAGCTTACACCAAGCCGCTGAAGGACTTTTGTTGTGCTACACAAACTGCCTTCTGCATCTTGACGTTATTTTGCTAACAGCCATTGCCCAAATACAGACTGCAATGAGTTCTAAACATCATTTAAGGAATTCATCTATGAATACTTCCACGCAAAGCTTATTCCAGTGTTTCTTCTTCCTTATCAAGCATACCAGCCCTGTAACAGCTTGCCTGGGAGGGCTGTGGAATCGCAATCTCTAATGGGTTTTAAGAGTAGTTTACATAAACAGATTTCTAGCATCTTGCAGCTATTGCTCGATGCCACTTTGGAAGAGAACCATAGGCTAGGATTTTCAGCATATGCACTTTCATCACACTTTAATTGTCTCTTAATAGAACAGATTTTTTTATATTAAATTAGCATACATGTCAAAATGTAATTAAGTTACCTAGCAAGTTTGTTTCTGGCTATTCCTGGGTGCTACAACCCCCCCGACACTATCTCTCCCCCAGGTCAGATTTGTTCAAGAGAAACTCTGTCTTTAAATTCATCCCTAAATATATTCAAATTACTAGGAGTTAGTTTCAAAAAATTTATTCCAGTGCTGACAACAGTATAACAGCAAAGCCATTCAGTCCTTTAAGTCTAGTACAACTACTATTCATTTTAGATTTCACCATTGCTTTTAAATCTACTCCTAAATATTTGAAGTCGCATTATTAATGGTATTATTACATAGATAGACAATATCAGTTTTAGCTAATATGGGACAGTTGCAGTAACAATACAAACCCCAAACAAGCAGAAATTTTAATTAGGAAAAAAAAGATAAATGAAACAGTGTATTATAAAGAATGGGACTTGCTGACTATTTATGCACCAAAAAAGTAAAGCAAAGGGCTTAGGTGGGAATTGGGGGAAGCAGAAGAGTTGCTTTCCATGGCTCATGTAAATAAAAACTATCCAGAAGTAAATGTTATCCAAGTTTGGAAGAATTAGTAAGCACAAACATCTGTTTCGACAAAGGATGTTTTGGGGTGATTTTTTCTTCCTCCAAAGAAAGTTTGAAGTACCTCTTAACTGTCAGTGGAATGGAAGAGCTTTCTGACCTTACTGATAGTAGTGATTATGTACATTATTTTGAAGACTAAACTTGCTGAAATCATAGAAGGTAGCCATGGTGCTTTGCTTTCTTGTAGGCATCATGTGTTATCCCTAATATCATGTCAGCTTTTGTTTTCACCCCATTCAGGTGAAGTACTGAGGAAAGCTTTATGGTCTGGTTGTTTAATGTGATTCTAATTTAGATCAAAAAGTGTCATGTTTTGTAGGGTCAGGTAAGTGCTATAATACAAGATGAGGCATCACAGTGATTTTGGAAAAAAATTTTGAATTTATAATACAAAAACATGTCAAGGTGATTAGGGAAACATCTAGAAAATACCTGCCTCCTGTGACAAATGCTTACAACTAAGGAAAATCCAAATCTCTTCCCAGAGATTTTAGTCTCCCAACACGATTTATCTTTTACAACATGATTTTGACTGAACAATCTAACCTTTTCAGCAAAGACGGGGTTTCCAGACAGATGACTCAAGTGTACGAACTCCAGATGCAAAGTCCCAAATTCTGCCAAAATGCTGCTGCCGCCAGAGGCCCATGGCCAATTTCGACCAATTCCACTACGTTGAGGGGAAGAGAAATACAGAAAATAACCGTGAGCATCCATAAAGCAATGCTAATAAAATATAACAAGTAGTAGATATACTGTTATCAAGAGAAAATCATTAATTTAAAATGTACTTAATAGCTGCCTAAGAAATCATGCTTTGTCGGCCTTCAACAATTTTACCACAAGACCTTGAATTACTTCATCCAGTTCGGCTCAGGCTTGTAAAATCACTTCTTGCAACAAGTCAGCCTTTTAGCTCATGAATAGCTCCATCACCCATATCACTGTAGCAGTGTTTCACTATATGTTACCATGTTTAAAGACGTTACAAAAACCACTGAGTATGAGAAAAGATTCTCATACTTTGCCTGTTTACCCTGTACTTAACACCACACTCACCAATTCTAACTCTTCCTTCCACACGGTAACTGTTTCTTAACTTAAAATATTGCATATATACAGGATAGGCTTTAAGTTAAAAGTACCACATGCAGTATATCCTTCTTAATACCTGAGAATTTAATAGAGTAAGATATGTAGGTATTGTCTGTCTAAGTCCTCTTACCAGGATGAGTAACCTCAGTTTTAATTAAGACCTGAAGATACTTCACAGTAAAATTAATCTCAGGTTTTGTGCTGAGAGCAGAGAAAGCACATTTATTTCTAAATCTCCACTCGAACTAATGCAGGTTGAGATTCAGGATGAAAAGTCTGCTAAAGTTTCATTAGAAAAAGGTGGGAGATTTTTCCCTTGAAATTTCCAGCAGCAATATTCAGAAAGCCCTCTGAAATTAAAGAAAAGCCTACCAACTTCCTGGAGCATCTAGGTGAATAACCATATATTAGACCAGCATATTATTAGCATGAACATTAGACATAAATCCAGGTATTAGGTACTGGAAAGTCTTCCTTATTTTCAAGTTGTAAACATCATTACACACACACATTCCTATATATAAATAAAATGTAGTTTTACTTTTACACAGAAGCAGCCAGTACAGTCATCAGTTAGCATTTACACAGCCATGAAAATCGGACATTCTTCCTAAGTTAATGTTACTCATATTATGAACAAAACAAAAAAAAAAGTGAAACACCAAGAAACTCCATCTTTAGTTCATCATGATGGAAGTCCTCAGTTGTATTAAAATTTCTTCTTTGAAAGGTCAAGTATCTATAACTGAAGTTTAACCAATATACTGAAATTAATTTCCCCACGAGCTATATTAAAACGTTATTTTGAGATTTTTACCACACACACAAAATAAAAACAAGTCATTAAACTTCAAAAGCAGAGTAATGGCTACAAATAAAGACCATATATGTGTTCTACTTAAATGTCAGAACTTTAAGCCATACAACACCTTTGGCTGCCTGGCCCTGAGCTGAAGGCACCACTGGAAATCACTCAAGTGCCACCAAAATCTACACAGAATATTGCCTACTGATAGTTGGACTTATTTCATAGCATGTGTCAAATACTCCCCATTGGTATGCTATAGATTTTCTTTTTCCTAGACCATAAAGCACTGAAGTGACTAAGCTTATCTGGGTGCTGAATGGAGGGAGAAAGGAAAATGAAAAAGAAAGAAAAGCGAAAAAGATCAGATGAGGCTCCCCTGGCTGACCATAAAGATGCAAGAGGCTGGGACACATGGAAGTCCTCTCATGCAAATGATCGCCCAAAACTCCAGAGGAGAAAAATATTTCTTATCTTCATAGCTGCAGACAAAAATCAATGACATAATGAAATCAGGGTATTGCAAAGAGGCACGCGATCCAACTTTGATATGATAGTTGTATGACAGAAACAGAACACAAGTTTTACAGGATCTGCATTTTTCATTTCAAGAGCACTCTTACAAAGATTACTTTTGATGAAAACAAAAGCGAAGAGAAAAATCCACCTGGCTTACAAGCTGTCTGCACTTCCAATCTGTTGTGGGTCAGAATTTTTCCAAATGGTGAGATAAAAGCATCGGATATTACAGAAAATAAGATCAAGGTGAGTACTGTAGGAAACATGTCTGGAAACCTCTACAGACTGAAGACTTACATCTACAGACTGGTTATTCACCCAGGAACAGCTACGATGTCTGGGACACACTGGCCCAAGTCCTGTCTAACTACTGAATTCTAGATGACAATATTTTAGCTTATTTCCAAACTACCCAGATTAAGGGAGATGACGTAAGACACTACCAGTAAATAAAATTCGCCAGGGAAAAAAAAAAGTGAAATATTTCCAGGTTTTGAAAAGTTATCATGTTATGAAATAACTGGCAAAAGCCCACTTTTTTTCATTATATTTCTCAATAAATCTCGAAGTAGAAACATTGAGCTGTTCCTGCAGCAAGGCATCAACCAAACTTGGCAGAAAATGTAATAAAGTCCATACTCGCACTCCACCACAACGTCTGTTGATATCAACACAACCTGTCAGAACATTTTGATGTACTGCATTTTGCTAACCACAAAAATTTCCAATCATGGCTATCGACCGGTTTTCTGCATGCAGCAATGTGTTCTACCATGTGTGGAAGATGCTGCTTGCTTAAGATGATTTGAAAACAGTAAACTTGCATTCTCTACTTTAAACGCAAGAGAAGTAGAAAGAAACCTCCATATTGCATCTCTACTATTTAATGTAGCTTTTATTGCTTTCAGTGGGGATAGCTTGTTAGGAAAAAAAGAAAGGCATCAACATATTTCTGGCAAGTCTGCAAAATAATGAGGAAATCTGTTGGTTTAGTCTCAGATGGGTGCTCTAACTGAAAACTAAGAAGCTAGTTTCAACAATTGGTAGAATGCAGGGACTGTAATTCAGTGCCTTAACTATCTTTCCTGCAATCTTCAGCTGTGGATGTCTGATATTCTCTGGTATCTCTGGTATCTTTAGGAAAAATGAAACAGGTAAGTTTTCCATATTCCCTCATACGAACTGCAGCAGTCACAGTATTGCTTCTGGTTCCATTTAAGTCTATCCTTATCTTAAGGCGATAATCCAGCATAAATGGCTATGCAGACAGTCAGCTCCTGAAGAGACATTACTAGAGCATGGAGGACGCTCAGTAAAGCTCTCTGTATACACAATGAGAGAGATTTCACACACTGATCCTTTTTGACTAGGGAAAATAGACTTTGGCTTTTGTTTAAGTCTCTTTGCTTAAAAAAAGGAAACTAAAGAGGGTGCTTTTTTTCCAGCCCCCCAAATTTTTTCCTAAATATTGTATACTTTTAAACATAACAGTCATTAAGCAAGAGAGAGCCTAAACAAATGAAGGGATATGGCGAAATTTAAAAGACTTCTATGTCATGGATTATGAACAATAAGTACATTTATAAATGACATGAAGTGCCCTAGAAAATAATATACAATAAGTGTAATAGCTCAGTAAATCTTAATAACCAGGCATAGTAAAATACTGATTTCTGCCCATGCATGAGAATGCATCCAGATATTTTTCAAGCTCTTCACCAATATTATTATTGGTGTGACCACAAAATTCTCCAAAGTTAAAAAGGTCAGTGCTAGGTACCCTTTTACTCTTCAGTCACAAAGTCAATGCTGAGTATTTACTCTTCAGTTATGAATTTATGGGCTGCCTTCCTGAAGTCTTGAGATGTAAGCCTGGGGCTCTGGTGAAAGGTTTTATTTCTACTCCAAGTTTTAGCAAAACTATGTATAACATTGCAAGTTCCTACAGTTTTTCTTCCAAGGGCACACATTACTCAGGTCAAGAAACTACAGCTGCAATCTGAACCCAAAGAATGATGACAGTATTTGGGGAATTTTCAAAAGGTGACTTAAGGCAGTGTTTGTGAGCTGCACAAACTTACGTGCAGATCATTTGTCTCAACCAAAGCAAAATTTGTAAAGCACCAAAGACTTTTTTCATCTTATTTTCACTCAGTTATTCTTCCAAAATGGTGTAATATCCTAGATCCCTTGTAAGCTGACAAATGCACTGTTCAGAAAGAGATAGATACATACAACAGAGGACAGCAAAGGGGCCCCAGGTATGACTACTCACCTTTTCCAATAGCTGTATTCCTTTATCTTCCTTTCATTTTATAATTTACTTTCCCACTGTATTTTTCAGTTTTCCTATGTTGATATTTACTACAGCCTGTACTACACGTCAGTCGTCTACTGACCTCAAAGTCAGAAACAAACCTCCTTCCATACGCTTCAGGAAGAAGAAGCCACAATATTAAAACTTGTTTAAAGGTCCAGACCAGTATTAAAATGATTTCAGTTTATAGGCCTGTATTTTAACATATCTCTAATCATTGTGTCTAAAAATCATATTGCTTATACTACTTAAAACCCATTAAAAAAAATCTGTAAACTATAAGTAGAACTTCAGAACTTATTTCCATATTATTATAACTAGTGTTATAACTGGTATTATTTAATTAAGTGAAATTTGAGTGAGGATCTGAATCAGAAAAGCATATGAAAACCAGACCTCCATTATTTTATAATATAACCCATTTATTTTATAAACTTTGTTACTGAACACCCAATGCCACAGAATCTGAAATATAGTGTTTGTAATTCTACTGTCATTCATTCTCAGGAAATATGAGCCTAACTGACCTGAGCTGCTAGTAATTCAACTCGGTATTTTTCCAGTAGACCACTGCTGGTCCTTCTGTACATAGGAACAGAAAGTAGGAGATCAGTATCTCTTCTGAAATGTACAGAATGTACCAGAAAAAGAATCACAGAAGAAGCATAAATATTTAAAGGGTTTTTTTTCTTAAATTACTGAAATTCAGAGGCACAACAATATTTACAAGATTTTTTAAAAATTACATTATGTTCCCAATATATATAAAGCAGGAACTAATTTTCAACTGAAAGGAAGAACAAATCCTCAGGGAAACTGCACAAATACTTCAAAGGGTCAAAACACTTATTAAATCAAAATTCATGCCATCATTAAGCAGAAATGTTTCAGTCTCTGCAGTTTATTATCCTTCAACCTTTCCTGGAGGGAGCCAGGATAACTCTACAAGTGGGAGGCAGAGCAAGACTTGTGAATTTGAATATTTAATGCAAAATGCAAAAGCACACCCTAATAGTCAGTGTCCTCCTGCAGACTTAGCCAGCAAAAAAAGGTGAAAAGCCAGAATGAAACAAACCCAGTAGTAACCATGTGAAGTGTCCAAAAACTGCTGTTGCAAAGATTTTAGGATTAAATATGAAAATAACTCCCTATAGCCTCTTTGGACTTGGCTAATTTGAAAGAAAGCTATTCCATCTATGACGGTGGGTGAAAATGCAAATCACTGGAACAAAGAAATGAGAACATGGCACTAGGGAAGGTCCACTTAAATTCACCAGAGCCATGAGACTCGAGTAGGAGCATACAGTTTGTGCCTGGTACTGAGAGGACAAAGGGATCTGCCCAGAGAACACTACTTATGACTGGAATTGGTTAGGCTTAATCATGACAGGTGATGGGACGAGAGGTAATGGCACCAGGGGAGGTTCAGACAAGACACTAGGAAAAATTTCTTCAATGAAAGGATGGTCAGGCACTGAACAGGCTGCCCAGGGAGGTGTTTAAAAGACAGGTAGATGAGGTGCTCAGGGATATTGTTTAGTAGTGGTCAAGAATGGTTGGACTTGATGATCCTACTTTTCCAACCTGGCAATTCTATGATTCTATGTTTTACCAGGAACCCATAAGAGCAGAGCACTGCCCAGCTCAAATCCACAGCCCCTGGCTCGCTCGCCTCGTTCCATACCCCCAGCTATCCTCTCTGTCACCCATGAGGCAGAGGGACTTTCCCAAATGGAGGTCAAAAGGAAAGAAGAGCGTGATGTGAAGGCCACACAAGCTTTCCTACAGCTTTTTTCTCCTTCTCCCTCCCAGTTCCCCAGGACTGCTGATTCTTGAGTCTCAACCTCCAAGCATGCATGAATAAAGCAAAATTATTAGCCTTATTTTTGTGTAAGAAAACATCATCCCCTGGTTTTCTCCCCAAAGAAAGCCTGTGGTCCTCAGACAATTTCAAAAGCTTAGGATCACTTGCCCACATTTTAGCCCTAAGAGGACTATCACATGTGATTTGACTGCACAGCTCATATCCCACACTGTGTGATTCAGCACATGGACAATGTCTACCAGCTACCGGTCTGACCACAAGTGACGACAGGGAAATGTAAGAGCAGTGCAACTCCAGCAAGGGTATTCACAAAAATGCATCTCTTTGACGCTCCCCTGATAATCAGTACAGGGAGATAACAAAATTAAATCACTTCACAGAGGAGATTAAGGTAAAGATGGAGTCTCTTCATTTACAGAATAAACCCAGGGAGACCAGTCTCATCTATAGGTACCCCTTGCCAGGTGCCCAAATCTCCCCAAGTTTTCAATTAGCTTCACAGGTATCAGATGAAATTTTTAACTCTCTACGTGCTAAGATATGTAATGAAAAGTAGGGCTGGAAATAAATACTGTGATGTTTATTTCTTTTTAAATTCTAAAATAAGGTTTTTCCTAGCTCACAATTCAATTTTAATGTTCCTTTTTTTTTGACAGGCAACATTTACATTACATTTCTATAAGATATTGCAAGATAATTTTTGGCACATTAAACTACTCTTTCTGCCGTACTGTGACATAAAAAGGATACCTCCAAGTCCACGGATCTTCTATACCTAGCCAGGCAAAACCACAAAGACAGTGCCCCATACTGTGAATTAGTAAAATAAACAAGTTAACACAATGCATTACAGCCAAAATGTCTCTCTTATATATAATACATGTCAATTTATTGTTATTTTCTCTGCTATATTTCAATACAGTGTGAAAACTCTCCATTTTGACAGAATTGGTTATTATTTCTAAGGATGACTATTTTTTAAAACAAAAGTCTTCCTTTTATAAAAAGTCAGTGTAACTATAAAATGGTCAATTACTGCATTTCTAATAAAGTGTTTAAACATTGCAAAAGCCTTCAGTCTATTTCTTTTCTGCCACTACCAGTCTTTCATAATAATATTTTAATTTAATTAAGTCAACTAAGTCTCCTTAGAACAAACGAATAGAGGTCAGTAAAGGGTCAGGTTTTCATTTACATACTCAGTATCTATTTCTCATTTTAAATAAAATATATTTTAAAAATTATGTTGCTATAGAGCCATAGATGGCACAAAATATGTCAAAATGCTAAATAAAACTTAATTGCTTTCAGCACGTCCTAGGCAAATGAATGAACTCAAACCCAAACAATTAATATGTTCTAAATATAATTTGTGACACACCTCCCAATGTAAAGATAAGCAAATAATAGAGAAAATTACTTCATGGATACTGTAGTTGCATACTGTGATCTCCTAGCTAAGGGAGTCACTATGGCAGCTGAAAGGATGATATTCAGAGGTCGTTTACATAGAGTATCTAATGCTTCATGCATTATTTAGGATTGCCACATCTGAAAATGCTTTCATAAGAATGATTTTTTTATTTTGCCCTCAATGGAAGCATTTGTCAATGTGTCACAAAAATAAATGAAGAGAAGCTTTTTCTCTTCCCAGAAACGAATGCTGATCATTAGACACACATCCCTTGCCAAGAACTTGCTAAAAGAGAAGGTGAATCCAATTCTATAGACCAAACTGAGGAAGTCAAAGGGTGATCTGCTGTTGATAGTTTTCAGAAGAGGTTCCCTTCAAACTCCTCTGATGCATCTTTCTTCTTTTGGTATTGCAGCTATCAATGCAAATCAAATATGGTTTATGATTTAATTTATAAAGAAGCTGTGATGAGGAATGAAATTATTTTATTATAGGTTCATATTTTCAAAAAAACCCCAAACAAACAAACCAACCCCCCAGCCTTGGAGCATACAGGCAATGCTTGCTAAAGATTCCACTACAGTATTTGATAAATTACATGCTCAAAAGGTTATTATTTTTTTGAAGTTTCCTTCACAAATACACACCCCAGGGGTATGATATATGGGATCTTGGTGTAACAGCCTGTGTTCACTCACTGCAGGTGGTTTGGACTAGACGACCTATAAAGGTCTCTTCCAACCCAAATCATTCTATGATTCTGTGATTCACAACCACTGAAATCGATGATTTACGTGCTAACACTTCAAAGATATTTAATGCCTTCTTGGTTTTGCCATATCTGGTAAATGATCCATACCCAAATTTGACAGAAGGCAAGAACACAGAAATCTCAGGTTTGCCTGCACCGGTGCTACTCAACTCTTCCACCTAAGTCTAGTGGCGGGAGCTTTCAGGATAGTACACTGTGAGCAAAGATAAATGAGGAAATCCCTGACAGGACGAGCACAGGGTAGCTGTGTATTTCCAGCCCTGGTAGCAAGTATAAACAATTTCCTGTCCAACAATAAACAGCAATTAACTTTTTTGCACCTCCATGTGGTCCTTATCTACCCCCCAGGCAGCATTAACCAAGGTAGTCATACTCCTGCTGGAGTTCTGACTTTTCCACAGTATCCCTCTTCTGAGAAAGGAAAATTATTATAATCTAGCTAAGCATCTCACACAATGTTTCGACAGCTGGAGATGGCATAAAAAGAAACTTAAATCAGCTAGCTAGTCTATGTGGTAGTTTTTGATGTCTGTTATATTCCTCTTTACCATGAGAATCTTTAGGCAAATGCTAACAGCTGGTTAGTTTTTCAGCTGTGACAATGAATGTGTATCTATTGCCCTTGCCTTATCATTGCTCAGCTGGCAGCTTCCTGCTCAGCTGAGTTACCCTCTCTGAAGGCTGACTGATACCAGCAATTACCTGGTGAGGTGATTTCTAGGGATGCTGACTTAGCAGGAGGAGGCAGACAGTGAATTAGTACCATCACTAACTGCAGCACGAAGACTAACAATAAAAGCGGTTACTCAATTTTACAGTATGATGGGGAGAAAAAAAAAAAATCTATGCTGTAATATTTTTTACTGTATCAAGAGGGATAAGGAAGAGGCATATCCTCAAGAGCTATTAGTCTGAGAACATTAATTTTGTACATTTGCCTAGTCATATGCAGTGCCAGCGTTAATACATGCTGATCTCTTGGTCACTTCAGTTCTGTCAGTGCAGGAGATTTGTATTGGAGGCACATACACATCAGCATCATCTGGCTGGAAATGAAGAGTAGGAAAAGTCAGATTACTCCGGCTGACTGTTCATCATGTGAGGAACTACCAGCACAGCTCCAAAAAGATGCTAATAGGAAACAGATCTTAAAATAAAATCTGTTTTTCTCCATAAGATTCATCAGGTCAAGAGTAGAAGTTCTCCTCCTCCCAACATTTTTGCCATTCACCTGTGTAAGGAAACCTACCCAGTGACTTTCAAAGCTTTCCTAGAACGGTCACTATTTCCTTACTGCACTAGCAGGCAAAAGGCTAAAATGCTCAAAAATCATGGAATGCTATCAAGTGGCTTGATCTTCCTCAAGGTGTTCATCCGACAGGCAAATCCCTCTAGAAACTGCACAGAATGGCAACAGAGAGTGAAGGACAGCGTTAACGTAAAATCAGAAAGGAAAGAGAAGGTGCATATCAGTTGAACTTTCCAGTATCATCCTGTGCTGTGGCTTCTGCCAACACAGGTCTTCCCCCCCACCCCGAGGGATAAAGTCTGTAGTGGAGGAAGTGTTGGAGAAATATGCACATAAACACAGGGAAGAAGCTAGAGAGTTATGTATGCTCCACGTCCAAGTCATAGTCCATGAAACCCCACTCAGCACTCTTCGCTCAGTGAAAAAAGACATGTTTAAACCACCATCAAATTCACTGTCATGGCAACAGTACCAGCCCCTCTGTGATGAAAACTACTTGCTCATGATTAGGTCAGACTAATGATGGCTCTTGGACAAATACCAAAGTGAGTAGTCACTGAAGTGAATGTGCACAGTGGCAGAGGGAGCAGGAGGAGAAAAGATACAGGTGGAGACCAAAATGCCTGAGGGAATCAAGACAAAGAGTAGACAATCCCATCTGCCTCTGGAGAGCAGCAGAGAATAAAAGCCAGAGAAACTGCCTGGAGGAAGATCATGCTTTACTGTAGACATTGAAGTCTGTCAGCTGCTGAGAAAAAATAAAATACCTCCTCTACAGGCTCAGAACACCACTAGACACTCTGGGATACTTCTTTCATGATCTGATAAATGGGCTTCGAACATCTGGATCTAGCGATACTATGTCTATTGATGCTTAAAATAACCAGACTATTTTATTCTCACCAGTCCATTCAAACCATTGGGCTGCTTTGTTGTTGTCAAATTCCTGCAGCATTTCTCTGTGGAAAAATACTAAATTTCTTCAGGACTTTACCAGCAGGGTTTGTACAATCCTTCCCTTACGGATGTCTGCCCTGTGACAACCTTCACGTTACTGGTGCTCTAAAGAGGGATCAAGGCTTGTGGAACTGCCACCCTGCAGCAAACCAACAGAGCAGTGAGCTCACAAGTATGCACCCACATGGAGGAGTGTGAGAGAGGGAGAGACAATTAGTAGTCAAGCAGTATATGCTCTGAAATATCACTATGAGACATGTCAGCTGTTTAAAGGTAAGTTTCAAGTGTCACTGTTTAAAACTGTACTAAAACTAAACTTGTTATCGTAATCATTTTTGATAAAAGATATCTGAGCACAGCACAGATCTACATGTTTTCCAACACAGACTAATGAATAAACTAAACAATTCAAGTTTCCTATAGCTTTATGCACTGAAGGTTTAATTAATCAATTCCAAGGGCTAAAAAAGCCAGAGGGAACGCAACACAACACAGCAAGGCTAAAGATAATAAGTACCAGCATGGACTACTTTTAATCAGGTCCCCAAGGAAAAGTGGAAATATCAGGAAATGAAAACTCACAAATGGAAGTCTATAGTTCTGCCACGTAATAAGTTAGACAGTGCAAATGAAGAAGGTATTAGAATAAAATCCTCTAACGTAGCAACTGGTACAACTCAGTGTCACAGCTTAAAAAAGCCTCCCCAAGCCAGACCAAATCAAACAACAAGCCCCTACGCACCTCTAAAAAAAAAAACCAAACCCCAAAGCAAGAGAAACTCCAAAAACTCCTGGTTCTGAGAAGCCAAAGTAAAACACTCTTTTAACAGATTCATTAGGAAGAAACATAATCAGAATATTGGAAGAGTCCATGAATAAAAACATTTCTATATGGTCTCTTCCTCTCTGCCATGCTTTTTAATACTAAAAATTGAACTAACTTGTTTAAGTCTTAAGCCTATTTCAGAACTTTACATTTCACATTAGAGTGTGTGCTGCCTTAAACCACCATAGACACGGCAATCAGCACACTCTTGATCTACTTTGCTCAGCATATCTCTCTATAAGACTCTGCTCCCAGTTTTATATCACTTTTCCAACACTCAACTTTTATGTTATCCTTCTTTTTTTTCTGCTGAGGGTTTGTAATAAATCCTGCCTCCTCTCTGATGAGTTTAGTAACTTCAGACTTCAGTGAGTTTCTATCCCACATCAGAATTCCTTTGCTAATAATGGAGAGTCAAGTTTTGCTAAATTATTTTTGTCATATCAATTGCATTGTCTAAGTGCAAATAAACATTATTAATTTCCTTTGTAAAGTAATTTGTTAGGAGGATGAGTGTTGAACAGCTGGTATTTGGAGGTCACTAGGTAATATAAAAACAGTGTGGAGAATTGGTGCTTGAACCCAGAACTTCCCCATTTCTTTTTTCTCCTTGTTGTGTTTGTTATTGCTTTGTTTTGTGTTTTTAGATTTTTTGTTGCTGCTTTTTCTTTCTGGCCCCACAACTGACCTCTTGCTCTCCCAACTGACTTCCATGCTACCATGTATTCTTCCATCTACTGCCAGTCATTAGAAACCTTTAAGTTGTCTCCTCACAACCTCAAGTGGAAAGTAGAAAGTTGTGTTTGATGGAGATCCTGCAGTAGTGGTTACCTCCAGTTCAGGTTAACAACACTCACAACTGAAATAAGAATATTAGTCTACTAAAATACTGTGAAAACAGTGGCTTCTTTATCAGAAGAGCAGGAGTGGCTCAGCAGGTCTCTGACTTCTTCCTCCTGTATGACAGGGGGGCTGTATTGCACCCCGCCCCTATCCACTGCTTCAGTAGATACTGTGAGTCAGTTGTGGAAGGAAAGCCACAACGGATCTTCTAGACAGGACAAAATACAAATATTTGGTCTTTTCAGTCTGATAATGCCTTTTCAGAGAAGGTAAAGATCACACAGTATCACAGTATCACAGTATCATAAGGCTGGAAAAGACCTTTGAGATCATCGAGTCCAACCTATGACCCAACACCTACTCCTACTCCTACTTGTCAACTACACCATGGCACTAAGTGCCTCATCCAAATTCTCTTTGAACACCTCCAGGGATGGTGACTCAACCACCTCCCCAGGCAGTGCATTCCAATGAACAATTACCCTCTCAGTGAAGAATTTCTTCCTAATGTCAATCCTAAACTTCCCCTGGCGAAGCTTGAGACCGTGTCCTCTCGTTCTGTCACTGGTTGCCTGGGAGAAGAGACCAACCCCTGCCTGACTACAACCTCCTTTTAGGGAGTTGTAGAGAGCAATAAGGTCTCCCCTGAGCCTCCTCTTCTCCAGGCTAAACAACCCCAGCTCCCTCAGTCGCTCCTCATAGGGCTGTGCTCCACCCCCTTCACCATCCTCATCGCCCTCCTCTGGACACACTCCAGCATCTCAACATCCTTCTTAAACTGAGGGGCCCAGAACTGGACACAGCACTCAAGGTGCGGCCTGACCAGTGATGCAGGCCAAGATACCATTGGCCTTCTTTGCCACTTGAGCGCACTGCTGGCTCATGTTGAGTTTCCTGTCCACCAGCACTCAAAACATCAAAGCAATGGATGGCAAGTGACAGGCTATATGAAACTTGCCAGCCACTAATTCCCACTTTCCCACTTCCCAACATTAATTTTATAATACTCTAGATCATCCTAATATCAACCTCAGTCATTTGAAATATACCTGTATCACTCTTGTTTATCCAGATCATATTAATTCCTTACCACCAGATGGTAACTTTAAAAAGTGTTTTTAATCTTTTACCTTTCTGAACACAATTAGCTTTTTAGCTTCTCATGTCAAGAAAATATTTTAAGTGGATTCACAGTTATAGAAGTTCAAAAGACTTTCAAAGCATTTAGTCACATTTATTGTGTTGATGTTGCATGTGGTGTCATTAAATGTTTGAAGTGAGAATAAAAATCATTACACTACCTGCATGGCTCCGTTATTAAAAATAATTGGCTGACAAGTTGCAAAGGTCTATTCTAAGCCCTTGTGTAGATAACATTTGTTGCAAGTAGCCTACACCAAAGGCTTTCTGACTGACAGTCAATTATTCCTCCTTTTAATACAGCTGTTGGATCAACAGTGGTTTCAGATACTGGACAGCTTGTCACAAAACTTGCAGCTGTGATACTCATCTGATGTAACATTAACTTACAAATGCCATAAATTACACTTGCATATACATTTACAGACAGGTGTATCAATCTAACCACTGTTGTTGAGGAAACATCTCTTCAGTATTTGCTTTCACAGATGCTGTGACAGCTGTGTGAAACTACTGAAATGGCATTCTGGTTCACTGAAAGGGACAACTTTTCCAGAAAAAAAACCCCTGAAGTAGTCTTTTTCAGACTAGTGCTGCTAAAGACATAATCTGCTTTGACAAATGCTTTAAGAAAAGTATAAATGTCCCTTTTTTCTAGTCTGCTTCAACCTTTTCCTTCCCCTTTACCCACACATTGCTGTGTCATATAAATCCATTTGTTCTGGTATCAGATAAACATTTGTTTTTCTCAATGCCATTAAGATCTTGATCCTTGCTCTCCACCAACAGAAAAACTCTTGGTGGCTTCAACAGGCACCGATAAAGCATTAACATCCTGTAACTGTCATTAAAATTACGGCAGAGACTGCAGGTCAATATGAATACAGGGAATTCCTGCAGCCTGATTGAAACACCACTATCACTGCACAAATCCTTTCTGTTAACACCATTTTGATTTGGGAACTGGGAATCAATGATACAATGTATAAAAAGATTGTTCTGGTTTCTTCTTCCAGCACATGAGGCATTTGTTTATGTACAGATTTATACTTCAATGGCTGTTAAATATTTGAAAAACAAGATTACAGACAATTACTTTAAGAAAAAGAAAGAAGTACTTATTAACACACAATTTACAGATTCCTTTCTACCACTTTATACATTTATAGAAGATACATATTATTCAGTATAATCCAGTCAATTTAACAACAAAGTGCTATTCCTATTTTTCTCAAATGACATTAGTTTCAAGCATACCACCAGACTACTGGAAGATATCCATGCTATTTATTGGTTCCTGATTCTCAGTGTTATGCTTGTGCTCCAAACATAATCCAGTATGGTTTAATAAACACTAAATGCGATTTCATCACATATTTACAAATGAATCAAGTCCCTCATTGTTTGTGTCAAGGAAAATCAAACAAAGGCTAAAATATGATCAAATACATTCACTAAGGTATGATTAAATAGGACTACTCCCTACTATACAGTAGGCAGATGGACACCCTCCCCAATCTAATACACATCTGATTTTGACCTGAGGAAAATATCCCCATTACACCTTTCCTGTGGTAGAATCTCTATTATCATTCATTCAGTCTCTATTATCATCCAACCAAACCCAGAACTTCACCTTTAATCTACTTACTATTACATAAAGCAATGAATACTTTTACACAGCTGCTGTTTGTCTTACAGATAAGCTATTTACAAGAAACCAATGATGCCAACTACCTCCAGTAGCGAGGCACAGCACAAGACATCTTAATTCTCAGATATGCATTAAAAATTATGATCCCAGACAATCTGATTATAATATAAACAGAAGAGGTAAGAAAAGAAAGGACAAACATTACCTTGAAAACTCAGTAAAGTCAGATTAGGCAAGATTTGTATTTTTAAAGAAAAAGTAATTTTGAACTGTAATCTTTTTGCAGTAATTTATGTTTCAAATTACAGTACTTTAAAGCAGTGAGTATCCTGAAGAAGGAAAGTTCCATCCAACCACCTAATAAATCAACAGAGCTGAAAAAGGCTGAAAGACCTACACTACCTTGGCAGAACAGAAAAATGAGTAGTACCAAACATTTCTTCTAAAAGTACTTCTTAAAAAATAGTACAATCCATGCACTAATACTAATGATTATACTTAAGATATTCCTTGGAGGATTTTGTAAACCAGATTATCAGATAACAACGGAGCTGGCATCAAGTAGTCAAATAAGCTTTTCTTGAAAATAACGGGATTTTAATCCACACAACAAAAATTAGGTAATAAAGGATGAAGTTAAATCAGCATGAAAGGATTACTGTTTACAATAACAATCAAAAGCTGAGAAAAAACCCCAAACTTCTGGAATCCTGCTGGAGACAGTACGTGTACTTTATGTTCCTGCACCAGCACACACTGTTTTATTAAGCACTTTGAAAAAGCTTCTGCGTATTGAACAATGTACACAAGGAAAGTATCTTGCTACTTTTCTTTTTTAAATTATCAATGAGAACAATGATGTTATAGTTTTATAAAGCATATCAGAAAATCAGTTTTGTGCCCCAATTCCAGCAAAGCATTTGGTCAAAAAGGTCTTAAATACTGCTTGTAATCTTCTTCCTGTTTTTAACGGCTTTAGCACAAGAAACTGTATTTTGAGCCTTTTTAATTGTCATTCCTGGTGGAGACTGGAATAGTGCAGCATAGAGTATTTTCCAACGATTATCATGTAAGAAGTTCCATACTTGTTCTTTAACTAAAATAAAGACCTTGTCAGGAATGGAGTATCTTCTGGAGAGATACGGAGTATTGTTTAGTCTTTTCGAAACTTCTGAAAGATAATGACAGTCAAAAGAAGTATTTTTGATGATTTTATGCAATCATCTTTTGGGTACCAGAGGGACTCTGAACTCAAAAGTCATTAAAATAAACTATTAAAATAAGAGTCTGCCTGCTCTACCAAAATGATTTATTTCTTGACTCTTATTATATTACAAATTTGGGAGTATAAGAGGAACACACTGGCTCAAGTCAAAATGATCGCAGTAAAAAAAAATGGAGATGGCTCCCCTTTCTTACTCCCATGTCTTTCAGGTAGGCAGGTTTCCAAAGGGTGTCTTCAGCAACCAGACTCCTAATTGTCTTTGATGTGTGGGTGAATGCAGGGACGGAATATAAAAGGCTAGGCTTCCTTCTCTTCCCTAACAGGTAAAAACAAAACTCACCCTCTGTTACAGCTGCTGTCTCTGTGGACAGTAACAGGTCTTTTTCTAATCTCTGAAGTACCTAAGACATGCTTAATCATTACGACTGATTGATTAATGACAAACCAATCTGGCTGACACCCAAAAAGGTATACAATTACAAAGGATCAAAAAAAGAAAAGGGGAAATATTAAACCAGTTGCTTACTTCGAAGAGACTCAAGAGATACTGAAACGTAAAATCTGCCATATCAGAGGATCAAACACTGATATGCTATAAAATACAAAAAATACATAAAAGTGATGGTGATGCCATGGCTTTGTCCAGTGTTTTCTCTTTCTGTTGTACCTGAGTGACAGAAGCAAATGTGAGTGATGCTGAGAGTACATCAGAAGCAGAGAACACAAGTATTTTGGTGACTCAAAAACTGCATGTGGAAAAGAGATGTGGAGCACTCATGAAGCTGTTACCTAGGTTTAGAATTTGCTACAGAAGCATTCCAAAAAGCTTAGAGAAGGCAGCTTGGGGAAGGAGGTTTTTGAATGAGCAGGCTGTTAAGTAGAAATACAAACAAGGCGTGTCGTAGGGTGTATGATGTGGCTTAAATGAGAACTGAAGAATGAAGGTGCTGAAGGGTGCATGTTATATTCACCCATGGAAAGGCCTTCCTTGACCTGCATCCAAGACTGGACATCAACCACACTTCAAGAAAGACAGGGACAAATTTTGAAAAGCTTAGAGAAGAGTAACAAGAATTATAAGGAACACAGAAACCATTGTCTCAGGGCTGAAGAGAGGAAGAGCAATCCTGTTACAGATAATAGATTAGACACAATAATAGTCTTCTTCAACACGTAAAAGGGGATTAATCTTCCACTGAATCAGTGAAGTATTTAAGTTCCAGGACAGACATCAGAGAGAAACAACTTGGACCCAAAGACGACTTCCAATAGCAAAGACACAGAAGCACAGGAATCAACTTCCTTGAAAAAGCATGGAATCTCCATATTGCAGGTCTTGAAGAAATGGCTAGACAAACATCCATCTGGAAAAACTTAGGCACGGTTTAGGTGTTCAGTATTGGAACATATGAATTGATGACATGACTTCTGCCTTTCATTTGATGGGTGGACTGTTCAGTGGATAAGATACTGGTTGGATGGCTGCATTCTGAAAGTAGTCAATGGCTCGATGTCCAGATGGAGACCCACGATGAGTGGTGTCCCTTATGGTTTCATACAGGGACCAGTGCTGTTTAATATTTTCATTAATGATACTAACAGCAGGATCGAGTGTACCCTCAGCAAGTTTATGGATGATACAAAGCTGAGTGGGGCAGTGGGCATGCCAGAAGGACAGGATGCCACCCAGAGGGACCCGGACAAGCTGGAGAATGGGTCTATGTGAACCTCATGAGGTTCAACAAGGCCAAGTACAAGGTCCTACACTTGAGTTCGGGCAACCCCCGGTTTTCAATACAAGATGGGGGATGATGTGATGGAAAGCAACCCTGTGGAGAAGGACTTGAGGTTGCTGATGGATGAAAAGCTGGACATGAATCAGCAATATGTGCTTGCAGCCCAGAAGGCCAACCATGTTGTGGGCTGCATCAAAAGAAGCACTGCCAGCAAGTCAAGGGAAGCAATTCTTCCCCTCTATTCCACTCTTATGAGACCCCCACCTGGAGTATTGTGTCCAGTTCTGGAATCCCCACGTTAAGAAGGATATGGATCTGTTGAATGGATCCAGAGGAGGGCAATGAAGATGATGAAAGGGCTGGAGCATCTCTGCTACGAGGACAGGCTGAGAGAGTGGGGCTTGCTCAGCCTTGAGAAGAGAAGGCTCTGGGAGTACCTCACAGCAGCCTTCCAGTACCTGAAGGGGCTACAGGAAAGCTGGGGAGGGACTTTTTACAAGGGCAAGTAGTGACAGGACAAGGGGGAACGGCATTAAATTTGAAGGGGGAAGATTTAAATTAGACATCAGGAAGAAATTCTTCACAATGAGGGTGGTGAGACACTGGAAAAGATTGCCCAGGGAGGTTGTGGATGGATCCTCCCTGGAAGTGTTCAAGGCCAGGATGGATGGGGCCTTGAGCAGCCTGGTCTGGTGGAAGGTGTTCCCTGGCCATGACAGGGGGGTTGGAACTGGGTGATCTTTAAGGTCCCTTCCAACCCAAACCATTCTATGATTTCTAAAACCTCCCAGAAATATCCAATAAAGTAATAGAAATCATAGAATTACTCGAGTTGGAAGGGACCCAAAAGGATCATTGAGTCCAACTCCTATCCCTACACAGGACACTCCCAACATTCACACTGTGTGACTGAGGGCATTGTCCAAATGCTTCTTGAATGCTGGCAGACTGTGCCATCACTGCTTCCCTGGGGAGCTGTTCCAGTCCTCCACCACCCTCTGGGTAAAGAACTTTTTCCTAATATCCATTCTAACCCACCCCTGACACATCTTCCTGCCATTACCTCTAGTCCTGTCATAAGTTGCAAGAGAGAAGAGATCAGCACCTGTTTCACCTCCCTCCCTTGTGAGAAGGCAGTAAATAGCTATGAGATCCCCTCTGAGTCTCCTCTTCTCCAGGCTGAACAGATCAAGTGACTTCAGCCGTTCCTTATACAACATCCCCTCTAGACCCTTCACCAGCCTTGTGGCCTCCTCTGGACACTCTCCAGGAGTTTTATGACATTTTTATACTTTGGCACCCAAAACTGCACACAGTGGTTGGCCCACAAGGTGGGCCAACATCAGTGCAGAGTAGAGCGGGAAAAATCACCTCCCTCGACTGGCTGGCAATGCCGTACTTGATGCACCCCAGGACATGGTTGGTCCTCTTGGCTGCCAGGGCACACTACTGGCTCACGTTCAACTTGCTGTCAACCAGAATCCTCAGGTCCCTCTCCGCAGGGCTGCTCTCCAGCCTCTCACACCCCAGTCTGTCTGTGTATCCAGGGTTGCCGTGTCCCAGGTGCAGAACCTGTCACTTGACCTTGCTAAATTTCATGCTGTTGGTGATTGTCCAGTTCTCCAATCTGTCAAGATCCCTCTGCAGGGCCTCTTTGCCCCCAGGAGTGTCTCCGGCTCCCCCTAGTTTTATGTCATTGTCAAACTTTGTCAATAAGCCTTCAAGTCCTTCATCCAGGTCGTTCATGAAGACACTGAAGAGCACTGGCTCCAGGGCAAATCTTGATGTATTAAGCTTGTTTAAAAATAGCAATAAAGTTTTACAGCATCCGGTCCCTGTGTATTATAGAAGAAGGAGAGAAACGTAAAGCGCACAAAGAGCCTTTTTTCTAATTTTTAACTATGCCTTATTAGAGCATCTGTGGTACATCATTCACAAGTCTATTTATTATGCAAAAATTGGACAGTTCAGACTTCATTAAGTGGAGAAAAAGGAGCTGGTTTGAACCACTGTCTAAAGTTTAGTTACTCAAAAGCAGGTTGTACGCTTGTACTGCTCATGAAAACCTCGAATGCTATTAAACCTTAACCATACAATAGGCTGAATACTAAAATGACAGATTTAAGCCTTCAAAAATAGGTCCAAAAGCTACTAGCTGTTAAAACAAAATGACTAAATCTCAACTGATTTATAAAATTAATTCTTGATAGAAAATAGAGAAAATAGATTATTTATGGCCTCAGTAGAATATAATGACATGATGTGAAACAATGTTGCTGAAAGACCACACATTCTAATGTGCATTAGAAAATACTAATTTCAAAAGAATTAATTGAAAATGAAACACTTAAAATCTTCTTTGCTCCAACAGATTTCACTATATAAAAAGTATTCTATATGACATGAAATGGACAACCTGAAAGGTCAACCAGAAAGACTGTCAGATTTGCTGCACCAACCACAATTTGCTGGGATATATTTCAAACAGGAGCCTCACAAGGCTAAGTATTGAATCAAGACATTGACATTAATGGGCCTTTGACAGAATAATACTCAATTTCTTTATACTACACAGAAACCACACAACATGAGCACCATTATAAGATATATAGCATACGGATACCATTAAAGCTCGATTATAATGAATACGTGCTCATTTATTTCTCTAAGTACTACTGCAAGGAATGTAGCAGCAGTTTCACAGATGTCAGCTGGAAATAGTACCCTTTCATTTAATTTGTTGAAAGATTGTTCCCTCCTATTAACTTCCTTGTAAAGATGTGTCAGTGTTGTAACAATAAAAATGTAATTTTAACGTGAAGTTTAAACCAATGAAGGCAAATTTCTGGAACAAACTGCTTAGCTGGCTCACTAGCCTCTTTATTTCCATCTCAATAGCTCTCAAACTACCTCCCATTGTACTAGTCTTCATTTTGTCTCTACCCTCGGCTGTCTGGATTCCTACAGCGACATCCATGTGTCCATATTATTTACCACTGGGATTTTATTACTGCTTGTTGGTGAGCAGTGAATTCTTTAATATAGAGGAAACTACTAATCTGATAAGTCTCTAAAAATTACATTCAGTTATACCATACCTTCTAAGCCAGGCCCACTTAGTTAGATTATGGAGTACTACTGTGAGCAAGGTCTGCTCATCAAAAAGCAATAAATGTGAAGTTGCTCATTTTTTAACATAACACTACTGTGAGAACATGGGAGAATGCCATGTGTTTTGGGTGTTGACTGTGTGCATCCATTTCACCCAACAAAAAGAAGACAGTCCACATCAGTGTGCTGGACTAAGGAGTAAATAGGCAGATTGCTTGTTTTCTGCAACACACGGATGCGTTTGTGAA
Organism: Neomorphus geoffroyi; assembly: GCA_033558235.1. NCBI lineage: Eukaryota > Metazoa > Chordata > Aves > Cuculiformes > Neomorphidae > Neomorphus > Neomorphus geoffroyi. The sequence continues at coordinate 113,424,399 of JAUMJM010000005.1, read as the reverse complement.
TTCCTACTCTTGTCTACCCTTACACAAGTCAGCCTGTAACGAGCCAAAGGCCAGCCAGAGCGTAACACAATCATGGAAGTATTGCTCATTGGGTCATTCATTAGTATGGTTGACTGGTCAGGCATCAGCTCTCTCTATAGTAATTCCAAATTACATGGCGCTATTAGGAAAAAAAAAATAAAGAAATAAAACCAGACACACTGCCTACATGGAACCCAATACATAGTAACACCAGCAGGCGCTGATAGCAAAAGGCACACTCACTTGAAACACTTACCCAGTGATACCATTAGCAGGATAATGTCAAACAATTAGTTTGAATGCATACAGGATTTTTTAGCAACAATTCACTGCAAAATCACATATAGAAAATCCAGAAAATGAAAAATTTCAGCAGATTTGCTAATTCTTATTTCTCTTAACAGACGAATTCAGCATCTTCTTTTAATAGTTTCTTTCTTGCTATGAATATCATGCTGGTCGTCATAGCAGAAACCCAAAGATATGAAAGCAGATCAGCTTTCAAAGTTATGTGTACACGCAACTGATCAGCAATCAGGAGATTAAAAAGAAAAGAGTTAAGTTTTTCTTTCTAAAAAGAAGGAAAAAAAAGACATTAAAAAGCCAACCTATGAAAACTGAACAGATGGATTCAAGTGTTATTATTAACTTTCCACACCTTTTAATACTACGAGTTAAAACCACAGCTACAAAAAGCCTTGAAGCATTCATATACAATACTAAGTTTGTTTTTTGTCTTAGACTTCACTACCCACCTCAGTTCTGCAACTATATATCTTGTCAGGACAGCTGAATGAATTAATCCACTGAGTATCACTCAGGGTTATATTTTATCCTAAATATATATGATCTAATTCTGTAATGTGTGCTCTTTGTCAGTTGTAATATCTGGTAATACATGAAAGTACACAATGAAAGGATAGCTAATCTAACTAAAAGTTACACAGTGATCAAACTGATTTACAGTGCTGGAGCACCTAATCCACCACAGAATGACTTCAAAGGATACATAAGACACTTCAAAATGTCTCTTTCTTCAAACAGCTGCACATTATATAACTATTGCTATTTTGCCATGTGTAAACTGAGCTTTATTACTGTGAATGCTCATAAAAATTGTGTTACATTAGTGAGTGCAAAGAAAATGCTTAGCAAATTTGAAAATAAGACAACACAAAAACTTAAGATACTGACAAAATGGTTTGAAGCAGACAAAAATAATGAAAATATGAATTGTTCACAATCACGTTTCTATGCAGAAATTAAAAAAAATGCTATTTTCTTTCTTAATGTGATTTGTTCCAAAAGGAACTGTTCAATCTGACTAATTCAATAAACTGCATTGCTGCTTATTTTTTTTATTTTGAAATGCAAGCTAATTTAATCGATGAAAATTTTTTTTATATGGAGATAAACATTTCAGGATTCAGGAAATACACTTTATATGGAGAAATATTTTAGGATCCTAAACCCACTGATATGACAATGACTGTGAAACACAAATTAAAAGAAGGCATAAGACTGTCAACACCACCATGCATTATTCACAGTGACTAATGGTCAACCAACAACCCTCTTTTCAACCTGCTTTTCAAGTTCTACTCTTTCTGAGTTTTTTGGGGTGGATCTTTTTAATTTTTTTGTGTGTGTCTCCAGAAGTTGTTCATAAAGCAAATCCAATGAGAGATCTCTCTGAATCTTACTCTATACCACTAACACAACTGAATTTCCTAGTAGGTCCTTTATAAAATTCCAAGACTTTTATTTGATTGGAATCTCAGTAACTCCCTTCCCCACTCCTCATCTCTTATAGATTTTATTGTCATTATGGAATAGTAAGATCTCATTTCTGGCTAAAATCCTGGGTTTGGCTCGCTCTGCTCAGCTTGAGCTACATGAAACAAAAGATACAGATGCCTAAAGTATAGTTTTCTAAGACCAGGTTTGTGTTCACCACTTTTCCTGAGAATAAGCAGGACAAATGTGTTGAGGAAATCACTTCTAGGCACTGTCGTATTCAACCATAAACTATAGCAAGGCAAGCGGGGAAGACTAGGAGAAAGACTTCAGAAACTCACTCCTGAGCTGAACTAACCTAGTAATGAGAACACCCACGTTGATTCCTTGACCATAATTATTCACAAGCCCTTACGCCACAACATACTCACCTTCCATATTTTAGTAAGATCAGATCGATTTAAATTCTATAGCTAGTGCTTTCTTTTAAAGGAAGCGATAACCTAGGGAGCTAAAGCACATGTCCAAGAAGTGAATAATCTTAGTTCTACTGTCCAGCTGAGAAGGTTCCAAGCCATGCCCGCTAAATTCCTGGAGAATGTCTTAAGTAGTAGACAAGATGCTGCTCTAAGAAAGGCTGTCCATCTTTTCTCCTGTTGAAACTGTGTCATAAAACAACCAAAAGAACAGATTCACTGGACTGAAAACTCCTAGCTTTTAGTCTCCCAGAATACCTTCTCTAAGGCATTCCTAATAAACACTTAAACAAGAACAACAAAGGCCCTTAAGTAAGACAAGCAAGCCCTCCAAAAGTCTTATGTAAACCAAGCAAGCTTTTTTTTTAATCATCTGTTCACTGACAGTGTAAGGTTTTTAAATAGTTTTGGGCAGTTTTCAGAGTCTGATGTACATAGATGCTTTGTGCTTTTCCCTATTTAATTGTTGAATTAACACTAGATAAATCTTATTGACAAGATTACAATACCTTGTTCACTGGTGTATTTTAGTAGATAGAATTTGATAGCAGCAAAATCAGACTGCTTAAAAGCATTTTCTCTTATCAATTCCAGCCCTAGGAACCTAGTTCTAATTTTTGTTCAGTAGCATTTGTTTTCCTAATAGATGAGAAGCACTAAGCATGGGGTGATCCACAATAACCTTCACGCCTCATAAAGAAGGCAAGAAGGGCACAAGCACTCCCCCACTCAAGTCACCTTGTCATGCTAATTCAAAACACCTTGGTAATTTCTATTTTTCCTTTGTATTTCTGAAAAACATTTAGAGACAGGTTATGAAAAACGCAAGCTAATATGACCATTACAGTAATTGCATTGGTTAGGTTTATTAATTTGTCACGATTAAGTCAATAAGAGTTTTAGTAACATCATAATATTACTTGATTGGTTTTGAAAGTGATTATCCTAAGAACTCTATTTAATTGGAAACATCTCAGTTTACAGGGTACATTAAATTCTCAGTAGCATTTTCAGATTATTCAACATATGCAGGACAATTACCAGTAATCACTGTTTCATACAACTGCTTTGTAAGAAACTTCAATACAACACTGGAAAAGAACAAAAGAGGGTTCGGAAAAATACAACTGAACTTCAGTCCTAAAAGATACAACTGAACTTCAGTTCACATCATTATAGTAGAAGGCTCTATCTAACATCTAAATTGTTGAAACCATTCTGAAATGGAAGAGATTATAAAAATTTTAGCAAAGATTAAAAACCAGTTGTCTACCTTAAAACAGATGATGTTAATTTGTCAGGACTGCCAAATCACTGAATTGCTCTAACTGCACTCATGCCCAGCTGCACATTAATTACCAGATTAGAAAGTTATAATTAATTTTCTTAATATCACTACACTGCTTTTCTTCCTTGAGTTAATAAAAACAGATTGCAATCAATCTTGGTTAATTCGCACTGCAGAACAGAATTGCTGTAGCTATTTCCATATGGGAAAAGCACCTCATGCATAGTTCTTGGTGTAATACTCTGCCTAGAAGCTGTATCTTCTGACATTTTAATGAAGTGTTGTAATAAGGCAAATAAAAGATAAATTATAATATGACTTAATACAGTTGGTAGAAAAACTGTGTAAGTTTAAAATGAATTTTTAAAGAATCTTCTTAATGACAAAATTCAGAGGTGCATAGTATTTCAAGATATTTTCAACTAGAAAAGAGTCTGATTTGTAGTTGCATTATTTAAAGCCTTTACTGCTGAGACTTTTAAAATTTGTTCATCAGCTGACTTTGCCATTAGAAACATTAATAAGTGCTTCATACCCATCTGGCCTTCACAGAGCACAAATTGCAAGAATTTTTAAGGACTATTAGAGGAAAAAAAATATTGATATATAAACCAAAGCTCATCAGAGTTCTGATCAAGAATGTTCAGTTGCAAATACTCCAAAGATAATTAATGCAGAATTTAAGCAGTATACATTTTCCTGTGTCCATATCTGTACTGACATCAAAAAGTGTTTTCATAGAATAGAAAGGATGATTTAAGGGTTCTCTTGTGAGGAAAGAAGAAACAAGTAAAATGAGTGTGCTTTTTTTCACTGTCCAATTATGCCCAACAGATGTTTTATTTCTCCAGCCTCATTGCTGCTTAAAAAATATTCCTTTTTCCTCTTGTATCCCCTCCTTTGTAAAAGATAAGAACAAGGGTAGAAATAAGAGAGTTGTGATATCATGGTTTCCACAGAGCAGTAACCCATTTTATTCTGATCTAACAGAAGTTTTCATGTGGTGAGCTTAGGTGTTGGAAAGAGAAGATTGAATATTTAATGGCAAATGAAGGCTGAAAATATTTTAGTTTTTTTTTTTTGGTAACATTTTCGAAGTCTTCCAGGGGTTGGCGAAAATGCCATGATTCTGTATTTGAGACAAACTGAAGGCAGGAAGAGATTTTTAAAGAATATATAGCCTTCAGCAGCAAAGCTAAGCGCGATCTTTTTTTTACTTACCCTTTGTCCTAAACTTCCCCAACGCAGCCCAGTGCTAGGTGTTTATATATATAAAAATATATTTATCTAAAATATCCATGTGTGTGTACATATATACACTGCCCCGACCACATACTAAAATATGCCTAAGAATAGCTTGATTATCCTATCTTCCAGAATATTCAAGTATTCAAATATATTCAAGACCTTAAGGAATAGTTTATTACATGATAAAATGCTGGACGAAGTAGGATTTATGGATCAGCTCTTCCAAAAGGCCTCTTATCTTAAGGCAGCAACTCTACCATATGTCCCATTTTGAGTACTGAAGAGAGAAAGACAACTAGACAACCTCAGACACAGGACGGAGGGAGGAAGGGGCTGAAAAACAGTCAGCCCAGAAGTTTCAGAAACGTATGTGGAACAATACCCAGTACAGTTCTCAAATATTAATTTTCACAAGCTGTGAAGCTAAAATATCTGAAAAAGGCTTAGAGAAGCAACTCATAGATACGGAAAACATGGTGCATCCAGGATTCAGATTCCTCTTACAGAAGATGTGGAGGTGAGGGCAGAATCACACTTTAGTAGAAAAAACATCCATTAGAAGTGAAAATCACCGCTGCTGTGCTTCTCCTCCAAAATAGAAATGGATTAGAAGAGGGTAGGAAGCGTGGAAGAGGAGAAGCAGGGTTAGAGAATACATAAATTAGGATAGGACCAGAGAGGGATTGCAATAGCTCTTGATTTACAGAAAACATACAACTAAAAGGCACTGGACGATCTCAGAAGTTTGTAAAACTTGCAACTTAGATTAAGGATTCAAAGATGTTCAGGATGCATAAGAGACACTACGACAAACAATCTATCTGCTTTCCAACCAAAACCTGTGCCATTACATTAAGTAACACTGAGTCAACCGAAAGTGACATATACAACACTTCAGGTATCTGTATTTCAAGCTAAGCTTATTATTTGAAAACAAAGATGTGTTCTTTATTCATCTGGATATATGAAGCTGGTCATAAACCTGAGAAAATCCAACTAATGATCGGCAATTATGCAAGCAAGGAAGCCAGTAATCCTTCTTCCATCATTTTAAAATTCCTGAAAAGAAAGAAAACTCTGCAAATCTCTCCAAATGCTAAAACTAACTGAACAATTAACAAATAATAAACTTTAGTTTCTGCTATAAAAAACAACAAAACCAAAACAAACACAAAATTAAAGTTACAAATTAGTCTACATGACTGTTCTTGTTATTCTGATATAACGGACTGATTTATAGAGAAAAAGATAATCTGTTTTACGCTTATTTGTTATTTTAAGGTCACCCTAAAAGACTAAGTGAAAAACTGCACTGAGAGAGTATCTGGTGTGTCCATGAAAATGGATATGCCATGAATTTCAAAAGAACAAAAGATGTCATGGGCAGTTATGACTAGTCAGCTTAAAATTGAACATGCTTATAAAAATGGCATAAAAACCACCCATCAGCATTGGTATAATGAAACTGAAAACCACAAAATTCAAGTTTCAGAGTATTAATAGGATTATGAAGCACTCTGAAGAGAAATTTAAAATTCAGATAAGTGAAATAGTTATTTGTGATATACAGAACACATTGCAACTGCATCAGTTACAGGCAGGGTTTCAGCTGTCCAGCTGGAGGTTACAGTTCAGAAGAGAGTAAGAAGAGATCCTCCTGTATCAGCAGCAATGAGAAACCAGATAAGGATGAATAAAGATTTACCTATATATAGACACACACAGGCACACGTGCATGTGTGTATATCTATAATGAAAGATATATGAAAAAGTTAACATACTTAGAGAAGCAATGAAAAGATATTAGTCTTCTGTGAAGAGGACAGTAAAATCTGTTCTCAGTACTGGTTTGTGAAGAAATGTAGTTAGCAACCCTTCTTCACACGCATTATTTTAGGACAACAAGAATACAGAGTAACTACAAAAATTAGTCACCTATTTAAACTAGTGCTTATTTCAGAATTTAAAATAGCCCTTACTTTTGATGCTAGGCAAGAATATTGTTCCTCCAGTCTTGTAATGCTGAATAGGAAAAAACCCCAACAGCTACCTTTTCATTTTGAAATTTTATAATTATCCATGCAGGAGTAATAAAGCAATTTGAGCTAAAACACACACCTTTCCAATAGTCACCCTTTGTCTATTATAAGATAATCAGTTATTGGCCACAGATTAAAATTAGGACATACACGATACAACCAATTGAAAGGGAAATGATCTTTAACCAGTGCAAAGATTAATGTGCCTACATTCAGGTATTGGATTTCCCAGCACAGTCAATACAGTCAAGGAAGGACATCTCAGTGGGCCAGGCACTAGGCATTTATGTCAGGGCAAGACAACTGCTCCTCAAGCTACTTGCCGGGCTCCCTGATAATGAGAGCTAGTTCCTGCTGCGGTGGTAAAGCACACAAATATCTCTCATCTTGAGCTCAGCCTCGTCCTGTACATCTTTATGTGCAACTCCAACTCTCAGATATGTTTGGCAACTCAATACTAAGGGTTCCCTTGCATCTCCCAGGCAGTGGAGTGACCAGGATAAACTTCCGACTCCTGATTTTTTCTAGAGCAAAACACAAGAATAGTTCAATCTGCTTATCCTCAAACACCCCCCCTTTCTAGCACAGAAAACTTTCATATCTCTTTGTAAACAACACACAAAAAAGCCATTATCCCACTTATTTTAAGCCATCAAGACAAAAATTTATAATAGCCAGAGAAGATTTTGATATCCTGAAGACAGCATCTGCTCCGGAGAAGGGCAAAAGCCATGAAGTGAAGATCACGATCTTCCTGTAACCAGCTGGTTTCTATGGGACTGTTTTTGACATTGTCAAAAAGTTTGTTTTGTTTTATAAAAGAACACTACCTATTGTTAGCACCACAGAGATCTATAAAGTGCTTACAGTCATACATTTTATGCTGAGGAATCACGTTTCTAATATTTACATAGGGTATTACACAGATGAGCAGTATGATAATTAGCATTTATAAGTATTTATATTCATTTTACAGTGCACTAATAAACTGTGGGGAAAGAGTTAGTGTTAGAATTTGGGACTAGAATCTCTTTCCTTTGGCTATAAAGAAAGCACTTGACAGTAAAAGATATTTTGCAATAGCAATCATAGGATCCAAATCCTTCCTGTGCTATTGCTGGAGAGCAGCACTAAATCATCAAATTGAAGCTGCTATTTGAATAACACAGTGTAAAATTATGGGCTATCACCAAAATAATATTCTTCCTTTTTTTTTTTTTCCCAGCATCCAGATACGTGGCTTGAACTATCTCATGGAGTTTTTCTAATACTTTCATAAGATATTTTGCATTGCTCAATGGCAGATCAGACACCACCACAGTTCAAAAACACCTGTACTGAAACTGTACTGACATGTTCTGATATCTACAGTCAAAAAATCTAAGTTTTAATAACACTCTCAGACCATTTTTTTTAAAATTCATGTGTGATCATGGAAGAATTATTTACAGAAACCCAAAGGGAAAAAGGAAAGCTGGGATTTTTTTTTAAAGAACTCACTGAAATGTAATTTCACAATAGTTCATTTGACTCTCATTCAATATAATGCACCAGTTATGCAATGCAGAACTGGCTGCTAATTTCAGATGAAGCAAAGACATGGCAAGCAATTGGCTTATTGTAGTTTTCTAAAATGCTCTAAAACAATGAAATTACTAATCAGACAACATATAACATGGTGATATCAAAAAGCCCATTTCTCAAGTTGATTTTGCACCCAGTACTGACTCAAGAAATATAAAGTAGTTTATGAATCATGCAATGAACCAGTGGGTTAACAAGCACCTGAAATGCCAGTGCTGAAAAAATGTGCCCTTTCCTGAAATCATAGTTGTCACTAGTTACTTACAAATGAGGATGGAATTAATTTCCTTAACTCAAAAAGTTAGTTCTTCTAATTATTTGCCTACGGTCTACTTTAGTCAATAGAAAGAGATTGGTATCTCTAGAAGGCAAGTTATTCTGTGCCAAAACATATGTTTAACACCAGACAAATAATTTTTAGATAGTTAAAGTTCAGCTAGGATTTATCTCTTTGCATCCAGTGCTAATAATACAAATCCACACTGTGATCCAAATGCCTGACAGAAAAAGTCTAGATTCAATTGTTCTGTTTTGCTGCAGGGGAAATCTCAGAGCTCAATACAATACCCAAATCCTTTTTGTAAGTATTACCACTTTAATTTATTATATCAGTGGAGCATTTGCCAAAACCACACACATAGTCTTTATTAAGCATGCAAACCGGACTGCTTTTAACTTTTTTTTTCAACTTTTTTCCTTAGGTAGTTTTGATTTCTTCCTCTAAAATTATGTCCAAGTTAGAAAGAAGAGAAAAAATTAAATATTAAGTCTAAACACAACTTATGCATGGTTCTACAAGGACAAATTGCAGACAATGTTAAGTTTTTCCTCTTTAAAATCTGTTTGAAAAAACAGGTTTATTTTAGCCAACAATAGATAAAGCTTTGTTTAACTCTGTAGTCTTTTTTTTTTTTTTTTTTTTAAATTTAGTTCAGACACTAGAGTTAACAGTGGAAACCAGAAAATTTAAATTAGCCATTCTGATTTAATCTCTGCAAGAAAGTGTTTGAGTCACTAGGACGAGTAAAAAGCATGAACCACCAACTCTGTTAAAGAACATGGTATCATACAAACATCCCGATGCTTCGGAAAATGTAACAATCACATTTTTGATGTTGTGAGTGAAGCAATTAAGCCATCCAAGAAGTTTTACTGGAATTCTATGTTTGGGTCCTTTCTTCTTCATATTTCCAAACTTTCTCAGTTCATTAAGATTCCTTTACAAACTTAAAGGAATATATGCTTAAATGCATTAATTATAATGTTTTGGAAAAGAGCCTAGACCCATTTTGTTATACACCAGAATCTTTTCTTAGGAATACTAGAGTTTTTCTAATGAGGTAACACACTAAAGACACTTTGAAGGTCATCTATGCCTCCTCTATTCCTTTTTTCTACACTTATTTAGCCCAGTCAAAACTCTTTCATTATGATACGGCATAACTATTTTTCAAAGTTTCAGTTGCACCTAAAGATTATATGATACATTGATTCTTCATAAAGTCAGGCACCTTAATGTCTAACATTATATCTACATAGTAGCAGACAAAGGATAATACATAACCTTAAAACAACTATTCAACTGTCAATGTACAGAGAGCCAATATTTTACAGAAAATTTATTTTTTCATATAAAAATGGTTCTGGGTTGCTCATTAGAAAGTAGTAATGTGGCCTTATTGGACCTAATAATGACTAAGAAAGGATATAGGTCTGCTTTCAAAGGGAGAAAAAGTGACACAGAGATAATTTCTACCCCAAAGAGGAAAAACATTGTACAGGATCATACTCTCTGGAAGTTTGTTCCTGACTGATCCAAACTAACAACAATCTGGGTTCTTCTCTTTCACACATGGACGTCATTTTTAATAGATACAGGGGTAAAAGTAAAAAGATAAATTAAAAAGGTGACTTGACCTTGCCATCACAATACAAGCTGGATATCTGTTAAGATTACTTAACTCACTAAGAACGTTATAATTTCAGGTATTTTTTATGTTTATAGATCTGAGAGACATACTACAGAAATACTCAAGCAATTCAATTACTCAGTCATAAATTACTTGAAGTTTTTAGAGAAAAAAGGAAATGAAAATTTTAGCATGAAGAAACCAGATTGTCACAGCTCACTGAGAAGAAAAATAAAGGATCGTGAACTAGTGGTATTTTAAGAAGCTGTTATAATTGCTGGTTTAGAAGTACTGAAGATGAAATATCTAAACAAAGGATTTGTGTGAGGAAGGAAAACAAATAAGTAAGTAAATAAATAAATAAATAAAAGCTGCTTAGCCAGCTTGTTCCCTTATCTCCACAAGAAGACTCAAACCTATCTGTCAAGCCACCACCACTTTACACACATTCTCCCTCTGCAGCCTCTCTTTGTACCAGTGTTTTCAGCTAGAACAGTCAAAAAGTGTTATACAACACTGGTTACTCAAACAAGCAACTGAACTGTAAAAGGAACTTGGCAGCATAAGCAGAAGTGAAAAACAGATGCCGAAGTTGAACTGAAGATACAGAGCAATATCAAGAACATCAGAAATACAGAAATGAAACTGGAACATTTAGAAAGGAAAGGAAATCCTAGTACATACTACCAATTTAATTACCTTAAATGTACTTCAGAGACAAAAGGAAGTTTTACACACACTCAAGAAGTGGCTAAGAAATTTAGCTACAGAATAGCACAGTGAACTTTTAAATATATTTGATAATTAGAGTTCCACAAACAGACAGGAAGTGCTTCACGGTCATTAAGTCATGAGGAAAGACTTGGGACGAAGAAAAAGAATGTAAAAGAGAATATAAGATTTGAGGTGGATGTCTTTCATATGTAAGGACACACTCAGACAAAGGCACATATATGTGTTCATATACAGAAGCACTCAAGGAGAGAGCAATTCTGGCTATGATGATACAGGATGAGTGGAGAAAATAAACTATTTTGTGAAGAATATTTGCATACTGAAACAAATATCCAGCTCATCTCTTAATCCAAAAATAGTCATTTAAAAATAACCACTGACACCCACAATCTATCATGAGTGTTTTCCAATTTGAAGCATAAATCAAAATAAAATCAAATAAAATACTAATCAGAATTGAGGCGTATTAGATCTGTAATATATGCAGGCTTCAGTGGCTTAGCATTGCCTAAGCCTGGATGACAGCATATTTGTTTACGCACAGTATTATGGAAGAGTCATCTATTGAAGGTCAGTCAAATCTGAACAGAAGTGCAAGAATTCAGAACGCATAACCAAGAACCCAGCATTTGATGCAACTTTTTCTGCCATAACAAATGAATTTATCTCGGCACAGATGATCTTGCACTTCACCAGTACTATGTACAATAAGGTACCGTTGTGTTGCAACTTAACACATGGTAGGGTCTCATACTCCGGAGTTTTTGTAAAAATTTAAAAACAAATAACCAAAAAAACCCCCCAGCTGTTATGCTACTGAAGTTGTGCAGAACTCACTGAAGTCTGTTGAGAAGAAGTCATCAGCATGCATGTAAGTAACCAGTAAACTGGGCAGCACATCAGCAGCCCCCAACAAAGGAAAGTTCAGGAGGTGGTAACTGCCTCCTGCTGCTGCAGGCAGGTGTGCTTTCTGCCTCCAACCTCACTTCTGTTTGAAAGGAAAGCTGATGTGTCCTATGAATACACAAACATATCCCACAGGTGCAACTTTCAATATTCTTCCCTCGGCAAGGCAAATAAAACATTTCTTTCAGTATCACTGCCAGCAGTCCTGAGCTGGAGAGAGGAATTGCTGACATCTGTCTGGAGTTAGATGCTGGAGGCCAGAGTGACTTCAGGAGAGGATCTGTTTCCTACAGCAAACACGCAGATGTCTTCAAAGCATAACTGGCCAAAGGAAAACCACTCCTTGGGAGAGTGTACAAAACAATGCATTACTCGTAGCAGATATTACTTTCATTTCTTGATATGAAGGACATACCGATACTTACTTTTGAGAACAGGTAAAAATACGAGTACAAGGTGGCTGAAAATCTTATCCTTTCAGAGTAGCACATCCCCTATTGTTCTTACCCCACCTTAACAACACTAAAAGCAAGGAAGGACTTCAGGAAAAGTGATGAACAACATACTAAATAAAAACATCATCCCTTTCTGAGGTGAATAAATGTATTTCTGTAGGCATTCTTGTGTGTTCAACATCTATCTACCAAAATTTCCCAATTTAGACCACAGAGTCAAGGATCTTAACATACCTAGCTAGAAGGGCAAAAACTGTTCAGCAAGTCTATTAATTATGTGGTGAATATGGTCTCAAAATAACTTTTTAATATGCTTTAGTCACCAAAAGCAGTTGGTTTACCTTTTGATATTAAGCAAAGCCCAAGGTATCCCAGTGGGGGTGTTGAATGCAGGTAGTAATTTTTCTCCAAGCTCCACTGCCTTTTTTCGGAAAATCTGGAAGTTAAGAAGAAACAAAATGTTGGAAAACAAATTGTTGCTCCCACTGAATCAATTTAGATAATACTATTATTGAGCATATAGTATAAGTTATGTCAGCACAATGAAGCAACTCTGCTGTTTTAGAGTGATGTCAAAGGAACAAAGCAACACTACCTGGTTTTCATTACACACAGTACTGGGCAAACTCACACAGTAGGATCACACAGTGATGATGCCCAGAGGACCTTGCATCTGGCATGACCAGCATCAAGTCAGAGACATTAGCATGGCCAGACCCGCTGTGCTTGGCGCAGAGCTGCTCGCGCGCTCCCTGCCGTGCCTGCCAGGTGCTCTGGGGTTGGGGAGGGAGACCATTAGCTGGGCACACTGCTGGATCAAGGCTGGCTTGCAGTCAGCTGCCTGCCCTCAGACATACCTCCTCGCTGAGCAGTGGGGACGTTGCTGCAGAAATGCTGCCTTTGCTCTGTGTGAGGTTTATTATCAACAGCTCAGTGTGCTGTGGGAACCCAGCTGGATTGCAGTGCACCTGCTGTACTGCAAACGTGCTGCACAGCCAGTCTGTGGCAAAGATACCCCACTTTCTTCCCTCCACCACACAAAAAATAAGAAATTTTTGCAGCACCAGTCTTTATAGACCTCTATGGACTCAGCTGGCTTACACCTAGGTGGGTATAAATGCGATAATTAATCCAAAAATTGGAATATACCCCTGCACATAACTGAGTCCTAACTGATCTTCAGTACCTAAAAAAACTTCAGCTTTCATCTTAAAAACAAGAAGTGAAAAGACATCAAATGCTTAACATGTGCCCACAAGAATGACAAACAATTTAACATCTGGAACTTTTACATCCACAGTAATAGTTACAAAGCTTGAACAAAGAGGCTTTTGCTCTCCTTCAACTGCCAGTTTAGCTCAGGTTACATTAACCTTTTTGAGCACTGACTGCGCTAGTAAGGGTTTTTAATTAGAAGCAATATTGTTCCAACTTAAATATAGAAACCTATTTAGTGATTTCAATAAGGGTATGTTCAAGGCCTATTTGCTTGGAATTACACAGGGATCCTGCGCAACACTGAAAGGGATTATCCCAGGTGTAGTAGCCAAAATAGCAAAGTCACCTTCATCATTCTCTCTTTCTAATAATGGCTCCCTTCAACTCATTTTTCCCCTATTTATGATGATTTTTTATTTATTTAAAATCAATCTGTACATCTGATGCATCTTGTGATGTAGCCAAGTATAGTATAGCAAATTTTCAGAGAAGGAATATATATATATGTTTATACGAATACATAAAGACATTTGTTGGTCAAAATAAGGTAATGAAGAAATTTCTTTCCACATAAGTAAAAAACAATTTATAAAATCCCACGTTCTAAAAGCCACGTTGAGTAAAGGGTTTTTATTATTGAAAAATACGTGATCAGGAAAGAATATAAACTCTGAGATAATGACATTACCATAAAGAATCTCCAGACTACCCCACAGTCTGTTCATATGACACAGATCTCAAGATTTCTATGACAACAGATCTCAAGATTTAGAATTACAGTACAAGATATTTTGAGGGAGGTTAAGTAATTTGAAGCCAAATTATGGCTGGATTCAGAAAACTTTTTTTGAGTGGATTGCATGTGAGTGCTGGCAGAAACTTGAAGCAAGGAAAACAATTTTCCCGGAAATCCCTTCATAATCCACACTATTTATTTCTCATTTCCCAATTGTGTAGATTCTACTGAGAATTAGTTATGGATTTGCAATCTTCATCCAGCACATAATTTAGTCTCCCCAAAGGTTAAAACCTTGAGGAACACTCAGAAACAGTTGGTGCAGAACATAATTATCTCTTAGATTTCCTTGAGAGGAGCACCAGGAGCACACAAGCTTTCCCCGGTTTACACTGCACTATGCAGCCACATTTTTTCACCTTCCTCTGTTGAACCCAAAACTCTCTGCTTTGCTCTTTCACCACAAGAGATGCACCCTTAGCCTTTCACAACATATGACACGGATCAACTCACCAGCTTACCTTAGCATCTCTGCCCTGAAACACTGAAGTATTAACAGGAGAGCAGCTACAATGTCCCTCTCAAGCAATAGGCATAAAAGGACCCTCAGTTTCTGTAGAAGCATATGATGTACAGTGTAAAATCCTATCTTTTGCCATATGTAAAGGGGGCAGATATTTTATTTTACGTAATGTGGTGCCATATGTACTCTTTTTCAGATTTGTATTAAAGGACAAGAGGAGATCTCCCTTTCAGAAAGCACACACATATTTAACCATAGCAGTGGCAGCAAGGCTCAGTAACTGCTGTACCTTATAGGCTGTATTAATCCTTCATCATTAAAAAAATTACATGCGAACTCAGAAAGAGGTCTCTTACAATAACTGCTTCTGGACAAAAATATAACATTTTAGTATCTTAATGATGTACAGCAATAATTCCTTATTTTCAAATATTTCTACCAACTATCGCATAGCTTTTTTAATTCTATTGTACTTTTCTAAATTAACAACTCAATTTCTTTCCAAATAAATTGTCTGCTTCGTGGAAATGTCAAAAACAATGGTTATTAAAAAATAAACTCATCTGATACGAAGCAGTAAGGAAATACTGTTCATATATGGATAAGCAAGAAAAATTTAATTCACTCCTAATAAGGACAGTGCTCTGAACACCAACATTGGAACAAACAGTGGATTTGGGCATTCTAACTTCTTTCTTGTCCAATATGCACCTCTTCCAATGCAGCAAACAATTTTCCTAGCAGGCAATTAGGACAAGGCATTTTGAAAAATATTTTTAAACCGTCATAAATTTTCGACCAAGTCTTCAGGTGAAGATGCAAGAGAATTTCAACAGGTTATTATTAATGCATGCAGGTGATTTTTCTTCCCCCTTCTAAAGTTAAAAAAGTCAACTATGAACATTATCTAATTTTACCTCTGGGACTAACGTAATATGGCTCACCAAGTAACTGCTAAATCACTATCTATTGAGAACAACAGTATAGGCAAGAATGACAAGAGTGCAACCATGTTCTTCTTTTGCACAAGTTTCTAATATTGGACAAGAAATAAATATTGTACAGGGCAAGATTTTTTTCAGATAATAAAAGTAAATAAACAATAGAAACTTTTACTTAATATCTCCACTGCTGACATGAATGTCAACTTTTTGCCATGCCCTAATCTCTCCCCACTGTCATTCGGTAAAGTAATTTTGTGGTAAGCAAAAAGTATGACAGCCATTACTGAGATGCACAGAGTAAAGGCAAAAAATGACAGAGCACAAAAATGAGAGATATTATATACAACAAAATTTTCATCCCATCAGTTACCTTGAGAAGCTCAAGAAATTTTCCTGGCTTCTCCTCACGAGTGTTCATCCAGCAGTGATAAAGGTTTACTTACATGAAGCTCCCCAACTGGATCAGACCTGGCAGAAGCTGTCACAGCCCGGTGCCTGCACCCACCCTTCACTACACAACTACTTCTCATGATTTAAATATTTACCTATAAGTTTTAAAGTCTACAAACCCCTCCCAAGACCTCCATGACTTGTTCTACTACTCCACCGTATCTGGACTGCATACTCTTTAAGGAAGAGGGGTTGCGGAGTTATTCACCTCACGTAACAGTTTTCCCTTCATTGAGTGATGCAATGAGTAAGCCATATCATCATCAAACTCTTCTGTTAAAATGAGGTTTCGGAGGAAAGTATTGTGGCTACCTTTAAAAAGCAACCATATCACTAAAAATTACACTGACATTTAACTCAGCTAGATTCTATACTACAAGAAGGAAAATTATTCTAAGTTAAACCAGGAAAAAATAATTGAAACCAGTCAGAAATACATGATCAGTATGCAACATTATAAAATTAGGTAAGATATTAAATGCTTTCTTGAGCACTTCTCTCTGATCTAATTTTTGCCGGAAGACAGATTTTGGATGTGAGATAGTCCTTTTTAAACTCAAATTATTATTATAATTTTTAAAAGTTTATATAATATCTCTAACAAACTTGTATGATATTGATTCTCACTATGTGAAAGTCTTGTGTAAGAAAGTCTCCTTCCCACTCTGCAGTCCTACTCGTAATTAAAATTAGCACTAGAGCAAATTAGATACTTATTATAGTCATATACTAGATTATATAGAAGATGGAGTCACTACCTTTTCTACTGACATCTCTGTTTATATTAATAGGCTATGAATTATTAGTTAAAATAAGCTCAATGCTCAGTAAAGCAGCATCTGCATCATCCCGAGTTACCACTCTGAATGGCCTTACAAACACAAAACTGCACCAAACCCTGTCACCATTACTCCAAACGAGCAGTTCTTCAAACAGCATTTGAGTACACAGTAACACGTAAACAAGAAATCCATCTCACTGCTGTGTACACGCAGCTTACCTGTGACTGTGCATTCATTCCACTAGCAACACACACCCCAAGCTAGGGAGCAAAACATTATTTTCTCCCTCCATTATATGTTCTTAATTATTTCTTAAATACATATAAATATTTTGGTCTTCATAAGAAAGAACCAACTCGAGAACTTCCCCTTTCACACAACCTCTACACAAGCTGCAGCAAGGTATGGTTTTGTATAGCATCATCCCTATTCACATCATGATTCTCAATACCAAAGCTCATCCACTTCCTCAAAAGCTATAATCTGCATCTTCCACTCTAGTAAGACTGGTAGCACTATTACTGAAAAAGGCAAGAAAAGTAAACACATTTACATATACAGTACTTCCACCAGTGGTTTTCCTATAGTAACTGTTTTCTTAATAAAAATATCTTTATTTCTCTCAAATGTCACCATAATTCAGTGAGGCACGCTTGCTTAGAAAAGCTGTTTGGAGTGTTTTTAATTCAGCTTACTTTATGCCACTGACGCAAAGGTAGAGGTTTTGATGTGAATTAGGACAGAGAGATGAACTTTGGATGAAAAAGAAGCTGTGAATTTAATGAACCAGGTTTTCCAAACACCCACTTAAGCAATTACACACATTCTCTACACAAAATTGTGGCATGCAGGTATAAAAGTGTGATTTTTTTGTTTAATGGCTTGAGAGAAAAGGTATTTCTTTTTAAAGAAATTGTTACAAGAGGTCATACATTCAGAAATGCATCGCTCATGTTAGAAGACCCAATCCCACAATCAATCAGATTTTGCAGGCTTGTGTCCATTATCAAATCTTATTAGGAAAATCAGTGTTCCAAGAGAGAAATGAGGATCTGCCTGCAAAGACTCAATCGCAGAGCTAAGACCAGATCTGCCATTTGGTGAGCACTGGCTTTCATTAAAGCACAAGAATGTTATCGCCTCTGGATAAACAAAAACATTTCCTCTAGCTAGAATAACAAACTCCTTTGAAAATGTTAGATTACCTCATCATAGATTTAATTGCTGTTGCTAATCAGGAAGAAAAGAAAACACAGGAAACAAAGAAATATCTTAGAATTGCGTATGAGGCACATATAATTAAAAAAGAGCATAACATGCTGCATTTTCATAAATTAAATAACAGTCACAATTCTGCCTTAAAAAGTCCTTCCACAAGGGAAACCAGAAGTTAAATTTCAACACCAGAGGGAACGATTTTTTTTTTTTCAATTGACAAAGACATTTTTTCCACATTTCTAATTCTGTCAAATTAAGCATTTTTCATTTTTGTTTTATATTTACAGATAGAAACTGACAGGCCACTAAGTAATATTTATTACTTTCTTTCCTGTACCTGACTGCCTTTCCCAGTAGGGTAAGGAATGAATGTTTAAGTGCAAAAACAGGAAACGAGAGCAGAAAAATGAACAGGGACAAGGCCGCTTTACAGCTCTTCAGAACATTGAATAGAAATCCTTTCAGTGTAACAAATGCTGATTTAGGTTTAAAGTGATCTGCTAACAAAAGAGAACACTCTTAGAAGAACTTTTTCCAATACTTTCTTGGCTGAAAAACAATCCAGGATTTTTGCTATGTTTGCATTTGTTTTATTTTTACAATGAAAGGTTAGAAATGCTACAAAAATGGCACTCCACTTGATATACCAGAACGCATGAAACAGCATAAGCTGAATTCTTCCAGTATCTTCAATACCAAGTGATACCACACTTAAAGTGTCATATTATATAAAACCGTTTCCTATAACTTATTTTCAATGTTTATAACACCTGGATAAGTCACTCAGCTGCTGGCATTAATTCAGCAGCAATTACTACTTTTATAATCACTGTCACCTTTACATTAGTAGCAGGCTGTTTCGAGTTTAACTTAATTCAGTCCTCACTCACTCCCGGCTGAGCCAAGTCAGTTATGAACTATCTGTGCTACAAGGTGAGGAGACAGTTGAAAACATTTCTGGAAACAAGTGTTTTAGTGAGTGATGTCAGTGTGGCAACCAGTACCAACAGAAGTAGCCCAGTGGACTTCATTTAGGAGCTTCACAGCTGTAATAGTATTTATTGTACACCCAGATCCAGAAGTGCCAAGACCATGTTTTAAGCATTTTCCTTAGGAAGCACACTCGGTCCAAGACCAACTTGCTAGGTCTGGACCAGCCCTGGTCCTGCTTGACCCTGAGCATGTGTGGAATGCCACACCAATGCACGAGTCCCTCTCCAGCCTAGGGCTGGACCCAACCTCATGTCTTCCTACCAGGATACAGAAGAGGACAGTGTATTAAAAACGAGTGGCTCTGCTTGAGGTTACACTTACAATGGTTAAAATAAAGCCAGAGCTAATCAGCATGAATGCACACAGTGACACAAGTCCGCATCATGCTCCGTGGCAGTTTGAATTTTGGGAAGGCTTTCCAGTTTGCAAGCGTAGCATCAGATCCAAAGCACATTCACCCATCTGTACTTCCTCACTCAGAGCTATTAAGCCCTCCTGCTGTTGGGGACCAGGGGGTCACTTACAGCTGAGCAGAGCAGGCGTGGTTGTCCTGGGGTTGTACTGACCCAGAGCTTAGGCTCAGCTGGGGATGCTTCTGTACTAAACACCCCAAAGCTTCCCACGTTGCCAGTACTGCCCTTGCCAAACCCACCAACAGGAGCATTCCAGGCATAGCCAGCCTGGACAATGACAAGCTGATAAGGTGCTGGCAATTAAAATCAGCACTGTTTCCATAAAAGCACAGTGAAAGAAACAAAGTGTGCTTTAGCTCCTTTAGAAAGCATAGTTTGTCACATCTTCACACGAGAATTTTAACCATAGAGAACAGCATTTTATTTTATTGAGAATTTAAACAAGTCACCCCTTCCCTGGAAATTTGCAAAACTCAAGTTCCTATCCCATGGGGATGCCAGCAGAGGGAGCACAAGGCAGCTGTTACACAGCATGGTGGAGGGGAATCTAGGGGCCAGAAATCCCAGGAAGAAGACTAAATTTTTAAAAACCCTTAATTTGGTAAATAATCTCAGACGATCTCCTCTCATTAAAATTCTCAAAGCAACACTAATATTCATACAAATCTCTCCCACATATAAACAATATCACAGCCATACAAAGCAGGAGGAATGTTACATTTCAAAATAATGACAATCTGCAGTCATTCCACAATCCTGCTCAGGATCTACCATCCTACAGTGCTGGGCTGGAACGTATTAAAAACCAAATGGTTTTCAGTGGACAGCGCCTGGAAAATATAGATCCTGTAGTAAAAGGGGACTTTCTTTCCGAATCTAAGGCTGAAAGAGCCACGGGGTAGTATTTATAATGAGATCTTCAGTACAAGAATCCAAAGCTTGTATTTGACACATCAGTGAGAGCAGCAGGGATCAGAGAGCTCAAACCTTGTGAAAGCTCTTGGCACCCAAGATGACGTGGCAAAGGTGCACATAGGTTTCCAGCTTTTGAAAACTGATTGTAGAAGTAAGCAAATAACCTTTCTGGAGAGATTCAGGCAGCTCGTGGTTATCTGTGAGCAATGATGCCATATCCCCTGAAAAACGCAGTACGTCTTTTTACTAAGAGCACTAGAATAGAACTAGAGCAGTACTATGTCTTTTGCATAACTTGAGGAAATAATAAACATGGGTAAGCTGTTCGATTTGTACTGTCCTTTCCAGAATACTCTAGTATGCTGGTCACCAGCTCGTAGAAACAAATCCACTTTAAAAATATGCTTATTACAAAAATTAGAGAACATTTCTTTAGAAAAAAAAAATCCGTTCTTTTATTCAATTAGCCTTTTTTTTGTTATAATTTCACAAATGGAAAAAACCTCCAGTTTTCTTTTCTAGCTGATTCTTGTACTAAAGAAGTTACACAGTATCCTGAAGATGAAGACTGACACCCCCCCAACTCCCGAAAACATTGTAGAGAACTTAATCAAATGGAAGTAACTGGATTAGTGAGAGATTTCCAGATTTAATCCAAATGTACATAGCAACAAGCACAAAACCCCTCAAGTTATCAGCAGTAGCTAAAACATGTAATTACTTCAGTTGGTTTTTTTTTAATTTCTACGAGATATATTGTGTTTGAAAATCGTATTTGAGGAAGGCCAGTAATAAATGGTACAAACTGGCAGAAAGAAGAGAAGGCACAAACCAAAGAAATATTAATGTACAGCAATTTATACACATCTGACTTGCACTTCAAAATTGGAATGAAGGAAGCAATTGCTAAATAACTGGAGGATTAAAAAATCATAAAGGAAGAATTTGCTCCAGTTGTATTTAGTTATTTCCTTTTCTGCTATTCATAGGTATTTAAGATTGCTTACACGGACAAAAACTCCCAAGAACTATTTAACAGGAAGAACTTTTAGACAACAAGAGAAAAAATTAACTGCTAATTTATCTACTAATATCAAGAAGGCTTTAGGTTTTTTTAAAGCTTATGTATACTTGCACAATTCATAGCTTAGCTACAACCCATTAGTACCCGGAAAGCACATGAACTGACCATTTAAAGGTATCTCTGTTGCAATAATTCAAGGAAAGGTGGTGATGAATGTAGTAAACAAACTTTAACAATTGCCTGTAATAAAAGGAATTTGTTAGGTACAGAAACCTTTGAGAGTTCCTCATCCCAAACTCAGGGCAGCCTTCATTTTTCAGGAGGTGGGATACACAGCCCGCACAATGAGTAATGAGTTGGACTTGCTGCATATGTGCAGATTAACTGTACACTGGCAGCTCCAGAGGCCCAAACCGCAGGTAACAAAGCTCATGCCTTCAAAAGCTGTGCTCAAATCTTAAGATTCTGAAATCCCACACCACCCCTATTAAATATATTATGAAACAGCTCAGTGTCAGTAAACCAGTGTCAAAGATTTGGGATGCCAGTCTTGTGTCCTGTCAGCAACAGAAAGCCTGGAATCCCAGGTCTCCAGTCAAATAAAACGTGTTCCTACCAAGCGCATACTGCAAGCTAGCAGGCATTAAAATGGTCAGCAGCCCACGATGGAGGACTGAGTCCACACCTAAGAGCTACTAGAAGTTTTAAATCTCCATTTTTACCAATATCCACATAACTGGAACAAGATATTAACCTACTATATACATATTAACCACTGTGCTATGTCCTCCTGCTCTGAGCAACAGGCAGCACTGTAAGAGGCACCATACAACTGCACAACCTAAAAATTAACAGACACTATCACTAAAAAACTCCTTCCCAAGACCCCTGCACCCCTAACAGAACCAATTCCTTCAGACTTGATATTCCAGTGCTCGGATGCTGGTGGCTGTCAGCCCTAGAAGCAACTCAGATTAACACCAGGCAAGGATGTCAAGAGCACAAAACATGTCATGTGTTTAGTGCTCAACTCTTCTACAGTTAAGGAAGATAATGTATAAGTATGCAAATAACCTTATGCATGTATTTGAAAATATATTGGATGTAAGTAAATATGAATAGAATTAAAAATATGGCATATACAATGAAAACTCATTATCCTGTGAAGCAATACAGAAAACATCTGGATGTCATGTTAGAGGTTTGTGTTCTTCCCGATTAAGGAAACAGCTGCCTTAGTAAAATTACTCATATCCACCAGTAATGAAGAGTATCTTTTAGGACAATTTCTCTGTTAAGTCACAAGCATCTGCTTCCTAATTTTCTTTTTATTTAATCTTGTGTACCCAGCCCAAGTGCTGTAACAACAAATTTAGATAGCTGCCTCATTTTACATCTTGCAAGCTATGGTATCTAAACAAAGACTAGCACTTTGCATATGAAACTCTCCTTTCAAGCAGGTGACCGTTGAGAAGTGATTTGCAACACCATCTGTGTGAAAGCAGGGAGTGGGGTGGAGGAGCCTAATAAACTTTGCACAGTGAATCAATAATTACATCCTTAATGTAGCATAAAGTGCTAACAGAAGATTCATTCCTGGCCCCGTAAATTCAACTGCATCTTTTAATTCCAATACCATTAAGTGATTTGGAGTGATGCCTTCAGTCTAAAGTACGGCCCTAGACCATGGTGGCAAGCCCAGAAAAGGCTAAAATCACTCTGCATAGGTAACGGATATTCTATTTGCTTTTTAAATGTTGACTCAACAGTAAATGGAGAGTTGTTTGTTTCAGCCAGTTACGTGATACTTTTAAGTTTGTTCCAGCTGTTAATGCAAAGAGTTTTAAATGATGCCTATCAAATATGCAAGTATACACATGAACAGGATAAAGTACGTCTGCTTTAATTTTCTTCTGCTCATTTTTTTCCCTAACCTCATTTGCTCACTTTAATATTATACTCTAACATCAGAATAGCATCTTAACGAAATGAGTCTCAATGGTTGGAATCAGAAGCATCCTTGGACAACAGGGTCTTAAAAATCAGGATCTCTCATATTCTGCCATCCCCCTGGAACTGCCCACTAGGCTAATGGGTACCTGCAGAGCAAACTTGGTCAGCTTGCTGAGCCAACAGGAAAATATTAACTACTCTGCCTTCTTTGATCTGATGTTGTCGTCGTCCCCTCGACCCCAAAGCGTGGTCTTCCTGAACCACTATATAGTCTCAGTCTGACACAAACAGAAACATTTTAAATCACGTATTTTTATTACTCAGAGGCTAGTCCTCAAATGGATATTTATATTGAAAATGTTCTCAGGCTAGGTAGCACTGAGTAGCTCTTCTCCAGCCAGCTCAGGCAGGGTTTGTCCTTCTGGTGAGAATTACTGCTGTAGCTGTAGAAGAATAGTCATGGGTCTGCAGTGGTAATGCTGTGGCCCTAGGAATGGAGAGTTTTCTTCTTCTTCCCTGTTGTGCTCCAGATAGGCAAAGAGCTATCATGTGAGATTTCACTTCACATGAAGCTGTGAGTGAAAGGTCCCAGAATCACAGAATGGCTGAGGTTGGAAAAGACCTCTGGAGGTCATCTGGTCCAAGATCCCTGCTCAAGCAGGTCGTCCAGGACCATGTCCAGATGGCTTTTGAGTATCTCCAAGGATGAAGATGCCACAATCTATTTGGGCAACCTGTGCAGTGCTCAGTCACCCTCACAGTAAAAACATGTTTCCTGATATTACAGAATCATAGAATTACTTGGTTAGAAAAGACCTTTGAAATCAAGTCTAACTGTACTTATCCACTATTAAACCACATCCCTGATCACTTCATCTACCCATCTTTTCAATGCCTCCAGGGATGGTGACTCAACCACCTCTCTGGGCAGCTGTGCCAGTCCCTGACCACCCCTTCAGTTAAGAATTTTTTCCTGATGTCTAATCTGAACCTCCTCTGGCACAACCTGCAGCCATTTCCTCTCGTCCTATTGCCTGTCACTAGGGAGAAGAGACAAACACCCGCCTCACTACAACCTCCTTTCAGGTAGTTGTAGACAGTGATAAATAAGGTCTTCCCTCAGCCTCCTCTTTTCCAGGTTAAACAACTCAAGTCCCCTCAGCCGCTCCTCATAAGCCTTGTTCTCCAGCGCCTTCACCAGCTACGTTGCCCTTCTCAGGATGCGCGCCAGGCACCTCAGTGTCTTGTAGAGAGGGCCAAAACTGAACTCAGAACTCAAGGTGTGGCCTCACCAAGGCCAAGTCCAGGGACACAATCACTTCCTTGGTCCTGCTGACCACACTGTTTCAGTTTCTGCTGAAAGTTTTATATAAATGTTATACATATATTGTGGCACAGCAGAGGGAAAAAGTACAGGGCCGTGTCACTGTAAGTGACTTTTATCCAAGCTATAGCTTCAGTAGACACGGGTAAAAAAACAAAAGTCTTGTCTTGTAAGGTAGTAGCAGCGTGCTTAGAAAGAAGCAAGCAGTAAACTAATAATAAGAATAACTAATAACTAGCAAACTACATGCAACACAGGTTGACAAAAGGATTAGGACAAGGAACAAAGCAGGATGAAAATCCAAAATGACAAGTTTGAATGCTGAAGCTTTAAAAACAGTTCATGATATTGGGCACAGAATTACAGAGTTCCAGCCTTTAAATAGTCTTTATTAAACACAAAAAGCTTAAGGAATATTATATGCATCAAAGTTTACTCTAATGTCCTTTACCAGAGATCCTCTATTCCTCTTTGTGTATGAGCAATTCCACTGACCATTAAATTGATGTGTTCATGGATACAAGAAGAATAAATTAAGCTACTCTTTTAGAGTGTTTCTCCTACTCTTTCATTATATATCAAATGTAATGAGTATTCGCTGAAAATTAATATTGTATATTAAGGCTGTCCCATGTTTAAACAGTACGGCGCTTCTTTTAATCATTATACTAGGACTGAAGATGAGAAAGGATTTTCCAAATTTTGTGATCTGATACTGGAACATAAATATCTTAAAAAGTAAAATAATCACAAATACAAAGACAATGTCAACTGTCACTTTGTTAGATTTACAGCATGGATCACTTAGGAACAAACCATTTGATCATAAAACTCTCTCATCGATCTTTCTCTGCCACCAGCAGCTACAGACTACTTCTGTTTCGCTTTCACATATAAAGAAAAAGGAACCACGAGTTATATCTGTTCCAGCTCTAATGTTTTAGTGGTTTCTCGGATTAAATGTAAGTGTTGATAACTGCTAACTTCATAGAAACTACTTCTTTCAGTTGTTTTGGTAAATTTCATTAAAAACAATGGGATCTAGAAGGTGTCATTTGGGTGAATTCAGCTTGGATTTGCAACTGTACGAACACCTTAACTCAAATACATTACATGCAAGTTTTGTAACTTAGCAGTAGCACTAATGAAGCATTCCAAAGAAGTTATTTTTCAGGGGAGAGGAACATGTTAAAATTTAGCATATGCTTCAGGCCACTTCCTCCTCAAGACCTCTGACAGACTATCTAGCTGGCTTTTTAGTTAAGTAATAAGAAAAAACTTCTTTTGTATAGCAGGAAAAGATGATTTCTTAACTCAACGCTTTCTTATTGTTGAGATTTCTCTGAAAGAGAACAGTCACTGAATTCTCTGATGAATAATGAGCACATTCAAAACAAGCCTAAATAAAGTGCTTGTGTGTTTTCCTTAAATTAAATATAAGAAATGTGAATTCCCTTGTAGTTCTTTTTATGTAAGCCAAACAGGAGGCTTCAAGAGAGACTAACTTTGATTTAGGAAGCTGCTTTTACGTCGTAAGTTAAATCATCAGGCAGACTAATACAATTCCTTTCTGTTTACTGTAAGACTATTTCTCTTACTGGACAAGCCATAAACCTAAAGTGACTAAAATATAAGCAGGCAAGCAGACATTTCCAGTTCTTAAGATTCAGAAACAAGTGCTCTGACTGAAGAGCAACCCTCTCAGCAAGTCTGAATTTATGAGCAATTCAACTGTTTCTCTGAATTCTGTGTAGTTAAAACTTTTTTTTTTTACAGTTAAACCTCAAAATCGTTCCTATAATTAAACAGCCATAAGATGTTCTCTCGAAAGACTAACGTTATTTCTTAATGCAGTGTATATTTGGAGAAAATAATGGTTAGCAATATTCATAAAGATTTCAAGTGTGCATATTAGCATACATAGGTATCATTATGCTGTTTCCATCCCCTCACTTGAAGCAAGGGGAAAGGAAAAAACAGACGGTCATGTAAACTGTCTCAGTTTTTACCAAAACTAATGACATGGTCATAGTATTTTATTTTACTGTTTGACAGAATATTTTACACAGCCATTCCTAGAGCCAACACTTGGCAGGTTTCACTAAATTAGTCTTACGTTTGATGGTATGTGAATTAAAACATTATAGTATGTTAACTAATTTCAAGTTGGAACGAGACATAAAAAAGGTTTTAGAAGTATGATTGAGGAAAGGGGCATTTTAGCACCAGCTACACTCATTACTTCTATCACCAGCTGACATATTCTGTCATGCAAAAACTGATTGAGCAAGGAATTCTTCCCGCTACCTCAGTAAGTCTTTACTTTTGGCCTTCAGTCAGTTAAACACATTAACTTAACACACAACAACCTTCAAGCAAATCAGAAAGGCTGACCGCATTTAACATTGGGAGCCAGTCTGCCCAGATATGTACCATACCCATAGTCTCCTCCAGCAGTGTGGCAATGTTTACCCAGAGCATCTCAGTCATTATTGATCTTGCTTGAAATCAGGAAGCTCATCTGTTCTTTCCTCTAGAATATAAATGGAAATAAAAGCAACTCTGGAGAGAAAAGACTGAGCACAGACTGAATGATGTTTGCAAGAGACATCCTGCAAGCAGCAAATGCTGATGGGAAGGTCTGAGTTATTCAGTGTTTTTGCATGATAAAAGGGAAACGATTGAAATTGTCTGTATACTATGAATAGTGTTTTTAAGTACAACTTGGGGAAAATAGCATCTTTTAAGAAACAGCATTATGAGCTGCGGAATTTATTCTGCAGCTGTTGGTTTGAAGAAAACAAAAAAAGAGTTTTCAAAGAAAAATGGAAGAGAATGAATCTCACAGCATATCCTTTTCACATGATGATCCTGAGGATCTACTGGACTGTAAAATTATCTAGCATGCCTACAAAAATTAAGGACAACTTGCCCCCCAAGGGACAACACGACTTTAAAGCACTAACTGGACTGAACCAGCTTCCAGAAACAACTAGTGGGGCTATTTTGTTTAGCCTGCAAAAGCAGATGACTGCCTAAAGGCTGAAGAAGAAACAAGCTAGACACATCTAGTTTTTCAGATTAACTAGTTACAGAGCTTTTCTGGTAGTTCATTGCATCATAAGAAACAGCGGAAATGGCCCTTGATGCCAGAAGGCAGATTACTTTCTGTTAATTGAAAGTAGACTCTACTCAAGTAACACTGCTATAATGATCTTACCTGTTTGCTTTAGAGTTTTGTCAGTTTACACAAGATTGGGTTTTTTGGATGTTAAAATAAGCTTTTGAGACCTCATGTAGCTGAATGATGAGAGTCTCCTCATAACGTACTGTCTTAATTAGCTACTATTTGAAGGAGTTATCAAGGTCAGGTGGGTTAACGCAAGCAATCAAAGGTGCTGAGAGAAGAATATGAGAGCTGAACACATCAAACAAAATCCAGGTTCTTCAGAATATCTTACCACTTTGACCTCTATTATATCTTATGCTTTATCAGAAAATTAAAAACCAGCTGGCACCTGTGGGAACACAGAAGTATAATACCTGTTGACAAAAGACATGCAATGTAAACAGTGAGCTAAGAAACTGAATCTACAGTTTAAATACAGTCTAAGCTATTTTTCCTTGAAGAAAGCAAGTCAGGTTTATATGGAACACTGGCACTACATACTACTACTTTTCACCTTTCCAGTCTTCATGGAAGCGATTTTGTTCATCTTTTTCTCAGGCTTAAGAAAAGTTTGCAGTTTGCCTGTTCTTGTGCACTTAAGCCTTATGCAAAATGAACCCTTATATTCATTGAGTTGAGGAAAACAAAGACTTGTCTTTCCAGTGCTTCACAAAAAGCTATCTTTAGGGGCAATCACCTGCCAAACCCCCAAATTCTTCTTGGCATTTGTTGTGCTGGAAGGGGCACAGGAATTTTTGTATGAACATCTTTTCCGAATTCCTTCTCGATCATTTGCACATTGGGTACAAATACAGTCTGCATATGGCAGAGGCAAGTTTTTGGCACAAGAAAAACAGGAACTGCACTCATTTATCAACCACAACATTTATCAACATTATTCAACTGTCGCGTTTTTACTAACAAATGGTAAACAAAGAGCATGTGGATTCCTGCAGTTCCCTACAGACCTGGTAAAAAGCTCCCTTCTTATCTTTCCTTTCAAATATTCCAGATTTCTGTTGTTTGAAAAGCATAAACAATAGATTCTGTCAAAAAAAATACACAGGCCAATTAGCACATTCAATAAATTGATCCCAAGAGTTCCTACTAACTTAAAGCCAGTAAACCTTGTTTTGATCTGCTGAGCAAGATGTATTACTAAATCCAAAGGAGACTAAAAAGATAGCTGTTTCTTCTCCAGCAAAGATGCCACTATCTGTACCTACTGCTGGAAGCATGAAGGGAATGCAAGAACAGTAATGATATCTGCTTCTGATTTCAGGCATTCAGTTTTTTCAATGATTTTCAGTTAGCTTGAAGCAGCAGGACTTGTATGTGGCACAAAGTGGCATTTGGTATCTCTAATCTGATTTTTCAAACAGCAAATTAGATGAATTTTCTCAATTTCATCACAGATTTCTATTCACTTGATTTGTATTTTAAATGCTTAAAATTAATACCTATATATTCTTAAATATTTGCAAAAATATATAAAAGTAGAAGTATTCTTTGCTAAAGTCAGATTTGAGAACCTGATGGAATTGC
The DNA here is from genome assembly GCA_033558235.1 of Neomorphus geoffroyi. NCBI lineage: Eukaryota > Metazoa > Chordata > Aves > Cuculiformes > Neomorphidae > Neomorphus > Neomorphus geoffroyi. The sequence continues at coordinate 113,394,793 of JAUMJM010000005.1, read as the reverse complement.
CATCAGAATGAAAAACAAAGGAATATCTACTGGATAGTTAATGCTTTTATCTTCCCTAAGCTAATAAAGTAAGGACATTATCATCTACTTAACTCCCATCTTAATGAAAAATAACATCTGTATCAGACTAAGTCTATGGAGACAAAGCTCAAAATGGCATTTTATACAAACTAGCTATATATTGTGAAAGATTTAGATGAAGAAATGAAGAGGTACTCCATGCACAGAGTAAAATGCAGGTATATACTATTCACCTGCACTTTTTGGGTAAAAAATTCAATACAATGATTCCATAATATTTATTTCTTATCTAACTGAAATTTTATAATACATCCACAGAGAGAACGTATTTTCCCAAATATTTTATATTGCCTATCATTAAAGGAGGGTAAATTAATGCTGGTCTATTCCCACTGTCATCATCAACTGAGATATTTTCATGTTGCTTTCATTTGCAGAAAAAAGTGATATTCTCATCTGTAAAATTATACACAAGGATTATTCTTTAGATATGGATTGTGTATTTGCAATAATCTCAACACTGCTTACAAAGGCCTTCATAGAACCCTGTACTTAGCCATATGTTGTACATTTTCTATTAAATTTGCAGAAGAGAACGATCTCACCAACTCTTTGTGCAATATGTTTTATGTTTTTACTCTCTTTTTACTCTGTTTTATTATTGCAATTGCATTCAATGCTGCAAAATGACAGAACTGAATACTGAGATAAATGAAAGTGACAAATGTCTTAGAAACTTAACTTCTTCATAGACGCATGGTAACTCTGCATAGACTGCTAATAGCATAGCATTTCTTCTGTATAGTATATTAACCCATATGCAAAGAATACTTCTTTTGGTTATATGTAGAGCTGCTGCTCAAAAGGAAAGCACCCACACTAATATTCTGGTAGACATGCCTTCTCTGAGTCTTCTGTAGAACCACAATCAACTGAAATTGCGGGAGCTGGCTGAGTGCCAAATCCTCAGAACAAACCAACCAGCTCCCTCTCATCTGCCTGAATTCCACTTATTAATATAGCTCAGGAGTTCAAGCCAAACATACCAGCTATTATAATCACAAACAGATATTACTTAGCTCTCATTATCATAAATTCTCCTTTCTAACAGTTTACCAGCTTTAGCATGAGAACATAGTAGTCTGGAGGTAAGGAGGAATTTTTGTTTAATGTAATGAGCAATAAAGCATTTCTGTTCTGATACTTCTAAAGTCAATGCATGAATGAAAAAACATGTCAAATAAGATTGCCATTGGACACATCTGATTTTTTTTGTTGTTTTGAAAAATTCCCCAAGCAAACCACAAAAAGGTAACCACTAAAAGTGAAGAACGTGGTTATGTCCAGGTCAAACTTCTAAACTCATGTTTCTCAGACCAAAATCTGGGCTCTGGCTTCTGGTTTCATAGTAGATTACTAGGCTTACGTATAGCAGCTACAGCAAGCTATCACCATAACTGCTCTGAACCTTCCTCCTGTGGATATTGATGTGGATGACAGACACCTGAAAGAGAAACACTCCCACTCTACACCTACACTCCAGCAGACAGCAGTTCACTCAATTCATGTAAATTGCCACTATTTTCACTTTACCTTAGTAGAAGAGCCCGATGGTATTTATTATGAGGCACAGAAACTGTTGGTGATGGCAATTGATTGTGCGCCTGGTATATAAGCAGCAGAGGTTCCACACTCGGGTACTTAGAGCTGAGTAAGTTCCTAGCTATGGTATGTATACGTGGGATCAGTAACTACAAAGCAGACAGGAAAGAGAAAAAAAACCAAGAAGTAAAATTTGAATTAAGCGAAAGACTGGAAATCAGCACCTCTGTTACAATTCTTTGAAGCTTCCTCAGCATTAAGTGCATGATCAGCTTGAGAGACAGAGTTGCACAGGGCAGATGAGCAAACAGCATCAGGAGAAAGGGGACAAAAGTATTAGGAATGAGGAAACATTTTGCAGTATAGTGACCCTATTTAACTGAGATGGGTTTCATCAACAGCAACAGTATAATTGCACTGCAGGAACTTAAGAGACAGAAATAGAAGACTAAAGGGGCAGTCTGCTTGGAACAGCAGAAGAATAGTCTACGTCAAAAAAAATCTTAGTAGTCAAGGTTATCTCCAGAATGTGAACCCACAGGGATTCTGTAGTACATTTTAATGCACCAAGCACAGAAAGAGAACAGCATTAGATCTATTAAAGGTAGTGAAGAGACTGAAATACTAATGGAGATCACAGACTATGATTGTGGGAAACAGAGGAGATTTTAAATCCTTCTCTGTCTCCGAGTAGGCTGTTAAGTGCTACAACAGAGCAGATATAAACCATATTTTTATATACTGTAATGACAGCTTCTTTCAGAAACTCCATAAGAGAAAAAGTAGCTCTTGACTTAGTTTGACATACTACTGTCTAACAGGGGCTGCACGCTCCAGTGTGCTGTTATAAACAAAAGTTCACTTTGGTAACATTTAAGTTTGGAAAGAGAATCAAGACAACTAGCTGAAAGGAACTTAGAAAGGAATAGCCAAGTAGGGAAAGTGCTTGAAGATGACTGGAGGAAGAAAGGTGAAATTCAGAGTCACAAGATTCGCATATCAGTTGGCTCAGGTGACTTGTTTTTTGCTGTGACTATCAAAAAGATAATTAAAAGCAAAAGTATATTGTCTGATTAAGGAATACAGAACCTGATAACATCTGACAAGTCAAATGAAAAACTACTAAGTCAGGCTAAAAGTAACTTTTGAAGAACAAGTTAAAAATAAAAGAGAAGCATAAGGCCTACTAGAGAACCAGGAGGAACAATTAAGAGATGTCTGTGTAAAAGAGCATAGTGCATGCAACTGCACAAAAGCTAAATCTGCCCCAGTGTTCAGTCTTGAAGAGGTCAGGCAGGTTCCCATGCAAGGAGATTCTTAAAATACCAAGCCTAATGCACCATCCCAATATTGAGGCTGGGCTAGATGACCTCTTGAGGTCCCTTCCAACCTAAATGACTCAAGGATTCTATGAAATACGGAAGTTAAAAAAAAGCCATAAATCGATAAAAATGAAACAAATCATCAACATCATTTCAAAGCTCTAAAGGAACTAAAATATGACACCACTAAAGTACTGATGTATCACTTAAAGTTGCAGCAGATGGATGGTAGGAGGTAAACAGGACTCAAATCTGAAAACAAGGCTGCAGAAAACGATAGGCAATCAGAGTCTTCTAGATTCTACCAATCAGGGAATTTTTCTGCCAGACTGTGAAGATGCTTAAGGAGGAGTTAAGTGGCATTCAGACAGAAGTGATCAAGTTGATACAGTACGCCTGGAGTTTCAAATAGCATTAGAAATCAAGCTTACAAGACATAAAAGGAAAAGTCCTCTTGTTAATTAGTGTCAAGTTAAGTGAAAGGAAGTAGGAGATAAAACATGTGGTCAATTCTCACACTGTTGAGATAAGATCCCCAAGGCATTTATACTGGAACTTGCATTCCTCATTTGCAGAAATAGGACAAGAGCTTAGTACAGGTGACAAACCTCATCTTCCTACTATTCAATATGGCAAATGATGAATTATACATTTTTTTTATTTATGGAAGTTAAACAGTATTTATGAAGGAAGACCTACAAGAGAGGAAGAGACAGACAAAAGCAGCTACAGCTGAATTCTCGAGAATGTCTTAACACTTCATGAAGTCGGAAATGTTTTGTGGTCAGCCTGACAAAGGCAGCTCCAGATCAATAGCATCAGCACCATTACTTCATGGCCACTCCACATTAATAAGACAGCACTACCATCACTAATGGATGGTTGTTTTAAGTGAGCAATGATTAAGTCTGAAGTTAAACAAGTGACCAAGATCATCAAGTGAAGCTGAACAGTGGTGCTGTAACTCCTATTCTAAATGCAGATATTAACTAAATAAGTGATATGTCATCACTTTTTTCCCTCCCCCCTCCCTTTTTTTTTACTTCTAATTAACAGTTAGTGGAGACTAACAGATGAAACTCGAAGTCCAATATTTATAATCATTAAGAACTGTTGTGTTTTTTTTATTCTTTCATCTTAATCAGGATAAATTTGTGTTCCTTAAAACAGGATATGCTGCTAGAGTGAAAAAAAAATAAAAAAAAAACCAAACCCAAAATGAAAACCACACAACACTATCACATTTCTGCTTCATCCCATGGATAGAAATGGCAATATGAACATCATTATCAACTTTATTTTGTCTTCCTCCTGTGAAGATAACTATCTTCCATTCTAGAAAAGAGAAGGTTATATTATGCAGGAAGAACAGTTGCTGAATCCAAAACATTTTAACTCTAGGGAAAAAAAAAACCCTTACACCATTCAAAAAAAGGAAAAGCTTCAAAGGAACCTGGGAACTTACCAACTGGATCTGAAACTCACATACTCCTTATTTACTTCAGAGATTTTTGGATTACCTTTTTGCTACTCATACAGACAAGTAATTATTAAAAACTCCTTCTGTATTCCCTGTCTGTGGAACCAAGCTTCAAGTAAAACAGTCCCCTTATCATGGAGCTTCCACACTACCTGTAATAATCAGCTATCGGTAAACCAGAAGAGCTAGACAGAGCAGTCTTTAGGTTTGTATATTCTCTACAAGCAGTGCTATACATTTATTATAGCTTTCAGCACCAGTGGGACAGTTATTCCCAACTGTGAAGATGACAAATATTATTTCTGAGCACTGTAATCTGCATGACTTCCAAGATAGGCCTTAACTGCTGCTAGAGGACACAGTGTTGTCCTCCTCCAAAACTTAACAAATTGCCTCCTTATTTGAAAATGTGCTTTAAGCAAGAGGAAAAAAAATATCTGGGTCTGAAGAACAGGGAACCTTGTTGCATGTAACATTCCTAATTCTTGGTATACCGGAATTATACATCAGACTAGTCATAAAGCATTTGTAAAACAGATCTCTCCATTACTAGACTTCTCATTTTCCAGAACAAAACCAAAAAATGTCACATACCGAGTTGCCTAGAAGAGGAATCACGTCTACCAATAAATTCAGGTTTAATTTAATCAAAACAATCAAGCAAGTTTGCAAATAAATCTCTCCAGTTCCTATGGATTAAATTTACCATATTACAGGTTCATCTAGACGCTTTCATAAAAATAAACAAACAAACTATCAAATCAATACTACCACTGCTTTAAAGGAGCCAGGTTGGTTTTAATAATTCCCTTTAGCCACTGACTCAGAGAAAAATACAAGAGAAGCATTCACATGTAATATTACTAGGAGCGACTTCAAAGAAAAAAAGGAGCAGTCCTTAAAAAGTTACTTACCTTGAAATCAATTTTTTTGGTATTTGTAGCTGTTTTACAAATGAAGTTTTATATTTGACTGGTATTCTTTCTAGCTCGAGTTTAAATAGGAATCATAAAATACATAAAAACGTGACACTGTTCTAGCACCTTTAGGCACTGCATACTGATTCTAGTAAGGCAGAAATTCTAGGAAGTTTAATATAATGCATCTCATAGCTCTATTTGCAAGTAAGCACCACACAGAGCCATCAAGAGGCAAAGCATTCAATTTGATAATTTTTGGAATTATTCATATTGGTGCCTTTATCTAAATGAACTATTATGTGAGCAGGAGGTTTTAGGAACTACTCAGTATAATAGGATATTCTTTAATCATGATTAGTTAGACTTACAAATGATTATGGGACATACAATATTTTGCAGCTTTGGATCATTACCCATGGAAATGTAATTCAGAAGTACAAACAATAATTATTTCTGTCACTCTTTTTACTGAAACATAGCTTTCTTTGATTAGTATATTGATAAGTGTGTACAGCAAATATAAGATTTTAAACTAATGAATCTGATAAATAATAAAATTAGCTTTAACTGAGGAAGTTTAACCCTCAGAACAGCATCTCCTTTAGGAACATCCACTACCAAAATGGATGATTAAAAGTATATTTTCAACAGTGACAGTCAGCCTCTGGCAACCTCAGTCCTTTCTACACCTGTCAGCAGCACCAGTGAAGGGAAGACCCACACAATATGGGAAATATCACATTGCTGCACAGCTACTCTGTCCTCAGAATGGCCACATCCCACTCCTCCCATAGGCAGTACCTGGTTATTCCATCAATGTCTTCAATTCAGCAGACAAACTGGAAAGTTTCCTTAAATCTGATAAAGGCAGAGCGTGCAGAATTGCACTCTCTAGCTACTACACCAACTGTGAGTTTAGGAATGTCTACCAAAGAGCATGAAAACCAGCAGCAAGCATGGATGGTGCCTTTCCCAGCCTGCAAGAGTTCAGGACCTTCCTCAATTACACACGTCACGTTAGTGTTTAGGAGCCCATTTTCCTTTCATTAATGAGTCCATTCATTTTTAGACTGGACATTAGCATCCAGCATCACCAATATTTCACTGCAGAGTTCCACTTAATTATCCATTGAGCGAAACACGTTGTTTTAAGTATTTCCTTATTTCATTTTTACAGAAGAGTGTTATTAAACACAAGTGTTGCTACCAATCTAGTCCAAAAGGTGGTGGTAAAACTGCCTTTCTAAAGGTGAAGGAAGGGTTAAAGAAGGAATGACTAGGTGTTATTTAGGAGAAACTACTGGTATATGCACTGATTGAAAGTGTGACTGCACAGTAACAGACACAAGATACAAAGCATCAACATGTATATGAAATCAACAGCATTGATGACAAATGGTTCAGGCATTTCTTGGCAGACAACTGCCACTTGATTTAAAAGCTCATGTACAGTCCTCTCCCAGCTCCTTGTCTGCCAAGAAGCATCCTCTGCTTCTGTCAGAACTGGTTAATTATAATGTAGCAATAGGTTATTCTGGAAAAGTTCACTCCTGTTTGCGAGAAGTAGATTTGCATTGAAAGATACAACTATTTAATCACAGAATGAAGAGCTTTCAACTCTAGACACCCTTAGAGATATGCTTATTTCTGGTTGCTGAGTTTCTGTAGGAGGACAAGCAATTTCCTTCTACAGTCATAGATGAAACATTAAGTAAAACAATATTTAGTAAAGATGAAGAAGCCAGCAACTCTCAATTATTTTCATTACTAGTAAGTATGAATTACAACTGGGTCTAAGAACATTTTTTTTTCCCCTCAGAAAAACTGTAAGATAAGTTAAATTATGAAAAACTGAATACTTTAAAATATTAATGTCTCTTCAATACCACCTACCCCCTACAGTCCAGGCAGGGCCACAAGAAATAGATAAGTCTACTTCAGATGTAAAAATGTCAGAGGTACATTTTCTCCTTATAACTGCTTTGTCAGGTACATGACCCAGTAGTAAGTATCTACAAAGCCAGATTTAACATAATAAATTTTAACAAAAAATCCCCCACACCCCATAGAATTTAAGTTAATTTAAAGTGACTGGTTCAAAACAGAACTCTACCCAGTTTTTGGGAAATTTACATATGAAAGAAAATTATACATCTTTAGGGTTTTCTGAAGTTTCCACCAGTAATTGCTTTGGATTTAAAGAAATCCAATGATAAATTCAGCTTATGGTTGAAGACTGTTATCTTGTGTTAATCCTACAATAAAATACTACTATAATCCAGAGACAGGAGCATGAATTTAAACTAGTAAGATTAAAGAGTTTTCAAGTGCCAAGCTAAAAATGTAAAATATCACAGTAGTTATGACTTCATATAGTTTTTTCTAAATATATTACAGGAATAATTGCATTAGTCAAAGCTCTGAGATGAAATTGCTTCTTCATCCTCTCCAGAAACCATGACAGGAAATAGAGATTAATGGGATATTAATGCTTTAAAGACTTGCACATGTACAGGTTTACCAGTTATCCTTTCGCTCTTAAGATGTCTTCATGCGAGTTTTAAGCTTCAGCTGCAGGAAGGCCAACAGAAGTGTAGTTTATAGGAGTTACAGAACATGCTTCAAAACAACTTGTGATGTAGGTACCTGATGCACTGAATCTACCACTATCATTGCATAGGAATTACTCAATTACACACTTCAACCCTAAGCCCAGTAACAATGTACTTGGCATGGTTTCAACTCAGGAAAAAAAAAAATCATTGAGCACTAAGACTTACATAAAGCAACAATAGTAGAAGCAATAACACCCACTGGACTGATTTCTACTGTACAAGCCATTTTCAAAGTCCTAAACAAGTTTAATTCTGATAAATAAAATTATTAAGCTTAAAGTTAACTACTTATCTAGATGACAATATTTCAGATAAACCATGCGGTACTGTCTTACCTCTTCTCCTGAAAGATAGTAAGCTGAAAGTAGTCCACCAACAAAACGGATGTTCACTTCAAATACTGAAATTTCAGCGTTCTGTTGAAATAAACAAATAGGTTTTTTTATTCCCTGGTACTTTTGTGTATGGTCTGGTTTTAGTTTTTTTTGTATATACAAAGGTATTAAAGTACTACAGCTGCAAATGGCAAAAACCAGAAGATGCTGGGAAAACCTACACAAGTGAAGGTAGAACATTTCTAATGTATTTCCCTCTCTTCTTCAACTAACAAATAATCCTCTCTGTTGCGCTCATCCTTTTAAGCTTTTTTCTTCCATGTGGACATATAAGTCTACATATCTACGTACCTCCCTACAGATTTTGCACTCATGCACAAAATGTGCTCTCAGATCCTATGTCCTGCACTATCTAACCTCCACTATCATTTGCCAGACACCTGATCTTGATCAGAATGTCATAACAATTTTCCTACCTCAAGTCTAAATGCAGGTTACTGTAAAATGAGAGGTAACATTAGAACGAGTAAGTTATATTTACATGATAAAAATGTAATCTTAGTATGTATTCACTAGGAAGCAGAAGATCTTCCACTATTACAGGCAAAGCCCTTCCCAAGCTAGCCTGGTCTTTACCAATGATAGAGACTAGGTTTGTGGTACTGAGCAGTACAGATACAGCCATTATCTATTTCAAAACTTAGAGCACCTTCTTCGCTGCCTTTTTAAATTCAAATCTAAATGAAGAATCTGAGACTCATGATTGCTACTTTCTCTTGTTCTTCACCAAGTCAATTCCAATTTTACCGCAACACACAACATTCAAGACCACTCCAAAGGCATTCAGTTGCAAAGCTGTTCTACTGTAGTTTCTTAATTTTCTATTTTTTATGTTATACTACTTCTTATATTTCTGTAGAAAATTGGTATCCAGCAGTCAGCCTTCTGAAGATTTTGGCATGTAAATGTGTTTGACTGTCACGTGTTCCAGGTTGCTCTTGCTTCTCTTGAGTTGGTTTCCATCTTCTATTTGCTGACATACACTATAGCTACATTCAATATAAATCAATGCATAGTGGTGCTGTGAGTTTTCCTTCCAAAGGGTTTACGGACCTTGTCCATTCAGCTAGTTTTTGTACTTTTCCAGTTTACATGTTCATATGTCAGTTTATATAGGAGGGAAGAAGTTGCTCCCTGTTTTCTATGGATTTTGAATTCTAGTAAACTGCCTTTGTAGAAGAAAACAGCACTAGGCTACTTATTAGAAATATTACTTCACACTTTCCAGTTTGCAAGGCACTCTGATTAAGGAAAGGTATCTAGGACATTGTAGAGTGTTTCACCAGTTGTAAAGGTACACACCAGAAAAGTCATAGACTTGCTGCAGTGCTTTGTTCACTTACTCTCAGGCATTTAGCTTTCTCCTCTGAAATCTATTCTGCACTTCCCCCTCTAAAAATTTAAGATATAATTTAATTCCCAGAACCGGCCTAATTAACCCATAATTCTCATAGTATTTATGAGCATGCCTCTTTAGTTTTTGATACACATGAGCACAATTCAAAGAGGCAGTTAAAGTAAAACCATCACACATATCTGCCTATTGAAAACTCACATGTGGCATCATGCGTTAAGACTGCAAACTGAAAAAGTTATCTTGCTGTTTTGCAATGTTCAGAACATTACATTTTCCCAAGTTTATTTTAGCTGTATGAAAATTCTGCAGTTTCTTCTCACTCACTGCTCTCCCAGTACTGGTCTACTCTTACTCCTTCTGAAAGAAACTACAAAGGAAAAAGGAAAAAAAACCCCAGGCTTCATTTCTGTTTCCAAAATTAATCTGATATTTCTGCTTTTGAGTATTCCATCATTGTCTCACTAAATCCAGCAAAAAGGAACTGGAAGCAGGTGTCCAACTTTAAAAAGAAATGCACAAAAATGGCATTAGGAATTAGATCACGGTTAAGCTGGGGAGATGGATATGAAAACATTTAAATCCTCTAGAAATCTAAACTAACCAGACACTACAGCTGTTCACTTACTAAGCAGGCTACCTACGTAAGAGCTCTACAATAATTAAAGAAGTCTATCTTAGCTAAATACAATGCATAAGACGGCTTGTAGAGAACTGATCAGACTTAAGAAAGGTTGATCTGATCTGACTGAATAAAACACGATTAAAGGAGTGATGGGGTAGATTCTCTTCCCTGGAACGTCTACTAGCTGAAACTCCTATAAATAGTGATTTACTTGAGAACTTTCTTCAGAAGTTCAGGTTCCTTCCATTTCAATCATGGGCCTCAGCACATGCCAAGAACTTTCCTTTGATGTGGGAAGGTTGAAGCTGTAAACAGTTAGGTTATTAGACAAGGAAATGAGTTAATCAGATATCCCAGACACTTGGGTTTCCTGTAAGGGTTGAATAAAATTACTTTATGATTTTGAATTCCTCGAAACAAATTGAGTGATATAGGATATTTTGCCTTTCTGGATTTAATATGGCCACCTAACTCAAAAACCATTGCTGTCTTTCAAGGAATGAAAAAGAAAAGCTTTAAGAAAAGCTCAGTATGCATTCACTGACATCTGCTTCTGGAATTCAGTTACAGACAAAAAGAAGATTTTGAAATAGAGTGAATAAAGATTTTTCTGTTGAACCTCAATGATTAATTGCACTGTAATCCTGAATGTTTGCTGAAGTGATCATCTTTCAGGACTTTTCTTGAAGCTAACCATTGTTTTAATGTTATCAGATTTCCAATACTTCACCTGCACAGATCTCTGAACCTTTGTTCAAAAGCCTCACCTCTTACTAAAATCTTTACCCAAGCCACTGAAGCAGATGCAATTAATGAAATGAACAGACATCTCATTAATGGTAGATTTGAAAGCTGGATGCTTAATACACCCTTATTTTCAAATTCATCATACCAGGCTAGTAATATACTCAGAATGCACAGGAATTATAGCAATTTGCAAAACAGTTAAAGCAGTTTTATAATTTCATATCAAAGAAACATTCATCTCTACATTGAAAGATCCTGTAGTAGTCTGTTAAGAAAAGTGAAGTCCTAGCAGATTTCTGCTACACCAACTTTACCCTTCTGTCTTGTCTGATTTTTAAAAATCTTTTGTATTAAACATTTAAGATGCCACACTCTGATCATTATGTTCTTCATATTTTTAATCATCATTCACATACACTTTGCACAAGGAAGTCTGTATATTTCTACTCAGCAGTCAAATCCTACGTAAGCAATGTTATTTTTTATTTTGCTCTCAGATTCAGCTGTGCACAAATACCTCATGATCTATGCAGCATCACCAAAATATATAGGAAAAACCTTTTACCTGAACTTCCAAAAGTTTTTCCCTCATCAGCTAATGGGGCCAGAATATTTGGCTTTATTTTTTATTTCAAATTTAGCCTTCTCTTTCAAACCATCACTATATCATCACATAGTAGGTCTAAGAAGTGGCTGGAATGTCTGTAAGGAGAAGAGACTGGACATGTTTATTTTGAAATGATTATGACATTCCTTTTGTAAGATCCTATGTATATAAGGTGACTCTGAACAACTGGACAGATGTAATCTCCAAATTTAGAGTCTTTTCATGACTACTGTTATTAGACTGCATGGTCACGTGCTGTGTATGACCATCTCCGGAACACCTTTGTTAGTACACATCTGTGCTAAGCTCTTAATGTTACAATGCAGTATCATCTTGCTCTGACTGCTATTTTGGAGGCTTCCCTTTTTATAAAGGATTATGAAACTATGTTGATGCTTGGTAAAGTGATATGTTTATTGGGAACAAATTATTTTTGGTCTACTTCCAGGGCTTCTATGTTAATTTAAGTGTATGAGTAATCTGATCTTTCATCTTACATTTGATCAATATTTATCATCTACTATTTGATCTTCTGATAAGTGAATCATAAATGGGATAGTCCAAGAAATGAAATCCATAGAAATTGTGACTGCTGTTCACTGTACTTAGACTAATAGAAACTCAAAAGCAATGCAAGCACCTATTATCACAGAATCATAGAGTGTCCTGAGTTGGAAAGGACTCACAAGGAGTCCAGTTCCTGTCTCTGCACAGGACAACCCCAACACTTACACCATGTGTCTGGGCGCATTGTCCAGCTGCTTCTTGAGTGTTGTAAGGCTTGATGTCGTGACTGCTTCCCTGGGGAGCTATGTGAGTGCTCAAACACCCTCTAGGTAAAGAACCTTTTCCTGATATCCAAGTTAAACCTTCCCCGGCACATCTTCCTGCAGTTTCCTCGAGTCCTATCATTGGTGACCAGAGAGAAGAGATCAGTGCCTCCCTCTCCCCTTGTGAGGAAGCTATAGACTGCGATGAGGTCTCTCCTCAGTCGCCTCCAGGCTGAACAGACCAAGCGACTTTAGCTGCTTTTCATATGGCTTCCCCTCTAAACCCCTCACCAAATTCATGGCCCACCTCTGGACACTCTCCTGTAGCTTTAGATCCTTTTTATGCTGTGACACCCGAAACTGCACACAGTGCTCAAGGTGGCGCCGCATCAGTGCCGAGTAGAGCGCGACAATCACGTCCCTCGACCGGCTGGCAGTGCCGTGCTTGATGCACCCCAGGACATGGCTGGCCCTCTTGGCTACCACGGCATGCTGTTGGCTCGTGTTCAACTTGTTGCCAACCAGATCCCTTTCTGCAGGGTTGCTCTCCAGCCTCTCACTCCCCAGTCTGTATGTACATCCAGGGCTGCTATGTCACAGGTACAAAATAGAGCACTTGCCCTTGTTAAACCTCAAGCAGTTGGTGATTGCCCAGCTCTAATTTATCTAGAACCCTCTGTAGGTCCTCTTTGCACTCAAGACTCTCAACAGCTCCCCTCAATTTTGTGTCATCGAAACTCAGTTATTAAACCTTCAAGTCCCGCATCCATCTCATTTATGAAGACACTGAAGAGCAACAGCCCTAAGACAGATCTCTGTGGAAGGCTGCTAGTGACGGGTCACCAGCCCAACGTAACCCTATTCACTGTGACCCTTTGAACCTGACATAACAGCCAATTGCTCACCCACTGCATTACGTGTTTATCCAGCTGTTTGCTGGACATTTTGTTTAGGAGGATTCTGTTGAGAGACTGTATAAAAGGCTTTACTGAAACCCAAGTGTTTTTCAAAAGCTCCCAAAATAGGGCTGGACAGGACACTTGACCCAAAACTGACCAGAATATGCTATCAAGCTGAGTCAGGGCTAAACCATGACAGCATTTTATTTGCAAACCTATAAAAGGGCCAATCTGATCTCAGCTGCACCTTACCACTTCACTTCCCTCCCCTCCCCTCGCTCTTCCGTAAACCAGAGGATTAAGTCTACAACTGATAAAGTGCCGAAGCTGCAAGCAGCTGTGGTTGAATTTAATGTTGAAAGCACTGTTCAGACCGCAAAACTGTCAGCTGGGCTCTCCTGAAGCCCTTCTCCTATTGGACTCCTCCAGCTTCCTAAAAATCAGTATTCACATCCTTCTGAATAATTTCCTTGACACAACTCTTTCTTGAAAGTCCTCCTCTCCACGAATTGGTAGACCAAGGCCAATGCAATTTCTGTCTATGTTTCCCCATGGGAAGTCATCCTCACTTATAAACACACCATCTGAAATACAACCCAGTTTTATTTATCTAGTATGAGCTTCCACCTGGCACTCATCAGCACTGGTACTTGCCCTGCCATTCATAATTCAATTGCAGAAAATACTGTGTGCTCTTTATGTGGATGAATGTATTCACAAAAACTAAGTCACCTTAATTTAAAGAGCTTATTCTCTTAGTTCTTATAAAGATCCAAACAAGGGCATAAATTCTACCAAATAATTTCATAGAATCATAGAATCGTTGAATGGTTTGGGTTGGAAGGGACCTTAAAGATCACCCAGTTCCAGTCCTCCTGTCATGGGCAGGGAACACCTCATGAGCTCCACACAGGCCCACTTCTCCAGCTTGTCCAGCTCTGGATGACAACCTGTCCTTCTGGTGTGACCACTGCCCCAATCAGCTTGGTACCATCCACATTTGCTGGGGGTGCGCTTGATCCCGCTGACAATATCATTAATGAAAACACTAAACAGCACTGGTTCCAGCAACTCCTGATGAACACCACTTGTCACAGGTCTCCATCTAGACATGGAGCCATTGACCGACCACTACTCTTGGAATGCGACCATCCAACCAATTCCCGAACAGTCCACCCATCAAATCCATATTCCTTCAATGGAGAGAGAAGGATGTTTAGAGGACTGCGTCAAAGGCTTTACATAATAAGTCCAGATAGATGATATTCATTGCTTTTCCCACGTCCACTGATGCAGTCACTCCATCACAGAAAGACACTAGGTTGGTCAGGCAGGACTTGCCCTTGGTGAAGCCATGTTGGCTGTCTCGAATCACCTCCCTGTTCTCTAAGTGCCTTAGCATAGCTTTTATGAGGATCTGTTCCATGATCTTCCCAGCCACAGAGGTGAGGCTGATGGGTCTGGTAGTTCCCAGGGTCCTCCTTTGTACCCTTTTTAAAAATGGGCACAATGATGCCCTCCTTCCAGTCACCAGGGACTTGGCCTGACTGCCATGATGGAAAGTGGCTTGGCAACCATATCAGCCAGTTCCCTCAGGACTCTGGGATGCATCTCATCAGGTCCCATAGTCCTGTATATGTTCACGTTCCTAAGGTGGTCACGAACCTCATCTTCTCCTACAGTAGGAGCAATTATACCCCCCCGGTCCCCATCTTGTTGCTCCTTGAACCTAGAAGGGTGAGGAGAGTGGCTGTCACTGAAGACTGGGGCAAAAAAGTTTGAGTACCTCAGCCTTCTCCTCGTCTGTTGATACAAGGTCACCATTTTCATTCATCCATGGGGGTACACTTTCTTCAACCTTCCTTTTCTGGTTGACCTACCTATAGAAGCCCTTCTTGTTATTCTGTGTTTCTCTTGCAAATTCAGCTCCATCTGCGCCTTGGCCTTCCTGACTCCATTCTTTCCCAACCGGGCAGCATCCCTATACTCTTCCGAGGTTCCCTGTCCCTGCTTGCACTGCCTTTGTGTCATCTTGCTTGCACTGTACTTATTTCAGTTTTCTTTATTGCACGGATTCTTTCCAAACTTTTCTTTCTGTCAGTTCTCCTGTCCTTGTCTCATCAGCAATGTAATAAAACTTTAGTCATCTCATCTGCATTTCCATCTATTGTTCCTATATATAAGGAATATAGTGACACTCTTCTATGTCCAAATACCACACCTTACCATTGCAAGCAGCCTGTATCCTGCAGGTTCACAAGCTGTGCAAGAGAATGTCAGGGACCTACATTGAACAATGCTGAAAAACATGTATAATTCTACAACACAATTAATACAAAAGGGCCCACGTTTCAAGTGATGAGAAAGACTTGTGCTTATTACTATTCAATAATGATACCCCTCTGTTGAATTACAAAGGTTGGAAACAACAACAAATCACAGCAGTCCAGAAAGTAGGATAGAGGAATGAATAGTACTACAATAACTCACTTTAAGCTACTGTAATCAAACAATGTTTCAATTACTTGCTATTGTGGGGGAATAAGTTTCATTTATATTCCGCAAATAAAATTTAGTGACAAGGGAAACAATTTTAGCCCCCTTTTTATTGTACATGTCAAAGTCTGGTTATTGCATAGACGTGCTATTTAACCTTGCTGAAATCCCCACACAGCAAACTGTAAAATCTTACATGGACACAAACACAAAGTGTTACTAAAGGCATTAATGAACTCTAGCAGCAAAAGAAGTGCACTTAATAACAAATTTGCAGGATCTTATTTTAGTCCATCAAAATAATTTCTTATTCATAATCAAAACAAAATCGTGTCACTTGAAGTCTGGCATTTAGAGTGTACTAACAAGGTCTGTGGCAAACTAGTAAACACATAGTCCCACAAACTGAAGAACCATTTTCAACTGATGGCTTTCTTAAGCTTTCTCACAGATCCATTATACATTTACTTGAAGTCCATTTACTCACACCTCCCACAGACCTTTTTTTTTAAAAATAGGAAAGCTATTTAAATAGAAAAGAGTTACAAACTTTCATATTAGTAAACTTTCTGATTTTCTCACTTAACGAGAAAAAAACACCAAGAATAAAGCACGAAAAAACCATCTGCCTCCAAGCCAGAACATTAGGTTATGGACTGTTAAATAGAATTACAAGTCAATAATATTACATACAATTTCAGAGTAGTAGGATTTTAATTTGTAAATGCAGAAGTCTGAAATAAACAATCTGGATTCTAAAAGTCTGTCCTGCTACTGACTGCCACACCATAGATAAATTTGATCTAAAGATAAAAGCTGGAAGCATTAATAATTAGGCCCAAATAGTATTTACTATTCTGAGATCCTGGAAAAGGGGTATGTCAATGTAAACACGGCAGTAGAGACAAACAAAGTTTAGTTTCTATACTTTTTCCACTCTTTTCTGATTTCCAAAATAGTAGACATATTACATGCAATACTTTTACATTGCATGAAGCTGCACACAAAGCTTCTTTAAAAGATACTCAGGTCTGCAAAACTAAGTAGAAACAAAAAGACTGGAACTGCTAAGTAAGTCTTCAAGCTCCAGGTTGGTTTATTAAACCAGATACAGTGACTGACTGACCTCTGTAAATAGCTTTAAGAGTGCCGGCAGGACACAACGTACTCATTTCCTTCTCTTCATGCAGTTCCTAAACTCATTCAGTACCTATCTTTGAGGGGAAATAATAAAACATGCCTCATATTTTCCCCACAGCACATGAACTCTTACCTAGGTTGATCAGTCCTGTGTGGTTAACAAGGGAATGTATCTGTGATGAGATGGATAATGCACGATGAGTCAGTCTTCGCACAAAATGTCAACTAAAGTCAACTACATTACATCCACATAGATAATAGAGCTATTGCACAGTGAGCTGCCACTTTCATCCAACCAGGCAATCATAACTTTCTGCTATCCTCCATTTTGACCAAAAAAGGGATCAGGTAAACTAAGCAAAACCCAGTAATAACCAACAGAAAGGTTATTTTAGTTTGAATCCAAATGTACCTTTAAGAAATCTTCTGGTAGAATAAATCCTTTTCCTCTTCTCCCAATAAACACATGGCTTCCTGCTCTGTATTTATTCACATTCTGGTCCTGCCTGATCACACCCACAGCAGTGGCTGGGTCAGGGCATGAATTCAAGCACTGTCCCACATTCTATTTATCTGTTAGCACCTTCTGGTCTGGTTTAGCCCCTTGTTGTTCCAACCAAATTCCAGGCATGCTTTAGGTCACAATGTCGGCCAAGGACTGTTCCCTAGTTGCAATATGGGCAAGACCGTCTTTTTGGGGGGAAAGAGTTTAGCAATGCTGAAGAGGGGGATAGATCAGTTAGTCTCTCATCCTAAAGAAGTTGGGGTGTGTCTGGGTATAGAAGCAAAGCATCACCAATTCCAGTACTGAACAACTCCCAGCCCCTCATTGCTGTGCCAAGCGGCTCAGCTCCATGACTGACTCCTGATGCCTTCATCTGTCTCATTAACATCCCTCTTACAATCTCCCTTCCCAAGCAAGGATTGATTGTGGTTCACCCCTTGCACTGCAGAGACTGATAGCTTTTTCCTTCCCAGTATGGCGCAGAAGATGGGTGGTGGTACAAAAACTCTTTCAGAAAGCTATGAATGTTCCGTGTGTGTGCAGGTCCTAAAGCAGAGAATGAAAAAAAAATAAAAACAGAGAAGCATGCAGCAGTGTGTAGTTGTAGCTAGGAAACAGCCAGGCTCCCCAGTGATCCTGTGAAAGACTGGCTCCTTTTTCCTTCATTGCAATGTGTTGATCTACAACCCAGCCCAGGGCAGCCCTGGGCAGGGCCGTGCACAAGCACTGTGAAAAGGGTATGCAGGCAGCAGCAAGCGTGGGGAGATCAGACCAAATCCTCAGCTATATTAACTGAAGAGCAAAGATACACCTCCACAGAGATGAAGTGATTTAAAGGAAACCAGAGCACACATGAATGATGCAAACACCATGGATTTAGCCACTGCTAAATGTCAACTCTTTCCAAAGGTACGAGTATGTCTAAATCTTTTAAAATATTGACAGAATCAAAAAATACAATTCAATTCCTGAAGGACTACTCAGTTTGGCTGTAACTTCAACAAGGTATCAAGTACGAGGAATTTCAGCAGTTATGAGAGAAAAAAAAACCTCTAAGCATTGCAATGTGGGTATCTCAGTCATAAAATCGCAGGGCTACCAGCTCCAGCTATAATGAAAAGTAGCCTAAGTGTGTTACGCTCCAAAAGGGGAAGCTTCTAAACATGTCCACTCACAAACCTTCCAAAACTCACAAGTTTACAAAGAAAGGTGGCACTCATCTAGAATTTTCTTTCAAAATCAAACCAGCTTGCTTCCTTCAGAAAGGTAAACAAGAGTAAGCCTGACAACTAATTAATTGAATGCAGGAACTGAAATCTAAAATGTGAAGATGTGATGCCATTTCCCATTAAGTCATTTTTTACTACATAAATCCTTTTATGTGGATAAACTAGTGTCTACCTCACAAAGTGACATCTGGAAACTTTGATGATCAGGTGATGGGCAAATAATTTAACAGGTACAATGAGAATCTGATATATTACAAACTGCTAGAGAGGAAAATTTGCTTTATCCAGCTGTATCGACATAGAATATAAAGAGAAAAGATCCTGCCATACAATACAGTCACAGCCATTTTTGTAAAGAAAATCTTAAGAAAATTTAAGACTTAAAAATCATAATTCTAAGATTAAATGGACATAAAAACTAATCCTCTTTATTCAAAGGCCAAACATGCTTCCTCAAAAGCTGATTAAGCAGTTACTCCCTAGGAAATGACCAGGTACATCAAACATGTTTTATGCTAGTCACAAGGAATAACACTTCAGGATATGTCACAGTGTGTCAGTTACTAAAAACAATATTGCCACCATAGGAGAAAGGTTTCTAAAACAGGAGCAAGTAACAGTGTACAAAACATGCAGAAAATGTCAAGTAATGCCTCATACATGATAAATGCTTAAACACAAAAGAGAGGGCCCTGCAGTCCTTTGTGTTAAGTAATTTCCAACGTTAAATTATAACTTACAAATACAAAGCAGCATTCGAAACTAAAACTTATATTTAAAGTGGAAAACTAAGTACAAGGTGGAAAAAGTGGAAAAAGAGTACAAGGTGAGTAGCTTCAAACAATTCAGCCATTAAACAAACTGACGTCAATCATTAAAATTGATGTTGTGGTTATTTATTTTCATTTCCTCATTCCACTTCGGGAAAATTCATCTATTCCTTACAGATGCGGATGAGAAATTAATTTCTACGTGACTATGAAGTATTACAAAAATCATTTTGTGAGGTGACAAACAAAAGGAATATCAGGCACAAGATATTGTTCCTGGTGCATATTAGTATTACCTGTAAAGTATTTTCGGTAAATCTGCTGGACTGCTACATTGACTGACTAATGCAAGATGAACTTTCATATTTTGAAAGACTTTGTAGCTTTTAAGCATTACTGAGAAAAAAATAAGTGGTCCATAATTCTAAAAAGTACATAAATTAACAGAAGGAGCTGAAATTATAGACAATACCATATAGAAGTTTCCAGTACAAAGTACTATTTATGTAAACTCAAAGCTTTAGTCTTATTAACATAAATCACACTACAGAGCTTTATAATGTTCCTCAAAGTGTAGCTCAGCTCTTCCTTTAAAGTGTACTTTTCTGTTTTCTATGATGTTTTGTTCTTATATTTTTAAACATTAATAATGTTAAGGTAATAAGACAGGAATTTTACATTACAAAAACTCCTTTAGAAAAAAAAATAGATAAAGTCAGCATGTCATTCAGATATCTCACACTTCTCAAAAACACAGTTTAATAACCTGTATTTATAGCATTAATATAAACATAAGTGCATACTAAATTACTGCTTATATAAATCATATAACAGCCAATCTCATTAACTCCTCCTTCTTTAAATGATAATTAATTTTCAAGCACGTAAGAGAATGTAATTAATCCTGACTTTTGCTTAACACATTAGAAAAAGTACTTTGTTTTCAAAAAGTGCTTATATTTGTTTTCAGAAAGTGCTTATATAATCATATACGTCAACTACAAGAGCTTTTAAGTGCTCAGTGTTACACACCTACAATGCCTTCCTACTTTACTACGTTGATCAGCACAGGTATTGCATTAGCCCTCTGCACCCAGCAATTACAATACATATGCTGGCCCAAAAAAAGAAAAAAAAAAAGGAGACCAAAATCAGGACTTCTCAATTTAACTTAAGTTTTACAGAGGTTCTTGCCTGTCCAAGGCCTTTCTAGAATGAAAACTTTAATAATGAACTTTGCCCTCAGCTGTGTACTTACAAGCTAATAGGATGATGAGATGACTTGGTGTCTCACAAGGCTAAAGCAGCTCAGTTTGTGCCAACAGTTCAGCCTAACTCATGCGATTCAACTTTACTAGAATACGCAAAGAAACTTAAATGATTTTACAAAGCAAAAATGTAAAGTGTTTATGTAACTGAAAAAAGTGCTTAAATGTCCCAATTCTTCTGTCCAAAATGACTGAAAAATTTGTTATTTACAATTGTAAATACTCTGTTCCTTTTTTCTTCCTTCAGTCAAGCTCTTTGCCTCCTTCCTATCTATCTAAATCTCTCATAATGAAAAACTATGTATAAGCAGAGCAGTAAATTTATTATGTTTCTACTTTGTGCCTTCTTTTACCTATCAATCAATGATCTAAATTCTATAGCCTTGTATAATTCTTGGAATATTAGAACCCAGTCCTCAATTGGCCCCTGGAGACTAAACAGAGCATTAAATGTTAATTTAATTAAGCAACACTACTTACCACATTGAAATCCAAGTTTTTTTCAACCCACTCCTTGGCTTCCTTGAATTCCTCTTTCATTTCCATGATGTACAGTGTATCAAGGGCATCCACTATTGTGGCTCCTTGTATGTTACCTGAAATACATGAAGAGTCAATGAGTTACTTTTCAACAGAAGGCTTTTCAATTATATCTAATTAACTTAAACTAATTCTAATTTCAAAATCCAATTTCAATTAATGCAAATAAATATTTGGCATATAAGCATTCAAGTGGGCAGCTAGTAATTCATAGTCTTAACTTTGATTCCCGTGCCACAATATGGCATCATAATATTTATGTATTTCTTCCATTAATGAAGATTTGAAGAACATTTCTGATGCACTGCATTTTCAGCTATGATTTTGCATTTTAAACACCAATGGAACAGTTCACTGTAAAATGTAATTCACGTAAGACAATAAACCTCAATAAATGGAGAAATTACTATTTCTTCCAGTTTAGAGTGAAGAAAATCAGCTGCTTTTTTCAGTTTTGTACTCAATAATATAGGTACATAAAGCTTTAATAAGCTGATAAGTAGTGATCACATTTCAGTTAAGCAAGTCCTTTAAGAAGTACCATCTCTGAAAAAAAAAAAAATGCTGATACTGTACATCACCATGTAACCTGCATTAGATAACACTGGGGGGAGCAAAGGCAAACTTGCATACATCTGCATTTCTCAGCTCAGGACAGACTGACAGACATTGTTTTTCAGAGCAATTTCTGGTTGTTTGCAGAAGTGGTGTCCTTCTGCCTCTGTTATGAAGCTGGATAAGAGTCAGTTTACCAGCCTTCACCTAGATGAAATATCACTTCGGCATGGATTAAGTTCATGATCCTGTACTGAAAGGGTAACGTAGAGGGTCAGGGAAGAAATAAAGTCACTCAAATGACTTCCCCATGCTTCCCTCAGATTTACAATGACCTTTTAAAAACACCATTACTTAATTTTGTATTTATGAATTTGACTCTAGCAATTTTCATTATGAATGGAAACTACTGTTAAGCTATTCTTTAGAGAGGACCTTAGATACAAAAGTAAGCATTTAGAATTGCCAAATAAGTTGGGTTGCAAGGAACAGAGCAAATCATTAGTTTCAATATTTCTCTCCCCCAACAGGGCTAATGACTGGGGTGGATAGTTGGCTACTCATTCAGGAATTGATTGCGCTGGGGGAATAAGACAGTAGCTATCACTAGCTTTACAGAACTTGATTATCATCTTGCCTCTGAAATACCTGATGAAATTGTAAACTTAGTTTCATAGATTTATCAAGTATCAGAATTGAATTATTCATTTTTAAATAGGAAATCCACTATTTTGTTCAACTCTTCTGTTTGGTGCCATTAAGGTTTTCTGCTTCCTCATGAAATAGACGAGTTATTGGAGACCTCCACATAGCAGAACTGACCTAACTTTCTTAAGCTTCCAGTAGAAAATAATTTTCAATTTGTATTGCCTTAAACAAAATAATATTTGAAACTATTACAAGAGTTAACTGGTATATTTAACAGAACACTCTCTGTATTAGCTGCTGCTACATGCTTATACCACCTCTTTTTTGGTTTTTTTGGAATATCCCTTTCCTACTCTGAAAGAAATAGTCTATATGTTTTTTTCTATTTTATTCTACTAATAAAATTGCAGCTTACTTTGGTAAGAAGGATATTACATCTTCCCAGAGCTTATTCGGAGTTTGGCTGCCCTTCTCATACTAAAGCAAAAGCATCCATTTAAACTTGGCTAAGTAACCCGTATTTTTACTGAGTTCATAAGAAAGGGAAAGCAATTGTGGAAAACTGCTGGAGGACACGTGCACAAGAACACAACTGCAAAGGCTCTGGAGATGTTTAGTGACTCCACACAGCAAAAGCAGCTCCTGGTGAGTTTGCAAGGTGTCACTGCAGGGAGAACCACTATGGATGACAAGCTTATTAGCACAGCTCTGTGACTGAGCTTATGTGACCATATGGTTTTAAAACCACAACTGGCTTATGGCCAAAGTGTTTGGAGTGTGGGCCAAAAGAAGCTTTTATTGGTCTAGCCCAGGCTTTTAGACATGGCTTATACTTTTACCAAGGGTCTGAAATAGAACACAGCCAGAATCAATGCATGTCGGTGCATTTAATAGTTTACAACTTTCCTCCCATCCCTTGTATATCAAGTTTAGGGTTTAGTTCTCGAGAACACAGACATTCCTCAAGATAAAATATATTTGAAGAACCATATACACACATACACTTATATGCATACATATTTGTGAAAACAGATGAAGATTTGTGATCTGCAAACATATCACACAAAACATTACATGGAGAAAAATTTCAGACGTGTCCTAATGCACTGTCTGTGACAGGATAGAAGTCAGTCCCCTTACTCTTCTTGAATTCAGCTGCTTTTATTTTCTGACTGGAAGGAAACTGTGGCGAAGCACACTACACAAATGTAAGATAAGGAAAGATGAATTATGAGGTGGCCTCAGGTCAAACTATACATCAGCTACTTCACATGTAACAGTTCACTATCCAACAAGTGTCATAAACCAGGATTTCTTTTTCTTGCACAACTGTAGAGGAGGTGTAGGATGTTCTTTTTTTTCTTCCAGAAAAAGTTACATTTTTGCATTTCTGATGTGAAATACAAAAATTAATATAACAACACTCACATTTGTAATATTTTAGTGATGGAAATTTAGCACATGCAAGTATTAATGGATACGTCTTCAAAAAAGAGTGCAAATGTTCAAAAAGATGTTTTGTCTATTATTGTCAGAAAAAATGTTTTTTAGGGCTACTTCATACTACCGTGGAAAACAAAAAGGAATTTTTAAACATAGCTGTATTTGAATTGCAGTCAGCCCCACCCTGATGCTCTTAGTCTATTCATTGTTTTCAGCCAGGAAGGAAAATCTGTCTTGTCACCTTTCAGTTATTGTAAGTTGAAAAAGCTCAGTCAAAGCAGATGTATTCTATAAAACCTTCCTCCACTTTGTCATTTCAGACTCAAAATTCCAGCCAAAAATGCAGAAATACAATCTGTAACAAGTTTTTCTTAATCTGGCCATTAAGAACAGTTCAGATTTTCTCAACATGGGGAATAAGACCAGATACTTTGTGACATTAAATATGCAAATTAAAAATACCAATCAAACATCCAATTTTTCAGCTTTACATGCACATACACTGTACAGTAACAACCGAACTAGATTATCCTCAACTTCCAGAATGCATAGAGGTTTGATAAAATTAATGTTTTGATTAGAGCTCTAGGTTTCTTAGAGCATTATTTCAAAAGCTGACTCATATTTTAAAACAGTGTTTTCCTTTATTTAAAGTTCACTGAAAAGGTTCCTATCCAATATCATTAGCAATTTAAAGTGTCAAGAGTGATTAATTATTAAAGCATGCTATGCCAAAACATGAAACTCTTACTCAAGTACTGGCAAACCCCCAGCAATGCTAACATTTTTAATTTCAGTCACTATGACCAGCTGGTAGGAGTGGGAAAAGAAACAATACTTCCATTTTTTTACAGATCTAACTTTTCATCTATTTAACATGACACAATACTGTGATATTTCTAGAATGCTCATCCAATCTCTAGTGGTTCATATTCCGTGCATTTTTAAGCCAGATCTGGCACCTTTGTATTTAATAGAGCTCAGTGAATTTTTCCTCCATTGCTCATTTCTTTGCTTTCCATGGAAACCTTCAGCATCTGCCACACTTCTGGCACCCACGCAGCTCAGCTACACATTTCATTACGAACCGTTTCCCTTTGTTTGTTTGAAAATGCTGCCTACGGATTTGATATTTCCACCTCTTACAAATGGTACTGTACCCCACAAAGAACAATAAATCTTCATTCACCCCATCTGTGCCACTTTGTACATTATACTGATATATTATACTGTATATTATACTCCATATATTATACTGAAAAGATATCAATTTTTACAACTCATTTTGAGTTCAAGTCTGCCAGTTCTGTGCACTAAATTAGAACTGTATCTCCCTGGCCACTATGTGCCAGGTTAAATTCAGGTACCTTAGACTCCATTTGCTACTTTAGAGTGCAATTATCATCTGTCAGGGAAGCCTCCTTGATTTATGGAATCACTCGCAGTTTGCCATTCCTGCAGCTACCTTGAGTAACTTCTTAGCGCTACCAAACTCTGGTCACTTGGTATTCCAGCTCTGTGATAAAGTAATTTGAGAGCATGGCCACAGCAGTAACGGATCCCTGCAAGAGGCCAGTAATAATCCCCCAAACTGCTTTTTGGAAAATCTAAAAAGACAAACTTCCTTGTCTTCATATAGACCAACTACTTTGAAAAAACAGCAGTTGTGCAGCGTGACCTCCTCTCACAAATGCTGTGTTGAGTCATTCATTCACATATTTGCTCATGTTATTCTTTAGAAGAGAGTTTCTATTAATTTAGTTGGGAAAGATATCAGGCTCACTACCAAAATAAAGACCACATACTGAAATCCAAAATTCCTAGGAATACAGAAGCAACAGTGAAGAGAAACAAGATGAAACTGGGGCAAGACGGTAAAACTTTTCAATTTAAATGAACATATTGTTTAAATACATGTACAATTAGTTTTCTGAGCTACAGTAATAAATTTACAGTTTAAAAACACACACTGTATACTGCAAGACAGTTTTGAATATGAATTTTGGCAGGATTTAAAAATCTTCATAAACCTCAATATTCTGCATAAGAAACTATAAAAAATGAGTTCAAAGTGGGAGGAACAGGATCTTGCTAAATTATAGGTTTTCGGCTTTGCAGATTGTGAGTATTTATTAAATGCTTCCCTTTTCCCCTCTGGAAAAGATCCTTTTTCACTTGCAGAGACTAATTATACTATGCCCACAAGTTACAATATTATTAAACTGGCAATACTGCACATGAAATATAGTTAGAGATAATTAGAAAGCCCTTTATTAACACTCACTTAAGTGCAGAAAACACCTCTAGAAAGAGCTCTCCGCTAGTGCAGCAATGCTCATTAGTTTTTAAATTAATACAGAGTGCTTGGAGAGGAATAGCTCCTAGATTTGGGTGCTGTGAAAAAATTTGGCAAAACTGTGATTTTGCAACTTCCACACTAGGAAGGTAGATGGATAAAGCTCTATTTTAGCAAACATTGTTAATAGCAATCTGAAATTTTAAAAGTTAAAGTATTGAAAAATAACAGCACTTACTGACGGCCTACTTTCTACCAGCTATGGACAGAAAATAATTATTACTCACAAGCAGAAGTCACACCAGCATAGGAGATATGCCTTGTCTTGCTGATGCACAGTTACAGTGCAAACAGATGCTTAGGAATTCCCATTTACTTGATTAGTCTAGAAATAGTTGTATAGTTCATTGAGTTGAACTAATAAGAATGCTACAGAGACAATAACCAATGGCTTCTCACTTTTGTCTTTTCCAATAGTTATTGTAACTTACTTCTTTGCAGTTGGAATAAACTACAAAAACGCACAACAATGGTAGTTATTTGCCAAGACATCACAGTAAAAGCTAAAGTGGCGAGTAAAAATGGAATCAAAACATTACATGCCTATGCTGAAAAGATTTTGCAATGGTCAAAGGCACATATGTGGCTTGGACTTGAAACAAATATTTCAGTCTTTCTCCAAAAGTTAATTTGTAGTGTGCATATGTAGAGAAAGAAGAAACTTCTGCTCAAAACATGAATCATCTACAGTCTAAAACCTCCCTCAACTTATCATATACACCCTCCACAGAATACCAGCAAAAGCAAGGCAGGTCCTTGTCTTCAAAAGCTGGTTTCATGGCCTAAGTTTAAGACAAATAAAAAGTCACTTCAAAGTTTGGCAAGAAGTTCTAAGCTACTGAAGAGCTCTACTACCCTTAATTTGTAAGAGGTGCTAACGTAGGACTCTTTTCCTTCCTGTGAGCTCGGAACCACTAGTCATCACTATCCTTTCTCCCATCATCACCAACCTTTTTCCCATAGTCAACCCACTGGCTGTACTCCTCCCCTAGCCTAACAATAGCGTCAGGACATTTGTCAAATTCACAATGGTATTGCTCAACTGTCTGTGTGTAATCATGCTTCTTAAAAGCCTGTCTTATTTTTGTGTTTCAGAGAAACACATCATGATGGTTGTGAATTGCCTTCAAGAAACAACCATCATTCTACTCTATCTACAGAATGCCTTATCATGCAAGCAAAGACTGAAGAATTCATACTTCCAAAATTAATCTTAGAAGCAATAATTTGAAAACAACTCTCCCTTTCTATGTCAGGAGAGCTTCACTGTCTGTAACCCTATATGACATTAAACACCAGTGACTTACAGCATTGCAACCTGCAGTTCCCCACAGTGAGGTACTTAAAAGTCTCCATTCCATAACAGATATTCCCAATACACGGAAAGTACTGTAGCTACACAAATTAATTCATAGGAGGGTAAGTGTTCAAATTAAACAGCTGGCTACTGAAATATGCTATATCTTACTGCCATTGAGACAATCAGAAACCAGTATTTTTAAAAAACTGAGACCTGGAAGCAAGAAGATGATCTTGGCAAATTGGTGGTAGTTATGATGGATGACAGTGAACTGAAGGTCTTGCTTGATGTCTGAAGGTCGTGAGGAGATTCACAGGACACAGACCTGGAGGTAATCTATTCCCAACTAGTCAACTATTAGCAACAAATTTTTTAAAAAAATAAAAAAAATAAAAACCAGAAATAAAGATAAGGAAACTTATCTGTCCTTGCACTGGGAAAGAGGTTCAACTATTTAAAGGAAAAAAAAAAAGTAAAACGAAAAAACATATCGTCCTTTTATTGCTTTATGAAGAAGGCAGCATTTTTGAATACAAACATGAAGGTACAGATCAGATCTAATGATCTGAGGACACTACAGAAACAGGGATTTGTCTCTAAAGAACAAAAGGAGATTATGGATTCAGGAAAGGGTACCTTATGAGATAGCACTGCTTGCAGATATGCTGCTCTTTAATATTCTGTAAAGCAATTCAGCAGAAAGAGACCTAATGCTTATTTTGATTTGCCACCAAGATCAATAAGAGTGAAGATGTTTCTAAGGAAATCTCTTCAGTAATAAGATCTTCTATTAGACAACCATGATGAGAAAGTGATCTGCATTTAGACTGTCTCTGGCTCCTACTCCTTTAAATGCAGCTTTATTTTCAAATTCAACACTTGTCCTGTTTCACACTGAACAGTGCCTGCAGTGACTTATTCTTATGCAACGTCCTCAGAACTCCTGCTTAGGAATTTCACAAGTCAATACACGCACAGCTTTTTCTGTGAATCCGTGCAATATTATTAAGAAGTCAAACCTCATAAATTTTATACTTCTGATTCCAAATGAAACCACATTAAGCTTTTTAATTTTCAAGACTTCATGTGCTGATTTGCTGTCTTCCAAGAAAACAGGATTGCATTAAATAGTTTTTTAAATACGACACAAAATTGCACAACTACCAGTTTTCTGAATTAAAGTAATAAAAAAGTTCAGTTTATGAGAAAACAGAAGAAAACAGAAGCCTGACTTAACCCTAAAGTTCACCTAATCTACTTAGGTTTCAAGCATTCAATGGACGTTGAAAGTCCAATAATAAACTATATAATAATTTCCTAGTAACACTTTTTTATGCTATCTTGGGTACACAAGCAATGCAGCCAGATCAATGTAGATGTTGTATTTTCAAAATTATTTTTGTAATCACAACTGCTGTCTCTTAGCAACTTCCAAATATAGTTAAGGATTTGATAAGTGCTCCATTTAGGTTGTTTTAGGAAATGTTTCCGATTCAAACTATCTTTTCCAAACATTCAACAAAATAAGTTCCTGTTAAACTCAAAATAACGTATTGATTTTGCCTCAGCTATAGAAATCAGTTCATTTTTCAGCTTTCTGTTTAAGCAAACAAGCTACTTTGAATACAAGGATTGCTGTCAAACAATTTAATTCTTCATTTTTCTGCAAAATTGAAGATGACGACAGTTCATAGGATTGCTTGCTCATGCCGTTGCTCTTTATCTGGCATTTATCCAGTCTTACGTCCCACTTGGACATTGAAAAAATCCTGCCTCATTACACTGGATTTCCTCAGTGTGCCTGTTCTACCACAACTTTTCCCTACACTGATAAAAATTTCCATGTTATTTAAGCATCTCCTGTGCAACGTTTAGAGGTGCAAATAACTATCATAGTCATGAAAGAGAAAGCCTAGTAAGGGAGTCTGATATAGACTCCCTGACTGATATAGACTAATAAGTCTTATTAAGGGATGAAAATAGCTTCAGCTACCTCCATGATTGTTGACAGCGTCTTTTTTTCTTTATACAGAACTTATTTCCCCCTCTCTTAGTTTTTGCTTTCTGCTGATTTAATGTAGTGTCAATGAGCTCCACTCCATAGGAAAAGTTTAAGGCAGGACAGTATTTAATACAACAAAACTGCATCTTTAACATGCGGCAATAACACATTTCATTTATTCTTATTTAGAAGGGAATCAATGAAAAAAAGTCATGAAAAGCATCACCTTCATTTACTATTACTTTTTATACATAACTTAAGGAAAAAATACCACACTGCATGACATAGGATAGAAAGAACACATTTATCACCAGAAGACGTTCAGCTGTTTCACTGTTTTATGCTAACATCACTAAGCACAAAAATACACTCTACTCACCAAATAAATTGCTTGAATGTCCTTGCTTAGATATAGGTTTCAGTTCATTTAATCCCCATGCGTAACGCTTATAATTATTCCAGGCATGTTCCATCATCTGCAAGGAAACAAAAGCAGGATTATAATCTCGATTCAGCAAGAACAGCAAATACTGACTTGAGAATATTCTCAATATTAAACACATTTAACACAATGCTTAATTACATTCCTGTTGCATACGCCAGAACTATGAAATATTCAATAGAGAATAATAGTGGCAGTACTTCCAGGTGGCAGTGGGATGGTTATCATACGATTTCCATGTCTGTCCCTTCCACCTCTACCGTTATCTGCAAGCTTATGGTCAAGACACACTAAAAAATAATTAATTTTTAGGAAAGGAATTTATTGTGTTATGTATCAATAAGATTCTATTTCCCTTAAGCATACAAGTCTGAAAGTGAGGGTAGTAACATTTTAAAAGAAGTTTCTTCTCCTGAAGTAGGGATTTTTTTAGGTCAAAATTAAGCTCAGAGTAGTTTTCATATTCTGGCAGAGACTTTCTCGCATAAAACTAGGTGGTTCAAACACAATATAGTTAATAATGGAAGAAGGAAGTTGAAGTGGGCAGGCAGAATACCTAGGAAATGTTTTAAGGTTATGATAAAACCTATAAACTATGAATGCTACTGTATGCATCTGTAGCTACTTTCAGATGTCATTTTGCACAAATAGCTGGAAACTTTTACAACTAAACACATCACCACAAAAACATGTTTTGTGTAAAGAGGTGCACCACAAATAAATACTGCCTCTGGGAACCCAGCAGCCGTGTGGGTCAGAGTAGAGGACATCAGTGTCAGAAGCCAGGGCAGCAGGTTGACTCAAAGATACCTCACTCTCTCTGCCACCACAATCAGCCAGACCTATCCCAAACTGTCCCTTTTGGGGGTAGTCCAGGTGCGTGGCCAGAAGCCCACCTGTTCCTCCTCAAACACACAGCAAGGACAATGCACACAGCTCTTCACTCCTTGTGAAAAACCACTACCACTCTAGCTGGTCCAACACCTCCCTTTACCAACCAACTCCTTTAACACTTGCTCAGGAAGAGTTTTCTTTCAGGGCCACAACAAGCAGCCTGACTTTACATAACAGAAGGAAAGATTTTGCCTCTGCTCCCACCTCCCTCTTCCATATGGCAGAGCAGTGCTGGGAATGCCAAAGGTCATCTTCTAAACAAAAAGTGACAATTTCAGACCTTTTCAAAGATACCACTTCAGGGTATCAGCTGACAACACGGCTCACCCTTGCTTTCAGACCTCTTCTTGAGGCCATGTGTGTCAAGGATAATTCTGTTAAATAACAGTTATAATCCTAAATGTAAAACCAACGGCCTTGGGACATGCTGATAATAGTAATCCTGCGCGTTCTTCCTTCCTCTTTCCATTGCTCAAATCACAGAGAAATTATGTCAATTAAAAATCTGCACTAAGCCACGCTATAATAAATGAAAACAGATTTTCTGGAGTACTGCTACACTTATGAGAATAAACATTTATTTGCTATTTACAGAAGCATAAATGCTCATCATAAATGCTTCAAGAAAATCCAGGGATAATTTATTCTAGGACCCTTACAGGCCCAGCGTTACAAATGCAAAAATTGGCATCGGCATTTAATACCTGAGCATTTTAAACCAGGTTAGTGTGGTGTCAGACTTCAGCTGAAAGGCAGCAAGTAAGATGCTCTGTGGAAACGGTCTCAGGGCATGGATGGCATCAATAAACTAGAGGGCGAGAGCCCTGTCCCTTGCTTGACTTGACTGCAAAATGGCTTAGGAACTCTCCAAGGTCAGGCATTTTGTCCCAACACAGAATAGTAATAGGCAACCAAGTGGCAGGCTTTATGCCTATGGAACATTCCCAGTCCCTGGCTACAGGGATAAAGATCACATGAAACCAATCACTTGGCCACAGCATATTTTCTAATTTATCAATTGAAATTTTCCACTGATTTTGTATGTTGTACAAGAAAGATTTATTCTGCCCTGCCATCATGTGCCCGAATTGCAAGCTCAGCTTTAGATGTTGAAGTACAAGCGATCAAAGATTTCAGCAGGCTAAATCCTACCCCGAACCTAACACTTGCTGTGTTTTGTCAAAGTTTATTTTCTCACCAAATCACATCAGAATCTTTTAATTTATTTAATCTTAATCTGGCAACACCACACAGAATGCGGGTTGTTTGTTTTGTTTGTTTGGGTTTTTTTTTCTTAAAACTAAACTAGTAATTAAGGGGTCTGAATCAAAGTGCCTAAAGATGCAGTATTATAACAAAATTAAAATTGCCTAAGCCACTACTTCCATGGTCTTTCTTTTTCTCCCTCCTTTTTCTCCTAGGACATCCCTGATCCTTCTCTGACATAAGAAATGTAGTGCTCATCTAATCCCCCACCAAGTAAGTTCATGCAAAAGAAACTTTTGCAAGTGGAATTTGTTTTGAGGATCACTTTTTCCCTGTCTCATTCTGCAAGTCAGATTGCCATGAGTATCAATTACCAAGCAGGAAAGTCAGGAACAACTCCAGACCCAGTTCAATTCAACCAAAACAGTCACACCGCACACGACACTACAAGGTGTTCCATATGTACTCAGTTTCCTTTATTTTTTCCGACTGACATTTTGATCATATTGCATTGTAAATGCATGTATGAGCTCTTAATAGAAACTGTTCCAATTGCCGTATTGTTAGTCAACCTCTGGATATCAAAACAGGAAACAAATCCACACAGTAGACACTATCTTCTTACAATATTTATCATTGCATGTCAATGAAAAAAAACTTTTTTTTTCCAAAATGCCCTCCCATTTTGCTGAGTCTAAAGTACTTTCGGTACTTTTGTCTAGTTGCTTCTTAGGAAATTACAACAGGCAAATCCAAAAATCCAAGACGACACACAAACCCAGTAATCTGAAAAAAACCCCTAAATCTCAAGAAATATTTACATGGGGAAACCCCAACAGAATGTACTAAGCAAAAGACTGAATTAACCTCTTTTGGCTAATCCAAGTTTTAATTTAGAACTCTTCTAGAGTCTAGAGTCTAGAGGTAGATAAAAACACCAAGCTTAGTTAGTACTTTTCCTCAGAAGAAAATGCACCTTTACAATATTCTTGCTTTAGACATGTCCAGGTTTATGAATGTAACATTGAAAGGAAAATGCAACTCCAAAAGCAGTCAGTGAGCCCTCTAGTGTTTCCAGTGGACAGGGGTTACTCCAACTAGACACAAATATGAATGTATATTTATCAAAAAGTTAATAGGATTCAGTGTTGCTGTACTTGCTGTGCAAATAGTCCATAGATAAGGTAGCATAAAAAAATCCCCACCTTAAACAACATTGCCTGCTGCACAAGCGAGCCTGTCCTAATTTTGCAAGAAGTCTTAATTTCTAGAATTTCAAAAGACTGTACATGCTTTTCCCTCTGTGGACATTACAAAACTATATTAAGTCTCCCTTTAAAATTAATTTGTTACTTGTTAGTAGCTCTATTTCTACCTAAGAATGATAAAGTTACAGAATATTGAGTAACAATTTAAATACATCCGCCCACTGATAATTACGCCTTTGCTTTGGGCCAGCTCCTAACATTAAGAGTTCAGGAATCAGTTTTAACAGTTATTTGCAGAAATCCATCTGTATCTGCAGTCTTCACCTTTCTGTTTGCTAAATCATTACCTCCAGACTTTTTAATTCACAAAGGTCCTTTTCATCACATCTCTGACTACTTGTACAAGTACTGTTGATCACTTGAGATGTCTAAATAAAGATCACCGCTACTGAGAGAGAACATCTGTATTGCAACCCAACATTATGGAACTTGTCAAAAACAAATTCCTCATGATGAAGAGCCTAACAGTTCTTGAAAAGATGATTCCAGATACTCTCAAACTCCTTTACAGTGTAACTAATAAAATTATTTCACCTGAGTGCATTCAAATAATTCTTTATTATTCCTCTAGGATGTCAATAGGCAGAGATATATTTGCACAGATTCCTCAGTTTGTCTAGATTTACTAAGATTTGTTCATTGAACCTCAACCTCTAGAAGAGCCTGACAGTTCACTAGGAGGCCCAGTACTACCTTAGCAAAGTGTTTCTGAGAGCTCCACCTAAAGTCATTCACAATCAGAAATGGCAGCTGAAGGCTTGACTAGCTAGCATTGTCTCACTAGTAAGCTGGCTGCTTTTACATCTTCAGAAAAAAAAAAGGAACACTGATTTTTACTAATGAAATTAGAAAATGTCAAAAAGTATTACCATACCTCTGTTGAAGAATAATGAAGTATGCTATTGTAATCAATATCAGTAAAGTCACTTAAATGTGAACATCTGACATTATGCACAAAAGGACCTGTGCGTTTCTCCTGTTATCTCTGAAGTAAGCATTTTGAAAGATGTTTTTAAAACCCTTCTCAACCCTCTAAACATGAAAAAAAAATAAAATAAAATAAAAAAAAAAATCAGGTTTGTTCTCCAGAAGCAGAAAGACAGACATTTACTACAACTATAATGCTGGCCAACCAAAAGGTGATGATAAAGCACTCCCATTTGTTGGTATGTGACTTATTGCCATCTTCCAAAGCACTCTAACACAATGTTTATGGACGACACATAAGCTATGTGAAACGTGCAAAACACAGTTCTATTAAAATTGGAGTACACAAGAGTTCAGGCACAAAACATTGCTAGAAAACAAGAGTGATGCTGAATCAGCACAGTAACAGTGGTATTTAGATGCAAACTACTGCAGTACAAGGTGAAGTGAAAATAATCAGAACTTAATAAGGTTTACTTTTAGCAGTCAGATACAAGCTAGAAGATGTCAAAAAGGATGTCAGGAAAAGACTTCAAGCACGTTCTAGAACTAAGATATTAAAGGAAAAAAAATATCTTGTTGCAAGAAACAGTATCATCCTGACTTTCAACAGAGCCATTTAAACCATGTCAAGATGAGGGAAGAAGGCAGAAGTCTAAGGTACTTGAAGTCCAAGAAATGAAAAGACAAGTTAAAAGCAAAACAAAACCAAACCACTTAAGAAAACATAACAGTTTTCTTGTCTAATCTCTACTAAACTCTCTTTACTAGATTAAATAATCTTCTTCTCTTTCTGAATTTACTCTGCAGTTTTTACACATTTAAGTTATTTTCAGCCTTTGAACTGTTCCTTACCAGAACTACGTTTACTCAGTCTAGTCTCCCTGAATATTTTCTCCTCCGTGTTGTAACTAAAACGTATCAGCAAATGAAACAAATTCCCTAGTATTAGTATGAAATCTTCATACATATTCCACTTAAATATTCCTCCTGTACAATTTAACTCGCATGGTTGATGACTGTACTGGGTCTGGCCGGGATGGAGTTAGCATTCTTCATAGCAGCTCTGTTTTGAATTTGTGGCTAAAATAATGCTGATAACACAGCAACGCTTGGCTATTATTGAACAGTGCTTGTACAACATCAAAGCTTTCGCTTTTTCTCACTCCTACCCCTTTCCCACTGCCCCCAACAAGCAGGTCAGGGGGTATCCTAGATGTTGAGTAGGGACATAGCTGGGAGAGCTTGCGTCAGGTGGCCAGATATTCTCTACCATGTAACATCACACTCAGCAATAAAAACTGGGGTAGAGAAAAAAGGAAGGGTTTTCCAAGGTGGCTGTTGCTCAGAGCTTGGGCATCAGTCTGCTTGTGCGAGCAAGTGAATGATTGCCTTTGCATCATTTGTCCCTGCCTCCACCTTCCTTCACCTGCTTTTATCTTGACCCACCAGGTTTCTTTCTTCCTATTCTCTCAACCCAGTGGTCCAACAGCTATGGGGGTGCTTGGCTGTGGGCCCAGACGAATCCACCATAATATATCTCCAATGCAGGAAGTTTGTGACCACAACACAACCTCCAGCTGGTTTCTTCCCTCTCATGACAATGTTACATTAACCACTTGCAAAACTTCAAGCTTTAAGGACCCTTACAGTCTCACTTTCTATTCCCATTACTGTTAACCAACAACTGAACCTAAATGAGACCCAGTGAACCAGAATCACAGAAGGGTTGAGGTTCGAAGGGACTCTGGAGGTCATCTTGCCCAAGCCCTACTGGAAGACCTATTCTCAACTGTTTTCACATCCCCCAAACAAATTGCAGTACAGCTGAAAAACTTCACAATCATTCCAGAAATCTGTTATTAGTAAATTTAACATTACTTTTCAAGGTACTGTCACCAATCAGGATTTCTCTGTGAAAAAATTTATGATCTCGTTCAGCTGATTCACTATCGCTTTTCATAAAATCATCCTGCATACACAAGAGCTCTGTTTCATATGCTCTTCCAGAATCTACTATCATAGTGAGTAATTTTCAGCAAACACTCTCTTTTTCATTTTAGTTATCAGAAATATTACATTTATGTTTCATCATCTTCATAATGGTACTTATTGTAATAATGCACTTCTAAGGAAATATAAGTTTTTAACTGAATTTATTGGTCTTGTCTTGAATAATTTGCATCTTGGAAACATGAAGTAATACGTGGATCTCAATAAATAACACTTTTTTTCCAGGATTAGGAAGGACAACTACATTGTGAAATCATTCCACAGTTCCCTTGTTTCAGACCATGTTTTTTAATCTGTCATAATTCACTATGATTGCTTTGGTGGTACTTCAGACCCTTTACTTCAATCTTTACTGGAAATGTCTTTTCCATCTGGAAGCATTTTGATCACAAATAACTGCCGTGAATTACCTTAAAAAATTAAATTGGATTTTGAAAATAATTTGTGTTGGTATTTGCAGCTTTTTACCCTGTTCAACTTGCTCTATAGAAGAAATTCTGGGTAAAGAAGAAAGGTATTCTACTGCATTACTACTCCACTAATTAATTCATAACCTTATCTAAACAGACCTGCAGATATGACTATGAGCAATACACTTCTGGTTTGGGGGTTTTCTTTCAGTTATACTGACACTACCTTCTGATATGCTAGACTGCAGACAACATTAGTTTTAAGCAATTTTTCATAAAACAAAACCTCAATTAACTTCATGACTGAAGACCAAGACTCACTAGAAAACTAGCCAAAGCTGGTTTATATTCAGATCAGGTTTTCTGTAGGTAGAATTGTGTCTAGAGTCTGGTTTCAAATTAAAGATTACTGCTTATAGTCAATAGAATTTTATTCTAAGCCTTCATTTTTAGTTACTATTTCTTACTCCAGAAACAAAGCTGAAACCAGAAAAATCTCAAATATCTACAGAGATGGAGAGATGGGCTAACTCCAATAGCATGGGGTTTAACAAGTCCAAATGCCGGGTCCTACACTTTGGACACAACAACCCCATGCAGAGCTATAGACTGGGTGTAGAGTGGCTGGAGAGCAGTCAGGCGGGAAGGGACTTGGGAGTGCTGGTGGACAGGAAACTCAACATGAGCCAGCAGTGTGCTCAAGTGGCAAAGAAGGCCAATGGTATCTTGGCCTGCATCAGGAAGAGTGTGGCCAGCAGGACTAGAGAGGTCATCATCCCCTTATACTCGGCACTGGTCAGGCCTCACCTCGAGTGCTGTGTCCAGTTCTGGGCCCCTCAGTTTAAGAAGGATGTTGAGATGCTGAAGTGTGTCCAGAGGAGGGTGACGAGGATGGTGAAGGGGCTGGAGCACAAGCCCTGTGAGGAGCGACTGAGGGAGCTGGGATTGTTTAGCCTGGAGAAGAGGAGGCTCAGGGGAGACCTTATTGCTCTCTACAGCTATGTACAGGGAGGTTGTCGTGAGGCAGGAGCTGGACTCTTCTCTCAGGCGACCAGTGACAAAATGAGAGGACACGGTCTCAAGCTTTGCCAGGGGAGGTTTAGGATTGACATTAGGAAGAAGTTCTTCACTGAGAGGGTGACTGGCCATTGCAATGCGCAATGGTCGAGTCACCATCCCTGGAGGTGTTCAAAGAGAATTTGGATGAGGCACTTAGTGACATGGTGTAGTTGACAAGTAGGAGTAGGAGTAGGTGTAGGTGTAGCTGTTGGGTCATAGGTTGGACTCGATGATCTCAAAGGTCTTTTCCAACCTTATGATACTGTGATAGAAGTTCTATCTCATTGGATACTATTTACTTTTTTTCTTTGTAGCTGACAAAAGAAGATAGGAATGACAACATACTCCCTTTTTCTACTGGCAACAGAAATTTGCCTCCTTCAAGACATAAAATAAATCCTGCCACTTAGAACCTTTGTATATATATTAACCACTTCTTATCTGTCAGCAGGAAGATTATTGCAAATCAAGAGCTTGACAGATTTCTGGTGTTTATAACTTCATTTCCTAATGGCATCACCCCGAGTTAAAAGCAAGCTATACACACTGCCAATGTTTAACAGTCAGTGTCAAAGCACCACCATTTCTAATTTAGCAGGTCTGTGACAACCATGGTTCAAAGTGCACATAGGCTGCAGCAGTTCCTGCAAGCGCTTCCTGATGGGACTTCATTTAGCCAAGTATGTCCTCGATGGAGACTGTATTAGTTAATGGCCCAGTACCAAGAATTCCCGGTTGGAGTTTTCCACTAACAAGCAGCTAGAGATTTGGGGAACATTTAGATGCTTGTGATTTAGCTTATGGCTTCATTTTACATTGTGATAGGAATGAAGAACTCTTAACAACTCAAAAGTTCATCTGAGAGCATTAGTAACAGCACAGGGCGTGCCTACACCAAGTTGGGGAAATACTTACAATTCTTAAAATGATAATAGAGCTAAAGTAGCCAAACTGACTTACAGGATTCTCCATTAATATTAAACATGCACATCGCATCATGAAATATTTTATACGGTTCTGTACTTAATGCTCTGTATTAAAGGGATATGTGAGCAAACTCCTGCTACTCCTCAGTCTTTCAGGATCCTACCAATAATTCATTTCTTGCCAACAAAAATTAGGAGCAAAATCTAGTATCTGCATGTAAAAAAGGAACTAAGAGGGGAAATGAAAATATTAAGAACTATTCTGAGGATTAATTCATCATTTATATTGCAAACCACTTGAAAATCCTCAACTGGAAAGTCTGACAGAAATGCTAAGTATTATTCCCACACGTGTTATGTTAAGTTACAGATAAGCTTCTATTCTTATATTTTCTACTCCGCACGGTATCTTGTAAGCCTCTTTAGAAGTGTATTAAACTATGCAACTAATATTCATCATATGCTGTTCTGGGCATCATTTGTTAACCAGGGACAGACACTGCACAGTGCTTCATTCTGTTGCACATTTTAAAAGGAATAAATTATCCTATTAATTCTGTAGCAAGAATTCTAATTGAAAGGCAACTAAAGAGAATAGGAAATTTGCAGGTAAGGTATTATCTACACTTATTCTATTACTGCATAATTCATTTAATGCACAAGCACACAGGAAAAATGAGACTATTTTGTGTAAGAAATAATTAATTAAGAACTGCAGCTTTGATATTTCTGCATCAAAAAAAAAAGAAAAAAAGAGCTAATTTGAAAATGATGGTACAACATACCAAACTACTCAATGGTAACAAGCTATGTTTTACTCATTTGTCAGGCATATCTCTTTGCTGAACACTTCTAAAAGAACAAATTTACTGAAAAACTGGAGATATTGGCATGTTTTACAGTCAGTTTCTAAGTGAAAGCTGGGTCACAATGCTTTAGCTATTGCACAATTCACTTTAGTAGAAGTCACAAGGTGATATGGCAAAGAAACTTAAAGCAAGAGCAGGGTTCACATATAAAGAACAGTGGTATACATAGACTCATCCTACTCAATGTCATTTTTTTTTTACTGGTCTACATAGGAGTTGCTACAGTTTTCAAGAACTCCCAAGCTGAATAGTGTGAACAACTAGGCTCCTGCAACTGCATGATACAATCATGTATTTGTTCTGTTTCTCCCTACTGTTCTTTAAACAGTTATTTGATAAGGTTTAGTTCTAATTAGTTTATAAATTATTCATGGCAGACTGTATCTCCTACTTGTTCCTTAGGTACCTGTCACTACATAACTCTGCTGCTACTGAAGTTCCCAACCTCAGAAGGGGTAATGCAAATAAAAAAGTAAGTGCAGTGCTATGCAGTACAACACATCCAGATGAAGTGATTAACATGAAGATGATTCAAGTTTCTGTTTCAGAGCAGGATTAAAAGCCACAAAAAGGAAACAAAGTAGAGAACCTGTTTATTTTTCTTTCCCACATTTTGAATTTGCAATCCTCCCTCCCATGCTTGTAAGTTTTACTCTGACACTTAAGTCAGTAATTAACAAACTTTTGTCCATCTCATTATATGGGAACTGTCAGTATATTCAGATCTATCCGGATGTCTTTCACAAAAAAAAAACAAACCAAAAAACAAACCAGGAATAACAATGAAGAAAAACAACTCACCAGAAGCTTCTGTCTTGCAGAATGAGACTACATTCATCCCACAGTCATGCTTCCCTACCAGGGCACTTATCAGAAACTGGAAGGGACAAGAGAGTGTCCTTGCTGGTAAGAAGTTTTAGTTGTGATAGGAACGCCAGAGTAGCACTGAAAAGCAAAATTCTGAACGTATTTTCCAAGTGCAATTTTTCTTTAATTAATTGTATTTTCTTTTATTTAATTGTATCCTTTTGAAACAAGTATTTTAAAACATCTTTTTCATAGGATTTTTTTCCTAAGTAAAAAAATGAAACAGCAAGCCATGCATTACTAATAGATTTGGGACTATCACCAACCTAGTTAAGTAGATAATAACAGTAAGTAAAAACACAAACCAGTTATAAAAACCATTGGATATCACTTAACAAGAAACTTACTAAGCTTGACATTGTCACCGAATTCACAAAGTATGGGGCACTCTGATCCTTCCAAAATACTGGGTGCTGGCAATAAACACTCAGGTCAGCAGCTTTTGACAAGAGGCCAGACCAGACCATATCAAATCCTTATCCATGTCCCACTAATTGTGAGCTGCAAGTATTTTTCTCCTGTTCCCCTGCTCCAAATACGTTTTGCCTTTCCACTTCCCTATCCTCTCTCCTGCATCGAGTCAAAGAAGCTGAAGTACTCCACTGATAAAAGTTGTTATTGTGGCCATGGTAAAAATGCATTTTCATAAGTCGGAGAGCTTGTTCAGTGAAAAGTATTTACATAGATTAATCTCAAAAGGATTGGGCTGTTTCCCAGCAGCTGAAAAACAATTACACAGAGATCAAAAGCAGATGATATTAGTTTATGACTTTTTTCCCCTCTCCTTTTAACTTCTTTATCGGTGACCTGGAGGATATGATGCAGTGCACCCAAGTTTGCAGGTGACACTAAAACTGGGGCTGTCATTCAGGAACCAACACAGGCTGGAGGAACAGTGCAATGGGAACACCATGACATTCCACGGGGACAAATGCAAAGTTCATAACTCCTGGTGACAGGCTGGAGAGGGTTGGGCTGAGGAGCAGCTCTGCATTGGGACTTTGGTGCACAGGGAGCTATGCATGTGCCAGCAGTGCCTGAGCAGGAGGACTGCAATGCACTGGATTACCCTCCTGTTCCCAGCACCCAAGAGATCACATCCAGATGCTCAGTCCAAGTTCTGGGCCTCCCCGTACAGGAAAGATATTAATAAATTGCTGAGAATTCATCTGACAGGGGAAGGTGCCATGGGGGGCGTGGAAACAACA
This sequence comes from Neomorphus geoffroyi, assembly GCA_033558235.1. Taxonomy (NCBI): domain Eukaryota; kingdom Metazoa; phylum Chordata; class Aves; order Cuculiformes; family Neomorphidae; genus Neomorphus; species Neomorphus geoffroyi. The sequence continues at coordinate 113,353,095 of JAUMJM010000005.1, read as the reverse complement.
GATGATGGACACTGGACGGACAAGGGGACGGCAAGCTGGTTGTGGTTGGAGCAGTTGCCCAGGGAAGAGGCTGAGGGATGGGGCTCAGCCTGGGGCAGAGACAGCCCCAGAGGGGCTGGCAGCAACCCCTCAATCCCTGTACCTGTGCGGAGGTGGTTGAGAAGTGTGAGCCAGAGAGACAAGGGGCATTGCCTGAGCCAAGCCAGAGAGCTTTAGATGTGACCCAAGGAAAAGGCTTTTCCCCTGGGGCCAGTGGGGCAGAGGTGCAAGCTGCCCAGAGGAGGCTGTGGTGGCTTTGAGGGTGTCCAGCCCTAAGCAGCCCCGTCTGACCTCAGCATTGAGCCTGCTGCTGCTTCAGGGCCAGACCAGACTGTGTTATCCTGCAATCCCATTAAATTCAGTATGATTGCACATATTTACCTAAGTTGTACAGAGAAAAAAAATTTATCTGCTCCCCATTGACAACAAGGATATAACTTGTTCCAGCCCAAGACTGTTGCTGTTTAAAATATTCTCAATGAGAATAATGAGCTGCTAAAGGCTTTTCCCAGCCTTCAGAAATATTTCAAGGTATTTTCCACGTTGAATAAATGAGTTCAGCTATGCAAAACACTGCCAGCACATCTCTGACAAGAAGTTAAGACCTATCTAGTTATTGCCTTAGTACAGAAAAACTCAAGAAGAACAATTAATATAATCAGACCCTGGCAAAACATGATGAAGACCCGGCGTTATGTACGAATTCATGATTTCTGCCCCATTTCACATTTACATGTACTCATCTTGGTCAGGACTGATCAAGTGGCTTACCCAGAGCTGCATTTGGTTTCAGAAGAAAATTATTTTAAGAAAGATTTATTTCTGCAGCCTTCAGTCTATCTCCAGGAAACACAGGCTGTATTGCAGCAAATTTGCTGAGGTGAAAATTTGTTGTTGCAAATTGCTCATAACATCTCTCTGCATAAACAGTGAAAGAACTACCACGATAGAAAATGCGAATCAGTTGTTTTCCTTTAGCAATTTCAGCACAACACTCAAAATTGATACTGTAAATCTAAACAATACTATTCTTTGTGTGCTTTCCTCTTGAAACATTTATGTGATTACCTGGCCTATGGATCCTGACACAAACAGTGCTAGTGAAGCTCCCAAACATATGGCACTCAGACTGTGCACGTTTTGCTTAATTCCACTACCACACTATATATTAATACATGTTACAGAACAGTGCCCAGATTTGTAAGTTAGCTTTCCAGTTCACATAAACACATCTGCAAAAAAGTAGCAAGACACCTGCTCCCAAGCCCAACAGATGAAATGCACCTACAGGTATCTACAATTTCCTTCACTTAAGCTGAAGCTAAGGATGACAGCTTGGAAATGACACGTTTATACTGAAAAGTATATATATGCAGTGAATCCTTTTGTGGAAGGATGCAATTTAAAACCACCTTAAAAATCTATACAAATCTGCTTTTAAGCACTAGAAGTAATTTAACCCTTAGGTGGCATCTCTTCCAGTGCCATACAAAGTACATCAATGTTTTACAGAATATTTTTCTTATATATCCAAATGTTCCTCAGCAAGAAGCCTTCATAAATGAGATAGCAAATTACAGTACTGTTAATATTTCAACAGCTCTACATGAATTTGAGAAGAGCTGTCACAGGCTATGGAAAATGTCTGTGCTCGTGCTTTCACGACAGGCAGGAGAGATCAGGTACACCGTTGTACAAGGAAATGAATGGAAAACCATGAAACTGATACGCAATTAAAACAGCCAAGATTAATATTAGTGGTATGTTCCAATCATCTCCTGGCAGTAGAAGATACAGAAGAAATAGAAAGAATCCAATTAAGAGGCATGAAGATATTTTCATCAATGGAAAGGCCTAAAAACTAGCTCTACTTATTTGTAAACGGACAAAAGGAGAACAAGAAAAAGTAAAGGCATACAGCAAGTACGAGCTCTTCCCGAACGTCTTTATAAAAGAGAAAAGGAGAAAATGAAACATACAAACATCAGGTTTGCTACTGAAAAGGCAAACACTCAGGAATCATTGCCAGAAAATACAGACAGTGACAACTTAATGGGATACTGAAGGATTTGAGAGAGCAGATGGTCATAGTGGCCCAAATTTCACACTGCACTTCCTAAGCTGTTAACAAAAAGTGCTTCAAATGTCTTGCAGCTTTCACAGCACAAATGGAGCACAATTCCAGTTTACCCTATCTGTAACACAGCTAATGCCACGATGAGTTTCATGCAGTAGTGTTATTATGAGGAGATACCTTCCACCCTACTCATCCAGTAAAGACTTATTCCCACAATGGGCAAAAATTGTAGCCTTGTACTGTCATCTAAATTTCCCAGTTTCTTGGCACATACGGTGCCTCACACAAATGCTGAGAATAAAAAACTGGGAGGAGTGGCTGATACACCTGGGCTAGAAATCTGGGTAGCAAGGAACCTGATGAAGTTCAACAAAGTGCCGAGTCCTGCACCTAGGGAGGAATACCCCCTGCACTATTACAGGTTAAGGGCTTACCTGCTGGAAAGCAGCTCTGTGGAGAAGGACCTGGGAGTCCTGGTGGATGACAAGCTAGTCATGAGCCAGCAACGTGCCCTCATGGCCATCCTGGAATGCATTAACAAGATTCTAGCAGGTCAAGGAAGATTTTCCTCCCCTTCTGTTCTGCCCTAGTGACGTTCCACCTTGGGTATTTTGTCCAGTTCTAGGCTCCCCATTTCAAGAAAGAGAAGGAACTACTGAAGAGAGACCAGTGGAGGGCCATGAAGATGATTAGGGAACTGGACCACCTCTCTTATAAGGAAAGGCTGAGAGACTTGGGTCTGTATAGCCTGGAGAAGACAAGACTGAGAGGGGATCAACGCTTATAAATATCTAAAGGGCAGGTGTCAAGAGGAAGGGGCCAGACTCTTCTCAGCAGTGCCCTGTGACAGTATTAAGAGGTAATGGACACAAAGTGGAACACAGGAAGTTCCATCCGAACATCAGGAAAAAATTATTTATTGTGAGGGTGACAGAGCACTGAAGAGGCTGCCCAGGGAGGCTGTGGAGTCTCCTTCTCTGAAGATATTCAAAACCTGCCTGGACACACTCCTGTGCAACCTGCTGTAGGTGAACCTGCTTTAGCAGCGGGGTAGACTAGATGATCTCCAGAGGTCCCCTTCAACCTCTACCATTCTGTGGTTTTGTGAAATACATGAGGTAACATTCAATAAGTACAGAAGATGGGCCGTTCCTCCATTAAATAATGCAGTCAAACAACTCAAAGTTTTGTCCTTTCCTAAGCAAGAATGGGGAAGCAAGCTATAGACTCAACAGATCTGCAAGCCTGGAGAAATGACAGACATGGATGGGACTTGTTTTCCAGCACACACTACTTCTTCCTTTTAATTCTTTGCTTTTTTTTCAGGCAGATGTGTAAAACCATGCAAGTTTCCCACAATAGCTCTGTTGATTCCACACTTTATTTCAAGTTTCCCACAGGAGATCAATCAAAGTACTTAAAACTACAATACAGAAGAGACAAAGCCTTTGCCCTCCTTCAAACTACCCAGAATAATCTAGAGAGTGTGCTGCACCTGTTTCTAAGAAATATTTCAAAGATAAGCCGAATTATGTGGCAGACGTGAAAACACAACATCCAAATCACCATAATAATTTCCAAAATATAATAACCTGTGTCAAGTCACTGAGCTACAAGGTGTCCAGAGTAGAGCTGACAGTGTCGAAAATCCAGTTGTCCGTGTAAAAAACAGTCCCACCTCACCCCACCAAAACCAACCAACCAAAAAAACAAAACCACATGAATTTCATTTGTTGTAAATGGAAAGTAGAATTCGACGAGTCCCTTCCAAGCAAGACTGATGGGTGAGGAGCTGAGCAGGCTAAGCTTCCCCAGCAGTGTGTTTGACAGGTCCTGTCAATTTTCGTTTCTGGTTTACTGGCTGCCCATGAGCAAATTCTGCAAATTCTGAAGATTCTATTTTTGACTGAAACATTTTTGGAAAATAAATAAATTGTTCTTGTCTCACCTTTTTTCCCTAAATAAATTCTTTTTTCCACAAGAAATGTTCTCTACCCAGCTCTGAGCTTGATCCCTTTTCCAAGTCTATCCTTTTCCAGTTACCAGCTCACCTAATCTCCAATGCCAAGAGCCATGCTTATCCTGATATAATGACTCTAGGAAATCCCCAGCCACATCGACGGTTATGTAAACACTGAGGTATATGTAAAATATATTATTATGCAATCTTTTCTGGGGCACAGACAAAAAGACCACAAGACTTTTTGTATATCAGGGTAGCATGTGAACAGCACGCCCAGGCTTGTGGTGCCTCTAACAAGATAACACCACCAACATATGCGAGATGTTACAGATAACAGAGGAGTAGTATATATACAGAAGGTTCACCATGTCCTGTGGCTCCACTAACAAGGCAGCAACACGAGAAAGGGCAGGAAGGCACTACAGATAACAGCAGGGGAGTGCCAGCTTAACAGAATTTACCAGTCAACAGAACAGAGGCCAGTGGAGAAAGGGAAAAAACACTGAGATGTTTAATTGGGAAGAGATAAGGATGGTAAATGGAAAGACCTCAGAAAGGGAAAAATGGCCAAAGGGAATAAAAGGGGAAATAAATCAAGTGTCTGAGGGCACATTATCAACACATCTTCAAACAGAACAATAAATCTGTTGATGCTTCGGTCGTATTTGTATATGACTTACATAGTCAGGAGGAACCTGGGTGAGGGAACAGCTAGAGGGGACCTCCTGACATCCTAAGAAAGTACAGGATGTAACAGATCTTTCCTCATATTTATAGTTTACTGCTTGAGCATTTAGGTAATACTGATTTAATTCTATTGAAGAAAGGTAGGAATTCTGTTTGTGTCATTCTGAAATAATTCCAGCATCTATCTTCAGGGCCTTTTTTAGATTTTAGTTCCTCTCACAAAATTAGATTTGTCTCAGTAAAAGCCAGGGAACAACGATTCCAGTTCTCAGAAGATCCTCAAAACAAAAAATGATACTAGATGAGAGTCTTAAAGGCGTATCAACTATAGCTTCCTATCTCTAACGAAAGTTTAGCAACAGGATAAGCAAACAGAAACACTTCCTATGACTAATATGAGTGTTCAGAGCTTGGGAGGCAGGGACTTTCAGAGCCAGATGTGATGCCTGTATGATTAATAATCCCCAAATAGAGTTTTCTTCCATGAAATTACTCAAGGGTTTTGTGAACTTGTGTAATTTTTTTATATTCACAACATCCTGCAGAAAGGGCTCTACAGCTCTACAACATAATGTGTAAAGAACAGATTTGTTCTGATTTTGTCACATAGCAGTTCCATTTGATGTGCCCTATATTCAAGAAACAGGAATCTTTCTCAAAACAGGCCTAAATAACACAACAAAAATTGGTGTGTCATTATTACCTCTCTCTCCCAATTACATTACTTCCCTGGAAAACACTGAATCTATTTAATCTTAAAATTTTGAAACAAAGTATGCTTTTATTATGTATTTTGGTAAACATTCTTGTAGTGGCGAACAGACTGTCAGAGATGTGTAATTTAGTTTCCTTCTAATTATCTACTATTTATTTACTACAAGGAGCTCAAGTGCTTTAAATCTGCCTTAGTTCCAGCATTCGAAAATGGGGAAGCAGTTTGGATCTCCTCTGAAATGCTTCATAAGATCCATCCACAAAAAACTTAAATAAAATAGCCCTGTGTTATCATAGCATCCAGTTTCCACACTATTGTTCGTGAGCGGCACCCTTGTACTCATAGTACCATTCAGGTTACCTGCCTATGATCTCACTGTCTCCACACATTTATTAATTTTAGAATCAAATTACAGAAATTCAGAGCTTTTAACTTTGAAGGACTCAAACATAGTGTTTAGCACGTTAAAATAACACACCTTAGAGATGACAGTTTAGGACAGAGGTTTCAGTTCTTCTAAGGATTCTGCATTTCTGTAGAACTACACAAAGCTCTCATTTTGAGCACAGAAGTCAAACATACAAGCTATTTAGACTGCTTCTTACAGTCTTCTCAAAACTGCAATATGTTTCATTCCTAGAACTTATTCTTCTATAATGTCTCCCCCCTTCAAAAATGAAAGGGGAAGAAATAGTTGTTATTCTAAGACTACATTTTCACCAAAATGTGAAATGTTTCACCCTGACATCAAAGCATCTGAGAGAGACATTTCATTTCTTCCAAATGCTCCCCTGCTGCTGTGCTTGAGACGAGCACAGAAAAACTGCGTTGGTTTCTTATTCCAAGGTTCCCATCCTGACCACTTGAAAAGAAAACGATCACAAAAAAACTTCCTAACACATCCATAAGTCTGTCTTGTCTGCTCACTTTCACAAAATGCTGAATTCTATTTTCCACATGCACAGGAGATGATTTACCACACATAGAGAGCCCATCTACACATCACAACTTGGATCCATAATAGCAATTTTTTAGTTTGTTTGTTTCTTTTAAAACCAGGATGCTTTGATAGGTCCTGGCATCACTTGTTTGCAGTAGAACACAACGTATCCTGATTGTTTCCTGTTAATCATAAAAAGCAAGCTCCACCACCCTCTGCATCCAGTGACTTAGGTCTGCCAAGCACATGAAATATTTCAGGACTCTTTCTGTTTGACTGTTGAGGCTTACAAGGGCAACCTGGAGACCTCTGTTCTGACATACCCAAGTTCATTTTAACAATTCTCTCTTAATTTGGAGCATGTTGTTAGGAGCACTTCAGAATACCTTAAAATACCTCATGCTCTTAATTTTTAGCAGTGCAGGTTTGTTGGGACATATTTATATATATACCATTTTGGAGAAATAAATAGCAGTATTTTTCTTTAAAAGGAATGGTATTAATTTATAACCCAAGGAATCCACAGTCCACTATGGATAGACAGTAGGAGAATTAATTCAGGCATCTACTGACTTTCACTTCTACCTTTTTCGTACACTTATCAGATGTTTCGTGAAATAGCAAACCTGTATGTATTTGAAATATGAGCTGAGGGCTAGTACAAAGAAATGTGTGTCAAAATAAAAATTTGACTCCTTTATACAATTAAGGTGCTACTTTCTAACAGGGGAGTAGAACGTGCTGTAATAAGTAAATTACTAAAATAGCAGTCACAACACAGGATGCTGCATGGCCAGGAGATTCACATTTGATAGAACTAGCTTGTCACTATTGGTCTGAAATGTCATTTAAAAATAAAAAAACAAAAACAGTTCTGTCAGATCTGTTAAGTAAAAATTAAGCCCATTGCTAAAGGTGGAAACTTTTCATTAAGTTATGAGCAAGTATAGTACCCAAGGATGGGAAGATATGCTTTTTATCTACAACAGAACTCCATGCCTGGGAACACAACACTGTGCCTCATGTTAGTACACTGTCACTGATTTTGCTGCCACGGTAACAGCTCTTAACAGTAATGACTAGTTACCAAAAAGATTTACATGTAGTTACAATCAGGCCAGGTTAAGCTTATTTACAAACCTTTATCTGGCATGGTTAACTGAGAGTGAAAAATTCATCTGTACTAGATAAGGAAGGCAATGAAGTGCTGATGTGGGTATTGAAGGGTATTGTTCCATCTGTCAGTCATAAAAACAAACAAGGCAATTCTATCACTGCCCTACTCTGCTGAACAGATGAGACTCATTTCCTTGTATTCTACGTGTATCCATTAATAGCCTATATTTTTTTAAGGCTGTCATTCCTTTGAGAAGAAATCAGCTAGTCTAGACCATTTACACGTACTAACACAGTAGAGCTTTGACGAAGTTTCTAGGCAGTGTGTACATCCGCAACTGAGTCTGAAATAGGTCACTAACCATTGCTTCAGCTAAATCAAAGCGGACCCTTCCGAAGTGTCACACCAGTCAGAGCCTACAGCTGAAGTGCTGAAGCCTACAGCTTTTCACATCCCATCCAAGAGCAGCAAGATGTGACAGGAAAGCCTTTGGGCTGTGCAATACAAGAGAGAAGGCTTTGCTTTGGTGCATGGTGCGATTGGAGCTGATCTTGTATCAGGACCTCTGTCCAACAACTGAGAAAGCCAGAGATAGGCCTGTTGTTGGTCCCACAAACAAATCAGTGTAATTAACATACGTAGCAGCTCAGACTTCCAGTTCCTCTGACTCCATGCGTACCTTATATGTGATGCTACTGCTGCTTGATAATAGGTAATAACCAGAAGCCACAGCAAGAAACTACCAAATTTAAATACTCAGCAAATATTTTACATTTTTTTGAGGAAGTTTTAAAGTCGGCATCAAATGTACATACTTGCTTCTAAAGCCAATAATGCCTGCTAGTGCAAACTGATGCTGTAACTAGTCCGCAAACTAAACCCTAAGAGGTGTCAAGCAGAATGGAAAAAAGAAGGGTGTGCAAGGCAGACAAGACATCAGAAATACATCTGCATTTGAAGTTTCCTGAGAGTATTAAATAAATTCAAATTAAAAAATTACAGTCCTCCAAAATACATGCCCTGACAAACTTATTTAATATTTGCAGTCTGGTGTTTTTTCCATTGATTTCAAGAGAAGTTGCTTACTGCTTTCTTTCACCAGAACAGCAGTCCCTGTGGAGTAGCATTTGCCTTGTTTGAAACTGATAGACATAGCCATAAAGAAAGGAAACGCTCATTCACCGCAATTCTCCAATTCTTACCCATCTTCCTCCATTCCCAATACTGAAGAAGAGATATTAGAAAGGTTTCAGAAAGCACTGAGAAAACACGGTTTCATGCCATCATGTCACGGATATCCTTAAAAAGTAGACAGTAGGAGAGTTTAAGCCCCAGCTGAAGGGATCTGCTAGTGATCCCAAGTGTACACTAATATTATTATTGGGATCAAACTATTGTAATCAATCTGTTCATGCAAAGTATGTTTTTTACAGACCAAAGAACTATAGTTAACCTTGGCTCTTCTCCACATTATAATGCAAGTAAAGGTATATGGAATATATGTTCATCACATGACCAAAGCTTCAAGACAAAGTACAAATATTCCACATCCACATTCCTTTCCAGAAACATTCAGCCCCTGCAGTCTAAAAGGCTTGGTACCAAGTGCACATACATCTCTTCTATGACCAACACCAGCATATGCACCCTGCCTTCAGGGAAGAGGATTTTTCAGTGACAAAGTGTGTGCCAAAAAACACTGGGTTTTTGGTGAACTTGCCTCAAGCTCTGATCTGGCAGAGTCATGGCTGGTTAGATTTTTAAACATACTGCCAAAGCCCAAGGGAGAACAAAAGGAACGCGAGTCTGTGCTGATTTGGGCAAAGTGCTTGGCTGTATAGGTATTAAAATGTTAAGAAGATGTAAAAATTAGTTGGTTTTCCTCACAATACAGTATTTGTCTGCAGAAAGAGAATCAGGTAGGTCTAGGGATAGACATTGAAAGAACTTAAAATTCTGTTATAAAAAAAAAAATTAATTCTGAATTCACCTGGACACGTTACTAAAATCATAACTACTTTATATGATAGCATATCAGAAAAGCTGGAGAGCACGAACGAAACTGAGTGATGTCCCAAAGTAAGAGGGATTAACTATGCGGAATAACTGTACAAATTAATTGTTATCAAATTCCTTGTATAAAAAGCTGATCAAGAACTGCTGATTAGGCTTTCCAGTAAAATATTGAATAGAACTTATTTTTAAACCTGTTGTGACTTGCAAGCAAATACTGTTCTTATCCAAAGATGTCTATACATAATTAGTAGTAGCACTTCTGAAGAACAAAAATGTTGTATCTCCCCAGCAGTCCAAAGGGCAAAACGTAAAATTATGAATAATAAAACATTAATCATACTTCGTACAATAAAATCATTAGTACACCTTTATAAAGTTATACAGCAAGTTTTGAGAACTACCTTTCATCATCTAAACTGAAAAACACCCCCTCCCTGCAAACCAGCCAATACAAGAGACTTTCCCAGGTTTAGGTCTCACATACAAACCATAATAGCTGTGACACATTCATGCTAATGATAGCAAGAGCAAATACTGATAGAAAAGCCTGCTACAACCCTTTCTTTACCATGTTTAAAAAAGATGGTAAAAATTATAGTTCGGCTCTACTTCTTTGGCAATAATTCTACATATTAAGGTATAAACTTTTTATTTGGTCTTGTTTCATTCATACACATATATAAATTTATATATACACACATACAAACACGCAAAGCGTCCTCCATTTCATTTCAGACACTCTTTTACATGTTAGTCTCTTTGATAAGATGTGGCATATCTGTAATGTTCCCAGTTATTAGTTTCCAAAAGATGAGCAAGTTTTCCTTCACATACTTTTCTTGTTATCCCTTCAGAAAGCCCACAAAGTTTCTCACCTCCTTCTATATAACATCTTTGAGGAATTCAAGTCCTTAACTATTTTAAGGAAAAGACAGAAGTTGAAATTTCAGTGGCTTTTTTTTGCTGGGGGGCAGAATAGGGGTAGAAAAGATAGCAGGTAACAAACTTCGTGTTGTTTTAATGACAGAATGTACAATGCCACCCATGATATTTCCTATAAACAGTGTATTTGAAACTGGATATTAAAGCACAGCAGGAATATCCAAGAGAAATTACAAATAAGTTATTTTCTTTCTGATTATAGCTCATTCACAGCTCATTTTAAAGCCTGCAGAAGTTCCCCACAGGACTAACAGCAACGTGAAGTTACCAAGTACAAGAGAATCATTATTGGTGAGGCTGCAATAAAACCAGCCACAAAGTTCTTGGGGAAATTTTTCTCCATGTGGGCATAAGGTAGGGCTGGTAAAACAGACATTAGCTGTGTTTGACATTGAGGTAGTAGATCATGTTCCCATTTGTTTGCACTGCAGTGTCCACATGAACATAGAGGAGTTTTAAAGCTGGTTTTGAGACTTGTCTTTGGTATCCACTGCTGGCCCTGTTCTTTCCTCAGAAAATAAAACATACACATTTTTCAAATAGTGGCATGAATCTGAATTGGATAAGACTCCTCATGGCAAATAAAGAATATAATAGGCATCACAAAACTACTGTGTTCAAACAGAAGGGAAGAAAAAACTCCACAAAATCTCTCCATCACAAAACACAGTAATGGGTAATTAGCACACCAGGAAGCTACTACAAAGTCACTCTAAAATGAACACGCGTAACACCTGGCAGTACACTATTATGTGTTTAAAATAACTTTCCAATACTTGCGTCCTTCTAGGTTCTCACAGTCAAGGCTACAGCTAACAAAAACATGTTTTTCAATGCCCAGTACATACAGATCAGAAGACCATTCATCTAGAGTTTCTTTTCACAAGCAAGTGGTGTGACCTTCAATAGCTTAGAGTACAGGACATCTTTACATCAGAAAATGAAATGCTGAATTTTTACTTAAAAGTTACAGATCAAAAATGTAGAAGTGGAGACAGCCATTGGTCACACTTTTGTTTGCTAAACGAAATTCAAAATAACATTCTTGATGAAAAGAAACTACCTTATACAGGTTTAGTAGAAAATTTAAGGAAAAAACAGTCTAATGAAAATTAAAATAAGCTTGACTTCTTTCCAAAACTCAGAAGCCCTTTATTTAAACTTATTACCAGCAAAAGTACTCATGTAGCTTTTACAGCTACCTTTTCGCGCTTTTGCTTTAAATGCCGAATAATAACTATGTGTGATCACAGTTCCCACAACAAAGGATCATAAATTTAGGGGGAAATGAAGGTTATATAGTCCCTGCTATAGCTGGAAAGAGATTTGCCTACATTAGACATGTCAAATTGAAGGGATGCTCATGTATTGCTATAATGCTGGAAACCTACTCTCTTAGAAGTGATTAGTGAGTTCGGATGCTGAGCATGAGGCAGTACAAAGAAAGACTTCATTTTCAAAACCAAGCTTCTGTAAAGTCAGACCTCTTTGTGATGTCAAAAGTGACAGAAAATCAAATGCTGAAGAGTCTCATGAACTGGTAGTGCAGTGCAACAGTACAACCCTACGATAAAAATATTTACAGTGCCTGCTGTAAAGCACACAACAAATCACATAAAACAGATGGAAAAGATATCAAACCTCACAAGTTTGTAAGCTAGCAAGAAGTATTTGCTAATTTTAAGTGTTTATAAATGAATCTAGACCCTTAAGAAACAAAGCAAACAGAAGTGTGATTTAAATGTAATTTGGTGGTACCCAATTAAAACTCTTAACTTCATCACTTTAAGTGACACTGTATTATCATTTATATCCTTGGGTTTTTATTTGCAATGTATAAACATCAATATTTGATACTTCGATCACAGATTTGCAGAGGTAAGACACTTCAAACAGCACCCGATTCTTTGACAGTATTTCTCTCAGCCTGTGTCAGTATCCTAGCAAACCATTTACACCCACAGAAGTGGCAAAAGCTGCCTGCTAAGAGTTTTGTTTTCTATCAACAGCTTGTATTCAAAAATTGAAACAGGAATTCCATATTTTAATCATATCTGTTTGTCCAGTAAACATTTCCTGATTTTAAAAAATTTCAAAATACCCACCAAGCTAACATGCGGTTGCCTGCTCAGCTTCCCTAATGAAACCCTGAGAGGAAACACAGATGCAAAGCAGCCAGGAAAGGCTGTATGTCCTTTTCCTCCACCACAGCAACTCCCATAATAAAAGTTCACTTAAAAACAATTAATGCATAAATGAGAAATGTCTAAATCCCAAGCCTATTTAAATGCTAGACAGGAGAGTTCAAGATCCAGGAGGAACTGAGGAAGACTAGTAATAATGACCTCAGACTTCAGAGGAACAAGCTCAGTTTGTTCAGTGATGTGATTCACTGGATCCCAAGGAAGAATTCCCCATAGGGCAAAGGCAACCAACCCCAAGAGACCTTATTTTCAAGCATGAGAATGGCACATGGCAGGAGACCACAGTGCCTGCATAGGGAGTATTCGGCTGAGCCCAGGCCCCCAGGGAGGCTCATCGAGGGGGTACAGGCACTGGTTGCCTCACAGCAATACAGAAATGCTGCTCAGACACAAGGGGCGAATGGGCCAAAGCTCAGCTGGAAATACAGGTATACCAGTAGTAAAAGAAGGACCAAAGAAAACAGGGACATGCTGCTCGGCCTGTTGAGAAAAACAGTGGCAAAGGACACAAACAGGTTCTAGCATTGTCTTTTTTGCTTTGGTCTTTACTGATCAGGCATACTCACAGGGCTCAGTAGCAAGGGGCTAGAGAAAGGTGTGAGGTAAACCATGATGAAGTAAGGGACAGGGTACTTGAGCAAAATGGACACTCTCAAGTCCGTGGGAACGGATAATATGCTTCTGACAGTGCTGAGGCAGTTAGCTGATGTCATTGCAACACCTCTCCCGATAATGTTTGAAAGGCTGTAGTGACCAAGGGAGGTCACTGGTAACTGGAAAGTAAAGCCAGAAGGAAGATCCAGGAAAACAGGCCAAGCAACCTTATTCCAAACCCTGGGAAGAAAATGGAGCAAATCCTCCTTGAATCTGTTTCCATGAAGGTGAAGGACAGAAACACCTTTGTGAACAGAAAGCATGATTTCCCAGAGGCAAAATGTGTTCAACCAACCCGGTTACTTATTATGATGAAGCTCTGTGGATGAGGACAGAGCAGCAGATATCATTTTACCTTGACTTTAGCAGGCTTTTTGATGCAGTCTCCCCAGCACTACAGCAGCCAAAAATGCATGGACTGGATGGCTAGTCAATAAGGTTGATTAAAGAAGTGGCTAGACTGACAAGCTCAAGGCAGCAGTAAACAGTTTGGAGTCTAACTAGTGGCCACCTGAGAGTGACATTTCCCTGGGGTTAATCTGAACAACAGAGCAGAACATAGTCTCACCAACTTGATGAGTAACACCAAGTCCAGTAATCGAGAAGCTGTAGAGTAGAGCTCCAATCTGAAGGACCTCAGCAAGGTGGAAGACTGAGCTGACAAGCCTCTTGAAGCCATATAAAAGCAAACGCAAAAATCTTACACCTAACGTGGAATAATCCCACGCCACAGTCCATGATGGGAACTTACAGGCTAGAAAACAGCTTTGCAAAAAGTGTCCTGGGGGCCCGGCCCTGTGAACAAACTGTTGAACACACATACAGAAGGCATCCTTCCAGTAATGAAAGCTAACTGTACAGTGGGCTGTGTTAGCAAGACTACTTGCTAGTAATGAGAAGCAATAAAAACTCTCTATGCAACATTACTGATGCCTCAAATAGGAATTCTGCCCTTGGTTTTCAGCTCCCTTGTACCAATTAGAGATCTAAAAAATAATAAATGGAGAACACATAACATTAGAGAAGAGGGAGATGGAGCTATGGAAGAGAAGGCTTCTAGATGACTTAGGGGGTGCCCCACAAAGAAAAAGTTGCCAAGCTCTTCCAAGTGGTGCACAATGAAAGGAGAAAGGGCAGTGATCACAAGTTGCAGCAATAAAAATTCTAACTATATAGAATAATAATAATTTAAAAACTATAATAAGGTTCTTCAGAAACTGGAATATATCTGCAGAGAAGCTGTAGAATCCCCCTCTGCAGAGATTTTACACACTTGAGTGTACAACACTGAGCAACCTGATTTGAATTTGGTCAGCTCTATTCTAAGCAGATCAAACCTCCAGAGGCCCAGTGACGAGTCTTAATTTCTCCCCTTCTCAACAACAAAATCATATAGTAAGCAGCAGGTTGGGAGAAAGAACAAATAGGACTATTGTGCGCACAAATGCAGACCAACTGTGTCTCCATAACGTTTTCAGATGATCAAGATGCATATGAAACCTGTTTTCGTGAAGTCTGAAAACTTTCTCACCAAGACTACAGCATCTACTTTCTGCAAGGTTTAGATTTACATCATAAAAACATAACTTGAGCAAAACTGATTATTGAAATAAAGGATTTTGCTCCATCCTAATGTTCTGGATTTTGCTTGCAGCATATGTATAATTATCTTTTCAATTTAGATGATTATTCGTAAAAAAAAGAAAAACTAATTATGCCTTTAACTTTTTTCAAGGTGTTTATTCAGATCAGAGGTTGCCCCTAACAAGCTACATTTCAGTTACAGACAACAGAATTTATCATTTATCAAGTGTACCATATATTTGGCTCTTATGTAAAACATATATACAGAGAGAGATACAAATACATCTCTGTCTCAGTATGAATAGTCTTTTTTTTTTTTTTTTAAAGAAACAGTATGAAGAGACTTATAGGCTTTTCTTCAGAAAGGTCGTTTTTATAAATGTCCTTCTTGATCCGTGATGTCACTTGTCAAAAATCACACACATTTCTATAAAGAGTCAGTTTGGGTTCAGCGCTGTGCTTACTCTAGAGCTTTACAAAATAAGATATAAAAATATCAATCAACTTGCAGTTTGTCTTTACACAGCATAGTTTTTCCCGTGGTGATTCTTCAGACGATCTTACCAGAACAAAGAAAGTAGAATGCAGCTTTGAAATATTATGACTTTTTATATATGTAATGTTTATAACTCTTCTACTCTCTAAATGGTAATTAGGTTTTCTGTTGGGGGGTAGGGGGTGGGCAGAAATCCATCACTGCAAATGATTAACATTTATTTCTCTTTTAAGAGTAGAGTATTACTACTAGGTCCAACACAAAATTTAAAGTGCAATTCTCAAAATCACAGATGGGTGGAGAACTATAACCACAGTAACAAGCAGCAGATTTCCCTACAGACAGTCGTATGGGCAAAGCTTTATCATTAGTATCACCATTCAGTGCACCAACAGATGTCAGTGCTCAAAGGCAGTGAGAAAACTGACAGCAGAATTAAAGACTGGGTCTGCATCTGCGTGTGTTTATCGGTGAATAGTAAAATTACTGTCTTCTTAAGCACTACACTTTCAAAGCAAAATGTTTTTTAGTTTGGTATTCTTTTACACAAGCTACTTCCTATTTCCTTGGAAAAAAAGCAGTCCCTGAACAAAAGAAATTTCAAAAGGCAGAGATATTTATTATGCTGTGGACTAAGTGAAAGAAAAATATGCAGATACTTTAAACAAAAAAATAGCTTCACAGTGGTCTGAATACTAATTAAAAGAAACAAACCACACTGATCTAATGCAATTTTATTGCAATGTTTTAAAAGCACATACTGACTTCGAATAAATAATTCAGAGTTTACGTTGCCAAGCAATAAGATCACCCCTACACTAGTCAGATAATACAAAACTCTGGAAAAAAGTATCAAGACATTCTTTTCTTTCTACTTTATTCATATAAGCAATACACAGTACTACCTCTAACCTAAATGGCAACAATATACATCTTCACATCAGAAATGCAAAGCTGCATGTTTTTGATATTAAAATTGCAATTTCTGTTTCTGTCCAGCAGAGAAAAAAAGTTGATTTTTCCAAAATAATTTGAGATGCACAAAGGAATTCTTATAGCAACAGCTCCATAGTCAGCAGCTTATCTATTGTACAGCATGATTGTGGTCCTCTGCTCAATATTACCTACCGCCTCTTCTGATCTTCACATCTTTTCTTACCTTATTAGAGATTTGTACTAAAAAAAAAAAAAAAGGCAAAACAAAACCAAAAAGGGTCCAGGGTTCTTAAAAGCCAAACTTCCATTTACTCACTTTATTCCTAAGACAATTTAAAAGCCAATGAGAGGGAGTGGTAGGACAAATGAAAGTAGATTTTGCACTTGTAGTTACCTTTCCATAAGACATTGCATATCTCAGTGTTCTCACAAGGGCTGTGAATGTTTAACTAAGAGTTATAAGAATGTAACAGCAGGTTATGTGCTCATTCAATCTGTTTGAAAAGCTTTTAAAATTAGAGGCATCAGAATGAGCAATATCTGTATCTTCATAAACACCAGCTATAAAATTCAGTCAGCTTACTGCAGAGAGTTACAGCAAGTTGTCATATTATTTCATACAAGCATTTCTTGGTTACAACAGAGTTCAAACTGAAGAATTCAGGATGGAAGAAAGGCAAGCTGGGAGTTTTACTACCCTACTTGCGTTACACTTCAAAACAGCCCTGGACCAAAGCATTTGATTTCAAGTATTGCTTATAAAGCTTACAGGCTAGTGACCTAAACATAGAGCCAGGTAGTCTCAGGTTTAGCCGCCACCTTTAATAAACAGCACAGTTAGCAGCAGTTCAGTGGCAAACCAAAATCTGTCCACGTGCAGACATGAACCACACTCCAAATCCCAGGTTTGAACCAACCCTCACAAGCTAGCCCAGGCTAAAGATGTGCAGAGTGAGTATGAGCACTGACAGCCTTTGCCCAGCACACAGCAGAAGACTCTGGTTTAGAGAGGAAAAAAACTCAAATTGGAGGCAGGCAGTCAAGCTCTGCTCTTTACTGTCACACTGCAAAATCTTGCACAAGTCACTAGATCCTTCTCGCCCCTGGGAAACCAAACTGCTTTGTCACAATTACTAAGTCTTCAGGACTCTGCAGGCAAGGCTGCCAAGCACTGCAATACAATGACTTAACTACAGTTCTGTAGAAGGTTTCTTTTAACCTGGTTCAAGCAAGCATGCGCTTTACTACTCACCAATTATGTTTTCATGACAGACTTGCAGATCTGATTAGAAAAAGTCATGAAAAAGAGAAAAGCAGAGATGCTTCTCAGAAGTATACACCCATTCCTTATACCACATGCTTAAAAAAATAAAAATGAACAAAAAAAACCCTAAACAAATTTTGTAGCTGAAGGAGATTTTCACAGAAAAGGAACAAGTATATTAATATCTTGTACATTGCTGGTATTGCTTAATTCATAGGCCTGCCTAAACAGTAGTTTTTTTCATTTGTAAAATGACAGTTCTAGAAATAATTTAGAAATAGACCATAAAATCCTTCAAAAGTGCATGTCTAAAACATACTTTACACAGAGATACATCTGAATAGTTTGTTACCAAAAAAGCACACAACCAGAGTGTTTTTCTGTTTATTGGCAGTTTATTGCCAGAGAAGTGCACCGTTAGACAGCAGCAAACATTGAATCAAAACCACTTTCCTGAAGCCTTACTCTTATTCTGCCAAGTAAGTTAAGACAACAAATTTATTATTTGTAAACAAAGGAACTGCTTGTTAAAATATATTTAAGATGAAAACCACAGAAACTTACACCTATGCAGGCTCCTCAAGCTGGGAAAAAACCCAACCAAACCAACCAACCCAAGTTAACACACTCAACAATTCTTACAACAGTGTGTTTCAGACAGCTTTAAGTAAAGGTCTGTCCATCCAACAGTCATGCAAGTGCTTCTGTAACTGTCTTCTACGGAAGTATCTCCTGTCTATCCAAGATTTCCTCTTCATAGTCCTGTGCTTTCATTAACATTCAAAGAAGCTATCAAAGCCTGACCACTACCACTCTTATTTTCCCCTGAATAAGATAAGACATTTTTCAGCCTTAACGGTAGATTTTAATAAACAGGTAGAATTCTTCTGCTTCAGTTTGCCCAAAGCACAGAACCACAGCCTTAGGCAATTGTACTCACTAACACTATGATTTACTCTATTTCTTTATATTAAATGGCTGCCATAGGCTGCTATACTAACAGAACATACAAAATTATCCCGACAATATAACTTTTGCCAAAATGCAGGAGACATTCCATTTTAAGCTTTACCTCATGTCTTTACATCACCTTATTGAGCTTTCATGAAAAAAAGAGTCCTGTTACTGCAGTTCAGGTTTTACCCTTATATAAAATGTACATGTGGGTGTTCAGTTAAAGAATTAATCACGTGCTTGATTTTTTCGTGAAAGCCAGATGTTTCCCACTGAACATTTCAAGCTTTTTCATTTTCCCACAATCCTAAGGATCCAGTTACATAGGACATTCAGTCAGTTTTGGTAAATTTATCTGTTGAGAACACAGACCCAGTTGGAACATAAAAACCTAAATATTCTTCTCGGCTCACAGAAAATAGGTCTAAGGCTGAAAAACATGAACCAGTAGTGGGAACACACCCAGTTGTGGTGAAAAATGCACACTGTCACACTCTGAGACATGCCTCCATCTCACGACCAATGTTCAACTCAGATAGACATTTGTTTGCATGGCAGAAACTCCAAGTCATTTGACTGGGAACAGGCTGCCAGTTTGCAAAAAAATGAAATAAAAAAAGAAATAAAAGGCAGCTAAAGCAATATCCTCCCCTAAAAAGATCTTACAGGCTCCCAGCAGAAAGAATATTAATTTGGCAAAGGCATACCCTATTTCACATCTTGTGGACAAAAAGATGCCACAGTCCCATTCTCCTCCACACTGCTCTCCTTTCAAATGCATTGGCTTAATGGGGTTCCACTGTGCTCAGACCTCCACTAAGGTGTTTCAGCTCCCTACTTAGCCAAGCCAAGAACCCAACAAAAGTAGTAGTAGCTTTCCCTTAGCGTATGCCAAGTGACAGAACCAAGAGATTCCTTAAAAGATTCATTGAATCATACTCTTACTAACTCAGATGAAGCTTCTCTGTATATTGTAGTGCCGTTATCCATACGCAAGCAATTTAACTTACTGGTTTGTGACATTTTTAATGCCATACGATAACCCCTGTCAACTCCAGCTATCACTTCACAAGAGCACAAATCTCCCAACAAACCCAGGGAAAGTGTCTACGAGCCCCATGAAGATGCCCTTAATTTAGGGGTGCAAGATACCTTACCTAGCACCATATTTTATTCCCTTTATTTAGGCACTTAATTCAGCTCTTTAATGTCTTTTCCAAAATCATTAAAAAGAACAGAACTACAATAAACAGTATTTGTCAGGATGGAAGACACTTCAAAACACCCCAAAAGAACTAATAGATACAAAAATACTGAAGATTACTGGCAGGTAAATAAAGCCTTGGAGGGGAAAAAGAGTCAAGATTCATTTTAAACTACTTCGACAAACTCAATGACAGCTACAGGATATCAGCACTAAGGTCACAAAGTACTTTAAGAAAACTTCTTTCAAAATGCATTGCATCATCAGCATGTTTCCAGGAATTACCACATTGCTTACTCTTTACACTCAATTCCTTTCCTTTCACTTTATCTTGCTCTTAAAAGAAACTTACCACCAGAGAAGGTGGCTTTTTCTGTTTGAAACCCAAATAACTCAATACTTCTGCAGCTGCATTTTAACTCTTTCCCTCCCCTTCCTATGAAGGCCCCATAACCTTCCTCCTAGCAAAAGCACTCCGAATTTCATCAACAGGAGCTGGGGCTTCAGTAAATCCTGCCACCAGGTTTCTTTTCCCCTTTTCCGCTCTACAAGGTTACAGACAGACTCCTGAAGTACCACACTTCAGCCTGCTGCAGGTTATTACAGTAGATTGAACCTTTGCTATGCAAATGTCACATTGCAGAGATTCAAATTTAAGGGAGAAGCTAGGCTAGAAGATCAGATACCAGCTCCTAAAACAAGGCTATTGAAAGAGATTTTGTCCCTCTTTTATCCATATAGCACTTTCCTCACCATGGCCCACAGTAGCACTGAGTGGACCCTCCCATTGAGGCCTGTGACTCACCAACTTGGCAGAAAACTATACAACTTTTTTTTCTCTGCCAGCTTTCTGATGGTTTAGTGAGCTGAGGAAGCTAGTGAGCTATAGTGGAATCAGTAACAGGGTGCAGTGGGAGAAGGCAGTCAAGAGTAAGTGGTAAAAAGTGATTTCCCCTCCTCTTTCACAGCAACAAGTATTACTGAACTAACCTTGTCTCATTTAAAAAAAAAAAAAAAAAAAATCACTAAAAGGAAACAAATCTCCCCTTGATCTGGCACTGTTGATCAGACACTCCCAAGCAGCAGCACCAGGATAGCAGGCAAGAGAAAAAAAGAAGCAGTGGAAGCAGACAAGAAGGCACAAAGAGCTGACCAACCTTTTCCAGCAGCGAGCCACCACTTTACCATCAGTCCTCCTTTTTACTGGAGTTGTGTTTGCGTTCAGTCGCTGCTATATCAAATGTGTATCAGATCTCTGATTAGAACTTTCCATGCTGACCAACTTTCTTTCCTCCAGGTATTTCTAAACTTCAACACAATATTACTAAGATTTCTTGCTTCACCTAATGACTTCCAGCAAAACCAAATTAAAGCCACAACAGAAAACAATTAAATAACAACAAAAAAAGAATGCTGAAGTTTTGGGAAGCTCCAGAATTCACACTGTCAATACAACCTCAATTCAGCTGCAGAATCTGTTCTGCTGATTTATGATCATTGCCCTGTTGAGCTCAAAGGGCTAATACTCAGGAGTGACAATAGAATCAGCAACAATATCCTCCCCTCCAAGACTTCTACTTAGATGGCTGCAACGGTTGAGAGCTGTGCAAGTATTTGGAGCACCACAAGATACACAGAGCATGATCAGGTAACTTCAGACATCAATTCCAGTTTTCCAAGGACGATTTTACCCTGAAGATATGTCCAAACGCCACCAAACAATAATGTGCACAGTTTAAGCAAGATACCTTGAACAAGAGCAGCACAACTGCATTAGTATGGTACTCCACCAACACCAATAGCTTGCTGTTCAGCAGGATTAATTAGCTTGGGCAGAGCACAGCACTAATGTGATTATATTGCTTCTAGTACCTGAGCTAGCTCATTCATTGTTTTCTATTCCTTTCCTATGAAAAAAAGAATTCAATGTTTGCTGTTTTCCTAAAACCTAAATAATTCAATCACTTTTTTGTTTATTTGGAAGAGAGGAATAAGACTTGGAAAAGATTCAAAATCAGATTTCCCTAATGGAAACAGTGTGTCTCCTGTCTCCATAGCCTGTCCCCACTATCACCATTCTTTTCTAATCACTTTTGTTCATATCAAGCTGCCACCTTCCCCAAACTGCCAGTGCACTGGCAAGTCATCCCTGAACATCAGAAATGAAGATATCCAGCCACAACCAACAGTGACAACAGCAGGGACAGGTAGACTTTCACTTTATTTGAATGGAACAGAATCATTATTGCCTTCCATTTCCCCTGTTTTACAGATGGGGAACAGGTATCACAGGAGGTACTTGCTCAAAGAACCACCTCTCAAATCACTGAGTGGAAGAGCAGGAATACAAACCACAACCTCCTCATTCACAGTCTGGGGCTCCTATCAGGACACAGAAACATAGACCAGTGAGAGATGTACCAGGTACCCAGACACTGCCCCAAGTCCTGGAGACAAATATATCTGTGTAACCAAGTGCTGACAAAATACAAGCACACCGGTATGCTGAAGAGCAGCTGTGCCTCTTTGCTCAAGCCTTCCCGAAACATCTGGCACGAGGAAGACATTCAGAGAAGGCAACATCAGGTCAGTCAGTAAAAAATTCAGCAGCCACAAACAACTGACAGTGGTTTTACCATAGGAAGTACTGGGCAAACCCCACTGTTAGCAGTACTGCCAGACTCTTTCTTTTGAGGGTCAGAATCAGAAGAGAAACAGAGGAACATCACAACACCCATTAATATTTTTGGTCTTTAGCCTATGCCTTTTACCTGTACGGGCGCATCTGTGCACAGGCAGGCCCTGCCAGGTGTAACATGGCAGGACAGTTATTACACACAGACCTTAAGAACCACTGTATCATTACAGCAGAGTGGAAGGCAGTGACAGTAACAGGATCTCCACTTCTCCATGCTTCCAAGAGTTGTTTACTTGCTTAATAAGCTTCTAGCAACTTATTTTCCTCGTTATTTGTCATACTATGTTGGTTTTGACACTAAATATTAAAGTTCAAGAATCTTTATATTCCTGCCTTTAAGTTTCACTTGGTTTTAGATACAAAAAAAAAAGGCCATAGAAAAAAAGGGGTAACATTTCTATGACAGAACTCTGTTATGAAATGCCAAAAAAACCATGGCATTTTATTGTTTTGTGATCACAAACCATATTAGTACCAGCTAGAATCTAAACGCTTATTTCAACTTGAAATTTAAAACAGTAAATGGACAAAACATCTCCAAGTTCTCTCCCTCCTCAGCTCTTTATCATCATGTTGATGATACAGAGGTCTTTCAAGACAGAAATGCAGGAAGAGCAACCTTATTTCTTGGCGTTCTTTTCCTTTAAATTTCCCACTTCCTTCTGTCAGAAGTACCCACAGGAACAGCTTCAAATTCTGAGTTCTAGGAACACAACATACATTATACAATGCAAATTTCAGGCTCAAAAAGGTATGAAAGCAGAAAGATTCTTTAGGTTTGCAACTCCAAAAGGCAATCACCAGGCACAAGGAGAGGAGCTCTGAGGGATAATTCCAGTTTCTGTGCCTGTAGTGTAGTATGAAAGTTCGCACTTTAAAAAGCTGCAATTTAAAACTATTTCTAAAAAGACTGCAGATTATAATTGCAGCTTGACATTAAAGTATCACCATAAAAAAAACACGGATAAGAGCTTGCAAAGAAATAAGAGAAAAGCAACATAAAGGCCAACACATAAAACAATGTGATGCAAGTTAACATGGAATAGGAAATACTGGTTTACAGGTAGGGAGGAAAAATAAAACGAAACATTATTTAAAAAAGAAAAATCAAACCAGTCAAGGTACTACAAAAAAGCAAGCGCAATTAAGTAAACAACATGTTACAATCACATACTGAACCACGAGAAGAGGAAACTCCCAGAAACAACACACAGTATTAAAGAATTATAGTGAGATATGAAGGAAAAATAAAGACCTGGAAACTAAGTGCAGTCTCTCTGTCATCTCCTATGCTTACTGTGGTCTAGGGAGTTCCTGTGTTGCTGGTGGTTCCTGTGCAGCAGTGGAGGAGAAAAAAGAGTGGAAATACAATGGAAAGCAACAGGAAAAAAATTGAAGAGATACTGGGGTACGCATGCATGTACACACACATACACACAATCATACACAAATATGCACACATACACATATGCATCCATATACAACAAAAGATAACTTGGACTAGCTGGTACGGAGTGGGACCAGCAAACCCAGTATACTTTTAAGTTTTAACTTCTTCCTGTTTATTTACTTGTTGCAGTCTTCGATGCTACACAGAATCACGTACATGAACATTGGAGCCTCATTACTTGTAAATACTTCTACACGGCAATTCAAAACAACTGGGAAAGGAGTTTGCTGGTAATTGTAATTGTTCTGTACGCTCAGGGAGGCTGTGATTACAACAGAGGAGATCGTGGTCTCTGCACACCAAGATGCCGCCTATGCCATGCACTCCCGAGTTTCCCTCCTCGAAATACCTTTGCATTGGTATTTGCTGTTTTTATGACTTATAGTTAAACTGATGCAAAGACTCCAGAGCACAGAACAAAACTTGAGATTTGTGGGGGCTTATTATCTGGTGCTCCCTGTGATGTCAGGGCTCGCTTTTCAGACTGCTCCATACAGATATGCAATAAAAATAAATCAGTCCAAATAAGGCTAACGATGTTTCACAAACACACAAATACTCCGTAGTTACAGTCTCACTCCTGTCTCATCCCCATCACCACAGAACAGGAAACATGCACTACTAATTAATTCATAAACCTTAATCTCTGCAGGCATCCGAAATAGTTCGACAAATAAACCGGTCAGTAATGACGGCAAGTTGAACTATATTATTGAGGACATCCTTCGTCTGTCACAGCGCCCTGTCAAGCTCTGCTCACGACAGTCAGACTCATCTACAGTTTGGAGAATTTCTCTAAGGAAGGACTTTGAAACGGCACCTGAACCAACCGAGCAGCACGAACGAACAAGACAGTCCGGGGAATTCAGCTCAGATACTTCACCTCCACAACCCAAACCGTCTGCATTTTGCCAAACGCCCTCAACTCCTCAGACAGCCGGAGCCGCACGGATCCGAGCCGGATCGCGGCATCACCCCTGGAGAACACGCATCCCTCGCACCCGCCAGCGCGGGACAGCCCAGGGCGGCTCCTCCGGTGCCACCAGCGCGGACGGGGTGGGAGCCGGGGACCGAGCCCGGGATGTCCCGCAGGGCGCGCAGTCGGACCCGCGGCGCGATGGGGCTTCTCAGGTGCCACTTTTCCTCCAGCCCTCACCCCGTGCTTCGGCTCTCCCGCAGCCTGCCGGGCTTTGCTTTCTCCGCAGGTTTCGGTGCAACGGCTCGGGGAGGCCGGTAGCGCCGCGGTGGAGCCGCAGCCGGCACGGAGCGCACCAGGATCCGCGGGCACCGCCGCCACGCAGGGGGGCGGAAGGCGCCACGGGCTGCTAGGACGCTACAGAGGGGGATGAAACAGATCCGCGCGGTACCCAAAAAGACGCCCCCCGCACAGAGAGGAGGAGGAGGAGGCAGGAGTGCTCAGGGCTTCCCCCCATCCCGCCGCCAACCCCGGCAGCGACCTGTTGCCCCGCGCGGGGATGCCGAAGCACCGGGGGCGGGAACTACCGCCACCACCCACCTCTTTGATCTTGTCCCTCCGCTGCCGGACGACGGGATCGGCGGGCTCCTGCCCTACGGCGCCCACGGGCTGGCGGAACAGGCGCTGGGGCAGCCCCGGGGCGCCCGCCTCCTTCCTGCCGCGCGCGTCCTGCAGAAGTTTCTCCTTGTCCTGGCGGATGTCCCTGCGGATCTCCTCGGGCAGCTTCTGCAGCGTCTCCTTGGCCTCCCGCAGAGCCCGCTCGTGGTCCGCACGGATCCGCTCCAGGCTGCCCGCCCCACCCTCGGCCGCCGCCGCCGCTGCCCCCGCCGCCGGGCCACCTCCGGGCTGCGGCGGGGCGCGGGGCTGCCCGCCGGGCGGCGGCGGCGGCGGCTGCAGGGCGGCCGAGTGGAAGAAGACGCCGCTGAGCAGCTTGGAGGAGTCGGGCAGGAAGAAGATGGCCCCGAAGCAAAGGGTGATGAAGGCGCTGAACACCAGCAGCAGCACGAACTTCTCCGTCAGCCGGAACGCGCCGGGGCCCGCCGCCTTCCTGACCCCGCCGCCCGCTCCGCCGCCCGCGGGGCCGCCCAGCGCCCCCGGCCCCGCCGCGCTACCAAAGAGCGGCAGCAGGCTGGCGGCGGGCATGGCCCCCGCGGTGTCTCAGCGCAGCTCAGCTCGGCTCCGCTCGGCTCGGCTCAGGTCAGCTCGGCTCAGAGAAGCGCACCCCGCCGCGCAGGGACCGCACCGCACCGCCCCTGCACCGCCAGCAGAAAAGTTTTCCCCGGGCGGACGCGGCAAACTTTTCGCTTCCCCGCAGCCGCGCTTCCCCGCTGGCGGCGCTCGGCGTGTGCGGGGCGGGCGCTGTCAGCTCCAGCCCATACTGCTGCCTCTCCCGCTGCCGCCGCCGGGACGCGGTTGCCGCTTCTCCCTCGCTCCGCCCGCGCGGAACTGCTGGGCGACCGGGGGCGGGGCGGGGCGGGGCCGCCGCCAGCCCAATGGCGGGGGGGCGGGCCGGAGGCGGGGCGAGGCGCGCGGGTGCTTCGGGCTCCGCTGGCCGCACGCCCTCCCGGACCCCGCGGATGCCGGGGCTCAGCTGCGGGCCGGGGCGGGGGTAGCCGATTGGTCCCCACGGGCGGCGGCTCGAGGCGGACGGACCGGAGGCGGGGTGCGAGGCGGGGATGCCTCCTCTCCGCCGCCCTCCGGGACCCCGTCGTTCCCGGGACTCAGCGTCGTGGAGGTGGAGCGCGGCAGCGGGCTCGGCCTGGCTGGGGCAGCAAGTTGCGGGCGCTTGGTACCCGCGGGGGGCTGTTTGAGGCGAGCGGGGTGTGAGGTGCGCGGGTACCTCCCGCTCCGCCTCCCGCCCGCGCTGCCGGACCCCGCGGGTCCCAGGGCTCAGTTTCGGCACGGGGGTCGCGGCTGCGGGGTGCGGGCGCTTGGTGCCCGCGGGCGGCGGCTCTAGGTGGGTGGGCGGGGGCGCCAATGTGCGCACAAGTGCGTGCGCACACACACCTCAGCGCCCTTCGCACGTGCGTGCACACGAAGGCGCAGATGCGCGCACAGTGACATGCGCGCACAGTGACACCCACGCAGGTGAGTGCGTGCCCCTGCAGGGATGGACACAGGTTCTTGCGCACGCACCACGCGTGTACATACGCACACACACACTCAGGTGCACACCCAGCCAGGGGCAGCGTGTGTAGAGGCAGATGGCAGCACACCTGGTCCAGGTGAGCAGGCCACGCAGCAGAGCTGGGCTAAATGTGAATCCCTCCCTGCCTGCTGTCCTAGGAGGAGCCGTGTTCTTTGTGGTAAAAGCAAAGGCTTAGTTTTAGTTCCTTTTTCTGCAGGTGGAAGGTGCATCTGCTGCGAGAAAGTCAGGGAAACGTATCTGTGAGTGTGAAAATTCGGCTTTGCGTCTGTGCTGATGCAAATTGAAAAAAACGACACGTCGTGGTGCAAAGATATGTCGCGCCTGATAGCTGATCAGTTTGCTGCGTAGAGGTCCCCGAGCCCTCCGTGAGAGGAAAAGTTTCCAAAAA
Organism: Neomorphus geoffroyi; assembly: GCA_033558235.1. Taxonomy (NCBI): domain Eukaryota; kingdom Metazoa; phylum Chordata; class Aves; order Cuculiformes; family Neomorphidae; genus Neomorphus; species Neomorphus geoffroyi. The sequence continues at coordinate 113,325,642 of JAUMJM010000005.1, read as the reverse complement.
AACCAGTAAGAGATACAGAATTATTATTTTGCTGGAGTTACAGAGCAATGCAATAAACAGGAGGGGGTGTGAGAAGCAGGGAAAAGCAATAAAATGTTGGCTTGCTTCAACTGAAAAAGGGCATCCAGCTAACACCCAGAGGTTTCTCTCCCAATATTTTTGGAACATACATGGACCCTACCTAGACTTTGACAACAGTTCAGCACCATAAACATAAATGTTTCCTCCAAAACGTAAACCCCAGCGTCAAAAAGCAGTGAGATGTATTGTTCCCTGAAGTTATGACGCTGAGGTTGGTTTGTTTGTACATTATTTGCTTGACTTTATTTACAAGGAGGGGTGGGAGAAATGGTAGAGGGAAGTCTGTGCTTTGAACAAGGGGAGGGAGAAGGCATTGCATAAACTGCAAAGACATGATTTTGAAAATGGGCTTGGCATGGGGCTAGTTCTGCTCCCAGTGGAATTGAGGGGGGTTTTGCTATTGACTTAATAGGAATAAAGTAAGACTACTGCCCAGTGCTTTTCTTAATCCCATTCTTTAGAAGTTAGAATATGTAATAGATTAATTAAAAACAGGTTTAGAGAAGACAGTTACATAGAAACGTTGGACTGAGTCCTGCAAAACTCCCATAAGCATATGAGCAAATGGTTTGGTAAAATTTTGAGATTATATGTGAATCTGAAGGATCAGGGGCCCAAGTTTGGATCCGGCAGAATCAGTAATTTCCTTTAGACTTTACTCTGGTTTTCTTCTAAATCCTGCTATTTTTTCCTGAGTTGCGTTTCCCCAGATTTAGATGTGAAGCTGTTCCTTAAATGTAACAATAAGCATTCTGATTTTGACACGCTTTTCCCAGAAGTGTGTAGTGTAGTCTCATAACTGTGCCAAGATAAAACTGTTTAGGATTGAGGAACTCTGCCTGCTTGGAAAAGGAGATCGGAATCTATGCTGCCTTTCTTTTTTTTTTTAAAGCAACATTTAAGGTAGCAGATACAGAGTTTAGCTCCTGAAAGACACCTGACTGATGAAAAAGTTTCCTAAATGGTGAAATACCACGATAAGCTTCAGCAAGTATATTCTGTTTCAATTGCTCTGTGTGTGGGTGTATAATCTTTTTCACAGATTGCCCTGTAAATTCATCACTACTTATATGATAATACTCGGGGGTAGAATTTTATTGCTGAAAGAAGTGCCTTTCTTCAGCATCCTGAAGTAATTTGTTAGGTTGCCATATGTTGTCATATTAGGTTGCACTTCTTGAATGGATACAAGAGTTGAAAATAACAATTACATGGGCTTCGGCCCATGTGTCTTGCCTTTCTAAACTGAAGCCCTCAAAAGTCACCAGCCTCTTTCCTTCTTTTGGTGTCCATCCTAAGTGCTAGGGGGTTAAATGTGAATCTACACCAGGGGTTTCACTGCCATCCTCATCACTATCTTTGGGACATCCCACTCATTTCCTGAGTGTGTGGGAAGCAACAGCCAGTATTTTCTATGCAAAGAAAGAAGTCATTAAATTCTCTAGCCTCTATGATGAGATGATCATTCCAAGGACATTGATAATCTAGGCCTTAAAATGAAACTCTTCCTCTGAGAAGAATCCTAAATTTTATATGCTGAGCATTTCTGTTGTTAGCACCTACTGTTACAGTTAACAGCAAAGTCACGTGGGAGCTATTTATTGGGACTATTGATGCATGCAAAGTTACTGGCATACAGAGATGAGGGCAATGGAAATTGAATTCAAGAAAAAGCAAACTGCCTCAGCCCAAGATCACTATGCAAGGCCCTTGCTTTTTCGTCAATAATTTGCTCTAAGCACAATATAGAACTGTACAAGATATTCCAAAGAACATGAAAATAGAGAGAGTATCTCAGGAAAAAATACCTCAAATGCAAGTAAATGAACCAAGGATTGTACATACTCGGTTTTGAGTGTCTGTGCCCAATAGGTGATGCAGCTGTAAGCTGATAGATGCTTAAATAGTGTCAAAAAAATAAAAAAAAATGCGTGAACAAATGAAGCCTGGTGTTTGTAATAATTTAGTGACAGCAGCGGAAAGCCTGCCCACCTGCATCAGGGCTTGCACTGGAAGAGCCTCTTTTGATACAGCTTTGTCAGCATATCCACCTACTGGAAACATTGAGCTGGCTGACACTTTGGGGGGGGGTTGTATTTTCTTTTTCTAAAAAAAACCCTAATTGAGCTATGTTACATCCTAGATGAAGTCAGCTAAGTGAGAAGAAAAAAGTCTTCAGACAGTTGGTTTGCTATGCTGGGTAAGACTGGGTCCAATACAGTTTGGTTTTGCCGACAAAACACTGGACTGCGTCTACCACATGAAGGGAAATGCCTCTTCTTCACGTTCAGTGGTAGGATCAGGATTCATTTTCCAGCAGTCATGCACAGGTCAGGCATTTATAGAAAGGTAGAACTGATACATGAGAGATGATGAGAGGGAGATTTACATAATCAAGGGACAAGGCTCTTTTTAATAAATGTTCTGAGTGAGTAAATTTGCTGCATATTGACTGAAAGCTCCGGGAAAATAACTCCACTGTTTCTTGCCTTTTTTTTTTTTAATCAGCTACACCAAATGTGTCATGGTTCTAGCCTTAGATCTTGCCTAATGATAGAAAATTAGCCTGCGTGGTCTAAAATATACATGTAACAGATAAGGAGGGTATTAAAATTGGCCCATTTTTATGCATGTTCAGCTGAAGTAGAGATAATGACTGATACATCTTTTTGGATAACGAGTTTATAACACTACCGCTCCCTTATAAGGGGTTCCCAGTGTTACGTTCTGGTTAAGACTACTGTGGAAAATTAATTAACAACTTCATTTTTAAATGCCATACTTTCGCCCAGCTCTTCAGAAATACTTTTAACAGGGTTACCTTTGGGAATGGGATTCACACATCTAGGTTAGATATCCAGCTCTTCATAGAGTAAGTAGCGTGACATAGACTCAGGGCTCCCGCTGCTCACAAGCTGGATTCGTAACACCCAGCATGCTGTTTGGAAGGAAGATTTAGCCATTTGAGGGCCAGATGTGTATGAAGTTCTGATTTTGGTGCTTGGCTGTAGTTCTGAGTTCAGTAGGGGAGTAAAGCATGATTCACAGCTACAAAAATTTTGCTTGTTCTTCAGTGCTTTGAGAATAAGAGACTGCGTCATGCTTTTCTTTATGAGTTCAGAGGAGAGAAGTGTTGACCACTTATTTAGGAGTCCTATGGTTAAAGCACTTGCTAATGAAGTTGGAGATCTCTGTTCAATATATTTTGTAGGCTGACGAGATTGAAATTATCCTCTTTTGCCTTACAGTAATGTCCTGGAGAACATATACATTCTCCACCTTTCCTTTTGAAGTAGTGCTACAGCTTGGAGTGGAGTGCAGGGATTTGAAGGCACAGAGGAGAAAAGTTTTCCGTAAGGAATGTTGCTCAACAGCCCTGAAATAAGAACACTCCTAGAGAAGCCTACAGCCTAAGAGCTAGGGCACTAATCTGAGAGGTAAGAGACACGAGCATATTCCTTTCCCAATGAGAAGAATGTTGAAGATTGGTGTCCTATTTGAGGATAAAAAACAGAAGAAAGAAAATTAGATTCTTTGACAGTCTTTCTCAAACATTTGCTCTAATTGAATGTGTAAGATGAATGTGGCTAATATCCAGACTTTATAAATACTGTAGAAACGTAACAGGAGTATGAAGCTGTAACTTTGCAGAACTTCTTACTCTACTTCTTCAATCCTTTTTTGGCATGGCCCGTCAGTGCTATGAAAGGTCTCTTTCCTACCAGTATCTTTGGAGTTATCCTTCGTAACTCTTTCCATACCCATGTGAGGAAAAAGATCATTCATTTCTCAAAATGAAGGTTCTGTAATGCTTGCAGCTTTCAGTGCTTATTGGGAGGGTTCACTGAAAATGTCCAGCTAAGCATCTAGCTAAGGGCAGAAAAGCTCTGCCCTTTCCCTGTTCCCCAACTTTCCACAAGGCACAGAAGATGAAATGCAAGAAATATCAACTGAAGAAAATATTTGACTCTTGTTCTATAAAACCATGAAAGATTAAAAGCATTTTCTTCAACATTGTAAGAAGCCTGAGTCTAGAATTTGAACTCTGACCACTTGCAGGATCGTGTTCAGTACTAGCACGAAGCTATCATACTCAACCCCAGATGGCATCTTGGAGAATATCTCAAGCTACTCCTTGCTTTTCATCTTTTTTTTATTGCTTCTGTTACAGACTTTTTGCAGTCCCTCAGAGCCAGCAAACAAGGGTATGGTGTTATGTGTACAAGGGAAAGGCATAAAAATAAAGGAAAGAAAAAGAATCTTTCCAGAACAGGTTATCGATGGTCTCATCCTTGAAGAGAATGTTAGCTACTGAGCTAAGAAATGGTTTAGGTTTTATGATATTTCACCATTTATGATTCGGATCAACATCTCGTATAATTATTCTCATAGCAATTAAGGATGAAGTTGTTTTGAAAGTTCTCATGAAATTCCATCTGGACCTTAGATCTTTAAGAGATTATTAAAAGTCATGACAGGCACCTCTGTTCTACTCCCTTGACTCTCAGAATTGAAGAGACTGCTGTTACATAGAGATTATAATTTATTCTTTTACTTCAGGTCTCCCATTTCTGTACTCACAATAGCCAGCAAATGTAGAAGGCTGGTGGATATGGCATATATTTAAGGAACAAAACTCAGTAAATTGTGACTGACTGAAAACAATTTACTACTGTGCTTTCCTTCAATTTTAATGATCTCCAATAGCACTAAAATACCTTACACCATCACTGACTGGGGCAACTGTTTTCACCTAGCAGAGCTTTCTTGGTCATCAAGTTTGTATATCGCATTTACAGGTATGAACTTAGAGTTTATTCTGACAAGATTAAATCAAGATAAGGAGGCAAATAAATTGTGAGGAGATCCTTGGAAAAAAGGTTTACTTTTCTTACCAAGGTTGCGTTATTTTCCTGAAACAGAAGGGAGAAGTGTTGGCAGAGAACAAGACATGGCCATTGGAGCTGGGTTTTGCAGCTATTCAACATCTGTATTTAGCAGCCAAATGATGGGAATAACAGAACCTCTTGGTTGCAAATCAAAACTGGCTCTTTTAGTATATAGCCCCAAGGAAAAGAGTAGATATTACTAATCTTATAACCATGCTAAGGAATAAAAGTACACTATAATAGATGACTGAAAGTATCAACAGGGCAGGGTGAACTATTTGTTTATTTCTTTGTATTAGAAGTACTTGGTTTTTACAATATTTTAATTCCGTGCTTAATGACTCCTTGGCTATTTCATAAAAAACAAAGCTGAATATTCCTGAGCAAAAGATTTTATTACCCCAACCACATGTGATGGCACATGGATTATGTAAATTGCCCTCATGTAGTAGTTGAAGTGATGTCCTTATGCCTCTCTTCCCAATGGTTATTTTCCTAATTAGATGAGTTAATTGTGGTCAACAGCACATTTTAATAAAACAAGTACAGACATGGCTTACTGACTGTACCCTGATTGACCAAGGCATTACTCCAACTTTATTTTTGTGTCTATTTTAAACCTGCTTTCTCTTTCTGTATGTCTTACATAGGTTTAGGGTTAAAAGCAGCAGAGGTTATGTATTTATTTTCTTAGTTAATCTTTCCTATTGAAAATATCCCACTGTTTACTGGCTCTATCATCTGGACAAAAGTGAAGAAACTTTTTCCAGTGGTTCTAATTAAGACCACTATACATTTCCTCTTCACAGATTTTTGTTCAAAATTGTTGTGGCTGGTTCCATTAGTCCTTGGTGGATTTGCTTACCCCAAGCCACAGAAGCCTTTTGGTAATGCAGAGGTTTTTTTTCGTGTCTCTGCCGTGTCTTCTGACTCACCTTGCTATGTAGTGATCATGCATCAGATGTGTCCAGCTACCACTGACAGGCTGTGGGAATCCCAGAGTAATGGCTCTCAGCTGCCTACCGCCAGCTGGTGTGTGTGTGTGCACAACACACACGTGTCTGCTCAGATCTTACACAGTTGTGAATTATTTGTCTTCTCTAAATGAAATCCAGGAGTTTCAGCCTCAGTTCAAATCAGATCTTTTATCTTACTGCAACTCCTTTGTTTGATTTACTGCTTAGGCTAAATGATGCAAGAAAAATCGGAGCTAATCTGACCTTTGCTCTTGCTGTTTGGCTAAATCAGGATCTTATTAAAAACCCTGGATAAGAAAAACGGCGTTGCCATTTTTTGCCTGTCTGATCGTGAGCCTTAGTTTCCTGAGCTGTAAAATAAGAACTAACCTATTCAACAGTGTGACCTAATGTATGGAGTTTGCTTTGATATCGTTAGATGAAATGTTTTGGTGTGCAACATTTTGCTTTTGTTCCTTAGAAATTGAATTCTCCTTAGTTTTCAATGCTCAATTACTAATTGAAGGACTTGTGGTACACCACTGACTATCTATCTATCTATCTATCCATCCATCCATCCATCCATCCATCCTAGGCCACTTGTAGTTCACTTCACTTTTTTGGCTGTCTTCCTGAAACACAGGTCTCCTTCATCCTCCACATATGTCCAATTGTCTCTGAGCCTTCTGCTTTATTGACAGCTGTATTGCTTCAATATCATCTGATGCTCTGGTCCATTGCAGCAACCATGAGCTTGCAATGTGCAATGCTTTCCTGAATTCAAGGCATCTGTGAGTGATTTATGTTCCCCAAAAGCAGCAGGCAGTATGTGATCCCGGACTCAAGAATGACAAGAGTGAATTAGCAGCAAGCAGCTTTCAGACAGGCAGATCTCTATTTAACATGAGACTCAGGAAAATAGCCAAGGCTGAAAAGGGAAAATAATTATTGAGTCAGAAGCAAATTTTTCTTAGGGAAACCCTTCCAAGTTAAAGAAGATGCTGAAGGCTGAAAAAAGTGTTTTTCACTTTTGGACTGGTGTCTGTGACATGAAGATCTTCATGCATGTAGAGTACTGTCTTAAGGAAAGGGTAAATACTTATATGTAAATCAAGACTACAAAGTGAGGTACAACTGGGAGAATGTCCTCTAAGCTTTTCATAGTTTTATGCTTCTTTGGATGTTTCTCTAGTTCTGTTTTGTAGAGTCTGTTCCTTTAACCTCTCTGACAGCCTTTGTCTTGAATAAACCTACAGGGCAGTTGCAAATGTGGAAAGTGAATAGTTAGGTTTTGTAACAGTGGTTGAGGGTGAATATATTTACATAATGTATTTACTGGAAGAGGTAATATCTGATATTGTCTCAAGTTAACCAGCAACTGGCTACATTTGAAAAATATTCGTGGTCTGTTCCTTATTTTTGGATCATCACTGACATCACCTATTTTGCTCCAATGAAAACAATTTGATGTGTCTTTCCCATTATGTATTTGAATCGAAAGATGAGAGACAGCAGAATGAGTTAATAGTTAACATATCTATGTGAACACAGAGGACAAATTCCAAATAGAGCAGAATGGGCGCTCTGGGTAAGGTTGACATGCTCCTGGAATCACCCATTAAATGTAGGTTTACCTTGTTGTTCCACCTTTTTCCCACAAAACTTAGTGCAGAGGCAGTTTCTTTTCATAGGCATACACCTTATTGTTTGATCTGTATTAGGAAGACACTGATTTGCAAACTGCTTTGAAACAGATCTTTAAAATTAGGACTCTTTTTTTCCTTTATCAATAAAGAGTGTTTCCTGATAGACAACGAAGTCTACCACATAACATTTAAGCAGCTGCAAGTAATTTGTTGTTCTCTCTAGTTGGAGTGTAAGAAAGAATAAATCCATCCTATCTAGCAGGCAGGGAAAAATCATGTTTCTCTAACAGTTTGGGCTGGCATGACCTATTCCATGGTTTCTGCAAAAGCTGGTACATATTGCTTTTGAAAAAAACAGATGAGGTTGTCTTTCAAGATCTTTATCAGAAGTGGTTTGGTGCCATGCTGTCTTTTACTACAACCTTACCATCTCTCTTCAAAGAAGGGCTTTCTGTCTTGTGTTGCCTCATATTTACTCCTCTGTTTCAATTCATAGTGACAATTTGATAATGTGAAACTGAGGTGGCGGAAAAATTGCCTCAGAATGTTAGTGGAAACCCATTATACAACAGTACTAAAAGGAAACACCTTATTTGCCAAAGTTATATCAGAATGTTTGCAAAAAAATTCAAAGAGCTCTGAATATAGTGGAAAGAAACTTGAGAAATTACTTTCTGACCAACAGTGTGCTGCTTTGTTCTGAAACGAGTTGTTGCACTGAGGAAAGCTTGTACTGATTTGTTCTGTCTCCAGTCCTGCCCTATTAACAATCCTACTGGGGCTGTAGAGAGGCCTCCACAAGACATCTTAGGGACCACACCTTTACCGTCAAGGTCTTTTTGCACCTCTGGCTCTTCACTCCATTACTGATGTGTTTGTGCCACATGTAGCCATCCTGTGGTCTTGTAGAAAAGTGGTAACTTCCTTTAAGCCATTGCCCATCAGCATCTCATAGCAAAAGTGGGAGATTAAGAACATGGACTGGTGCCAGACTTTCAGGCTACAGAGCTGCCTGTGGTATCCCCCTATATCCAGTTGTCCTGAAGGACCAAACAACTGGCACTCTCCCATTCTTATGTAGTCTCCACAGAAGAAGACGTGGTCCCCAGCCCGGAGCTGGCCTTATTGGCATATCCTGCCAGTTCTCTTCCACGAGGATAAACCAGAGGCCCAACATGGTAATTCATGGCTGATGACACAAATATGGATGATTTGTCCATGGAAAATGGACCATATGGTATACTGACCACTGGAAGGATGATGGTAGAGAGCCATTTTTAAGGCTGTGTGTGGAAGGAAAAATTGGGAGTAGAAAGCATCATTTGGGAACAAAAGTCTATCCCTGAGCCACTGTGTCAGGAAACCAGATGTTGTCACAAGACATTATTTATTGCCAGCTAGAGTCACAACCCATAGTTATTGCCCAAGCCAAGATATATTTATAGCTGTCTCTTGCACTGGCCAGAGGCAAGAAGGGGACCTTAAAACAACTATCCCTCACCTCCTTTACACACCAGCTTGTCTTAGTATTACTGACCTACTGTCATCCAGATATTGACTAGGATGGTGCACAAGGACCAGGGAAAATACAGACATGATATATGCCCCTCAAAATTGTAGATAACATGTTTGATAAAGCTAATTTTGTTACCGTTACTGCTGTTGCTTACTGCCAAATTCCATCCTATTTTAGTCAATTGTATTACATACTGTGGTGTGGAAATAATCTGTATAATGGAGTGTCAGCCCTGTGCTCTAAGTCTTGACCAACAAATTCTGCATAGGAGCAGTGCTGTTCCTGTCAGCTGAATCTGTTTATAAGCATGGCTCAGTGGTTAAGCCACCAGGGCAGCAGAGTTGCTACAGTGCTCATCTGTAAAGTGGCTCGTGAATGGTTAATCAAGTGTACTAAATACTAACATGAATCACTAAATGCATAAGTAGGCATAATATTAAGAACTAGGAAATATGAATGTGTTGATTTAGGTTAATGCATTAACCTAAAAGGAGTTACGTTACTGTCCTTCCCAAAACAGGATGGGTGGATATGGAAAGTAGATCCATAAATAGAAGTTGCTGAATTGTGTCCTGTGTCAGACCTGTCTAGTACTCCTTATCCTTTGCTTTCTTTCAATTTTCAGCTGTGAATATTTAATCGGAGCTGCCCATCATTGAGACAGAGAATTAGAATGGGTAGCAAAGAGAGCCTAAGTATTTGGGAATATCAGAAGTAACCAGCTATAAAATTAAAAAATACCATCCAGATATTTTTATAATAGTAAAAACCCATATGAATAAACTTTAAACAGTTACAAAGATAAATTTAACTTCAAGGGCTATTTCTAACCCAGTCAGATTGTATTTTCAGTGTTTGCCACTGCATTGCCAGTGTTTTTTCCTTTACTGTAGGTTAGATTGATACTACTGAAAGATTCGTGAGGTGGCAACTGGCCAATACTAAAATGTCTCTCTCATACTATCTGTACAAACCTGACAGAGACAATATGTCCTGCCTAAATGTTTCCCAAAGGAACAAAACAGAAGTAGTAGGAAAGAACATAGTTCCCTGAGTGAACTGTTTGCTCAGCAAGGTATCACTAAAAAGACTTGAAAGACTTTGGAGGCAGTTTAGGCTTTTTCTTAAAACAGCTTTGTAGGATTAAACAAACAAGCCTTGCATAATCAAAAGTAATGTACAGGAGATTTTCTTGTTTCTAAGTAGGGTACTGGCCCTTTTTCCTTTCTCCTCCCACACATCCAACAATAAAGCAATAAACAGCGAAACTTGATTTTCTTTTGCTTTTGTTTGCTTTTAATGAAAAAAAAATGAATAAAGAATTTAAGTAAGTTATCTTATGCTGCACAGATATCTATTAGTTATAATGTATCACTAAAAATGCCAGTGTGGACATAAAAATATAAGCAAGCAAATATGCTTGCTTTTTTTTTTAAGCACAGAACTCAGATGTTTACAAACATATATCTAATCCTGCAATCAATTATAATCAGGTTGATTATAGTCATCAAAAGGGACCTTGAGGTCAGGCTGTAGGGCTCTGTAGACTGATAAAATGTGTCTCGATTTCTCTCAATCTCAAGAACTGAGTCAGAGGGATCTGGCTTTGTTTGGGTCTTGATGAAGAAGAATTTTCGGGATGTGCAATATAGAACTGAGATACTGTTAATATGGGAAGAAACACACCAATAAGAGGAAAATTTATCCTTGACCCTTTTTTGAGTGGTTCTTAACCAAGTCCTGATCTGTGATCCCACTAGATCTCCATCTTCTTCCATGTGCCCCAGATGTGGGTAGTCAAGAACATCTCTCCCTTCTTTCTTTTACCTCGCTGTAATTGTTTGCCTTGTTAGACTAAAATACATTAAAAGGCTACTGAGAAGCCTCAGTTGATGTGGGATACAGTCAAATCTAGGTATCTGAAAGTATTCTACACTACTCCCTGATCTAAAATATCTTCTAGTTATTTTTAGATGAAATATAAACTATTGGCATAGACAGCTTGGTTCTGTAAATGGTCTGAATTTTGATGTCTTAGAAAAATCTGTCTCCTAAAGTGATATGACTAGTTTTTAATATGGACATTAAAATCAGTTGATGCTTCTTTTGTGCTATTGTCATTTGTTATTCTTCTTGCCTGTAATTTAGGAGGTTAAACAATCCGGTAAGTATGTGTTAAAAAATACTTTGTCAACATAATTTTTTTTGCTAATAAACATTACAAAAAAAAGCCTAAAAAGCAAGATAAATTGCAGGTGGTCAAGCATTGTCTTTGCTTTTCTGCCTGCTTGTAAACAGAGAATTAAAGTAATGGGAAAGGATACACTCTGGAGGAAGGCTACTCTTAGGCTAGTAACGGCCATTTCCATGTACACCTCTGTAGGTGGAGAAAGATAAGCCCTTTCAGATGCGATAAAGTACAACTACTTTAGGCTTTTGTTCTGAATCTCTCCTGGAAGAGATGATCTCTCTCCATCAGCAACAGCTAAAACTCCTGGAGCTTATAGAGTAATGCCTGTGATAATCGCCCAGGAGCGGCTGACGAGCACCTGTGGTTTCTTCAGAGCTGTAGGAAAGCTCTGGAGATTTTGTTTTTTGAATCAGATGGGGAAGCAGGCAAGTGAATGAGCTGGTATATAATATCAAGGGAAAGACCACTCTTGCCTGACAGCAGTATGTAGTAGTAGCTCTGTATCCTTGTTCGTGAAGCATGAACTATTAGTGAAGACAGGCTTTTCTCTTTTACAATCCTCTCACAGGCACTGAGTAAAACATTAGGACTTGTATGCAGTTCCCAGTCACTGCATTAATGAAAAGTAACTGAATTGTACTCTGACAGGTTCTCTTTGCAGATCTGGTTCAAAAGCTGGTGAGATACACTGAGCTTCAGTTCATTGTCAATGTTTTTGACTGTAGTACCGATAGGTGATCTTTTTCTTCCCCCAAGGCTATACATCTATTCCTTATTGGGGATGAATCCCGTAGTCCTGATCATCCTTTGTCTTTCACTTTTGCAAGGATTTTTTTACCCTGTGAGAAGGTAATAAAGTATCAATGGTGTGATCTGGCAGTGCCCATGTGCTCTTAACTATTCACACGAAGTACTGAAAGCCTGTACGGGTGAAGGTTTTTAAAACTGATGTAAGAAAGAATAGAGTCAACATCCCCCCCACCCTGCAATGTTTTCCTTTCCCCTCCAGCCACGGCTTTCTATATTACCCTTACAAAATAATTTGTCTCTTATAAAAGCCATCTCCATGTAAAACCTCTCCTGTGCAGTGACTCAGACAAACAGAAATATTGAATGCGGGGAAGCTGCTTTCTTACGCATCACTGTGAAGAACTGAGATAATTTAAGGGCATCAAAAAGAAAAACTTCCTGACTTATTCAAGTGTAATACTGTTGTAGTTTTGTCATTAGCTGGGGGAAAAATAGTGTTTTGTGGCTAGCTTTAATGCAAGTGTATTTTCTTTCAAATTGCTGGATTGGCATTCAAAGGACTCCCTCTGTCCTTGATTTTCCTTGAAGGCTACCTTTAAACACACTCTTTGCTTGTTCAGGAAGCTGTCATTAAACAGCAATAACCTTTTATTACTGAATTTAGCTGGATTTGAATGGGTGACCTAGGGATTAAAATTTCAGACTCTGTTACTAATTAACATTCATTTGAATCACTGATGGATTTATTATTTAGTACCCAGATTTAGATATTTTCTTTCAGTTCACCAAGGTGGTTTCACACGTCTTGTGTGATTTGAAAGCTACCATTTATTGCAGAGCAAATATAATATGGTTATTTATCACTTTGCAGTGATGGGCACTAGTCTTCTTGGCCCCGATTCCTTCAAACCTCAGACATGTTCATCTTTTTGAACACAGAATTAAGTATGTTCCTAAAGGCTGTAGTGATGCACAAATTTATCAAGCTGAACTGCCTTCAAAGTCTTTCCTTGGACACATGCTATATGCTGGGTTTGCATTAGATGTGGAAAGATAGACTAGATATTAGTAGAATATGTCTTTGCTTATTTGTAATTATAGCAGCTATATATAAAAGATGAAGTGTAATTTTTCAGTGGAAGAAATTATTTTTCTAACACATGAGATAAACGGCAGAAAACTGCTACTTATCAGAATATATAACACTACTTCCTGGAAACTATTGAACAGCTGAAGATATTTTGGGCTGAAAATTTGATTTGTAACTAAATAACCCCCCTTACAGTATAGTAAGGAAACTCAGGAGTCTGAATGTCAGTGGCCTAAGTAATTAGAAAATACTGTTTGGATGTTAAGAGTAGGTTACTAGGACTATGCAATTCCTTCTTCTCTATATCAACAGTGACTGAAAGAACCCCACAGCTAAATCTCTGAGGACTTAATTGTAATCCCATGTAAACATTTCATTGACAAAGTTCAGCACTTTTGCACTCTTGAATATAATCTTTATTTTATAGTATAATTTTTTTTTGGTATTAAAATGCATGCAATGTTTGTGAAGCAATGTATTTGAAAACAGAATTAAAAATAAGACTTCTAAAACTTAGAAATTCTTTCGGGATAACAATAAGGCCTTATGTGAAGTTTCTATATACCATACTACTGAAAAGTAACTTAATTTCATCGTGGAAGATTCTAACCAGAAGGCAGCTTTGCAGAGCTGAATCTACAGCTGAAGTGATGCACTGGGAACAAAACCTAAGTGTAGTTTAGTGTCAGTTTCTAAATTTGTAACTAATCAGTCAGTCTGCTTTTTCTTTTGCATTATATGTTTGTGGCAAGAAAATAGACTTTTTTCGAATGACTTTCAATGCACATTTTACTTTAAGACTCCAACAACATAGTCTTCAGTTTGTTTTAACTTACTGCTCGTTACATTACCATTCTGGATGAATTATTAAGGAAGCTTCTTGTTATCGAAGTATTCTAGTAAGACTTAGGTCATAGCTTTCAGATAAGGAAAGTAATTTAAGTTAGATATTTTACAGTTTACGTATCTGCAATTACAAGGAACAGATTTTTCACTGTCAGTCTTAATGTAGCCTGAGTAGTATCACAGTCTCACAGAGGTTAAAAAAACCTTACCTAATAAATTATTGTTTATTTTTCCTTGCTATCGTAAATAACTGTGAAACATGTGGGAAGGGCAAGCCCAGACACCACCCAGGAACTCTTCCCACAGCTGACTGAATGGGGTGTGAGACACAGAGACATGATACCTGTGGTCACACTGCACCGCTCTTTTCTGTGCTTTGTTTTCCAAGGGAATCACAACTCTAACATATCTGCGTTTTTAGAGGAACAGGACTGTGGAGTACAGTGCAAAGAACTCTGCCATGCTGTACAGGTAGAGCCAGAATGAGTCACCGAATCATTAAGCTACATCATTTACATACCCAAATGAACATCTGGGAGAAAATAAACTGACACAAACAGAGGCAAAAGAGCACCTTTTATAGCTATAGTTCTTATATGTTCCAATGAATAGGATTTGGGGCTGAAGTGCACGGGAAGGAGCAAGGTTGAAGCTTTGGGGTTTTTTTTGTTCAGCTGTGTGGTGTTCTTGTGTTTCTCCTTGCAGGAGTACACAGAAACTGCATCTTTGATACACCACCAGTCAAGAGGTGGCACCACTACCAGAGTTATTAACTGTATCTTTAACTAAGTATCTACCTGTATATGGAGATACATAGTTTAAATATCACCTTGCAGTAAGCAGAAGTCCTGTCTGAGCCAATTAATTTTATTTTTTTTTTCACAATTTCAGAGTGGACTCCTGAGAGTTGTTCAGCTGTTCTGTGACAAGGTAATTAAAAGCGGAGCACTGTGTAGGGCAAATGAGACCATCTTCATGAATAACTTATATTCTACAAGAGGAGACTTTGTGTCAGCTTATACAGAATCGCCAGAAGATAAAGTGATGGATGCCTCATTTGCACAGTTGTAAATCGGTGGGCATTTATTTTTTTCACATGGATTCCTTAACCAGAAACAAAGATGTTTGGCCGGATGGCTAAAAAAGAGATAGTTCAAATAAGCAGAGGACAAGGGAAACAAGATGGCACCAGAAGTGAAATGAGAAGGCACTTCCTGATTTAGAAGCTGTAGAGTGGAATTGTTTTTTGCCTTTCACATAGGTGAAATAGAGATCTGTGTTGATGTATTTCTAGCAAAGGAATAAGAAACATTATTTCTTCAAATATCTGATGAGAGTTCATATTTTTATTAGTTAATGTTTTTTATCTGAGACCCAATTCCAATACCAACTACAGATTTTGTCTCCTGTTTCACGGGTTTTGTTTACTGCATTGCCATTGTACAACCCCCACCCCCCCAGTAGTAGCAAGACTCTCCTCAAGTCAGAGAATTCTGATTTATGAAAAAAACCCATATTCCTTGTTTTGCTAACTTATTTTTAGTGCATTTTTTATTTTTATGAAAGTAAAAACTGTTGCCAGTTTAACTTTTTAACATTTCCAATCTGCCATAAATTTAAAGGTATATATTCTAGAAAACGAGGAGATGGCAGAATGGCTTTATAGCTTTTTTGGAAGGAGACAGAAATTAGAATACATAACTTCTGTTAATAAACTTGAGTGAGATTAGAGGATGCTCTCTGGATTTTTGATCCGCATTTTAACCTAAACTTTGGAGCAACTTAAGGGAGATTTTCTTTTAGAGCAGCTTTCCTTTGAGATCATCGAGTCCCACTGTGACTAGTAGTAGACAGGTACATTTGGACTCGATGATCTCAAAGGTCTTTTCCAACCAAACAAATCTATGATTCTATGATTCCTTCATGTTCGGTCATCTCCAGTGCATGAAGGGACCCGATCTGAAGGGTCTTGTAGGTGCTATGCTCATATACAGTATGGGCACGTTCCCTGAAGAGCATAGTCATGTTCCTTACTCCCGAGTCTCAAGGTTTTGATTTAAGAAGGTCTTAATAGTTGAGACCACCAAAGAATTATGTTTCATTTTTTTGCAGGTTGAAGGGATACTATGCTGTTTCATTGTAAAAAAAAGAGATATGCTTTTAGCTATATGACATACCTCTACTTTCCAATAAATGCTTTATTTCTTGCAGCACCAGTGTGAAGAACAGAATCCCTTTTCCTAAATAAAAACAGAATTTTTTTTTTTATAGCCACAGGTCAGAAAATAAGGCAGAAGACCATGTCTTTCTCCCTGTCTGCCCACAGGTCAGCAGCAGTGTGTTAGTAAATGCATTTGCCAGTGCACAGTGGCATAGCTACCCCATTGTCTTGGCACCTTATCAAGGGTGTCAATCTCACAGCTCCTGCTGTTCTCCTGCTCCTGCAGTGTAACGTGTGTCACACACACTGCACACGTGACCGGCCCACTGACAGGAGTGTAGGAACAAGGAACTCGGTGCTGCTGCCGGGTAGAAACAAGGTGCTAGGCTGGGCAAAACAAGGTGGAGGGCCGGATTCTGCCTGCGGCTGTGAGTTTGACACCCCTGCCATACATGATGGAGAGACAGAGAGCACACAGTGTCCCATGGCTCGCTCTACAGCATCTTGGTGCCTGCAGCCAGTGTTGTGGGCAGTGCTGTGGGTTAGTCTGTGTGCTTGAAGGCAGTGGGAGGAAACAGGAAGCTGCAACAGGCAAAGTGGTATGTCTTTTGCTCCTGCAGTCTCCTCCTTGTCAAAAGGCTGGTGTGGAAGATGGCTATGGACCACTTGATTTCCATTGTCAGGATGGCGTTCCCCTTCTTCTCCCACCCTAGTAGTGAACAGGACCAGGTCTGTGAAGAGAAGCTCTTTTCTGTCTGTGTGAAAGGTATTTTTATACATCTTTAGCTCACAACTGGGTTAGTGACAGGGTAAAAATGACAAATTACAAGTATAGTACAAGGAGACTAGTCTTAAGAAGAAATTGCAGAGATCACCTATAATTTTTACTGAGCAAAACACATGCTATTTTCTCTCTAGTAATGGATCAAAGTAATCCCAGCTTCTTTTTGGGAGAGGGAGACTTAGATGAAATGGTATTTGGGTGGAGATGCATTTAATAACATTTTATGGCATATTATTTTTTACAATAAGCATAAAACTTGTTCTTTTTACTTCTATACCATAAGAAAAACGGCATTCTGTTTGAACACTGTAAGACTACATAGTGGCACGGCATTTTTAAGTCTGTTTGTCTGCGTTTTCAAAGAAAGGCTGAGGCAAACAACTAGAAGTGAACTGACTATTTGACCACTTGGGAAGTCACATCTGAAATTAGAGGGTAAAACCTCATTCAAATATTTCATAATATTGTCTTGCCTTGTTGATGTGCTTAACTCTCAATTTGTTTCCCCATGCACATCACCTTCAACCTACTGTACTCTCGAGGCAGTCCAAGTACATGAGGTGGTGATTCAGGGCTATGGGTCCCTCTGAGATAAATGTCATCCCTTTCTGACTGAAAAGGAGATGTCTTCTCAGTCCTGAGGTCTGCACTTGTGCTCCTAACCCCACTGATGAGTTTGTGTATGTGTGCCCAGGGCATTGTTCAGAAGATGGGTCATTTTGCGGATGTCAGGGCAGCTTTGGGTTCCCGTTTTTTGCTGTTGGCCTCCCTCGATGTGCATGCTTGGTGTTTTGTGGTCGGTCTGGTCCTGTCATCATGCAGTGGTTAGTGAGCTGCACTGCTGTATTCTGAAGATGCAATTGGTGCTATCTGCATGCCTCTTGCCAAAGCTGTGAGGACCAGGTCTGAGCCCTGTGTGAGGTGGCGGCAGGATGAGCTGCTGGGAACGGTGGCACGACACTGAGCGCAACCTAGGGGGGAAGCCAGGAGCTGATAAAGAGAAATGGGATGAAGGCTAGGCAGAGATGTGTGCAGGCAGATTATCTGCAGCCAGAGGTGAGAGCAGTAGTGGAAGTGTGATGACACGAAGGCAGGGATGTGCTGGCGACTGGAGTGAGGACCAGGAGTGCTCTCAAGCACTGTGATCACCTTGGCTGTGCGGTGATCAGTGCAAGCTAGCACAGGCCTGCCCTGTACTGTTCCAAGTTTCAGCTGAATCACCATTTGAGAAGGACATAGATGCATGAAAGCAGCGTATGATTTGGGGAAAACCTGCAGCTGAAGTGTGCAGAGAGGAGAAAACAAAAATGTCTCTGTGTTCCCATTGATCTCCGAAGTTGTCCCCAGACACTTTTAAGTTGAAGAACTACAATTACTTGGCAGATAACCCATGGAGGCACCAAACTTGACAGAATTAGGAATTGCGGTTTCTAAGGATGATGCGTCCTTGAGCAGCTTTTGGGAAGTATTACATACACAAGTGCCATCCCTAGGCATCATTCATGCATGCCTGCTTGTTCGACTGTCAGAGCACTAAGACAAATATGCTGTTGTGGTCAATGCAAGAGAACACTGACACTCAATTTCCAGCTGAGTTCTTCCACACCATTTTTAAAGCAGACCACACTGCTGATTGAGTGTAGTGGTGTGTTGCATAGATGTACTTTTTTTTTTCTCAGATTTCTCTCTTGAGACTCCAGTAACAGAAGCAACAAGTAGTTTACGGAACCTGTCACTGATCTCTCCAGCTTTCGACTACTGAAAACTTTTTACAGACAACATTAACTTTGTTTAAATAGGGCTGGTATTTTATGGTATAATTAAAACAGTTCCCATATCTCTGCCACACTTAGTTTACTCTTGTTAAGAAAAAGTTTATGCTAACCCTAATAGCTTATTTGCCACTTGTCAGGAGTGTAATTTTTAAGTTATTTAGAGAGACAAGTATTTAGGGAGGCTTTATAAACATTCTTAAATTAGAGGCATGCTCACACATGGAAATACATATAGAACAATTTGGGCTGCACCTTTAAAAATGTAATAGCTGTTTTTAGTTAGATGTCCTATGTGGACATTCAACATTATTTGTAGGAAGGGGAAACAGAAAGCTGGAACAAGCTATCAGGTTTTTGCTGTATGATATCTTGATTTGCTAGATTTATGGAAAAATCTTAGCAACACGTGGCAACGTTGTCCGTAGATGTTTTTGTGTGTCTTGTTAGGATGCAGGTGAGAAAGAAAAAGGCAGTGGCCTATGCTGGAAATCTCAGAGAAAGTCACTATCCAGGTCTGGACCTCTGGGATTCCCAACAAGGAGTCTGATTGTCTTTGAATATGTTTCCTTTCCTTCTTGGGCCATTTCATACATGCCAGTTCATGAATGTGATGGAACTTTCTTAAGGAGATATTAACAGGAACATCACTGGATACCAGCTTTTTTTTTGCATATGTATCAGTTACTGCATTATTCTGGTCGGTCTGGAAAATGTTGGGGGTTTGATTCACGAAGCCTTTCTGCCGGTGTCCATCACCAGGAGAGCACCTGGTAGCAGCTCGTTCATCTTCGGGTGCATTGCAGCACAGTGCAAGTACTCCACACACTATGTTAGAGCCACAGAATGGGCCAGCAGAGCCTTACAACTAGGAGGAGTTGAGTCAGGGCTTCCAGACATGATGATTTAATGTATCTATCATCAGCAAGCACAAGTTTCGACCCACCTGCTGTAAAAAAATCACTGGCAAGGGCATTAATGCCAACTTGTTTATACTTCTTGCTCTCCCTTGAGCGTATCAGGCTTTAGTAGGCACGAAGTTTTTCAATTTCCATCTCTCATGCCAATGGTTGTGTATTACGGCACTGTAATTTAAAATAACAAACACATAGTATGCAGTCTAAAATAATGAGAAATCTAGAACAACTGTACGGACAGATGATTTTATAGCCCAGCATTTGAAAGAAGATATAATGCTACTCAGTCTCAAATTTAAAAAGGCAGGGATCCTTTGAAGTCATCCAACTATTGAGCAGTCCTCATTACAAAAAGTGAGCTTTGTATCTTTGCCAAAGTATTAATATCTTCCTTCGGAATGGGTGAAAGTAAATGAACACAGAGATCTTATGAGTTTTGAAGATAACTGTTTCCACAAAACCATATAGCAAAAACTGATGGCAAGAAGATGACTAGATCTTTTATTTGTGGCAACTGAAAATGCATGTGACTGTATCATTTAGAGGTGTTAGACTAATTTTGCTTTAGACAGACCTTTGTTGAATAAAATAATTGTAAAATGGTGTGTAGCATCTGATTAATTCCAAGAGAATTAACTTTTTCATTGTAACTTCAAAAGAGTGACCACCCAGCAATGCTTCTGCTGACCTTAATGGGATACCGGAAATGGGAAAAAACAGGCAGTTAGAAATCAGAAATCACCCCCTGAATTTCCAGTGAGCATTAGCCTTTCAGTTACAGAGAGGGCAATTATTATATTTTTTACCCTTAGTGAAGTGCAGGTAAGTCGTAACACTGAAGAACTTGTATCTTTTTTCTGCATTATTCTGCCAGATCTGAGCTCTTGATAAAGTACCATAGCCATCAGGCCTTTGGCTGGAGACTGAAGGAAACTGGTGATTAAAACATACCTTCCTCAGAATAGATTGCCCTGCTTACATAATTGTTATTTGTCAGAATTTATTTCCTCTTCTGTTTTTATGATAACACTGATGTAGTGACAAAAGTGTGGTCTAGGTGTTATGGTGCTGAATCCTGGCTAGGAAGGCGTGAATTTCTTTCTCAGTTCTGCTTCAAATTGCCTGTATTGCCTTGTGCAAGTAATTTAATCAGTCTATGTTTTACTTCTTTGTCTAAGAAACCTGGATGGTAAACAGCTCCTGGCTCATTGTTCTTTTCCAGAAAAGTACCTGGCAATTTTGGATCCTATAAAAGCTGTGGCCAAGTAGAAAGCAATAAAGCTGAAGAGACCCACTAAACTACTTTAATTCTGCTGAACTGGAAAACGGGAAATGGCAAACAATGAAAAAGGAGGTAATCAGATATATTCTTTTAAATGACAGGCAGAAATATTTCTGCACTTCTAGTATATTTAGTTTCTTTTCCTGTGGTCACGTATAACCCAGCTTTTCTCAAATAAACCTGTATTGCTTTTTCATCAGCCTTTACAAATTGTTCAGCTTTTTTTAGGCATTGTTCTAATGAAACCTTTGAGAAGAAATCAGCAAGTAGAAGGAAAGGTCTGACCTCTTCCTATAAGCAGTACTATCTGTTCATTCCTCCTAGTGTATTTCTCATGCTGAATGTATTTTCCTTTGGCCTTTAAAACTAAATTTAAAAGTCTTCATTGACAGAAAATATGGATTTATTGCCAATATGCAGAACAATCAAGGAATATAGCTTCTCTCTCCAGTAACAATTCACTCTCTTGCACAAGTGTGGCATGTTCCTACTAGCCTTGGCAGTGCTTGGGCCATTGATGCAGTATGCCTTTGCATCATCATGAGGGACATTGTAATGCTAAGTGACTGAATTCCTTGTGTATCTCTTACTTGCATTAGGAAATGTAGAAATATTTTTTCCTAAACATGCTTTCCTCTCAGGATTTCTGTCCCACTGGATGTCCCCCTAGTGCCTTACGGCCTGATCTGTAGTCCACTAGGAACAAAAATCAATGGAAGTTTTCCATTGATTTCATTATTTACTTTGTTTCTCTTGACATTATTGACTCATATTCACTTCTGTTCAGACCCTTAGACTAAATAGTTCTAGAATGTGAAACTTCTGTCAGGAGCACCTCATTTTCAGTGACAGAAAAGATTTCTGAGACCAGAAATATTAGTGTGGACCTGAATCAAGGGAAAACAACAATCTATACATTCCTGCTTATTCTGCATATTTTACAACTCCCAGAAAAGATATAGAAACGTAGATTTACATTTTTATTTAACCGTCTCTCACTTTAATCTCTCCGTCCTCCGTTAAGTTAAGCACAGAAGCTTTCCTCATGTTTTTCTCCTACTTGAGACTTCCCTCCCCTGTTTCTCCTCAATCTCTGTAACAAGCTAAACATAAGCATCTGCTGCTCTGGGAAATATTTTGTGGCTTTCCTAGTAGCTGCAGGTGGCTATGCTTGGCTGCATCTCCCAGTCCTACTGCATCCATGTTTCTCTGGTAGACTGATACAGAAGTCATAGCGTACAGAAATAGCATGGTTTGGAGAACGAAATACCTGTTTGGGATTTCACGCCTCCCAGACACAAATCCCTGTATAATTATAAAATTATAATAAAACCTTTTAATGTTTTTATTTATTTATTTATTCATAGGATTAAGGCACTAGCAGTGAGTATTAGTTGAGTATTTGGGGCATTCACATTGGATAGTAAAAACTCTAATAACCTACTTTAGCTCAGGGACAATACCCTTTCCTACCCACATTTGATACGTATGCAGAACTACTCAGCCATTCTGGAGCAGAGCTGTCTTGTATCTCTGAACATTACAATGAAAAACCCAGCTGCCCTTCTGCCCCATCAGAGACATTGGGAGATCTTCCCCAATATGTTTCTACAACAATTGTGCAGTTTGAATTCATCAATTTTTTATAATTTATTTCCCCCCAAACAGGTTTCCAAATTTGATTTCTTCCTCCAGTGCTGGTTCATCCTGTGCCTATAGACAATTGATACATTTCTGTCTCTGCTGCACAACTGCCTATGAAACAGAGGTAAGACATCGTCAGTTCCCTGGGATATTTTAGGACAACTATAATAGCTGTATTTTGATGTAAACATATAAAGAAATGGAAGAATGAAGAGTACAGCTATAGGTTCTGAACTGAATGTACTTCCATTTTAAAAATGTGGCTTTTCATGACTTCACTTTTCATAGTGGAGTAAAGATGATAAAGCTGCATCGTATATCAAATGGGTAGATACAGATAGATAAGGTAGATTGACATATGCGTTTGTGTGTATTGAACTTTTGGTGGTTCCTTGTGGAGTTTGTTTGAGCAGTTGTTTTTCACACACACACACACACAAAAGGCAATGAGTTATTTTAAACTGGCAAATATAAATATTCACAATCATTTGTGTTTATTTCCCAGACCGCATGCTATGAAACTGTTTATAACTCTAGGTATTAAGTTTTGGTTGTTTTTCCTCATTCCCTTTGCAATGTGGCTTACGGATAAATATTCATATAATTTACTCATAGTTACAAATACACATGCCGCTTCAAGGTGTGGTTTTAAGGCTGGGTTGTTCAAAAAGTAAACCATAATAAAGTCTATAAATTACAATGTATCTGTATAAAAGTATAGGGACATAAGGTATTTCTCTTTTCATGGGGTTTTGTTGCATTTGGAGACTTTATGTTGTACTTTGCACTAAAAGCAGAGAGAAATTTAAGGCAGTTTCTGACTTGTATGATCAAACATGCCATGAAGCTTTTACCAGAGGAACCGTTAATACTTTGTTTTTACAGTTCCATTTCCTGAGAGAGAAAATGGTTTTGTTTCAGGAGTCTGTACATCATCAGTGCTATTACACCTAACAAGGGTGGCCAGATCCCCAGATGATATCAGAGAGCGTCTTTCCTCTGATACTGCACCATTGAAGTCAGCAGGACTTCTGCCTTTGATGGAACGGAGGCATGGAGGTCGCAGTAAGCACAGAATGTGCTCCGCTGGTGCTCTGACTGTGCCTCTTGGGCAAAGCAAGAGCCTCCTAAGCTCATGGGGGTAGCTTTACAACAAGTAAAGGGTACTGGGTATTATCTTGTTTTCCCTGGCTTTGCTTACTGCGTTGAGGATGTCAGCCAAGATGCTGTGACAACCCGCACATCGTGTATCCCATGCGTGCCTGTTGGTGATTTACGCTGGTGGGTAGCTGAAGGCAACCCAAGATCTGGTGCATGGTAACATACCACGGAGCTTATTGCCTTTTAGGCTGTAATTTTCCCCAGGGAACACAATGAGCTCAGAATGAGGTGTTAAAGCTGCTGCACATGTAGCCGGTGGCTAGTTTCATGGCTCCTCCACAAGGTGCGTTTGAGCTGCCCTGAGCCTGTGTATTGATGAAAAACTTTTAGTTCATGTTCCCCGCAGAACCATTGTGCAAAACCAGTTCTGGTAATGCAACGAACTGCTTCCTTTGGCAGACTTAGGTGGGTTTTAGAGGACCAGGGGTATCACGAATTACACTATTGAGTTCTGCTTGGCAAAATAAATGTGGCCGATAGTTTGGATTACAAAGTGTACAAAAATTCCATAATTAAGTAAGTTAAACTTTTCTTCTACTTTTGACAGTCTAACAATCCTCACACCTTTTTCATGCTCTGTTTTTTTGCTGACCCATATCTTTCGGCATTGCCTTTTGACCTCTCAAATTCTTAGGTCAGGAGAAAGTAAGTAATAAATACGGCAAGGCTCTTCAGTACTGTAAAGATGTGAAACTTCATGTTCTCATGGGTGCATCATACCCCATAATTCATAAAGAATTCCCGTGGTTAGTTCAGGTACTTAGGAGTTTGCCTTATTCTCATTAAAAATCAAAGACACGTCTTTAGAACCTCCAGTGATTTTAATGGAGGCAACTTCAAAACTTAATAAAATACTGTATAATTTCAAAATTTGAGAGTATCTGTTTCTGATTATGAAAGGTTAATAGCATTTTAAATTGGAACTACAAAATATTAATTGTGCTTCCTCCTTGAGTCAAACACACTTTATTTCTGTTTCTATGGCAATGATAATTAATACACAGGGAATGCTAACAGGCTCAGACAGACTGGATCATGCAGTCAGCTAAGCAACTGACTCCTGGAATGGCTGAGGGCCCTCAGCTCCCAGCAGCAATAGAGAGGAACATCTCAGAGGAAAAACACCGCATTTTGCAGGGTCAGGTCTTGCAGCTTTTGCCAATTAAGAGTAGAGTCTGTTGTACAGTACTGCATAATCCTATTAAAAGCAGCCAGTTGTGACACCACAGCAAGTGGAAGCACCAAATGCAAAACATCAATCCTGTGGGGCACAGCAGTCTCATTTCCTACCGGAGTTGCACGGTTAGTGCTTGTCAGCTTAGATGTTTACCTGTATGGCACCCAAATTGCTACTCAAAGCGCTGCTAAATGGTGCCCCCCTAAACATTCCAGTGTTGATGGCAAAGAAGCAGGATAGGAAATACAGCTAAAGTGTCATTTAGGAAGTCAGGTTTAGAAGTGGGGTTTACTTCTGTTTTTCAAACAACTGATAAGTGACGATTGATGAATTCATTCTCTCCCTTTTCTTCCTCCTTCTTTTAGCCATGGCTAGAATTTTTTTCCAATCAAGTATGATCTCATTTTTTAATTAAAAATAATTTAAAAATCAAATAGAAAATATTTTTTCCTATTTGAGTGGACCCAGGAATTTTGGGAGGACATACATACAACCTCATGCCAAATATTTTTATATGGATTGTATATACATACTTGGTAGGAACTCATTTCTTCTTCCTCAGAAAACAGAAAAATGAGGGTGGATTTTTACTTTAGTTTGCTGTTAAATGAAACTGTGAGTTTTTTAGTGTGTCCACAACTGTGCATATGCTATTGAAATATAATTTATATATATTTTTGACAAATGATGTTGTTATTCCTGTCTTTCAGACATAAATGGACCAAGGGTCCAATTTAATAAAAATGAAATTTAATTTATATAAGACAATACTGCATAGGACATCATTCATTGGAGACTTTAATCTTTCTGTGGCTGGAGGGTTCCTTCTGTTCCTTGTGAGTGGAGTCTTGCATCCCAGGCCTACCCTCCAAACTAGTGTGACATGACTTAGCTTTTTTAGGTCAAAGATAAGACTCTTTACACAGGTCTGTTGATGGGATAGAGTAGAATATGTAGCTAGAGGTGCAATTTTATAAAATATTTTATAAAATTATATTTCTTTTCTGCTATAGAGTAGAAGTAGTAGGAAGTGGCTGTTATTCACAAGGGTAGCTTAAGCTTGATTCACCAAAATAACTTAATAGAATCACTGGAAATATTAAGAAAGCATGTTGAATTAAAATGAAAAGGCTTCTCTTTTATTTGGTATTTTAAATTTTGTTACAAAAATACAGATGTAAAGAAGTGCAAGGGATGGGATGGATTTTTTTTTCTTAAATAGACATTTACCACCTTAGTGAAAAGCTAGACGGGCATTTTAAAGCATTGCAGTAGAGTGTTTATCAGGGACACTGAAACAGAAGACTGATGAATTCTGAATTACTAACCTAGTCAGGAATTGACTGTTGGATTGTACCTTTTTGACTCTCCTTCAAGAGATACAATCTGCCTTTGTGGCTATCAGTGTCTCAGAGAAAACATGACATAGACAGCTCTGTAAGGCTCTTTCACAGGAAAACCACAACCCACAACCACGTATAAAACCTTTTAAATGCAGTAACATCTTTGTTAGCTAGGAACCTGTGTCACCTTTGCTACCCAGTTGTACAGAAGTACTCAGCACCGGTTTTGCCTCGGACCCGGGTTTCCTGATGGAGAGATCAAGATCCAAAGCCTCTGCCTCCATCTGTTATGGGAAGCCAAGGCTCAGGCATTGGTGGCATGGGCACTAATGGACTGGTGGGATTATTCTACCCAGTGACAGGTAAAGAAGGTGGCAGCATACCAATTTGCTTGGTTCTTACAAGCCTCTAAACTCGATATGCGATTAAAGAGACTTTTCATATGTCATAGCATATATCTTGTGTGTCAGGTAACACTTGTTAAAAGTCATCAGCTTTTCATTACCAAGATCATTAATACTATTGGTGATACCGTGACTTGAATAGTTCTTCTCTTGTTTGTCACAGCTGCAAATTGACTTTCTAATGACTGATTCAGTTGTAAATTTGCCTTTTCAAGAAAGAACCCGGAAGTATCAGACTTGTTCCTTACTTCGAATTCTTTTATTGACATTTGCATTTGATGTAAAGCAATGTTAAAACCAGTGATTTTAGCAGGAAGCTCTTTTCTGGAAGGTCATATTTTCGAATAGGGAACATGCTGCCTGGTGAAGTAGCTTTTTTGTGCATCCAAATTTTGCTGATTTTCCCATCTGTTCCCCCTGCTGTGATAGGACACCTAGCAAAAGGACCAGATCGTGTTTTTTCCTGCATGTGCACACTTTGGCCTGCTAACCTTTGCATTGCTACCGCTGTGTGTGATGGAAAGGACAAAATTGTGCTGGACTGGCAGGCAGGAAACCTGTCTGCTCTGTGCTTTCACTTTTATTTGCAAACTGAGCCAACGAGTTACTGGAAGGCATCAGACTGGATTCTGCAGCTCTTTCAGAGGGCAGAAGGCGGTTGAGGGCTTGGCTTATTTTTTTGCATCTTTTCATACAAAAAGCCCTCAATATGAATTTGATCTCATATAAGGCTTTAGATGGACAGGTAATCTCAGATTTCAAGGCCAAGAGTAGACCAGGAGGTCATTTAGTGTTAGCTCTTATGAGAGTCAAGGTGTGGGTTTCTTCCAGTTCCTTAGCCAGGCTAAGATCTCTGATTAATCCATAACTCCCAAAAGATATCAAGTAATTAAGAACACAATGCATTTCTTTTAGGTTTTTTTGCCATTACTCACCACCTTAATGCTATTTATTTTTTCGGGTGTAAATATTGTTCCACAGTTTCTGGATATCTCTGCAGTGAGACACTGATGCAGTCGCTATTCTTACACATGCTGAGTAAAGGCAATGTTCTTAACACCTGCCAGCAAAGACAGGTATGACTCAAAGAAATACTTTGATTTGCAGGTCTACTCCATCAGAATTCTTATATTGCTTGTACTTTCTTAGATTGCAGATTGCTTGTGATAGGTCTGTGTAGGCTTTGTTTAAGAAAAAAAAAAGTAACAGGAAATTCAGAACCTCTGTTCAGAGACAAGCTGTTAAGGATGTGTTTCCAGTGACTGCCCAGTTCGGGACGTGGGGACAGGATGATTGCCACCTGAGGAATGACATGAAGAATTAAGTGTTATGAGGAGCCACTGGTTGGTACAGATAAGCCAATGTATTGTAGTTGCAAAGAGTATTTAGCTATACTAGATGGCAGTTTAATTACTGCACAGAGCCAGCTTTAATTGCTGTGTTGTCATCAAGCACAATGTTATGCACTGGCAGAATACTAGTTTTTGGGGGGGTGTAAAATCAGAAAAAAACAGAACATTACCAAAGCAACATTGCAGTCAGAAAGCGATTGTTAGGGGCAAAATAATTCAGCTTGGCTGTTCAGCTCATTTTCTTGGTGTGAACTGGAGCTCAAACTTCCTGAAGGCATCCTTGCTCAAGGTGAAAACCAAGCCAGAGAGATCAGCCAGGCTTGCAGCTGAATCTAGGGCAGTGCTAATCACTGTCATCCTGACCCAATAAAACTGTCACAACCAGACTTAAATTTGTGGACCTTGGTAGTCCTCTGCCTGGACATGGAGTCGGATGGGAGGTTGTGTTGGTGCTTGCATCACTTTCACTTTGTGCAGGGGTCCTGGAAGGGAGGTGGTTGAGGGAACATTTTCCCTAGCACTTCAAGAGCAAGTCAGTTTGGTGGAAAGCCCTAGGCAAGAATCCTAGAATCATAGAATGGTTTGGGTTGGAAGGGATCTTAAAGGTCATCTAGTTCCAACCCCCCTGCCATGGGCAGGGACACCTCCCACTAGACCAGGCTGCTCAAGATTCCATCCAGTCTGGCCTTGAAAACTTCCAGGGAGGGAGCATTCACAGCTTAATTAAGGGATATAGGTCCAGCCTTGCGTTCACAAGCTCTGGTCCTCACGGGAGACTTCAACCATTCTGATATCTGTTGGAGGGACAACACAGCAGGGCATAAGCAATCCAGGAGGTTCCTGGAATGCATTGATGATAAGTTACTTCTCCAGGTGGTAGAAGATCCAACGAGGAGAGGTGCTATGCCGGACCATTTTCTCATCAGGAGTGTGAAGCTTAGTAGAAGCCTTAGGACAGCAAGGAGGGTGCACAGCAAAATCACTATCCTGGACTTCAGGAGAGCAGACTTTGGCCTCTTTAGGGATCTGCTTGGTAGGATACCATGGGATAAAGCCCTGGAGGGGAGAGGGTACCAGGAAAGCTGGTTAATGTTCAAGGATCACCTCCTCCAAGCTCAAGAGCAATGTATCCAAATGAAGAGGAAATGAGGCAAGGACATCAGGAAGCCTGCATGGATGGACAAGGATCTCCTGACCAAACTTAAGAGCAAAAAAGGAAGCCTATGGAGGGTGGAAGCAAGGGCAGATGGCCAGGGAGGAATACATAGAAGTTGTCCAAGCAGCCAGGCATCAAGTTAGGAAAGCTAAAGCAGCGATAGAGTTAAAACTGGCCAAGGATGTCAAGGACAAGCTGTATCCTGGGCTGTATCAAAAGAGGTGTCACCAGCAGGTTGAAGGAGGTGATTCTCCCCTCTGCTCTGCTCTTCTGAGACCTCACCTGGAGTATTGTGTCTGGTTCTGGAGTCCTCAGCACAGAAAGGACATGGATCTGTCAGAGTGAGTCCAGAGGAGGGCCATGAAGATGATTTGAGGGCTGGAGCACCTCCCATACAAGGACAGGTTGGGAGGCTGGAACTAGATGATCTACAAGGTTTCCTCCAACCCAAACCATTCTATGCTTCTATAATGATTCTATGATTCTAACAATGGTATACTTCATATATCCCTGCTTCATATCTTTGATGATGAAGTGAGATACTAAGGGAGTTCCCCAAAGATCTCTATGTAGATAAGATTTTCTTATATAGAGAGATTGAACTATAGGAATCTTCTGAGGATATAAAAGCTTGACAGTAAGCTATCAGTGCAATCAGAGTGATTTGACAGACATCTGTGGGAGGGCTGAATGCTCAGTGTAGGGAAATGGAGGTGCATTGGTGGATTTCCAGTCAAGGGGCACCTTGAGTGGGAAGGTTACGTGCTTTGTTGGGTCACATTAAAAGAATCCACAGGAGTCACTGAGATAAATGACCCACAGAGAATTATAAATAAATATGAAAACCATGGCCTTTGTAGTGGGAGCAGCAAATGTTCCCTTTTAGAGGCTGCAATTACTCAGTATGGAGAAAGAAAATGCTGTGTTTCCGCCTAACAAAACAAAATAAGATGTGAAAAAGTTATATGACTCTGGTAATTTTCTCTTGCAAAACTACAAATGATTTCCTTGACATCAAATAGTGAACATGTAAATAATTTGTAATCAGAAAAGTACTTTAATAATAACAGTCATTTTAGATAGAATGAAATAAAATATCTCTGACAGTGATAAATCAACCTGTTACAGCCTTGCTTCTAGTGGTGCCAGAGGCTTTTTGCAAGAGAGATGGCAACAGGCATCCATGACAAGGATAAAAGAGCACTGACAGAATGTGGCAACTGAAGAGAAAAAGCTGTAATGTCATGGCAAAAGTATCTACTACTTTAATTTGCTATTATGGATGGAAATAAGAAAAACACTTGTACCAACTCAATTAGTTTTATCATTACAAGGAAAAGAACTGCTACCCTTTGGGGTGCATATGTACTTGTGCACAGTCAACATGTGGACTGTCATATGGAACATATGTCTTGGGGACATGGTTTAGTAGGGAGACAGGCACGGTTTGCGCTCGATGATCTCGGGTCTCTTCCAACCTTAGGATTCTATGGTTCTATGCACTTGTGTGCAATTGCCTTCTCCTAGAAAAAAATAAGAATTGCTGGAGTTTGCCATGCATGCTGTTGAAATATTAACAAAGTCCCATGTAATCCCACTAGCGAAAGTTTAGAGTGAAATTTGGCTCCGCTGTAAGATACCTAACTGAAGATGCCAACATGTGGACTTGGTGGGTAAAATACCTACATTTAATTGTCTTAACCTGAAAACAAGTCCTACTCGTTCAGCTCTAAGACAAAGCAATCAAAGCTTGATCCTTGGTGTTGCTAAGAAGCTCTAAGTAACATCTCTCATTTTTTAAGAAAGCAACTATATTTGTATGGATCTTTGTTAATAAACTAACGGAAAATGAGAAGGAGGGCGATGAAGCAACATAAAAATGTGGCAGCTGAGAAAAAAATAAGAATCATCAAATAGAAGTTTTGTTGGCAACTCCTCATTTCTTAAATAGCGAGAAAAAAAAGTTATGTTGATGATGGGGAGAATGTGCTCTGTATTATAGTCTTAACTAATAAAATGCTACAATAATGCTGGGAAATGGAAGATTTTAGCTCTCGTTTTATGAGTCATCTGAGCTTTCAAAGTAATGAGTGTATATTAACATCTACATTGCTTTGGGCTGGCTGGAAGTTTAGATAAGTGACCTTCACATCTCACGCTTTAATGCTGATGATTCTCAACTGTACACTCATAGTACCATCTGTAAGAAGATGTAAAGGTCTTTTTGTCCATATCCCTGCCTTTGACTAGTGCTGAAGAAACTGATTTTCCCCTTTCACTTGTTATCTTTGTGCTCTTCTTGGGGCAGAATAGGTGCCTAGTTTCTTTCTGCGCTTCAGAATTCTTGTTTGCATCACGTTCTCCCACATGCCAAGGTCTTCTCTTATAAATCTGCTATGACTGCCTCATTCCCCTCTGCCTTCTATCTCGCATACTAATTTACCTTTGTGTGACCGGAGTAAGAAGCACGGCAGGAAAAAAAGGGAAGACATGCAAGGGCATTTCTGTTGGGATAGCTCATACACCCAGTGCTGGAGCGAAAGAAAAACACACTGTCTCTTGCTGAATTATGAAAACTCAACAAATCTTTTGCTTTCTGTAGGATGACCTCGCTTCCCGTTTTGGAAGGAAGGAAACTTCCCTTCGAGTACCTGCGAGATTCCTTTCTCTTTTTGAGGAATGACGCCCTGGGGTTTGTGGCAGAAAGCCCCAGAGGATCCCTCTACCTGGCCTGGCCTCTGCGTGTGCAGGGTCTCCAGTCTCAGCCACACTCAGAACTCAGGGGCTGCCCCTCACCCCTCCTCAAAGCAAGGCACTACTTGTGTGAGTAGCAGGATCTTGCTGCCTCTGTTGAGTTAGTGTTTTTCATTTTCACTTGTAACCCAGCTCTCGCTCAACTGGTCCCTTTCCTCTTTTCTGCTGGTAGCATACTGGTATTACTGACTGCGCAAAGAGCAACACACTAGTTAATTTCTTCTACAGCTTCTTAGAGGACTTTGCAGTCTTCCATTTTCCACAATTTTCTGTGTTGCAGCACACGTGGAATGGTAAATCCCTTTGCACACATGCACAAATGGTCATAATCTCTTCTGGCCAGATGATTTTGCTCACCCTTTGTAATGCCAGTTTTACTCTTCTTGCTTCAAAGCCTCTCAGTTTCACAGATTCACGTCTCTCTTCCCCTTGTGCTCTTTTCCTCTTTCTCTCCACCCATTTTTTTTCCCTGTCAACATGTACAAACTGAACAACATGAGTGTATATAACAAAGCTATTCCAGAATAAATGCCTGCATGAGCAGCGTTCCAGAGAGTGTTATAGAATAGTTGTCTTTTTTTCCAGAGCTACATACTATGTCCTCAAATTCTTGGGTCAGACTCTCATCAGTTTGTCTCCAGTTTAATGACTAGGAAGCCCAGAAATGTCTCTGTAGGATGACATGCATTGCTTATCCTGATGTAAAATTTGTTAAACACTGTAGAAAACAATTTCCCTGTTTCTCTCTGTCAAAAGGATCAGCCCAATTATTCCGGATTTTGTCTACTCTAGCTCTGAATGCATCAATTTCCATTTCTTCTAACTATCACTTAATTTAGTTGTTAAAAACTTAATAGTCTCTGTAAATTTGGAGGTGTTTAATCTCTCATAAAAATAGCTGTATTGTAAATGGTACAACTCAGTGAAAACAATAACAATTTGGTATACTATCACAACCACATCCTAAAATGATCGTAAATTGACTTGGAATTAACATAATACTAGAAATGAAATAACAATTTATAAAATGAATGTGAAAAACTTTTAAGTTTATCATAAAGCAGGAAATATTATAGATCCTGAGGCAGAAGTGGAAAATGCTTGGTGGCATGTTAAACAGTAGGAGATAAAGTAATGACTAGAAAACCCATTGTTAATACAATGAATGACTGTTGGCTGAAATCTTAACACTATGTGAAGGATTAATGGAAACCATCCTAGCGTACCAAGAACATATTAAACGCACTACTTTTCTGTTAGGATGATTTGGATAGATTCGATACAAGCATTTGACTTAGGAGTATTTCCTTGTAAGCAGCAAAATGCAGACAGACTGAGGCACAGAGCATCCCTTTAGAAACCATTGCACTTCTCCTCCCTGATGCTCGCTCCCGTCTGATCCATGCTGCTCTGCTGGGCTCACTTGGTAAAGTTCCTTTCGTACCGTCCCATAGGGGATGCGTGTGGAGACTCTGCAAAAGAGAACGTGTATCTCTAGTAACTGAGAACAGGCATTGGTTTCATCTCCATCAGCTTTTGATTTCAGCAGCACAAATCAGTGTTTTGCTCTGACAAATCTGAGAAGCTGGGGCTCCATGAAGGGCTCTGCCTGCCCTTCCAGTGAAACTGCCAGCCAGCTGATTGACTGTGAGCACAGCCTCCAGGCAGCCCATCATGCCCCAGTGAACCAGGCATCTGCTGCCAACGCCTGCAGGGCAGTTTCTAGGGGAGCCCTTCTGCTGGAGTAAGACATTGCTGTGCTGGAGTTTAGTCCCTCTGGAGCTATGGAGGCAACTCACATAGGGAAATTGTACCCATCCTCAGCATAGAGAGGAAGGCAACCTTTTCCACTGTGAGGAAAAATAGGTTTCTGAGAAACAGGAAGTACGAAGGAGAAAAGGAACCAAGTAGATAGAGTGAGGAAGAAGTGTGAAATACTAGGTCAGAGTGTGAGAGAAGTGAAAGAGAGAGGACTGGTAAGACAGAAATGGGAAGGGTGGGGAGGATAAGCATGAAGCAAAAGAGCATGGGAATAGAAGGTCTTCTCTGGTCACCATTTTCCTGCCAAAGTGATAGAAATGGTCTCACCATGAAGATTTCCCTCATTTTCTGTCAGCTCTGTGCCGCAAGGCTTTTCTTCCCGCCCTGCCCTATTTCCTAAAAATAATTTACTTTTTCATTTATTTTATCATTCTCCTCCTTCGCTGTTACCATTATCAGCGATACCTCTTTTGACTAAGGTGACACGTAGCAGCCATACACAGGTTGAGGTCTCCTGTGGTAAAAATTGTTCTCTTGACATCTGCCTGAAGCAGAAATGCTGTTGAGGAGGTGGGGAGAAGAGGGGGAGATCAGAATAAGGTGAGGAAAACAGAAAAAAGTCTAATGTGTTCTGAAGAGATGAAAACAGCAGGTGTCTTTTTTTTTGCCAGGCTAATGCAGTTCTCTGAGTGTGGCCCTTTTGAAGCGTTATCCTGTGAGTAAGATGAATGCTTGGCCAGCCACTCAGAAACTATTGCCGTGTGGAGGCCACAGAAGCCTGGTACTGTAGGTGTTGTCCACTGGCTCCACTTAAGATGTCTGCCCTGTGAGGCAAAGCACACACCTCCGTGGTTGGGGCAGATCTCCTTCTGGAGCTGTTTCTTCACTCATTAGCCTATGGGCTTGTTAGCAAAGACATCTGTTGTCCGGAATAGAATATGGGGTTTCTTCTTATTAAAATGGTAACAAATACATGAAGACCCTCTGTTTTCAGACCAGTTGCTGATGTTCATCTGCATTGTACCACTCTCAAACAACGAGCAGGTGCACTGCTTGCTGTAACCACATCTGGAAAAACAGACTTTGCACTTTTCCTAGGCAATCCTGAAAGGGAAACTAAAATATCAAACACTTTGAAATGTTTATTTTCTTCTAGTGTTACTTTGCTGCTGGTTTAAGTCAAATTATTTTGCAGTTTAGGTTTGGGTGCATGCTGTCTTCAGGTTGGTTGCCACTGACGCTAGTTTTAGTCTGAGCATCAGCTGGAAATTTCTAAGTCATCTAACTTTATGATACAGTTAAATATGTTTTGGTTTTTGGAGTTGTGAATGGTGTCAAATAAGGGAATATTTTGCAAAAAAATTTGAGTAGAATAAGAGATATATTTATTGCAATGTTCCTTTTGTGATAAAATGTAAATAAAAACTATAGCTAGAGTGCTTTTGAAATGGGTTTAGGACTTCACTCATCTTGACAAGCAAAGATTTTAATATGCCTTTTTTTCTTCATGGTGGTGAATCTTATATACATCAATCACAGTCCATTAAGATCAAGGCAAAGGCTTTATTTGGGATTAGAAAACTAAATTTGTTAGTTTGGTGTACTTTGTTTTATAGTGGAGAATATTGTTGGAAAATCTATTATTGGAAAACTAGACATTTTTCAAAATTGCATCTGAGCTTTAGCAAATCCCATCTTAAATTTTGCGGTAAAACCCCTGACACTTGACTTGCTGCCTTCAGAAATTATGCAGATTTACAGGAGGGGAAAACCACATTTTCTCCTGGCTCCATCTGCTGAGCCCACTCTTTTTTAGAGCTTCTCGCTCCTCCTGTTGAATGACTTGGCTGTTTGCTTGGTTTCCGTGACTTGTGGCCTGTTGTACTGAGGCAATGTGAAATGAGAACTAGCTTACCTTGGTACGTGATGTATAGTCTCAACATGAATGTTTCTGTCACCTGTACGGTGCAGGATGAAAAGGAGAACATAGAGCTGGAAATGGGAAGCGTGTTTTCCATCCCAAGGTAGACAGTATGCATTTGTCAATCAGAGCCCTGAATCTCAGGTAGTTGCTACCACTATGGGTCTGCCTCAGACATCTCTAATCCACATGAAAAATGGTATCTGGAGTTTTTTTTGTCCTTGAAATTTAGTCAGTGCTAGATAATAGGGATATATTGATTGCTATCATAATGAGGGCAGCATAACTACAGGAAAGCTGGGGAGGGACTTTTTACAAGGGCAAGTAGTGATAGGACAAGGAGGAATGGCTTTAAATTGGAAAGGGGAAGGTTTAGATTAGACATTAGGAAGAAATTCTTCACAATGAGGGTGGTGAGGCCCTGGCACAGGTTGCCCAGGGAAGCTGTGGATGCCCCCTCCCTGGAAGTGTTCAAGGCCAGGTTGGATGGGGCCTTGAGCTGCCTGGGCTGGTGGGAGGTGTCCCTGCCCAAGGCAGGGGGGTTGGAACTGTGTGGGCTTTAAGGTCCCTTCCAACCCAAACCTTTCTATGATTCTATGATTCTATGAAATGTGAGAAATGAAAATGTCAGTGAAGGAATCTCCATGGCAGAAAGTGGAGTGTGCTTGACCTTACAAGTGCCTCTTCGTAGCATCCAGTAAGTCATTTCAGGAAAAAGCAGGCTGAAAGGGACTGCTTGCTGCAGCCAAAGGGGCTGCATGCCGTTCATACCTGCCCCTGGGCTGCTCCTCCGAGACTTTCCCTGCAGTGGGAGCTCTGCTTCCTCCCCGTGTAAACTACAAAACTGAGTCAGATTTAATTTGCGAGTTTACTGCCAAACCTGAACCAGTTTTTAAGCCAGCTGTACAGCACTGATTTAACAAGATATGGATCCCATTCAAAGCTCTGTGAATTTGGCAGAAATTAACAATTGTGGCTGAGTGTTACTGTGGGGTTTGGACTAGTTCAAACCTAAAGCTCACAGTGAGATTCAGGAGGCTTGAATGCATGCCAAGGGAAAGGTTTGCATAGATCTCTGCAAATTGGAAGTGTCAAGGTTTCAACAGCTCTGCTTGATAAGTGAGTAAGGAGAGATTTCCCTCTGAAGTCTGCGTCTCTCCTGGAATCCAGAATGAATGTGTCATGGCAACATTTCCCACACCTGATAACGTATCTTTGTTGAGCAGCTTTGTCTGAATGGGTTGTTAATGACAGAAACAATAGCAATTATAAGTATTGATATTATATTGACAGGCTGTGAAATGGTTTGGTGATTCATTCTCCTAAATTAGCTATTCTCTATTATACACTGTGAATACTGCTATTACTGATAGCAAACCAAAAATAACTTAAGAAATAATGAAAGAACTGTTGGAGAAACTATATTTGGGGCAAATATTTGTGTGGTGATTGGAGCTGGGTTTTGTACTCCTTGCAAATATGTGATGGCTAAACTGGTCTTTTCTGAGTATGACTTTTGCATTCATTTCTGTGCAAGTATTTGTTAGTTATAATTAGTTGCAAAATTGGTTGAATAGTTGTTAGGTACAACGGCTGTTTGCATTTTCTCACAATGAATATTTATGATGTGCAAAAATGTCTATGGTATTGGATCCAGCCTTTAATGGAGTAACTAAAAAAAACCAACAAAAAACTAACAACAAGATTATGAGAACTGAAAAACAAATATTGTTCATACACTGATAGTCATGCATGTGGACAGCTGTTGGTATTTGGGTGTAAAGCAGCCGCTTTCCAAATATTCAAGTCAACAGAGAATTATTTTCAGGATTTTTTTTTTTCTGAAAATGGTACCATAGGTAGCATGAGGCACTTATAAAAGCTGTTGAAATGATGGTGATATGAACACAAATACAAAATCTGAGTTATCCTGGTGGCAATTGCATTGAAGAATTAGAGCTTTGGGGTTTCATACCAATATTGAAAGGTCTACGTTTTTAAAAAAGGAGATTTCAGAACCTAAGTGTAGACTCCTATTTTGGTTTTGTTTTGGTTTTTTTTTTTATTAAATTAAGATTTCCACTTCATCTGCAAAGAACTCCATTCTGTAGCTACTAATGTGTACCACTGGAAAAATACTAGTGCATGGAAGAGAAGATACGGGAAAGAGAAGAATTTATCTTCAGTGAGATTAATGGAGTACAACTCAGTACTGTTTTATTGTTCTGTAACCCCAGATTTTAACACCTGATATGTGCAACAGTCACAAATGGCTGGTCTTCTTACCTTAAATCAGAGTAATTTGTGATACAGTTTTAATATTTATCTCAGTCACGTAATGTTTATTACCAAAGTCCTATCTCTCCATTTCTTATTATTTTTGCTGCACTTACCTGAAATGTTTCAGTGTAGCTGGTGAATATCCAGTAAGCCATGGGCACCGTGGCAGGACAGCATGGAGTGCCATGTCCTCTGATTCTGACCTGGGCTTCATACCTGCACATTAGTCTCAGTTACGCTTCACAGGTGTTAATAATCACAATTTAAATGGCTTAAAGCAGAGTAGTGATCTCACCTGACTACCTTTGCAGGAATGTTTATCAATCATTGGAGAAATAGGCCAAAAAGTGAAAAATCAGCATGCCAGAAGCTGTGTAATAAATTGTGTAAGACTAGATATTAGAAAGATTAAGCTGCTCTATCACACAGCAATATATATCTATAATGAGATACACTTACTTCTTACAAATGGGCCACAGATTAATTAGTTTCAGAATACTGCAGCTTGGTCACAGTACCTTAAAGGCTCTTGAATAATGATATCCATGATAGGGAACAAAAGTGAATATACAGGATGGACACTGAGAAAGGCAAATAAACTTGGATGTATGTATTGTCATATTCTGGGGACATGATTTCTCTTTAATGACTTTTCTCTCAAAAATCCTGATAGGGTGTTACAGGTGTGACCTTCATCTGTAACTTTTGAATTTGAATAAGTCAGTTAAGGAGAATCAAGTTGGCAGAATGTATATTTATCAAAAAAATGTGTGCTGTGTTTGAAGACCCTAGGGTAAACATTGTTTTCATTTCTTCCCCTCCTGCTTTATGTATAACTTTATAAGTGATTCTGATGTTTTCAACCAGATGTGCTGGGCCAGAATTATTCAATTGCTGCACAACTTAAGTTAAAGAGGACATGTGCCTGCAGAAGTAAATGCTATGCAATGCCAACACTTTCTCTTTTCTGTTCGTGTTTTTTCTTCAGTCCATCTCCCTCAGGAAAACGGAAGTGCATTGGACTATGCATAAAACTCACAGCAAAAACCCCTCAAACTATGCATGATGCATTATGTAAAGGGAAGACATGGTAGTGTAATATAAAGTATTTATCAGCATGAGTATGAGATGCCTGTTTTACTCAGGAGAAGCAAAAGCCAAAGCTTAATTATGTACCTCATCCCAGCAGATGCCAAACAAACCTAATGCAGAGACTGTCCTTTGTTATGTGATACACAAAAATTTTTTGTATTCATTATTGAGAATTTTTATTTCTGCTTGGACATAAAAGGTGATATTTTATTTATAAAAAAGTCTATCTCTAAATTAAACCTGAAATTAGTTTTAGAACCACACAGCTAATGATGTAGATCCAAATAAACCATATGCCATCATGTGGAAGAACCAGAATTGATTAGAGACTTGCTCAGCCTATTAGACATCCACAAGTCTATGGGGCTGGATGGGATCCATCCAAGGGTACTAAGGGAACTGGCAGAGGTCCTCAGCCATCATCTACCAGCAATCCTGGCTGACTGGGGAAATTCCACTTGACTGGAGGTTGTCAAATGTTACGCCCATTTACAAGAAGGAACAAGGATCAGAGGGAGGAGGCAGGGAACTACAGGCCTGTCCGTCTGTTGGTACCGGAGAAGGTCATGAAGCAGATCATCACAGCACACGCAGGACAGTCAGGTGATCAGGCCCAGTCAACATGAAAGGCAGGTCCTGTCAGACCAACCTGATCTCCTTCTAAGACAAGGTTACCCGTTTTATTGGACAAGGGAGAGGCTGTGGATCTGGTGTCCTTGAACTTTGGTAAAGCCTTTGACAGGGTTTCTCACAGTATTGTGCTGGAGAAACTGGCTGCCATTGGCCTGGACAGGCACAGCCTCTGGCTGAATGGC
This sequence comes from Neomorphus geoffroyi, assembly GCA_033558235.1. NCBI lineage: Eukaryota > Metazoa > Chordata > Aves > Cuculiformes > Neomorphidae > Neomorphus > Neomorphus geoffroyi. The sequence continues at coordinate 113,285,901 of JAUMJM010000005.1, read as the reverse complement.
CGGGCCCAAAGGGTTGTGGTAAATGGAATTAAATCCAGTTGGAAACCAGTCACGAGCGGTGTTCCCCAGGGCTCAGTGCTGGGTCCAGTCCTGTTCAACATCTTTATTGGTGATCTGGATGAGGGGATTGAGTGCCTCCTTAGCAAGTTTGCAGATGCCAGTAAGCTGGGTGGAAGTGTGGATCTGCTTAAAGGAAGAGAGGCTCTACAGAGGGATCTGGACAGGCTGGATCAATGGGCTGAGACCAACGGGATGAGGTTCAACAAGGCCAGGCTCCAGGCATTTGGGTCACAACAACCCCGTGCAGTGTTACAGGCTTGGGGAAGAGTGGCTGGAGAGCTGCCTGGCAGAGAAGGACCTGGGGGTGTTGGTGACAGTGGCTGAACATGAGCCAGCAGTGTGCCCAGGTGGCCAAGAGGGCCAATGGCATCTTGGCCTGTATCCGAAACAGCATGGCCAGCAGGAGCACGGAGCTGATTGTGCCCCTGTAGTCAGCACTGGTGAGGCCGAACCTCGAGTGCTGGGTTCAATTTTGGGCCCCTCACTACAAGAAGGACATTGAGAGGCTGGAGCGTGTGCAGAGAAGGGCAATGAAACTGGTGAAGGGACTGCAGAACAAGTCCTATGAGGAGCAGCTGAGGGAATTAGGGTTGTTTAGCCTGGAGAAGAGGAGGCTGAGGGAAGACCTCATCACTGTTTACAACTCCCAGAAAGGAGGTTGTGACAGGGTGGGTGCTGGTCTCTTCTCACAAGTGACATCGATAGGACGAGAGGTAATGGCCACAAGTTGCGCCAGGGGAGGTTTAGAGTGGACATTAGGAAAAATTTCTTCACTGAAAGGGTGGTCAGGCACTGGCACAGCTGTCCAGGAAGGTGGTTGAGTCTCCATCCTTGGAGGTGTTTAAAAGACAGGTAGGAGAGTTTCTCAGGAGATACGGTTTAGTAGGGAGACAGGTATGGTTGGACTTGATTTCAGAGGTCTTTTCCAACCAGGCCGTTCTATGATTCTATGATTCTATGAGATATCTGTATAGCTCAGAAATTTGTAACTGATACAGAACTGAATTATTCTGCCTTGGGAGACAGGTATTCTTCAAGGGAAGAAGAAAGAATTATTTAATTATCAGATCATTTAAAAATTATTTTAAATATAGCTGTGTGCTTTTGTTCTGACATGATTAACAAAAAGAATGCAGGTGGTATCACAGGCACAGAGTGAAGTTTTTGCCTGACTATCACTTCTCTGCATGGTTACAGTATTGTTTGAACTCTAAGTTTTGTAGACAATCTTGAATAACTACAAACTCATTTTCCTTTTCCTTCAAGTGTGATATTTATTGACCTATGAATTACTCCTATAATTTTGTTTCTCTATTTGTGCTGTTGGGACAGCACCTTTTGGTTATGATAATCTCCCTAATAGTTGACAGTAATGTGTACTGTCTACTGTGAACTTGAGGCAAAAGTATGAGTTGCCTCAGAAGTGATGACAACAAATCCTAGTAAAATCAGTGATGTAATTACATATAGTTTGCCTCATATAGCTTTCGCAGTACCTGTGGATTTTTTGCCGAAGAGTTGCAATAAGATAGATGCCAATGGCTGTGGAGGTCCAAGGGCTGCTCTAGAATTTATATAGTGGAACATCCGTTAACTGTATTCACACAAGAGCGTATAGCCAGGGAAACAACTAGAAGGATCTTGAACATCATGTGCTTTCACAAACCTACAGTGTTGTTGGAATAGCTGAGATGTGGTGACACAACTAGGGGGCGATAGTTAATGGATTGTAATTTATTTGGAGGCTGGTAACAGATGGAGTACTGCAGGAGTCTATCCTGCAACCTGTCCCATGTGATATCTTTATCAGTGATCTGGAGATGATGGACTGCACTCTTACCAAGTCTGCAGGTGAAAGCAGATGGGGGAATCAGTTGATAAGCTCAAGGGCAGTGTTTCCATTCACAGAAACCAAGACCGAGTGGAGGAACAGGCCAACAGGAGCTTTATGAAATTCGGTGTGGACAAATGCATAGTCAGTAACTCCTGAAGTGGGATGCCCTGTGTGGAGAGGCTGAGAGGGTCTCACTTGCCCTTGGGGAGACATAGGTCTAGAGGCACTAACAACAGCCCCCCAGTACCTGTGGGGAAGTGGTTGTGAAGAGGGAGCTAGACAGACAAGGGGCATTGGCTGAAGCAAGTACAAGAGGTTCAGATTCGAGAGGTTGTGGAGCCCCGTGTTTGGATATAGTCAGAAGCTGTCTGGACGTGGATCTGGGCAGCCTGCTCTGGGTAACCCTGCTTTAGCAAGACCAAGTGATCTTCAGAAGTTCTTTGCAATCTTGACCATTCTGTGATTCTCCTGATCCTAAGGATGTAATTTTAGGAAAAAATGTAATATTAGAGAGGCTTTTATTCTGTGTGTTTGAAATGCTTTAACATAGCCAGGTCCTCGAGACTGTAAATTTATCCTCTTCCAAAAATTTCAAAATTACATTGCAAGAGTAGAATTGATATTTCCCACTGCTTATTAAGTGCATGATGCAACCACAATCCTGTCAGCTCTTGCTTTGTAATTACAAATAATATGTTGCTGACTGCCTTCTTGCTGTATGGTCTCAACAAGATTTCAGTGCTGTTCTGCTGGTTATTGTATGTATTTTCAGATCTAGACTCAGTAAGTTCTTTGAACATTGGAGCCAGGGCCATGACATGCTCATATCTTGGGTGTTCTGAAACTTGCAACACAGTGTTGCTGAAGGACCCACTCCTGAGTTCCCACTAGTTGTATAGTCACTCAGTTAACCAAAAAACCTAGTGCAGGACACATACCACTGCACATACATACCTATATGCATGCGTATGTACCACATAATTAATCAGTGATAATGTTATTTTACACTTTATGAGCACTGTAGCAATTTACTTATGTATGATTATAGAATACACGAGATCCTAGCAGATCTTCCAGTTGATTTCAGCTATCAAATCCAAAATCATGGCTAAAACTCAGTTTGGGTTTGAAACTTCTTAGCTGTTTGCTCTCAGTGTTCTTCCCTATTGATATTTCCATGTTTCAGTGAATGCTCTTATCGCAAATTGAGAGCTCAATAAAATATAATGCCCCATAAGAACACAGATTATATGAAGGCTGAATTTATTCCATGAGCCCGAGGGGATAATTTGCTTCTCATCTCTTCCTTCTCTCTCAAAATATAGAGCTACCACGAAATGGTACGTAAAGGAGACCAGAGCAAACCGAAGAGTTAAAAGTTTGCAATTTATTAACTCGAGCATGAAAGTACAGAAAACAGGCAGGGACTCAACTTAGTTGGGAAAGAAGTCTCAACCTACTGCATTAAAACATAGTTTGCACTAGTCTAATGAGTTTTCTAACAAATGAGGCATGAAACATACTGCCAGAATATAAAGTCAGTAAAATACCCAAATTACTGTATAATGTCATTATATATTTTATCTTATTGGGGAGCTGATACAGACTACATTAAATTTTAAATTTACACAATCCACAAAACCAGAAAAAAAAGCTTTTTTAATGAATGTGCCATTCAGATAAGTTTCTAATAAAAAGCGATCAAAACCTACTGAAATCCATAAGAACAATATACATCTTCAAGACTTGCAAGAACACATGAAAAGAATTGTTCAGTAAAAATGTCCTTTCAGTGTTCTATTTACAATCTTTTTTTATTTAGGTCTGTAGAAAAACCCCACAAAAGTAGGAAGTATAGCATCATACACAAAATATTTTTTAAAAAATTGTTCCAAATAATTAAGACCTGCAATATCATTAGTTTAATATTGGCACATATAAAATAATATGTATATACATACAATATGTGATATGCATGTAAAATAATATATATAATAATATAAAATAATAAGCAGAGATTTGCTTGAAAAGTAAATCTTGATTATTTTAGAATGTTATGTTCTTTAAATATTTAAAGAGGGATGACTTCTTTCCTTAGTAAGGAATTGTGTTAAGTTGCAAGCGATATTTTTGCATGACTAAAGAAATTCATGATTAAAATAAAAAAAAAAAAGAAGAAAAGTGATCTGGAGTTGTTTTTTCAGAGTTCTATTTCTGTTTCTGTCCCTAAGAGACCTCTTTGCAACTGTAAAACAATTGGATATTTCAATGTTATTGGAATTTCTATTAGATCTCAAGAGGCTGGAATTTGTTTGTTCCTATCTCCTCAGATGCGAGTAGACTGTCTGCTCAAGTATCCTCCCTTTGACTATTCCCGAATTCCATTTTTCAGTGGTTTCATTACAAACGATACCCGGAAGCTTCCTAGAATTCACTACATGTCAGTGTATTGCATCAATTACTGCAATGCGATGAATTAAATCTTCATTTATCCTAAATGCCAATAGACAACTCTGAATATTTCCTGCATGGCCAAACATTGCTTTAAGCACAGTCAGAGCTCTGCCTGCGTTGTCTAAGCTGGTTCGTTCTTTTGCATCCTTTTGCTGTTATTGGAACACCTGCGTTTCCTCTACATGCACTCTTCAACAGATGGCTGCCCGTCAGCCTCCTCAACGTCCTTTTATCTGCCCAATGGTACTCTGACATTGACGGACTCTGTGTTCACTTTTAACATGTCCCAGGTGTTTTCCTTCTGGATACCTTTGGAAATAGAGTGCTATTGAACTCTGTGGCCATCTATAACATTTGTTACAAATTAATTTCCTGCTTGCCTGGTATTTTCCTGATTTATTTGCTTCTGAAGACATTTTGATGCCTTCTTGTGCACGGGTAGATTTTCAAGCTTCACATCAGTATGTTAAATTGGAAGTAGGATTGAGAGCCTGTAGTTTGGCCTTACCAATCAGTAATGTTTTTTCTGTCTGGGGAAAAGACTGTCACTTTCAAAACATGTAATCTGTTTTTTTCTTATATGAGTTTGTCTAACAGAGCCCTTTATCTGGGGAAAGGATGATAAGCAGAAGAGCTGGGCAAGAACTACGGCCACTGTTCCATGTGAGGAGACTCCAGAGAGCAAGGGAGCTGCCATCTTTACCATCCTCCAGGTTGTGGGGAGAGAGGGGGCTGATTTGTTTAAACTGTTAGTGACCTCACAAAATGTTCACTCAGGAAAAGAGGAGAGGGGAAAACATGTTCTCATGAACCATTGCGGACCTTTTAAAATCAATTTCATCATATAACCCTATCTTTTTTTTGACTGCAGCTTGCAAATCAGCTCATATGTTACTGGGAAGAGTAATATTTTTATTTAAAATGTAATTCTTCTAATGTGCAATTAACGTAGACAGTGCTGGTGTTGTATCTGCCCGTCCTATGTACACACCTGCTGTAACAGTGCAGCTAGCTTCAGTCACATCGAAATCCACTCTCTTTTGACACTATTTTTAAAAAATATCAAGTCTGCATTGTCTTTGACTACTCAGACTGCACTTTAACATAAACCTTGTTGATGGCAATTATTTTTACTGGCACTGTATTTTACTTTAAGATGGTCCAGAGTCAATCGCAGCTCAGGCTGCCAAATATTTTGTAACATCTTTGACATTTGTGGCATGTGGCCATTGCTACTGGACATTCTCTCCTGTGTTTAGTTTTAGAACAAAATTGTGATTGGCATGTAAAATGTTGGGTCTAAATTCAGCCTGCTTTTCTCTTATGTTTGCCTCAGTTACTTCCTTTGTTCTATTCATGAACTAACTGCAGAAGACTTTGTCACCGATAAGACAGTAGACACAGGAATCTCTTACCGCATGTTTCTTTGGTTTTCTACTTCTATCTTGCCTCACAAAAATTGCGGTCTTCTGTAATATCAGGGTTTCTCTTCTCTCTGACCTTCTGGAGATAATACATCCAAGGATCAATATGTCTCTGGGGGAAACCACACTGGAAAGTGTAAGCAACTTCTCAGATACCTTAGTGCAGGCAGAACATCTGTAGGGATGAGCCAACACTCTCTGAGCACAATGATTTCCATGCCCTATTGGTTTTGATCTCAGACTTTCCGTAAAAGACCTTAACAACTGAGCATATGTTGAAGAATATTGTCAGTGCTACAGTTCACTGGACTTTCAGTTCTGATGATGTGATCATTGCCGAGTGTTGATATTTAACACTGCAGATTCATAATTTTCATTTCTTTTGTTCGAGATGTAGCTAAAAGCAACTGATTGTTTCCTGGTGTGAATAACATCTCTCTGCTTTGGAAGCCCTCAAGAAGCACCACGTTGCAGCATCTCATCTTGTGTATGTGCCTGTGCAGAGTCTTTCAGAAAGACCTCTTATCTGTTCTGGAGAAGAGGCCTGGCGACAAATGCTGGCTCAGTGGACCATGGACATTTGGGGAGAAATAGCTCAGAAAGCTGGCTATGTTGGGTAATTGTGATTAAATCTCTTCTAAAACTTCTTTCTTCTGTACTTTCCCTAGAGAGTAACGAAAGGAGATAGCCTGCTGTTTGCCAGTAAGACTTTTCTTCCTGTACAAGGGTTTGGACCAGTGAAAGAAAGTATCTCCTTCCTTAGCCAAGTGGTCAGGAATCTGGTTCACTGGGTTTAAGAACATTATCGTGCATGAAGCCTCCTTGCCTCTCTGTATTGCAGCATGACTTCCTCTCCCAGTGGCCAAAATCCTAAGGGAGTGACTCCAGATAGGCCCTTCTACAGCTTTTTCTTCCTCAGAAGTAGCTCAACAACAATTTACGTGGGAGTTCATCTATATGTTTTGCATCCTGATAGCTACTAAAATGTGAGATACAGAATGAAAACTCTGTTGAATAGTGCCCTTTGTCCATCCACTAAAAAATTATTTCCAAGTGCAGGAAGATTATTATTTTTGGAAATGAGCTCCTTCAGCAGAAGCCCTTTTATTTTTGTATGCTCATGTCTTACGTAGTAGATAAGGCTGGCACACTTTTGCAAAAATGTTGAAGATTAGTTAAGCTGTTTCTTGTGCAGGTTAATGGATTTCAAATACAAAGTAGAAATTTAAAGAGCCTTCAGGCTTTTCCTGCACTGTGGTTTGGAATCAAACTTATTTTTCACAAAAGCTTGATTTTAAGATAACTTTATTTTTTTTCTGTTCGGCAAAATGTAATTTGCACTAGGTAATAACAATAACTGTCTATGGAAAAATGCTTCTTCATTTGGCACTGCTTAGCACATTCTAATGAATTGTGGTAATAAAGGCATCTTTCTTGTGCTGTATAGAATATGAAACTAATGCCTTGAAGGGACAATGCAAAGGGGTACGAAGCTGGCTGCAAGCAGTATCTACTGTAAACATTTTTAAGGTAATTACATAGTAGACCATAATGAATACCAATCAAAACCACAGATACTGTGTTTTTCCTCTCAGGTATGATTAAGACATGTTTAGATGATAAATAACTTTAAGCATTTTAAAGGAAATATTTTTTATTGGTGGAAAGCTGAAGTTGAACAGCTAATATTACTGAGCTTTCCTCCTCTAAAGGATTAAAATTAATCATAAGTCAAATTTTGTAGTTAACAGTTAATGGGAACACAGGGGAAACTACAAATACATAGGGTGTAATATTTTTTGCTCTCCTCGCTGTATATTATAGCGGGAAATAGTAATTAGTGGGGAGCAGTACACATGACCTTGTCAACATTTGTCTTTGCAGGATGAAAGGGCATTAAAAGCATAATGAGAGAGGAGAAGAAAATGGGTTGAGGCAGAATTTCACTTTATTTCTACACTATTGTTTTACCAGTAGACTGTATTCCATTGATTATACCTGGAGCCAAAACTGTGGGAATATATGAATCATAGAATCATAGAATGATTTGGGTTGGAGGGGATCTTAAAGATCATGTAATTCCACCCCTTCTGCCATGGGCAGGGACACCTCCCACCAGACCAGGCTGCTCAAGACTCCAATCAATCTGGCCTCGAACACCTCCAAGGGAGGGGGCATCCACAACCTCCCTGGACAACCGGTGCCAGTGTCTCACCACCCTCATCATGAAGAATTTCTTCCTAATGTCTAATCTAAATCTTCACCCTTCCAATTTGAAGCTGTTCCCCCCTCATCCTATCATTACAAGCCCTTGTAAAAAGTCCCTCCCCAGCTTTCCTGTAGGTCCCCTTTAGGTACTGGAAGGCTGCTATAAGGTCTTGCTGGAGCCTTGTCTTCTCCAGGTTGAACTCTCTCAGCCTGTTCTCATAGCTGAGGTGCTCCAGACCTTCGATCATCTTTGTGGCTTCCTCTGGACCCGTTTCAACAGTTCCGTATCCTTCTTATGTTGGGGATTCCAGAACTGGACACAGTACTCTGGGGGGGGTCTCACAAGAATGGAGTAGAGAGGGAGAATCTAAGTTGCTTACCTGTAAACAGTTTTGTGCATTGCAAGATTGAAAAATTACTGCAAATATTCTGAGTATCTTGAAGTTATTTTCAGTGCTTTTTACAATGTAAAGACTTTTTAAAGGAACTTACAATCCCAGAGTATGCTCATTGGATATGTATTCTCATAATACATCATTGGTAGGATACTGCTCAGTGAACAAAGTAGAATAATGTTATTATCTTCCAAATGAGAAAACAGAAATATGGGAACTGCCTTAGGGAATCAGATCATCAGTCCAATATTTTGTTTAGGAGTTGTCAAAGCTAGCTGATTAAATACCTGGTCCTCTCTCTGCCAACAACAATGAAACAAATTCTCAAAGAAAAACTTGATTATTCATATATTTTTGTGTAACTGCCATTACATAGAAATTGCCTTGAAGCACATTTAAAATTGACATTGCATTCATGACGCTGTCAGGAAATCCCACAGAAGAGCTAAGAAAGGTTTTTTTGGAGGATAATTAGATTCAGTGGTGAAGAAAAAGCAAGGAACTGAGCAGTGGTGGATGGTGGATCTGCCTCCCAGCTGCAGGGTGGGATGTGTGTCCTGCAGGAGAGCTAGTGGCAAGGAGCGTGAGTCAAGCAGCCTGTGTTACTTTCAAATTACTCCTATATTATGATTGATTTGTTTTGAAGAAGTGTATTGGGAAGCTGTTCTGAGGAAAAATGCATGCATAGTGACCACTGATTCATTATCACTCATTTAACAGTGGGCTTCAAACCAATGCAAACCTATAAAGATGCAAGTTATTTCGAATTAAGATATGAAATCTGGACTACAGGGACATTACTCATCTTTACAGAAGTCTTGGCAACTCTGAAGTATATTCCTATATGTTAATAAACTAGCAAAGAAGTAGAATTAAATGAACATCACGCTTTACTGGGTTTGAACATTTAATTTTTTTCTTTTTGCAAGGTTATTTCCGTTACCGACATTTTAGTTTAATGCAAAATTGACTGTGTCCCACCAAAAATTCTATATTTTGTAATTAAATCACCAGCAGGCACAGTGGTGGTTGGATATATTTGGCAAGGAATATTGATGCGGATTTCTTGTTGCAACAACATGCATGTGTATAAAGTTCAGCAACATGAGTTCTTTGTCTCTGAACGTTGTACAATCAATATTCTATTACTGCAGCGCGAACTCTGCTGCATTGTAGCTAAATTAGTGTGTAAGACTCAAGAATGCAACAATGGAAAGAATTCTAATTTCTATATATAAAATACATGTAAGTTGTTTATTTTGACTCGAACAGCTCTGTTCCAGTACCTGTTGCTTCAGGTACTATTTTCTGTAGTTTCATTAAACAACAGTTTGGGAAGTTTTAATTTATTTTCTTTGGGTTTCTCTTAAGTAATAATTTCAAAGAAGCATCATATTCTTCTAGAATGAGAGGAAATGACCTCAAGTTGCACCAGGGGAGGTTCAGATTAGATATCATCAAAAATTTCTTTAATGAAAGGGTTATCAGCCACTGGCACAGTGGCCCAGGAAGGCAGTTGAGTCACCGTCCCTGGAGGTGTTTTAAAGACAGGTAGATGAGTTGCTCAGGCATATGGTTTAGTAGTAGACAGGTGCTGTTGCATTTGATGATCTCAAGGACCTTTTCCAGCCAAATGATTATATGATTCTTGATGTTTTTGTTTAAATTCCTTCTATTTATTTTGCTTTGTATGATGAATAAGTCTATAGCATCAGGTTATACAGACTGAAACTCTTCTGGTTAAAAAACAAACAAACCCAAATTAAGAGGTTTCAGGATGAGAAAGTTGAGCAGCTCCCTGAGAAAAAAGGGATTATTTAGAACAATGCAGATTATTTAGGCAGCAGGCACTGCTGTCTGTTACCGTCACAGAATGGGCTTTCTATAAATTCAACGTAGGCACTTGACTGCAGAAGCAGTGACAAAGGTAGCAATTTCTTTCCTCCTTTTTTTCCTCACTTGAAAAGACCTTCACTGCTGCCATTGCTGCTGCTGCTGGGGTAGTGCAAGGGAGAGGCCCCTGTAGGCAGCACAGATTGTCCTTGTTCCTCAGTCTCTTCCCTGCCTCCTGCTTCCAACAGGGGCCGTGCTGGCCCTTACCCAATCGCCTTGGAGATGTGCAAGAGTGACCCATTTGAAAAACTGGGAGCAGAAATAGAAGGCTGCATCGTGGGAGGGAGAAGAAAGTTCCTAGGGGAGGAGGAAGATAAGGAATCATTTGGGCATGAGTGGAATCCTGATGAAATGTAGATGATGCTGGGGTTCAGTCCCTCTTGGGGAGGAAGGATGGTCTGTAGGGGTGGGATGGGAAGTGGGGGAAGCAGAGAGAGAAAAAGAAAAACCTTCACCTGTAGCATGCTGTGACTTCCCACAACCTTCATGATCTTTTTTGTTTCTAAAATCTCTTATCCACCCAACTCATTCTGCCACTGTTGTTGAATTGAATTTTGAATTTAGTCATTTCTTTAGAGGATGGAAGTCAAGTTTGTCCACACAGCCTACAAGTCCTGTTTTGACTCTGCTTGCTTTAACCACCGTGTTTCATTGGTGTCTCTGAATGGATACTCATGCTGCTCCTGCCTCCCAAATCCTGAGGCAAAAGTGCAAGGAAAGGGTTTTTTTAGGAAATCAGGGTATAGGTGCCTGTCACCCAGTTTCCAGGTGTCAAAACACTACACCATAGGTTCAATATTTGGCTGGAGTTTTCTTCTAGAACCAGAGCCTGCAGAGAGGGGAGAAAAAGAATCATTTCACTATGTGTGTCATTCAGAGGATAACACCTAGTGCTAACTGCTGCTGTCCTAAAGCCAGGAAAGTATTGGTCAAGACAGCACTGCTGCTGCAATGCTAAGCTGTTCTGGAGAGTTTCACTGATGACAGAACTCATAAGTGGTAAGGGTGAGAGGAACTTGAAAGGCCATGGAGACTAATCACCTGCTGAAAGGCAAGATCAGCCTTAGCTGTACAGTTCCTGACAAGTGCTTGTCTAACTTAGGCTTAAAGCCTGCAATGAGAAGATAAGAGGAGGTCCTCCCCTATGCAGAACTTGGGGTTTACTGTACTACCGTGGCATAACAGAAACATTCATCTATGCTAATAGCTGATACTCGTGCTTATAGATCTTATTTGCCTTTAGTTAATACATGCTGTTTGCTTTTTTTTTTGAGACTTTGTGACATTGTTGACTCAAGATCAGATGGCAATTCGTAACGCCAAACCTTTTCTTCATGGTGACTGCCGAAGTGGTTATTGTACACTCTGTATTTATGTAAGGGATTATTCCTGCTCAAGCGTAGACCTTTATTTATTTATCCTGACTGCAATGCATCTTCTTTCTTCGTGGCCATTTTTTTGTATTGGGTAAGAGGCTTTAGAATTCTGATAATGTCCTCTGGTATGTTTGCAACCCTTCTCAGAGCACATCTAGTACGTATTCCTTCATCCAGACCAACAGGGCAAGCACTAAGTTGTGCAAGCATAAGACCTAGGGAAGACCACTAGGGAATCTGTTAGATGCACCTCTTCAGTATGGTAGTGCACCTTCTAATCCGTGCTTGCTTATGAGAGTCATGCAAGACAATGTCGAAAGCCTTACTGAAATCAAAGTATTTCAAAGGTAGTGCTTCTCCCTTGTCTGTGAGAACCATTACTTTGTCACAGGAAGAGAGGAGATTATCTTGACTTGATTTGGTTTTGACTGCTATTTATGTCATTGTTATTTTCTAGGGGCTTACACACCAATTATTTCCTTCAGTTTTTTTCTAAGGAAGAAGAATGTCTGCATTGTCTTTGCCTTTTTTCCTGAAATATCTCTCCATCCTCCATTAGCTCTCAGTGACAACTGCTAATGCTTCTGAGGTTGTTCACATACTTCTGTTTCATGCATGAGAGTGAAATTCATTAGGCCCAACTGATGTGAAAACAGCTAATTTATCAAAGTATTTTCTAGTCCATTCTTCCCCTGCTGCATTTGAGATCTTACTCCTTTCTCACTGGTGTTAGCTATACTAACTGCCTAATATGATAGGGATGGTTTTTTTCTTTCTTGGCAACATTGGACTCTAAGTGCCTACTTACCACAGAGCAGGCAGTCTTCCCTGGGCTTCCATTTCAATATGCTTGTCTTCTTTTGCTCCTGTTATCTCATTTTGGAACTTGATCTCTCACTTTTTTCCTTTTGTCTTCCTATGCTCTTTCAAAGTCCTCAGCATTATTTCTGCCTAATTTACAGTTTCTGTGTGATTTGATTTTAGGATCACTGAAGGACCAATCATTTACTTACCTACTGTTGTTTGATTTATTCTGTTTTTTGCACTGAGATAGTTTTCTTTTCTTTAAGGAACTTTAGATGTATTGGATCTTAGCAGTCAGTTCTCAGAATTTCTTAAAATGTGCTTTTTTCCAGTCTCTTGTCCTTAATTAGCTGGACAGTTCTGCTTATCTATTATTTTGTATATGTTGTCATATACAACTTGCATTTCAATGCAAGGTATTATCTACTGCTCTTTTTCTCTGTGCACTTCTCTAGAGCTGTACTTAGAATCATTGAAGCGTAGAATGGTTTGGGTTGGAAGGGGTCATTAAAGGTCATCTAGGCAAATGCCCCTGTAATGAGCAGGGATAATTTCAACTAGATCAGGATGCTCAGAGCCTCGTCCAACCTGACCGTGAATGTTTCTACCACCTCTCTGGGCAACTTGTTCCAGTGTTTCACCTCTCTCACTGTAAAACTTTTCTTCCTTACATCTAGACTAAATCTACTCTCTTTTAGTTTAGAATCATTACCCCCGTGTCCTGTCGCAACGGACCCTGCTAAAAAGCTTGTCTTCATCTTTCTTAAAAGTCCTGTCGCAGTACTAGAAGTTCGCAATAAGGTCTTCCTGGAGCCTTCTCTTCTCCAGGCTGAACAACCTTGACTCTCTGAACCTGTCTTCATAGGAGAGAGGTTTCATCTCTCTGATCGTCTTCATAACCCTCTTTAGACCCACTCCAACAGGTCCATGCCTTTCCTGTGCTGAGGGTTCCAGAGGTGGATGCAGTACTACAGGTGAGGTCTCATCACAACAGAGTACAGAGGTAGAATCACTTCCCTTGACCTGCCGTCCACACTTCTTTTGATGCAGCCCAGGATACAGCTGGCCTTCTGGCCCGTGAACACACTTGTTGGCTTGTGTCCAGGTTTTTATCCACTAATGCCTCCAAGTCCATCTTGGTGGGGCTGCTTTCAATCACTTGTCCATGCTATGTTCCAGCCAAGTGAACTAGTTCACTAGGTCTTTTACAGCAATTAAATCAGAAGTGTAATCACTATAATACTTCTTTCTCTTGCTTATTCGTTATATTTCTCGTATTACCATATGGACATCAAAGCTCATTCCTCATAGCTTCATTATGAATAAACCTGTTTCCTAAATCATGAGCTTTTCCCCTGATTACTTTGTGAAATACTTGTTCATAAGTGTTGTTGCAGCTCTGATGTCCTTTCTTTTTGCCTCCTTTTCTGTGGAAAGTTGCATGGCACAGTGTTTCTGTGCTCTTCACAGATGAGAATCCTGGAGCCTCCTTCCTAACGCAGAGTGGGATTCCCATGAAATGACATATCCAAGGTTCTAAGAAACCTGTTACCCTGATGAGAACTGCATTGAACTCATGGATCTTGGTGACTCTCTGAGGCCGAAATGAGAGTACTGAGGCTTATAAATACAGAAAACTAAAGGATATGTTACCAAAGGATCCTGAAAATCATGAACATGTTTTTTAAATCCTGAGATTCTGCTGTCTGGCAGCATATAATTACTAATAGTTAAAGAAATAGGAGAGGTATTAAAAGTTTTGTTAGCATGTTTGATGTGATCTGTCTAAGTAAGTTCATTTCACCCCTCCTGTGCTCATGTTGCAGATAATGCCTTTCTACTGCACCGTCTTTTATTTATTTTTATTGACTCACTCATTTCACAGAATTACTAAGTGAGAGAAAAACACCTATTTGCAATCTAATCAAGCAAACAAATATGATTATATCTATCTGGTGTTTTCTTACTTGCAGTTGTCTTATTTGTCTTTGCCTTGATTATTTTCTTGTTTGCTAATCATAAATTCAGTAAAGCGTGCTTCAGGTGGGACCCCCTCTCCTCAACAGATGCATCCCCAACACATGCTGGCTTAAATGCTTGAAGCAAATACACTATAGAACCAGGAAAATCAAAACTAAAATCCCCATAATTTTTATCTAGAGATCGTCTTTATGTTGTATGTTTGTGCTATCTGCCACAGGGCACAGGCACTGGCTGATCTGCAAGGGCCACTACAGTGATTTGTTTTATGTAGGTTTCAAACAACTATCACTGAGTAGGCTGGTAGTTTTTCAAAAGATTTTCCAGGGACACTTAATGAAACAGGCCAGGGACTATTCTCTGTCCCTCATGGCATGGTTCTTCTCATCACATATAATATCACTTCTGCCCCACGATGTGTTTACTATGTTCAAAGTATCTACTTGGACTAACCCCAAGCATGTACTGTCCTCCAAATAATTCCTGTTCATTACCTAGGCTGGCATGAGACAGCCATGCCTGGAACACTCAAATAGTTAAATCAAACAGACATATGGGAGAGGAAACTGCTTCTATACCCACTTATTTTTTGCATATCCAAAAAACCATATCTCATCAAGATAATTTTAGTTATTCAGTGACATCCTTGATGAATGGGAAAAATGCTTTCGTTGTTAGAAATGAAAACTTGATTTTAAATAACTTTTAAAGCTCTGTTTTTTAAAAAAGTTTTACCTAACACATAACTGGATGACAATGATTTTCCTAGAAGAGTGAAAAATTTGATGACAAGTTGTTATTTTTTTAATAAAAATCAAGAGTAGCAACCATATATTTCATTGCAGTGGACAAATAAGCATTTGAAGAACAATTTATGCTTAGAACAACATCTGAATATCAAGAGAAAAATGGAGAGAGCTGTCTGCTTCTTCCCAGGCTGTGTTTAAAATGAGAATAGACAAAACACTAAAAAATATGCTATTCTGTTTACACAGGATGATAAAACAAAAATGACATATTAGATTTTGCATTTCTATCTCTTTAACCTAAGTGATTCAACTCTCAGAGTTGGGATAAAAAACGTTAATGTATAGAATTAAATAAATGGACACGGTATTTTTCTCAGTGTTTTTAAAAATTTATTCAGCATTTCATATTACTATACTGAACAAATTTATTTTTTTGCCATGATAACACTGAGAAGGACATATTTTTGTTGCGGGAGGGCCTGGGAGATACAGATGAGAGTTACGTGTTGCCTCGTGCAGCATTCTGTTCTCAACAGTTGTTTTGATTATGTGGGAATTTGTCTAAAGCTTAACAATATTGGTGGAAACGAGCAAATCTGAAATGAACCATCAACTATTAGAACAACTTAATTTTCTGCTGTGGCTTTTCCTCTTGTGGTGTAGCAAGCCAATCAGTTTGTGTAGATCAAAAAAAGTTCTCCCCTGCTTGGTTCTGCTTGACCTTTTTCTCCTGTCAACATGACAAGGGGCTCTGTCTTATTCTGTTAATGGTGTTGGTCTTGATCTGTTCTCTTGCATCCTCCTGGATTTGAATACCTGTGTCCATTGTGCTACACTGGTTATGTGCTTAAAGAAGAAAATTCACATTGTGTTTTCATTTTTCCAATAACATATTCTCCTTCATCCATGACTGAGAATCTCATATTTCTCACCTGTTTATTCCTGGAGGTGTTAAAGCTATGTGTCTGTGCTTGAATCAACCTGGAGGTTCAGTCATGACTCCAGGGCAGTTTGACCCCCGCACCCTCTGTCCCATTTTCCTGTCTTTTTCATACAGCTCCTTACCTTGCAATCCTGACCTCTCTGTTGAGCTGACTCTGTGCTTCCTCTGATCTTGCTCCAAGCCAATGCAAACTTGCTCAACTAGTAGAAAATCAATCTAATCTAGTGGAAAAAAAAAAAAGCATTTTTTTTCTTCTGTGTTAGTGAGTTGGTTACTGTTTGTTCAGATGTGCTCTAGAGTTGGCATGGTGAGGATGGGAAATATAACATATGCAGGAATGTATGTTTGGGGACTTTTTAATCACAGTAAATATTAAATGGGCTCATCTGCATCATGTAACCCCATACTCAGAACTGGCTCAGATACATGCTCAATTTACTTCAGGGTAAGACATTACAGTGCATCAGCTGAATGGCAGTAAGATACAATAAACCCAGCCATGGATGAGACCTTTGTACTAGCTCCAGTTATTTGAATAATAACTCTCTGATAAATGCAACACTTGAACTTCGGTCACATTCCCTTGTTCAGTAGGTTATTTGCAATGGTAGCCTTCGGTCAGCAGAAAAATCAATGGATGCATTCCAGTGTATGTAATTTGGCTAACAACCTTGGGCTTTAACTTAGATGCCCCTCATGCTTAGTCAGATAAAACTTGCCACTGGAGACATTAGCCTCTTTCCATTGATTAGAGAATGAACTTTGACCTTTATATCGGGAGCACTGAAGGAAGTGCAAATTGGGTGCCTGAGGCTAGGTGATTGGATCCTACTCATCGAGAATTCAAATAAAGATAGTTCACAGAACCAGAGAAAGGCTGAGGTTGGAAGACACCTCTGGAGACGGCTCAGTCTGAAACTATTGCTCAGGGCAGGTTTACCTAGAGCAGGTCAGTGCTGTGTCCACTCAGGTTTTGAATATCTCCAAGGATGGTGACTCTACAGCCCTGCTGGGTAATCTATTCCAGTGTTCAATCACACTTAAAATTAAGAAGCTTTGTTCTTATTTTTAAATAGGCTTTCTTGTATTTCAGTGTGTGCCTGTTGCCTTAAGTCCTTTTACTGAGAAGCATCTGGCTCTGTTTTCTTTACCTCTCTCGATCAGGTATTTACACATTTAATTCATAAGATCCCCCTGAGCCTTCTCTTCTTGAGGCTAAACAGTCCCAGCTCTCTGAACCTCTCCTTGTATGATAGATGCTCCAGGTGTTTAGCCACCTTTGTGACTCACTAGACTGTCTCCAGTATTTCTATGTACCTCTTGTGATGGGGAGTCCAGGACTGGACCCAGCACTCCACATGCGTCTCTTCAGTGCTGAGTAAAGGGGAAGGATCATCTCCCTCAAGCTGCTGGTGGTGCTTTTCCTCATGCAGCCTAGGAGGCTTGCCTGGCCACCTTTGCTGTGAGAGCACTCTGTTAGCTTGTGTTCAACTTGCTGTCCACCAAGACCCCAAGCTCCTTCTCTGCAAAGCTACTTTTCAACTAATTGGTCCCCAGCACGTACTGATGCGGGGTCCAGCGGAGTTCCTCTTCAGTGTCAGAAGAATGTACTCCAGAAAACTTCTGGATTGCTTGTTCCCTGCTGTACTGTCCCTCCAGCGGATGATGAGGTTGTTCAAGTCACCCATGAGGACAAGGGGCTGTGAGCATGAGACATCTTCCAGTAGCCTGAAGAAGGCCTCATCTATTACTTCTTTGTGATCGGGTGGTCTGCACCTCAACATCGATAGCTTGGTTTAGGTAATAATTTAAAACTAGGTAATTCCATTGCAGTATGGAAACATTTTAGACACTTCCAGAAAGCACCATTCTCCTGTTAATCATCAAGAAATTTAGAAAAGAAAAACTGAAGAATGAGGTATGAGTGAGACAACTTGGTAAGGGGCTCCTAAAAACAACATCTGATTTAAGTGCAACTTTTTAATACTTGTCATTATAATATATCCTTAGTAAATCCTAAATATATTGTTGATTAATAACTTAGAAGAAAACTTTCCAGGACAAGGAACAATTCTTCCTTTTTGTTTTCTATGGGAGTTGTATTGATGCTGTAAAGCATTAACAACTGTTCAGTTAGCTCAGCAAAAATGACTGCATCTGTGTGTAAACTCCACTTGTCCTTGAATTTTTTCTCATTTAAATATTCTGTGTATGCAAGATACTCTGCAGAGGACAATGCAAATACATGTACAGTGAATAAACAGTGTGACATAATAGAAGTGAAAGGCAGGGAACTAAGATAAAACCCATCAAATCTGATAAAAGATTGTAAGAAATATAACACAAGACAATAGAATTAGGATGATTGAAATACTGTACTAGGAAGGTAAAATGATTTGATAGGTGGGACGTGGTTAATGAGGTGAAGCTTTATAATTGCAAAACTAAAATATTAGGACGAGACAATGGATAGAAGGAAGTAGGACAGCAGTGACTGAGAAATCCCAGCAGTAAGGTGGCACTAGTAATCCTTGATAGATTTTGCTTTGAGATTTGCACAGATTTATAAACTTTAGTTCTAATTCCTTGGTTTCTGTGGCTTTTTTTTAATTTACTGTCCAGAACAGTGATATCCTGTTGAACAGAGAGCTCAGTGCTGTGACAGATAGGCTGGAGCAGACCTAATTGCACTGGTTTAAGATATCACTATCACCAAGCCCTCCACTTCTCTGCAAGCTCTTCTGTGCCCATCTGAGGCATGGGAGTACCAAATGTAGGAACAAGTAGTCTCTCTGTGGCCAGCTAGAGATGTGGCTATCTCCACATCTCATTCTCAGCAGTGGCCATGTGCGGGGATGCATATGTGACAGCACCTGGCTATCACTGTTTACATTCCATGAGATACAATTTTGCACTGGCATGAAAAACTCAGCTGCAGCCAGGAGAAAAGGTTCGTTTGTGTCCCACTGTGGGCAGGGATGTGCTGAGGAGGGACAGGCAGTTCTTTTGTTTTAAATGCATGGTCTTTAATTTAAAACTAATGAGAGATTCAAACCAAGCCTCACTGAGAAGAGCAGATCATGAAAGGAGATATTATTGCAAATAAAATAGTACACTTGGCATCCTATCACTGCAAAAGTCAGTGTTAAATGGCCATTTCCTTACCTATAAAATCAATAAAGAGCATATGCTAGTGCGTGGCTAACAACCTGGTTCTGTAAACATGCAGGGAGAAACTTTTAAGTACCTCCTTTCTTTTGTATAATTCAAGGAAACTGGTTTTCTTAGGTATGTAAATGTTTGAGGGATTGAAGCCCAAGTCCAGCAGTTTATTGGATGTGATATGTGCTAAACTGGGCATTTAATTTTACACTTACTTTAATCTCTGTTATGGAAGTTAGGAGGTCTACATGTCTCTAAAAGCAAAAGCTGGTGTGACTGCCACAATACTGTATAATGGTGAAAAAAGCTGCATATGTGTTGATTAGGCTTCCAGTTAAACATGAAGGTATTTATTTTGGTAAAGTTTAAATGTCAAAAGCATTCAAAGTTCAGTTTGGAAAAACATCTAAAGAATACGAATATGTTTTCCAACCACCTAAGCTGACTGCAAAGCCAAATTCTTGGGGCTTCCTATTTCCAAAACTGCTGAGTATATCAATAGGACCAGCTCTTGCTTTATTTTGGCTCTGATCTTGGGCATTTTTCCAACACCAGAAAATACTGGAAGTCAAATGGAAATAAAAAGCCGAAGATGGGAGCTTTTTGAAAAATAGAACCCAAATTCAAAACTCTTTTTTTAGTTTTGGATGAAACTTAAGCTTGGCATTTTGCATGCTCTCAGTTTCTAGCTCCCTTTCCTATGCTGTTGCACTGCATTGCTCTCATTATGAAATTAGGGAAGATTTACAAGAAAGTATTTGGTGGGGTTTGGGCCTGGGAGATACTTTCTCACATAGTAAGAAAAGTGGAGAACAGAGGAAGTGGACAGTGGAAGCAGTGTTTCTGGTAGCAGTTAGAAGGAGATATTAGTGGATATGAGGAAATTCGCTAAGGAAGAAATCACAAAAACCAATGATGGTAATGATTTGCACAATCATTGCATGCTTATTTCAAAATAAACAGGTAGTGATTATGCAAGTCCTTTATTTTTATTTTGATAATACTTCTCAGTGAGAGTATAAAGAATGGCATGATTTAGAAAAATAAGCACTGAGTTTAGATTTAGACATGCTATCATGCTCCTCCATGTTGCCTGGTTGAGGAAATGTCAGTCATTAGAGGACTTGGTGAACATGAGGCACAAGGACATTCCCATCTGTAGTTTTGTAACACAGTGTTTCACATACCTACAGTGTCGTGCCCAGGGCAGATGGACATCAACATGACTGGCTCAGTTGCCTTGGCAAAATTAATTAATACATTTTAGCCTTGCTTTTGGCAGTTGCAAGGTAGGAAAACCTACAAAATCAACATATTATTCTCCAGTATAAGCCTATGGCGTAGCACAGAAAACTATGAACTGCACAACCTGGGCCTTACTGTCTGCCTGATGACAGGACTATCTTTGAATGTAGAGAATATGGCTACAGGAAAAAAAAGACAAAGTCTCTGTGTTAACATGTGTAAATATTGATTGCAGATATAACTGATGTACGTGGTGTAAGGGGTGAAAATTTCTTAAATATTATCTCTACTCTTTCTTTGACAAACAAATAAGAATTCCTTTGTCCACTGATTTCCAAACTACATCTTACTCAACACTGTTATAACTATACAGACAAAATGTTCTAATGTGGGTGTAGATTTATCAGCAAAGGGAGATGTCTTACACTGCTTATACCAATTCCTTGAAGAAAATAACACTGGAAACCTATCCTCTATCCATGTTTCTGTTACTATAATTAAGCTCGTGTTTGGATTTTTTGGCATAAGCATTAGCACAAAATAACACAGCTTTGATAATCTTTACTGACATTTAAGTTTTGCCTTGGAGGAAAGTGCCTCCTTGCCCTCCTACCTTGACTTCTTAATTTGAATTTCTTACAAATGTAGGGAGAGCTTCCACGGTTTTCTTGGTACTTTATTTTTGGTGATGGGTGTTGACTTTTCACATCTTAACCTTCAGTAAACGGAAAGAGAACAGAAGTTAGGTCTATAGGAATACGGACAGGAAGGAGGCATAATGTTGCCTTATTTCTCTGCACTACCAGTCCTAACATTTTCTCTTTCAGTTGCTTATATCAGCTGTGATCAGGAGCAGAAACAAGATTATTTCAATATTTGTGAAGCAGAAGCAAAGGAGGCATATTTAGAAGCAGAAATATTTAAGAATTATAAAAAGATACTTAAACAGACTTACTTTAACCTACCAGTAACTTTTATTTGAGTAAATAACTTCTCAGCTTCTTGTTACCAAGTTTATTTTTAGCCCAGGGTACGGCTATTACCTTGAAATGAACTATTAGTTTATTTTTCAAATAATGTTTATAATATCACTACTAGGACTTTGCAATGAGACTCTTGGAGAAAGTAGAAGGACTCCACCTAGCAAAATCAGGATGTATTCTCCTGTGCTTTAGTATCAAACATAGATTGGTCTCCTGCATTTGGTTCGCCCCTATATGTAAATATGTAAAACCACAGATTGGATTATTAAGTTTACCTTGTTCAGTCACTCTGGTGACACTGTCAGCCTCCTAGAGTTCTGTAAAAGATAAGATTAGTAAGGAAATAAAGTTCAAGGGTCAGAGCTTTGGTAAACAACCAAAGCTGAAGGAAGTTTATTGAGGTGAAATTGCTTAAAACAGACATGTCAAGTAGCCATTTACATTTCAGACCTTGGATTTAAAGTGCAAATAGTCAGAGAGAAAAAATAAACCAGACAATGTGTCTCTAATTCAGATGTCCCAGCGAATGAGGAAAACATTTATGAGACTTCTCATAAGCTTTCCAACTGCTGTGCTCTTGAGATGTTGGTTTATCCTTCAGCCAGCATTCTGCCTCTGGGCTTTTTATCACTCAGGTAGTACCTTTACCTTGCATAGGACTGTCTTGGACAGGGTCCTTGGTCCTATCCTCATCGATAGTTCTCTCTGAAAAATTATGCTAATACTATTGCATTAAGGAGAAGTGGGATTGCATTCTTCACCGGGGAGAAACAGATGGCCTTGCAGCCTTTTGCTCATGCATAACCTTTTGCAGAAGTAGAAGGAGTTGCAGGGACAATGCCTATAACTGCAACAACTGTGGGAGCAAGATGAGCTCTAGCTGTGACCCTGGAATTAAGGGGAGCCGCTGGACTTGGGAGAGACAAAAGCAGTCTAGCACCCTGACTGGGACTGTGCATAGCAGCTGCCATGCTCCACCGTTAACTTCACTCCTGTTTACTTATCCCATTCAAACTGTTTTTCTCTTGAATAGTCAAGTAAAGTGCTTTGCCTATTGAGTGTGTTTAATAACATAGTGAATACATAGATTTCTGAAGACTGTGTAGATTTTGAAATTTAAGAGCAGCTTCTTTTTGAAGCTCAGGAGCACAGACAGAACCGGCTCTTGTTGCTGGCAAGAGTCTTCTGGAATTCCTACTGGTTTAAAAGGAATTGGGAATCATAGGCACCAAAGAGGAAAGAAATGCAGTGTTCCTTTCAGAGTTATGCATCTCTAATTCCCTTTGATCTTTTGCTCAGCATTTGATTAAATGTTTGGATATAGACTGGACTACCTAATCAGAGGCACTTTGCAGTAACTCTGTGCTGGTGCTATGTACTTCAGTCTACCTCTGTAATCTTGCAGATCAGGATACAAGGATTTGTTATTATTATTCATAATCAAGAGGCTATTTCAGGTCAGTTTCGTGCTTCTTTTAAGATTTTCAGATGCAGTTCTCCAGGTACAATAAATTCTGTATCGGTTCATTGTACCGAAGCAACACTGTAAAAATAGTCTCTTAGCATTAATATTTACAGTTGTGGTTACAGGGGGAAAGTACGTTATACTCTTTACTCAAGACTGATGTCAGCAGAGTGTTTCATTTAGAGATGTACTTTAACCGTAATCTCAGACCCAGATAACCTAGATCTGAACAACTGTCAAACATCAGGATGCTTAAGCCTTCTGTGACTTTCACAGTGAGCCTCCTTCTCTTCATGAGTCAGACACTAAAGATACTCCCACATGTGAAAGTCCCAGATCTTACACTCTGTCTTGCTGTTACTTCTACAGATTTAAATCATAGAATCATAGAATGGTTTAGTTTGGAAAGGACCTTATAAAGATAATCTAGTTCCAATTGACACTTAAGCTGCACTCATGCTTCTGAATTAAACTATGCCACAGTATTGCCAGGCACTTGCTGGAATAGTCCTCGGCACTCTTTTTGACTAGAATAATTATCATTTTATGAAACAGTTTCCGGGCACAGTGTGAGGCTTAGCACACACCAGGAACTGTACTTTCTATGGCAGTTTGAATGACCTTTCTTTGGAGGCTATGAGAACTTAATAGAAGAGACATGGCTGTGTTGTGCCAGCTGATTTCAGAGCCAGAAAACAGGCCCTGGCATGTTTCTTTTACTAATATAGCTATAGCTATATCTATAGCTATAGCTATAGATATAGATATAGATAGTTATAGCCTCAGGGTTTTCATCTTTGGCTCTGTAATTTATTACGAAACATTTTCCTTTGGAGAAGACAGCAAGATGAATAGCTTTATGTGTTTGTTCATGACTTGGAACTGGGTAGAAACTAAAGAGCTCATGACAGAAAAACAGGAAGAGCCCACATGTCCCAAGTTGTATTTTCTGTCTTGTTTGGTAGTATTTGAAATGTGAACCACTGTTCTTCGTTCATAGTGCTGTTACTGTTTGGTTCTCTGTATTTCAGGGTGATTTGCCATATGAGAAGATAGAAAACACAGGATGCTAGACTTGCTCAAGCAAATTTAGTTGTATTTTAATTTGACTCTTTTTTTATGAGGAAAGAAAATATATTGGTTTAAATCATGAGATTATTGGGAAAATTCATAGAAGTTTTCAAATCTTTATTTGGAACACATTCTCCCTTTTGTTCTGACAGCCTTTCTTCTTTTAAGTGCATATTTCTGAATGGCAAAGATAATAGACATGTCTCTTCAAATGGCAAGGTGAGCAGGATGTTACCAGAGAAATTATCAGTTTAAACTAGTATGGAAGGATAGTGGAAAGGCATAGGTCTTCACTGTGGATTAGCAAATTGTCCCACTTGAACATCAAGGAAGCCTTGCACTGAGCACCGCCTATACTGTAGCAGAGCTCAGAGCTTTAGTTTTCAGTAGCAGTCTGGTTACAGATGGTAGGCTTGAACAATCAAAACACTTAAAAATTCATTTTTGGGAAACAGTCAATCTCTAATAAGTTTTGTGCTTAATTTGCTCAGTCTATTTTACGGTATTTGCAGACTCTCAGTGGCAAGTCAGGGGTGCTCTATGTTAAGCCATAGAGCATGATAAAAACATGTTAGTGAGCTATGGATATCTGCTTTTTTTAAAATACTCAACAGATCTTGAAAAGCTGTCTTGTATTAGATGTTAAATACCTATTTTTGAAAAAAAAAAGTGTCAGTAGGTGTTGGCACATATGTTGCTGTCACCTCCTGTCATTATATATTCGGGCACCTAGAGGTGACTGATTTACTACCGCTTTCATTGCTGCAGGAGGAGCTCTTAGACGTGTTTGTGATTTCAGTGTTGTATCCCCATTGCTTTTCTGTAGTCTTGTCTGCACAGCTGAAAAGATGTTTGTTTTCATTAATTTGCACTCAAGTTATGCTAAGGTAAAAGTCTGACTCAATTCAGGAACTTTGCTTTCATCTCCAGGACAAGCATGTAAGGTTACTGCTGTATCTCAGTGAATTCCTTTAATCCTATATTTCCAAATAGATTTCAGGCACCTGCAATCCCTTGTTTCTGAAACACTGAGATATTTGACCAGCGTACTTCTTCATGCAGAGCCTTTGTCATTTAGCAATAGAGACAAGTGGTAGGGAAAGGTTTTTTAAACAACTATGTGAATATTTTGCCTAATCTAATCTCACGCTTCACTGCGAGGAAAGCTAGATAAGCTTCCCTCAAAGCAGCAGAGCAGAACCCGCTGCCAGTTGCTGAGAAAGGGTGTCTGTGTGGGTGCAAGAGCCTGACTGGTTCTTCCAGGTCTCTTTGAAAGACTCTGTGTCCTTCCATCCTTTGTCCTCCAATTATGTTTCTAAATATTGGCTTGCTCAATTTACCCATGCACTGGCTCCACTTGTTAAATTGGCTTTGGTCTTCTAGGGCCATAATGAACTGTGTGAAAGAGGCTCCCCCTTTTTACATTAGGCTCTGCTAAATAAGACCCATGTGCAGCCCATGTGTAGCTCTGAATGCTGTGTGGCTACTGATTAATGGACATCTTTCCCCAACATTACTTCTTCATCTCTGATTGAGTTCTCTCCCAGTGCTCAAATTTTCAGGTTGTTATGGAGAGAAGTTAGAGATTCAGAAAAGTGTCCAAGGTGAGGCACCTCCCAGAGCATTTGATATGTTGCTGGTGTGGTTGTCTCTGGACTCCACTAACCTTCTTTTGCTGAAGTCAGATGCTGAGAAAACTCTTGATGCCGTAGAAGCTGAGATTGGTGATGACCAGATTGAGTGCTTATGGGTAAGAGTAAGAGGGGCAAGCAAGACTGACATCCTGGTAGGAGTATGTTACAGACCGCCTGACCAGGAGGAAGAGGTGGATCTATTGTTGTTTAAGCAGCTGGAAGTTGCCTCAAGATTGGCTTCCCTTGTTCTTTTAGGAGACTTTAATCTCCCAGATATCTGCTGGGAACTTAAAATAGCCAAGAGGAGGCAGTCCAGAAGGTTCTTAGAATGCATTGAGGACTGCTTTTTGTCACAGCTGGTGAGTGAGCCTACCAGGGGTGAGGCTGTCCTTGACCTCCTGCTTACAAATAGAGAAGGACTGGTGGGTGATGGTGTGGTCGGAGGCTGCCTGGGCTGCAGCGATCATGAGATAATCGAATTCTCCATAAACAATGAAACAAGGAAGAGCATAAACAGGACATCCAGACTAGATTTTTGGCGTGCTGATTTCAGATTATTTAAGGAACTAGTCAGGAGAGTACCCTGGGAAATAGTTCTTAAAAGCAAGGGGGTCCAGGACGGCTGGAGGTACTTCAAGAATGAAATCTTGAAGGCACAGGAGCAGGCTGTCCCGATGTGCCATAAGACAAGCTGTAGGGGCAGATGGCCAGCCTGGATGAGTAAGGAGCTTCTGAAGGAGCTGTGAGAAAAAGAGGGTGCATCGCCTTTGGAAAGAAGGGCAGGTAAGTCAGGTTATGTTCAAAGATATTGTTAAGTCGTGTAGGAAGGAAATTAGGGAGGCAAAAGCCCAGCTGGAGCTCAAATTGGCCACTTGTGTTAAGGATAATAAGAAGTGTTTTTACAAATATATTAACAGCAGAAAGAAGGGCAGCAATGATCTCCACTCCTTATTGGATATTGAAGGAAATATAGTAACTAAAGATGAGGAAAAGGCTGAGGTGCTTAATGCCTTCTTTACCTCTGTTTTCAATACTAAGACTGATTGTTCACTGGACAACCGGTCTTCTGAAGTGGTGGATGGGGTCAGGGTGCAATTCAGCCCCCCTGTCATCCAGGAGGAAGAAGTTGAGACCTGCTGAGCCACTTGGATCCTCATAAGTCTATGGGGCCAGATGGGATCCACCCTAGGGTGATGAGAGAGCTGGTGGATGAGCTTGCTAAGCCACTTTCCATCATTTATCAACAGTCCTGGCTCACTGGACAGGTCCCAGAAGACTGGAAGTTGGCCAACGTGACACCCATCCACAAGAAGGGCCATAGGGATGATCCAGGTAATTACAGACCTGTCAGCCTGACCTTGGTTCCAGGTAAAATTATGCAGCGGATAATCCTGGGTGCAATCATGTGGTACCTGCAGAATGACGGAGACATCAGGCCCAGTCAGCATGGATTTAGGAGGGGCAGGTCCTGCCTGACCAACCTGATCTCCTTTTACGACTGTGTGACTCTCCTGGTGGATGAGAGGAAGGCTGTGGATGTGGTGTACCTGGACTTCAGCAAGGCCTTTGACACTGTCTCCCATAGTAGACTACTGGACAAGCTGGCAGCCCGTGGCTTGGACGGGAATGTTCTGTGCTGGGTTAGGAATTGGTTGGATGGCAGAGCCCAAAGGGTGGTAATGAATGGTGTCCCATCCAGCTGGCAGCCGGTCACTAGTGGCGTCCCCCAGGGTTCGGTGCTGGGCCCGGTCCTGTTCAATATCTCCATTGATGATCTGGATGAAGGGATCGAGTCCTTCATCAGCAAGTTCACAGATGACACCAAGCTGGAAGGAAGTGTCGATCTGCTAGGAGGGAAGGAGGGCCCTACAGAGGGACCTTGACAGGCTGGAGAGATGGGCTAACTCCAATAGCGTGAGGTTTAACAAGTCCAAGTGCCGGGTTCTACACTTTGGACACAACAACCCCATGCAGAGCTCTAGGCTGGGGACAGAGTGGCTGGAGAGCAGTCAGGCGGAAAGGGACTTGGGAGTGCTGGTGGACAGGAAACTCAGCATGAGCCAGCAGTGCGCTCAAGTGGCAAAGAAGGCCAATGGCACCTGACCTGCATCAGGAATAGTGTGACCAGCAGGACTAGGGAAGTCATCATTCCCTTATACTTGGCACTGGTCAGGCCTCACCTCAAGTGCTGTGTCCAGTTCTGGGCCCCTCAGTTTGAGAAAGATGTTGAGATGCTGGAGTGTGTCCAGAGGAGGGCGATGAGGATGGGGAAGGGGCTGGAGCACAAGCCCTTTGAGGAGCGACTGAGGGAGCTGGGGTTGTTTAGCCTAGAGAAGAGGAGGCTCAGGGGAGACCTTATTGCTCTCTACAACTCCCTAAAAGGAGGTTGTAGTCAGGCAGGGGTTGGTTTCTTCTCTCAGGTGACCGGTGACAGAACAAGAGGACACAGTCTCAAGCTTCGTCAGAGGAAATTAAGGCTCGATATTAGGAAAAAAATCTTCGCTGAAAGGGTGCTTGGTCATTGGAATGCGCTGCCTGGAGAGGTGGTAGAATCACCGTCCCTGGAGGTGTTTAAGAGGAGATTGGATGAGGCTCTTAGTGCCGTAGTTTAGATGATGAGTAGGTGTTGGTGTTGGGTCATAGGCTGGACTTGATGATCTCAAAGGTCTTTTCCAGCCTTGTTATACTGTGATACTGTGATAGGATCTCCCTTAGATTGTACCACTAGGTGAGAAGAGAGCAATTGGTTCATTTTCTCATCTGTCTTCTTTTGTTTGCTTGTTTTTCCTCATCTTTAGTGACATAAATGTATGTTCTCTGACAGAAAGGTAATAGCATCAGGTAGCAGTAGCATCATCTGAAGCTCCCAAATCCTTTGATTATCTGGCAGCAGTTTAAAGTACAACTCTATGCTGAAATCTGTTTCTAAAAATGGCACGATGGAGTTCCATGCCTATCATCTCTAAATTATTTCCGTATCAAGTGTCTTCTGTGAGCAATGAAAAAGACAATTTTGTTCCTGCCTGTCAGCCCTTGTCAACATAACCTAGACTTAAACTTCATACTGGATTCTTTTCTTCTCCCATGTAATTGCCAGTAATGGAGCACTCAATGGGCCAAAAGAAGCCTTTAGTTCTACCATAGCATGTTTACTGTCTTTGAACTGGACCTCACTGCCACCTGTAAAACCTCATGTTTTCTGCAATTTTGCTCAGGTCACTGGAACCTATTAAACACCTCTGTTGATGCATGACAACAGGAAATACAAATCAGCTCCCTGTGTCTCTGCTGCTCTTGATATGTGAACAGAAGTGGAAAGCAGAAATCTTAATTTTTCCCTCTCTAGAGTAGAAGGCACAGAGTACAGGTCTATGGGGGAAAATGTCATAATTTTTTGTGCATTATTTTTCAGATCAAAATTGTATTCTGCAGAAGACTTCCCCTATGACACATATTTAACTGATTCGCTTTGCTTTTTGCATTTTGCATGTCATTCTTGCTCAGTATGAATTACTCAGTCTTGTTTTGGCTGTTAAGAATTGTTATTTTGTACTCTTTTTGTATTCCCATCTGATCTTATCACAGAATAATATCCCATTTGATAAACACACCCTCCCATCTCTCTGTAGGTTGAAGAACATTTTCTGTTCAAAGTCTTCTGCACTTTCTTTCATTAGTTGAAACACCAAAGTCTGCTTTATACATATATACATACATATATAAAGAACACATATATTGTAGGTGTAGTAAAAGTGTGCATGCTTCACCATCTTTTTCAAATAATTGTTTTCACAAATCAAATCCACACTATTCAGCAATAGTAAAACTGGTAGTATATCCCAGCAGTTAGAGAGAACAATATGACAGGAAGTGCATTCAATTCAATTCAAAATACTCTTTTTTTTATTGGTGGACAGTTTGACCTGGTTGTGGAGAAGAAAGAATACAAAAGTCTTGAAAATTGAGTATACCCTATCACTGGAAAAAGGGTCCGATAAGCCTTGTCTGACTTTTCCCACTCAGGATAGCCAGCTAGACCAATAGGTGCTGACTAGTTCTTTGCTAAATTGCCTGTATGTAAGGATGCATCGAAGAAACAGCAAAATGCATCCAGAGAAGCTCACCAATATGCTTGCATACAAGAGAGTCAAAGCCAACATACAAGCATAAAAGAATAAATGAAGTAATTTCAGAATATCATGCCAGTTTTGAATTCTAGAGGTTTAATTTTGTTTGTTTGAAATAATCAGCTGTAGACCCTCCATGGTGGTCTCCAGACTGGTTAATGCCCCAAGCACTTCTTTGAAGGTGGATCCAGGCTCCCTTTTAACATGTGACATGAATTCCAGGGTATATTTAGTATCATTTTCTTTTAAGTAGTTCTCTGAAGAAGTGGCTGTTGGATAACATGGCCCACTGTAAAGTGGCGAAGGGGACAGAGATTAATTTCCTTCTACTAAGTTCACTGTGTAGCTATAGGGCCCAAATTTGTACGGGGGCAATTTTATCATAGGGATTGTGCTGTGAATTGGCTGGATAATTTGATATACAGAAAACCCACAAAGCACAGGGCTTGTCAAAATTAATGCAGAAGTGTGGTTTAGTCTTCATTCTGCAATGCGGTCACAGAGGCGCAGAGACTACAGGAGAAGAGGGATGTAAGTCTGGTGGGACAGTGGCACAGCTGTCTTCCTTACTCTTCCTGAGCACATACCCATCACATTCCTGGATTTTATAGAGGACTGCTTCCTCACGCAAATGTTAAATGTGCCAACCAGGAATGAGACACTGCTAGACTTGCTACTCACAAACCAAGAAACTTACTTTGTAATATCTTGATTAGTGATAGCCTAAGCTGCAATGATCACAATAATTGGGGAGTTATCCATGGAGGATAAAGGAGCTAGTGAGTTCTGGGCTTTTTTCAAGAACACCCTGCTGGAAGCATAAAAATAGTTCATACCCTTTAAAGTTAAAGGAAGTAGGTGGAGCAAGAGACCTCCTTGGCTTAATGGCAAGATTCTTAGCCTGCTCAAAACCAAAAGAGAAGGACACTAGAGCAGACAAAGCAGACAAAGACCTGTTGGGAGCTCAACTCAAATTGAAACTGGCCAGAGATGTCAAAAACTTAAAGAAAGAGTTCTTCAGGTACCTAAACAACAAGTAGAAACAGAAGGAAAATATTGACTCGGTATTAAACAGGAGAGGTGAATTAGTCATCAATAATGCTGAAAAGGCAAAAGTTCTGAACACTTTATTCACCTCTTTTTTTACCTGCACTGCTAAGCCCTAGGCCATGGGAACAAAACCCCATGTTGACGTAAATACAAATGAAGCATCAGTGAAGGAAGAGTTGGTTTGTGAACTACTACAGGAGCTTGACCCCTACAAATCAATGGGTCCTGACAATGTCCACCTGAGGGTGTTAAGAGAGCGGCTGATGTCGTGTAAAGGATGCTCTCCATAATCTTTGAGAAGTCATGGAGACTGGGGAATGTCTCAGAAGACTGGAAGAAAGCTAATGTCACCCCTGTCTACAAAGGTTAAAAGCTATGGGAAATTATGGAACAAATCCTCCTGGGGGCTATCACAAGTTGAATGAAGCATGTGATTAGGAAAACCCAGCACAGATTCACCAAGGGCAAATTGTACTTGGCAAACCTGATCCCCTTTTCTGACAAAGTAACCTGCTCCGTTGATGTCCATGAGCAATGGACATTGTCCACTTGGGTTTCTCCAGGGCTTTTTTCTATTGTTTCCCACAGCCTCCTCCTGGAGAAACTGATGCATTATGGTCTTAGACAGGTGGTCTGTGCAGTGGCTGGGGAACTGGCTAACAGCTGCAGCCAGAGGGTAGTGATAAATCGCTCCTTTTCCAGTTGGCAACCTGGCACAAGTGGGGTTCCCCAGGGATTGATAGTGGGCCCAACGCTGTTTGGTATCTTCAGAAGTGATCTGGATGATGGGGTCAAATTTACCCTGGAGAAGTTTGCTGATGATACCAAACTGAGTGGGGAAGTAGACACTTTGGAAGGGAGAGCTACCCTGCAATAAGACCTGGATAGACTGGAAGAGAGGGCTGACAAGAACCTTATGAAGTTCAACAAGGAAAGTGTACCTGGGAAAACATACCAGGAGTGCAGCACAGGCTGGGACCTACCCAGCTGATAGGCAACCCTGTGGAAAGGGACCCAAGGGTTGTGGTGGACAACAAGCTCAATGTGAACGAACACTGTGCTGCTGCTGTGGAAAAGAAAGCCAATGGGATGCTGGGTTGCATCAACAAGGGCATCACCAGCAAAGATAAAGAAGTATTTATCCCACTCAGCACTGGTCAGGTCATACCTAGAATACTGTGTTCAGTTTTGGTCCCTGTTATACAAAAAAAATACGTAGGCAAGCTTGAGAGGGTCCAGAGAAGAGCCACGGAGATGATCAGAAGTCTGGGAAGCCTGCCATGTAAGGGAAGCCTGCCATGTAAGGAAAGCCTGAGAGGACAGGATTTTTTAAACCTTGAGAAAAGAAGCCTTAGGGGAGACCTTATCACTATGTTCCAATATTTAAAGGGTGGCTACAAAGAAGATGGAGACTTCCTTTTTAAAAGGAAGAAAATATGAGGGGTAATGGGTACAAATTACTCCTAGGGAGATACTGACTGAACATAAGAGGAAAATATTTCACATAAACAATCAGCCATTGGAATCATCTTGTCTAGACTGTGCTTTTGCCAAGAAAGGCTGAACAAGACTTATCCTGCAGGTCCCTTCCTACCTGGTATTCTATGATTCTGTGATTCTATGGTTCTGTGATCTGAGGTGATGACAATAACACAGGCATCAGTTAAGTCACATTTCAACTGTACAAAATGAATTGACTGAACTTCATTACATAAATGGTTGCTGATAGGTGTTGTTGATGGAAATCAGTTTTGCTACTCCTCACGTAACATTAACAAGAAAGTAAAAGAGAAACTGAAAGAGTCCATCCCCAGATTACTATGTGAGATGGCGTAGAGTACTATAAAAATGTTTATCTTCTATGCCACTCCTCTGGAAAAGACTTGCATAACTCACTGGTTGCTCCATCACTCATGAGCAAAGGATGCATCCCAAATGCATGGCCATAAAATCTTTATAGTGCCTTGTGAAGTGTGGTGTGCTATAAAGTTTTTATAACCATACATTCAGGATGACCACATTATACAACCACATATTTTCTCCATAAAGATTTTGGCTTACTGCTGCTCTAAGCCAACTAAGCTTTACAGATGGTTCCTAGAATAGATAAAAATCCATGCTTTGTTTTTTTTGTTGTCAGCACAAATTTAATGTACTCCTTTTGTTTCATTAAGTCCCAGAGTAGGGCTGCAGGGGAATTAGAATAGTGCAGTCAATACACAACTGGATTTGCTTTCTAGTTACATCAATCACTTTGGCTCACTCCATTATTAAACATTTATGCTGTGATAATGTTTGTATAGTACAGCTGATATACAAGCTCAGGCGCAGCAGCAATGTGCATGGGGTGTGTATCATGGGATCTGGTTTATATGCTGTCAGTCCTTGGAAAATCTATATCTCTTGGATGTTTTGTTGTGTAAAGCACTAATATATACTAAAAAAGTACTTCCTGTCTCAACTGTAGTTCATTCTCAGTTCTTCTCTTAGCTGCTTTTCAGCCAGTTGAGATAGTGATTTTGCCCCTCTGTGACCCTCTGAGCCCAGAAACACGCAACCTGGAGTGAAGAAAGAAGTGAAGGAGCCCTCTATTCATGGGTAGCAGGAATTTACTTTGTTTTAAGCAGTTATGACACTGCATCCTCTGACCATGTTTCACCGTCTGTAAAAGGGTAATAACAGTGCTGAGTCATTTTAAAAATCGGGTCGAGAAAAGTCGCGAAAGGTCTTATTCTATTGAATGCGGGGTACATATACAAGTTTAAGGTCAGGCATGGCTTTTGGACAGCAGGTTGGTATAGAATTTATGAAGACATTAAGAACTGTGTAGAGAAATATGCCCATTTTAGTAATCATGACATACTTAGAAGTTCTTATAGTGTCTGGAGCACTTTGAAAAATATAAGTGGGATGGTGTTTTAAACACAAAAGTTTTTAAACCAGCAGATTGGATTAAGACATGAAAACTTGAAATATAATGACTTTTAATGAATATCTCTCTGTTTAAAATTAAAATTACTCTAAAAACAAATTAGATTTTTTTTTTACCAACCAGTACAGTTCGAGAATAGGAATAACTGCAATGATGAAATAAAGAGAGGAAAGCACTGCAAATTTAAAACAAAACTGATGAAAGAAGTTTTCAGATTCAAAGCAAGTTATGTCAAGGGATGAAATGATCTCTGTATGCAAAATAGTAGAAACAATCTTCTGGTCTCAATAATGAGCATTCCTCAGCTTTTACCCATAGCTTAATGAATTATATTAGTTTAAATAATAGTGCTAAATGAGGAGACAGGACTATAAATCAGTGAGAAAATACATTAACTATACAGGGTACAATAAAGTTCCCATCCAGAATTCTGCTTTTTTTTTTTTTTACATTTTTAAAACATTATTTTTAGTGTGAAACATTTTTTCTTGCTTATTTATCCCTAGTTTTGCTCACCTGTTATGAAGCAATTTGGTCCACAAACAGCTGGTTATAGCTTGTGTCCTGGACACTCATTTAAATCAGTTTTCAAGCAGACTTTTGGAAGTCCCCAACCAAAACTTGTGATTTTATCTTCAGCATGCAAGAGAAGGAAAATAATGTCATCGATTATCACCCATTCATTCATTGTCATCTGTTTCTGACAGCAGGCAGAATCTGAGTTACTTGTCTTGTTTCCTTACATTTTCGGTGTACAAATGGAAAAACTTTGACGCTCTGCACTGATACGCAAATGATGTTGGTGTAGTCCACTGGGTGAAATGCAGAGAAATGTATTTGTTCTTGATATATAAAATGACCTCTTTCTGGTGAGGAATAGGTCCAGTCATCAAGTAGAGAACCTTTAGTTGTAATCGAATGAGTCATAGAAGTGAAAATTTTAACCTCGACTGGTTTTAGGCAGTAGACTTGAAAACTTCAACAGCATTAATAATATGGAAGAGAAAGTCATCCTTTGGTGTATGTCTAGTGCTGTCTGGTGCTGAGGACAGTCTGTAATCGACACTTGAGTCTTAATGAGTAGCCCTTCTGTATATTTATTTATGCTTTCGAGCTACTGTTTATATGTGTCTGGTAATGGTGAAAAATGTCTTCCAGGTGCAGCATAATGGAAATGTGGAAGACAAAGCTCTGAGGGACAGAACTGAGTTCTGCAGCTGACAGCTGCACATGTGATGTACCCTGCTGGAGTAGTTTAATACAGTGCACAATAAATTAATTATGTTTATAGTTTATGGAGAGCACTGCAAAGACTGTCAGGTGCTGTAAAGGAGAAGTAGTTTTGGAAAAGCATACATGGAAACGTATACATTGCATTCTTTAAATATCTGCTACCTAGATCATAAATATCTTAAATTATCAGAATGAAAAAAATTATGTGACCTCCTGTGCTCTTTTGCATCTTTTTCTTTTGACATTTATGTTGGCCCAACCAGTGAACATAATTTGAGTGCAGCTCTTCTCTGAACAATGTCTGGATGAAAAGAGCATTTTAGAGTTCACTGGTTGTGTCAGTGAATTCCAGATCAAATCTGATCCAATTTGCAGAGAAAATTTAAAGACCATCTAATCTGATGTAGGTTTATATTATTTATTTTTATGTGAACATGACATTACACATTGCTGTAAATTGAAAGACCTGAGTTCTGATCCTGGAAAAAAATAATTCATATATGGACTAATATTCTTTTCCCACCATATTATTCTTTGCTTATCCGTTAACATCCTTTGATAAGGTGTTTTTCAGACAAAAATGCCCTGATCATTCTGCTTTGACTTAACTAACTGTGCTAGCTGAGTTGAAAGGAAGAGGACACTCATTCTCCCACAGAGAGCTAGTTCTAATGTGGTAAAAGAAGTTTACATCAGTACAAAGAGCACCCAATTCTAATATGATAAAAGAAGTTTAAATCAGTACAAACAGCACCCAATTTGCAGGCTTTGCAAGCATCCAGCTGAGCGACTACGTCTTTAAACGTTTGTACACTTATGCCTCCTTTTTAAACAATTTCCAGCTGTGCATCTTGATCTCTCAAATCATTCCAGTGTCAACCTATGTGCAAGAATTATGGGCTTGAGATTTATTCTAGGACTTCCCAATACACTGAAAACATCTCCTGGCAGGCTATATTTTCAGAATCAGCTGGTTTGTGTGCAGGGAATGCAGGGATGTAGCACGGGAAACCACTGCACCACATAGGGTCCTGGGAGCTCTCTATTGGAGCCTGAGCAAGGCGGAGAGCAGGGTGTGCCAGAAGCTGGCTCAAGCAGCTGATTTGGATATTGGCTGCTTTGTCAATGGTTGTTTTGGCCAAACAGTCTCCAATAGTGATCTGGCCTTGAACAGCTATTATGGAAAGGCTTCTTTCAATTAGCTCTCCAAAGGGATGCTTCATCACACACTGAGAGCCCATTTGTGTGGTTTTAGAGCAGTCTAAACTGTCACTCCCCCCAGTGCTCTCAGTGTAGGAACAGACCAGAAATAGCCTAGAGAAGCTGTTGTGCCTATAATTCAAACTCAAACTTACTTCAGTCTAGCATCCAGCTTAATCAGATGAAAGATGGGACAAAGAAAAATTCACTATTCAAGTGTTTATACCGCTTTTATAGATTTAGAAAGTTCCATATGAAATACAATTGAATCAATATCAAAACAATGAATAAATAAATAACCTCCAAACTTCCAAACCCATCTGAATCTCTATTTTGCACTAGCTTGTGGTCAGTCTCCAGGGTTGTTGTGGGCTACAGGGTCTAAGTCCTCTTGGTTTAAGCCAATCAAACATATCCCTGATTCCTATTTTACATTTTTTCCATTCATGCTGTGTTGGATGAAGGGAAAATGCATGTTCTATTCATGGCTTCTACTTTTGGTGGTTTGGGTTTTTTTTTTTAAGGTATTAGCATTGGTACTCAGTTATAGTCAGGGAAATGACAACATTTTTCATCCACTCAGATCTACGATGAACAAGAATAAAAAGATACCCACTAACATTTACTGTGCACTGCAGTACAGCATTCCTGCCACTGTGAAGCACCCTGTGTGACTTTAAATTAAAGTAATTAATATTATTTAGGGTGATGTTTGTTTATCAAGCAGCAGTTACAGTTTGATACTCTCTTCTGTCTCCAGGAGTCTTCCTGTCAGGTAAGAGGTTCTCTGTTTCATGGAGGGCCCTTCTCTGGTCATTTTGTAGCTGGGATTTGGAGACTGGGTGTGATGTAAACTTGCCTTAAGAATCTTGGAGACCCTGGGCACAAAAGCAGTAAGCAGAGACCCTCTCTTAGTGATTGCTGGTTCTAGGGCTCCATAAAAGCTTGTTTCTTGGAGTTAATGGCCTAATAAATTAGATAGGCAAGTTCAGTTTCTTGAGAACTATTGAACTGAGAGGCCTGTAGGCACACATTTTATTTGCACCTGTTTAGCTGTGCAGTTTTTTGGGGTATTTTTGGAAGAACCACAAGTTAAAACTTCCCTTTCAGTTTTCTCTCATCTCCCCAAATGAAAGCTGTGTTTCCATTGACAATTATGTTTCCTTGACCCAGCCCTGTTGATAACAATTCCTCTTTCTGATTCTTCCGTGAAGGTCTTTGTTAACTTTCTCGGGGTGTATTGGATATTCTTTTTACTTAGCCTTTTATCACTCTCACCATTTTAGTTATCCTTTCATCCACAGGAATTCACACTATTTATTTCTGCAGTTTGGGATATGCAATAGAAGTGTCCTGGGAACTCACAAGGCATTGCCAAGCACTAAGTTATTCTGCTTCATGTGGACTGTCTTCCTTGTCTACATTCTGTTTTAAAGATCTACAGGATGAGAAACGAGCCTGTCTGCATAGTCCTGTGCTCACCAGTGGTTCCCATAAACAATAACAACCTGACCAATACATTTGGTTTCTTGAGGTTCTTGTGTTAATTAGAAGCTTCTTATATGTGGATTTCTGGGCATCCTGCAACTGGATATTTCAACTGTAAACCACTCTGATGCTACTACACAGATGTCAAACCAAGAAACTTTTTTCTTTAACCCTTTAAAAATGGAAATGGATGCAATAATTACCTTCATTGAAACAGCAAGGTGCAGGGAAGTGTGTAAGAGAAAAGCAAACGTAACGTGATAGTTTCCTACATTGTGCTTTAGCATATTTAATACATAACATATTCCATAACATATACCAGACTTACTGAACCACATCATGTCTTTGGTATTTTTTAATTTGTCCAGTCCCTCTCTAAACTCATGTGAACTTACTAGCCTTGTGCATTCTGCTGCAAGGAATTCTCCAGCTCTCCTCTTTCACAGGGAGTATTTCTGCTATACTTACTTACTTTTAACATGCCACTGGTTTGCTGGTTTAAGCTGGTGAACTCCGAACATTTGTTTCTTGTTAACTGCTTAGTTTCATAGATCTCTGTTGCAACACACCCTCAGCTGTGCTCTGAATATATGACTGGTAATTTCAATTGTTCCTTGAAATGGGAGCAATTCTGAAATTCTCTTCAGGCAACTTTTTAAATTGGCTTTTGTTGTTTTTTTGTTCTTTTGCTTGTCTACTGTCTTTTCTCAGCTCCTTTTCAATATGAGGAGGGGGACAAGAACAGTATGTAGTATTTGTGAAGAGATATATGTGATGGCATACCAGAGTCAAACCAGGTAGGCAGCTCCACCCTACAGAGCTGCTTATTTTCCCACAGTGGGATGAAGAAGAGAATCAGAAAGATAACAGTAAGAAAAACTAGGGGTTGGGATAAAGGCGGTTTAATATATGAAGCAAAAGCTGTGCAGAAAAGCCAAGCAAAATAAGGAATTTGTTCACTACTTCCCATTGGCAGGCAGGCATTCAGCCACCTGCAGGAAAGCAAGGCTTCATCATACATAACAATTGGGAAGACTAATGCCATCACTCCAAAAGTCCCTCCTTCCTCCTTCTTTACCCAGCTTTATATTGCTGAGCATGGAATATCCCTTTGGTCAGCTGAGGTCAGCTGTCCTGGCTGGATCCCCTTCCAACTCCTTGTGCACCTCCAGCCTAGTCACTGGTGGGACAGTGTGAGAAACAGAAAAGGCCTTGACTCTGTATAAGCACTGCTCAGCAACGATGAACACATTTCTGTATTATCAACACTATTTTCAGCATAAATCCAAAACATAGCACAACACCAGCTACTATGAACAAAACAACCATAACTAGTGCAGTTATCTATTACTTTCCTCATAATTCTGAACATTTGATTTATTTGGCTTCTGCTCAACATCATGCTAATGGTTTCTTTAAATTATTATAAACTAAAAATCTCAATCTGATTGGGAGTCAGCTCTGAGCCCTCTCTCGCAGATGCAAAATTTCGATTGCTTTTCCGTACTTGCATCCTTCTACATTTATCTTTATTGAATTTCATTGTCAGTGTTTACTAGAAGTTGTATTAAAACATCACAAGCAGCCATTAAATATTAAACCTGTATGTGTGTGCGCCTTTCTGTATCTTTTGTGGTGGAACCTACTTAATATCAGACTGAATAGAGAGACTTGAAAACTGAAGAGTACTTAGATGAATTGTTCTGAGTTACATAATAATAACCATGGCCTACATAGAATCATAGAACTGTTTGGGTTGGAAGTGCCCTCAAAGGTCATCTATTTCCAGCACCCTCTGCCTTGTGCAGGGATGCCTTCCACTAGATCAGGTTGCTCAAAGCCTCATCCAACTTGGCCTTGAACACCTCTAGGGAGGAGGCATCCACAACTTCTTTAGGCAACCCCTTTCAAGGTCTCACCACCCTCACAGGAAAAATTTTCTGCCTAATGTTTAATCTAAATCTCCCCTCTTTCAGCTTAAACCCGTTACCTCTCGTTGTGTTACTACAGTCTCTGATAAAGAGCTTGTCCCCTTTAAGAACTGGAGGGCTGCTGTAAGGTCTCCCCGGAGCCTTCTCTTCTCTAGGCTAAACAAGCCCAATTCTCTCAGACTGCACTTCTATGGGGGGTGCTCCAGCCCTTTCATCATCTTTGTGACCCTCCTCTGGACTCACTCTAACAGACCCATATCTTTCCTGTGTCGAGAACTCCAGAACTGAACACAGTACTCCAGGTGGGTTCTCAAGAGAGCAGTTTAGAGGGAGAGAGTCACCTCCTTTGACCTGCTGGTCATGCTTCTTTTGATGTATCCCAGGATACAGCTGGTCTTCTGGGTTGCAAGTGCACACTGCTGTCTCATGTCCAGCTCTTCATCCACCAGTATCCCCAAGACCTTCTCCTCAGGGCTGCTCACAATCCATTCTCCATCCAGCCCGTATTTGTGCTTGGGATTGCCCTGACCCAGGTGCAGGATCTTGTGTTTGGCCTTGTTGAAAATCATGAGGCCAGATTTAATTCTATGAGAACTTTAGCTTTACTAACCTGATCCCTGGCTGCTTGGACACTTTCTCCATGTTCCCTCCAGCCTTCTCAATATCCATATTCCTCTATGAGGGGTTAAGACAGGAGAAACTGTGGGGAAGAAAAATACAGGTACAAGAGAGTTGCAGTGCTAGGAATGTGGACTAGCCATAGGAGTATGGAGTATATAGCTATGTGCTTTCCTAGATATCTGTATTCCTTCTAAACTGTTAGAAGAAAATGTAGCACTGGGTTTGTGTTGCTTTTTTTCTCTTATTAAATCCTGTCTGTTCACACTCCTCCATTCTGTCACTTAATGCACTTTCCAGAAGCATGCACACCTGGGTGATTAGTGGCATCCCACTTTGTTGGACAGTAGTTCCTATATACATTGAGGTGTTATAAACTGTGTCTATGTGACTCAGCTTTCCCGTATGGCTGAGAATGCCTCTGATCATAGCAGGGTGGCATTTGGCCTTGGAAACATGCACAATAAAATGGAGTTTATATTACTGATGTGGTAACATATTGGCACTGTACAGAGTGACAGGATTTGTTGGTAAGTTCTCAGAAGGAGATGCTGTAGATATTGTGCTCAGATCTACTTACTAACCTGTGTCTTTCATGGACAAGATACATGGTAAGCAGTTATGATGTCTCCTCGTGACACCTCTGATACTGTGTGGTCTTTCCACCTCAGTCCACAGTGTTATGATTTGGGAGTATATGTGGATGAAATTAAATCTGCAGTGCCATGGTGGATCTTCAAGCACAAGAACATGTAGTTGAGTAGTGAATCTGAACAGAGCGGGAGTATGGTGCTGGAACACGTTTGACTTGTGTGTATTGCTGTTGATGTACCTGCTTTCACATGACTATTCAAATAAAAATGTTAAATAATTTGATTTTAAAATGTTATATTGGCCTAAACTGACAAAAGAAAAACAATCACAGCTGCCAGGATAGTCTCTAATACTCTAGTGTCTAGTCACTACTGTACAAGAAAAATCATAAAAATATGTAATAAAGAGAATAAAACTGGCCACCTGTGGGTGCCATCTGGTGGTGAATCCTCTTATCCTGATCCAGCAAAGCTTCTGAATGTGTGTCTAAAGCATGAACACCCCTCCTAAGTGTGTGGGTGCATTACTAAGCCTCACACAATGAGGCAGGTGTGTTGGAAGAATGAATCCTAATGCAGGTTCTCCAATGGAGGTTCTCTGAATATTTGCCTTTCAAATGAACTAAGACTTGTAAAAACTCTGAGGAAGACAGAACACTTCTTGCTCATGGGAAGACTGAAGGTCAAGGCAAGGAGCCCTATTGTAGAGTTGCAGGAAACACCAGAAAGCATGGAAGCACTGTGAATAAAAATCAGCTGTTTTCATTCTGGTGCCTTTGCCACACAATCGTATTTCTGTACTTGTGAAAACTCGAGGTGCAATTTGAAAGTGTTTGGGTTGTAATTACATAGATGTGTGGAAAGGGGCCATTGTCAGAGCTGCCTTAGTCCAGCAGTGTGCCCTCACTCGTTTGTCCTTGTGCAGCCCGTGAGCTCAGGCAAGAACTAGCAGGGACTCCTGGTTTTGGACATAGGTAGCAGAGCTCAGGGCTTTCTGCATCTGTCTATGGACACCTGAAAATCCAAAGAAATACCCAGATGCCTCTCCCATCTGTGCTCAATTGGTAAAAAATGGAGCTGATGGCAGATGCTGCTTCTGCTTGCTTCTCAACAGCACCCATTGAAGAGAGGTCTTGCTTTCATAAGGCCGCTCATGGAGGAGGTGGGACACTACCGGCAGCGTTTTAAGATGACTTACTCACTTTGCCTGAAGCTACCATAGATCCCTTCTGCTGGAAAAGGTTTGAGACAATAACCTACCACAGAGGGACAGTAGCCCAGAGGCAGGGGAGAGGTGTGGGGTGAGGGGCCATACCCCCATTTGGCACAGCAATCTGGGAAGGGGCTCTCTGGAATGGTCTGCAGGCAGCTTCTCACCTTCCTCATCCATTATCTGGTAGCTCAAAGGCTTTTATAAAGTGCTACCACAAAGACTCTAACGGAAGCTTTACAGGAAGGCATGAGAATTTTTATCTCTTATAAATCAAGCAGAAAATGTTGCGATAAGATTAAAGCTGAGAAAAACACTTAGAATTTCCTTTCTTTCTCTAACAGTAAACCAAAGTTTTAGCTTAACACCAGTAAAACAAAGTTTTAGCTTAATTTCAGCCATATGTGTATGAGTTTAGTATTCAGGTGAACAGTTGTCCTGAACTGTGTTACCTTGGTGCTGTTCAAAATCCCGTAAACCAGAAAGTACTAGGTATCATTCCCCCCCAGAAAGCACAGCGGGGAATAAGCAAATAAAGTTGAAACAGATAAAGATCCAAGTATTGATCTCTGCTTGTGTTGCTTAATAGAGCGTAACTCCAAAGGAATATTGTAATCACTGATGGAGGAGAAATCGAAATGATCTGGCTATCGCTTTACATGTCTCCGTATTAGCAGGGTCACGTAGGCTAAAGAATGCTGGGGATTTATCCAAAACAACAACAGATTTTCATGAGGTGTATAGATTTACAGCAGCCTGCAGAAACGTGCTGTAAGAAGCGCTTCCGTTCCCTTAGCAGTGACTTTCAATGGTCTGGCACAGCTACAAGTTTGTTGTGAAATCATGGCAGTTCCCCCATGCTTCTCTCCCTGCTTGAAATGTCTGTTATCTCACAGTTTCCAGGTGTAGGATGTCTCTCCAAATGATTGTGCTGAAGTTAACACCAGGGTTTTCCTCCTTATTTTTTAGTATGAAATTACTACCAGAAGCCACATGTGAAAGGTAGTATTTTTCTAACATGACCATTTTACTGTATTTTCAAAAGTTTATTTGAAATTGTTTGGGAAGACCATCTTCATTATGCAATTAATTCATGGTAGTCCCTGGGCTTGCAGCTATACCTGAGAAATAAGAATAGATATGACATTTTCTGACTCAGCAGTGATGGTTCTCACTCTCGCAGATAAAAGGGTTTTATTACAGCTTTACTTCTGCTCAAATCACAGAACCTGTAGTTACAGGAAGGCAAAATGGATTCCATCTGGCTCATACATTATCAACAACTGTTAACGGAGCTTCAGTTACAAGGACAAATTGCCAAGGCAGAAATGAAGACCTTGAGGACAAATGCAGTTTCATACCTGTAATTTAGAGTGCAGTTTGGCTCACAAAATCTTTGCAGTGTGAAATAAATGGAAGACTTGCTTGACTTTCAGATCAACTTTCGGTTGAAGTTTTCAGAGCCAGCAGCTAGGAAAAATAATTTTGTGCTTGTAAACTAAAGAAATTCTTATCTGAAAGCCCTCTGGACACTTTGAATACATGGCAGCATGATGCAGTTGCTTTTCACTGTGCACAAACATCACCCTCATGGTTTACATTATTCATGCAAACAAGATGCTGTAAATGCTGTCTCCTCCAGACCCTGTTAGAGAGGAGGCTTCAGTTGTGCCTTGGA
The DNA here is from genome assembly GCA_033558235.1 of Neomorphus geoffroyi. Classification (NCBI taxonomy): domain Eukaryota; kingdom Metazoa; phylum Chordata; class Aves; order Cuculiformes; family Neomorphidae; genus Neomorphus; species Neomorphus geoffroyi. Next base: position 113,242,161 of record JAUMJM010000005.1, on the reverse strand, counting down.
AACCCTTCAGGCTCTCTGCTTGGATTTGATTTGCAAGGAAATACTAAGAGACTGCCCCGGAGTTTCAATGCGTGAAGGCATATTCCTGCAGCCACTTGTAGGAGCCACGTTGAACCCCTAGGAAATCTGTATGGGCATGGAGTACTACCTACCTGTGTTGGAACAGCACTTTCAGGACCTAAACATCCGTTCAAGTTTACAGCCACAGAGGTTGTCTGCGGAACGGTGATGAATATCTTCTCAGCTCGAGAGTCGTATGAGAAAAACTCACATTTGATAAACTGAAACACATAGCAAATGCAGCAGGTTGACGGTGTATGTGGTTGGTGTGCTACAAGATGGTTATACTGAAGTCCTATGTATTTATTAGTCTGTAATTCACTTAGAGCACTGGAGTGACATCCCTATTCTGAAAACTACACTTTCTAAGTTGATTTTGTGGCAGCAGGGCTGGTGGGAAGGAGATGAAGCAAACAGCCAAAGGTTAAGGATGATTAAGTTGGAAGGAAGAAATAAATTTCAATACCAAATCTCAGGTAAAATCCTTTATCAGCAAAATCCTTTTTTCCTGTCCTCTCACTTTTTTTATTCATTCATTTTTTGTGTGAATAGTAACATATAGTCCTGTCACTTGCTGTAGACCTTAGCAGCCCTGTAATCCCTGATACATCTTCATACTAAGAACTGTGGTTGTGATACCTTCCTCTCAGTGTTATCTTTTTCTTACTGGGAGAAAGCAGTGGGTGAAGTGATTACTGAAAAAATATTAGTGCTACAGAATGACCAGGGACCTGAGGAAAAACTTCACCAAAAACTTAACTGTAAATTTCTGATTACATCCTGTCGTTTTAACATGCTTTAAACTAGAACCGCGCTTAATGTTTCTCTGCTTCTGGCCCTATAGAACAGCCTACTGTTGCTCCCGTAGTCCTTCTCTCACTTCTCACAGACAACGTGCACTGCAAGAAAGTGAAGTCTATTTTTTTTCTAAACAGATATTGAAGCACAGGTTATGGAATAACCAACTTTTAAATTGTATTTCATACACCATTGAGTAGAAATTCTCACGGCTTCATTGCAATCCAGATCTCTTTTATTAAAAGGCATTCTTTCCATCCCAGCGTGAGATCCTTCTGTATTGTGAATTATTATACACTAAATATGTGTGCTAATCCAAATGAAACTGACTTCCCTTGAGTATTTTTATAGCCTAGTCAGTTGAATCTGGGCAGAAGCTACAGAACCTGAATTAATGTACCGCTCTGTTTTGACTGACATAAATAATTTACTTATTCTGCTTCAAAACAAAAACATTTATCCTTAAGAATGGGCTGGAAAGAATTACTTTTAATGAAGCTGCTACCTGTTTTCTAGTTTCCATTTAAGAAAATAATGATTGAAGTTTTGTGAATGTTTGCTTACGTTCTGTGAAGTGATGGTACACTCTTCTTCCTTACACAGTGTAGGTGAAATTTCTGTACCTAATTGAAGCCACTAAAATGTTATGGATATTAAATTTGTGTTAATGAAGTGTTCATGAATGCAAGGAATAATTAGCCTGTCACATCTTCATGAACTGATCTGACAATTTTGCTGTGTTTGGGGTAGGTAGAAGATCATCCGAAACAGTACAATTGCAAGTAATTTCTTGAATCAAATGCATGGAAGTGACACTTTTCAGAGACACTCTGGGGAAAAGAAATCCTGTTCTTCTGTGGTGTAATTTATGTATGGTACCACCAGTCTTTGTGCTGCTTCCATAGATACAAATATACTTTTTTCTTTGTAGGTTATTGTTTCTCTCTGTGTTGTTTGTTTTTTTTTTTTACCTAGAGTCTATAAATAAAATGACTGTGTATGTGTTAAGTATGTTGTGTGTGACAATTAGTTTGTGCTGTCACCTACATTTCAAGATGTTTTAGTCCCATGCTCCCATGCTTGCCTAGAGTTCTTGACCAAGGAGTTCTTCTTTGATAAAATATTTTTTAAGACTAGTTCTGCATAATGATTCATATCTTACTTTTGTTCATAAAGAGTGCTTTATGATGAAAACTATGGATTCTAGCACGCTGAGTGACAGTCCACTTGTCCACTTCTCTGAGAGATTTTTGGAGAGGAAATGCATTTTGCACCCTAGATGTAGCCCAATCTGAGCATCTAATTGTCACTGATCTTTGAATATTAAAATAGTAGTTATAATTCAGGAAGATTAATTGCTTCCATGAGTAAACAACTAAAATAACTAAGCTCATGTTAGAAAAAAATCATAGGGATTATCTTCTTTGTGCTTCAGAGTACAGACTAATCAGTTGAAGGAAAAAATACCATTCAGTGACATATTGATTCATCATTGTCTGACTTCTGGTAGTTTATTTTTTTCCCTTAGAAATTTTCAGTAATGGCCAATACTGGAAGCAACAGTTTATTTAAACTACTGATTTTTTTTAGTACATTTATGTGTTTTTTATATGAACTCTATTTAAGATGACAGCTTTTCATGGTGATGATGTTACACGAAGACTGTTTTTGTGTCCTCTTGTGCAGGTAATGTATATTCACTACATATATATCTGAAACCTATGGATTTACAAATATTGTTTTTGAAGTAGCTTCTCTAGTATGTAGTTCTATGGGTTTATGTTCTTTCTAGATGAAAATAGGAAAAAAAATGCAGGCATTCTCTACCAAAATCCAAAGACCGTATAGTAACTGATCGGAAAGCATAATGTTGAATCGTGTTCTAATTCAGCTTCAATTGTAGTGAATAAAAGTTTTTCACTGTCTCATTGCCATTACCTTCTGTGGTAAAAAAGGAATAAGCAGATCCTGAAGATGTTTGTGAGTGAGATACTGCAGCCTGTCTTAAAAGGGACACCAGACTCCTTTTGCATTTTTAAACTATGAAAGAGTGAATATTAATTCACATTCCACGCAAAAATAGGAAAATGAAGGTCTGCTTTCTCACCGAGCAATAAAATTTTGGGGACACCATCTATATCCTTCATTCAAAATACAGTATAAGGCTGTGCATAAAACTGCATCCCTTGAGGGTATAGATTAGCCATAATGAAGAAGCCTGTGAGGCACCTACTAGGAGTTTTAGCCTTTGAGAGCTTGAAGAGCTTAGAAAATGAGTGCAAATGTGATAAACTGTCATTCATCCTCTTTAAGTTGCTCTATAATTCCTCCAATCTTTTCTTCATACCTATTTTTTTCCAAGCTTATGCCAATAATTTTTGTTTCCTTGTGTAGATGGCCATGCTTTTCTGTAAGAGTGTCTTCCTTTTCAATGTTATTTATGCTGCTTTCGAAGTTGCATAAGTTGTGAATCAAATAATTTGGTTCCAATTTTGAAAAACTCCCAATAAAGTGTCCTACTGCTATAACTGGCCTACATTCATCTCTTAGTTCTGCTGCTTTGGGAACAGACTTGCCAAAATAAGAAAAATATTGGAATCTTTGGCTGCTGAGAAATCACAGAGCATCATAGTTCAGAATTAAAAGTTTTACTTGTAACTCTGTGGATCCCACAGAATTAGAGGTTAACTTTTTTCTCATCTGCCATTAACTAGGTCAATGTTTGGAGATGAATAATTCTTTTTTAACCTTAAATGTGCAGAGGTTGGATGTGTCTTCTTCAAGATTGTCTTGAGGGGGAATTTGTAGTCAGTGGAGAAAGATTGAACACTTCCAGAGGGATGTTTATCCCACTTATTTTCTGATTAAATGAATCGCCCTTGGAAACAGACCAGCTTTCCCCTTCCTAAGTTACAAAGGGATCATTAGCATCAACTATATGCTTACATTTTAAATTACAATAGCAAGATGAGAAGAATTTCACATAGAGGGTCTGTGTACTTCCTAAGGAACTCGGTGCATACTGACTACATCTTATTTACCTTAGGGTTAATGATGCTTCAAGACTGTAATTTTAAATCAGGGTTTGGACTGCCTAAAAGCAAAGTCTATGCAGCTAAAATTTTTCTCCTGAGGTATAACCTGCCCTCAGTGGAAATGTCCAGGAATCACAAACAACATCAACTAATACAGATCCTAACATTTATTCTCAAAATCTAACTTAGACAGCTTGCTTTTATGCCCTGTGTAGTAAAATCTTTTTGAAAAATAACTTTCTAATATGTACAAGAACCTCTTTTGACAATCATAGAAAGTTACCACTATCCTAATTATCTTCTAATATTTAAATGATGAAAAAGGGATTCGTCTCTATTTCCTGGTAACCCCTGTCTTCGTTTTGTTCTTCAGTCCATGTTTCCATTACCTGTATCATGCATCTTATTGTGGTCAGTTATATCTGAATCTCTACTGAACTCCCTGCAGTCCTAGGGTTTTGTCTGTGTAAAGGTCTATTTGTGGGATGCGAAGGTCAGGGCTCAAACTGCTGGGTCTGTTTGATTTGGAAGGCAATGCCTAAACCTACTGTTATTAAATGTGACAGGGCCTGACAGAGCCTTAATCAGTTTGCCTTCTTGTCTTTTTCCATAGTGATCAGCGAAAGCGGAAAAAAAATTCATTGAAAACTACTGTGGTCATAAAACTCATGGAAAGTGGCAAGATGAAATATGCACTATAAGCAGTACATTAAGTTTGTTTTAATTCCTGTTTTTATGTGTAGGAATGAACAAACTTCAGGTCAACAATGATTCTTTAGCATTATTTCCACTGCATGAATAAAAATAATATCAAAGGAATGGCCCTTAAATGTTCTGTATTATGAAATATAAAACTTTCATATAATGATAATTCAGTAAATGATTTATCTCCATAAAAATGTTGTGCTTTGTAATACAGTTCTTAATCAATTTAAATTATTTACTTCATGAAGCAAAGTGTTTGAATTTGATATTAAATATTTTCTATGAGAAAGTTATTAATAGCTTCCAGGCTGACTTCCAGCCTGATCAGACACACGTGAGAATTATAACTGGTAGTTAGGGTTTTTCTAACTTAAACATATATCTTAGGGACATAGGTTCCATGTTTGCAAAGTGCCTGGCTGTGGGACCAAATAATGAAGCATCTTATCAAGTAAAGTTTATATGAGAATCAGTAGAGGCTGATTTTTCTCATCTTGGGCCACCGTGCAGGTCAGGGTTGCTTCCTGATAGACTAACTTGTGAACTTGTATGCTTTTCATCTGCAGGGCACTTGTTAATCCCTAGCTGTCTATTGGAAGAGGAAGCTTAGAGCACTCAGGAAAGGTTTCTGGCTTTCTCTCATTGCCTTTTCTGCACAAATCTGTTCCTGATATGGGCACAGGTTGTTCTTTTTGTGTCTGGAGTACCCTAATTTACATTTTTGCATTCATTGTTGGTTACGGTTTCTTCTTTGAGCACCTGAGTTGTAGACAGAGAATAGTCTGAGCAGATGATCTTGGCATTCATTTATAAGTACAGCATATAAATGATATAGTGATATTCATGTGCTTAATCTTAATTCTCATTCTGCATTTGACTTGTGCCTCTCTGCCCTCAAATGCTTCCCTGCCAGATTTGTTGGCACACTTCCTGAGAGACTTCCAGCACTTGTGGTAGGACAAGAGCATTAACAATACTGTGGCTGGGATATTTGGTATTCAGCTGGCAATACCAAACTTCAAGAATGAACTGAACTACAATGTAACTGGTTAAAATAGACAGTAAGCTTGTCATAGCCAGGGACAATTTTAAGAGAGTTACCAACCCACTCTACTCTAGTGCTCCAAGCTCATCTGGGCCAGAATATCATTGGGTAGGTGAAATTCCCAGCAGGAATTACTTCCAGAATCAAATGGTGCTTGGCTTGATTTAGATTCTGTTTTAGTGGTTACAATTTAATTTTCTTCTGGGTCTCTGTTAGACCTGTGGCACTAAGGAAATGCGGTAAATCAGGTGGAGAGATGTAAAAGGTCTTGGTGTCTTAGGACATAGTAGTCCAATCGTCACATAGGGTGACCTGTGAAATTCTCTTGAGGTTTCATCACTAATGAGTAACATAAGCCATTTCAAAACTAAGCCTCCCAATTCTTTTATATGCATTATGGATCTTTATGCTTCGCTTCTTCCGTTTCACTGAGCAGTTAACCTCTTCTTCTCCTGGAAAGGTTTTGATGTTGCTCATTAAATGGTCAGGTGTAAAAGAACTGAAAAGAAGAGTTTGTAATGCAAGATTTTAAAAATCTTGGTCTTTGTTGTCTTTGCTCATTCTACGCTAACAATTTTCTCTCAAAAACACAATATCAAATTCATTTTTTTCTGAAGTGCAGCAGGTAAGCGAGTATAGTCTATTTCTCTAGTTGGCATATTTTAATATCATCCCCAGATATAACTTAGATATTTAGCATCCTTTAAGTGTTTCTGTCAGATTGTCTTAGCAGCAGCATCTCATCTCACCTCAAATTGGAAAGGCTTCTCCATGGAAATGGGAAAAGGCTGGAAGGCTGATGCTTAAGGTAAAGAAGATGATAGAACAATCTTTTTGCAATGATTGCAGTGCCCATCAGTGCTGCGTGGGTGAGAGCAGCATTACGAACAGCAGCACGGAAGGTATGCTCTAAGAACACAGTTCATGGCAATCACCTGAGCGACTCTGCAGATGGATAATGCAAGGTTAGACAAACTTGTTGGCTGCTTCTCCCCCATCTCTTTTTTTCATCATATAGATAATTTTCTCCATAGCTTTTCTGAGGATAATTCAGCTAAAATTGTGTCATGCCTGAGGCAGAATGGAGCTCCAGTAAAGCACATGTAATGCAATGGTGAAATCTAATAACTTGTCTTTTATGCCATAATAAGAGTTAGGCAACTAGGTAGGAAACAAGGAAAGAAACTTTACAGTTCGTTATGGCTATTTTTCCCAGCTTTAATTTTGGGGAGCGAATTGCCTGGTGTTTACAACTCAGCAGTTAAAGCATTCCTGTCTGTACGGATCGTAGCTGTTAACTGTAACAAATGCAACAGGATGGTGCCCCTCTTTGGCTGCAACACCTCAGCAAACTTCCTCATCTGGAGCTGGTCTGTCGCTCTCAAAAAGGGGGTGTCTGTGATCTTCTTTGAAAAGTCTTCTGTTTTCACTGTTTGAAGAAAATGATCAGAGTTGTATATCAGAGTTTTGGGGTTTGTGTAGAGCTTAGCTGTGCAAAACAAAGCTGAAGTCTTGTGCAGACTCAGTGACAGAATATGATGACGATATTCTTGATTAAGCTTTACAAATACTATTCTTAAAAGACTTAGTAATAGTGAAGTCCCTAGCTAACTCTGAAGCCCTACGCCTGTGCACTTTCACATGAGGTACAGTAAACCAATTAAGCTACTTCAGTAGTTACTTAAAGAAATACCAAGTCTGAAATATTCAATCAGGTTTTACGTAATAACTCATACTGTCTTACAATTTTGTTATGCTTTATATTTTCTATACAGATACACTAATCAGTGGTAGAAGGAGAGTAAACGTCAGCTGGAAACTGGAAAGTGGTAAAGAATATGCACAGGATTAAAACTGCCTCTGCCGTAACAGTCTCGTGTAAGCATTTCAGGGTTCCTGAGCACAGTGAATGCTTGGTCTATACTGTTCAGATCACCTTGGCAGGGTTGCTTGAAGTTTATTCTCAGCTGACCGGAGGGCCTATGGACTAGTCACTGACAGGAGCAAGTGCAGGAGCTGCTGCTATTTCATTTTAAAAGGTAGCAACTAAGAAGAAAGAGTAGTGCTGCTCTTTTGCATAAAACCTTTTATCCCTAGAAGTGGGAGATATGGGTCAATTCCTTCCTCAGCCTGGCAGTGTCAAAGACATCTCCCAGAAGTGTGCCATGAGCAGTGGGTGGGATGGTCCTGGGAGAGTTCCCCAAATGTTGTTCTTTGTATCTCTTCTATTTCAGTGCAAAACGAAGCCTGTTTTGGCTGGCATTTGTGTCTGGGTTTATGCAGCCATGTTTGCAAGATCCACGAGGGAAGAGAGAGCAAGCACAGGGATCATGCTTCAGCCCAGTGCTAAGGGTGCTGAGAAACGGGAGAGGAGTAAGTGTAGATCCTGCTCTCATTGTTGCTTCACACTTCACCAGTGTCTAGTGCATGGATTATCCTGGGCTGGGACATAAAGGTGCACAGCACTGCCACGTTACGGCCGTTAATCCTGTTTCTCTGTCCAAGAAAATGAAGAGTGAGGCGGTGACTGTGTGAGACAGGAATGCCTTACAACAGGAAGCTGGTGCTGGGCAGAGGTGCCTGAACCCATGAGGGCACGTTCCTCCAGCACTGGTGCATGACCAGCTTGGTGGCGATGTGCACACAGAAAGTGGCCACGGCAGCCAGTGGGGTGCTGGTGGTGAGACTCACCCTGAGTCCCAGTCCTCCAAACAATTTCTGTTACAACGACAGCTTTTGAACATCTTTGTGGTAGGAATCATATCTTAACTGTCTCTCGGACTACGTGTCCTTCTTTTCCCAGCCATGTAGGTAATGCCTTTCTCTTTGGGTTAACATAGCTTTTTTTGTGATAAAAATTGCTTACAAGGAAAACAAACATTAGGATGAAGAGTGTGATAATATGACTGATCTGTGCTCATGTATTTGTTTTTCTACAGATATGGTCCAGTATTTAGGATTTTAGTCCTTTGATTTATGAGCATAGCTTTAAATACACAGTTTATACTACAATGTATGCAAGTGATGGGAGCACAGTTTCAGCTGATCACATTTGTTATGTTATGTAATGAAATTTCCTGTTCTGAAGACCTTATTAAGCATATCAGTATTAAGCATGTGTAACGTTATTACTTAAAGACTGTAATATTTGCCGCCCAGGGGCCTCAGTCAAGATTGGGACCCCCACTGTGCTAAATGCTGTATAAACACGTGCAATTTAAGGAAAGATGTGACCTGAAAAGAGAGACAAAGGAGACAGTAAAATAAATCTGTTTTGAAATGATACACATTTGCACTGTTTCCTAAGTTGGTAGATGGCCTTATTTGTGCCTCAAGCTATTATTAATTATTTGACTCTTCTTTTTATAGGCAAAACAGTAAAGATGGATTTTCAGCAGTGATTTGGATTAAAAAAAGAATATATATATTTTTCTTGATTAGGTTATTCAGTTTTGAAGTAGCTTCTGGGCAGGAAACTCAGAGACTTTTAGATCATCTGGGAGTGTGGTCTGCTGGTAGAACAGGAAAACAAGGGAGGAGCATGGCAGGATACAAGAGTCGGACACCCAGTGGAAATATTGATTTGATTTACTGAAATACTGGAACTCAGTGGATGATATATGGGATAAATTCCAGTGGGTTATAATTAGAATCATAAAATCACAGACTAGCATGATTTTGAAGGGATTTTTAATGATCATCTTGTCCACTTGTGCCTTGCAGTCTTCAGGGACATCTTCAACTAGAGCAGGTTGCTCACAGCCTTGTGTAACCTGACCTAGAGTGCTTTTAGGGATGAGACGTGCAGCCTCTAATGGGAAGATGGGTTAGAAAAATGCTTTGAAAGATTATATTTTTCCTTGGTTGGGGATATACTGCACAACACCCACAAATCTCTCCCAGAAGAGGGAATGAAAAAGAAGGGCTAGCAAGTCTGCTATGGCTGTGTTACTCAGTGCCCGTCTGGTAGGAGTCAAGACCCAGTGATGCAGCCCACAGCAGCAGCTGTAAGAGTGACAGGAAGTGTTGTGCTGAATTTTTAGCAGTGTCAGATAATGTAGGGAGTGCTGAGGTTTCTGCTTTGGCTACTTTAGCTGATGATTAGTCATCCGATGGAAGGTGTGAAGGTACGTGGGTGCGAAACTGCAAGGCATGGTGATGGCCAGAAACATAGCTATTACAGTGCTCAAGAGCTGGTATTGTATTGAAAGAAGAAAACGAGAATTACTGACAGTTCAAATGAAGACAAACCCACCACATTATTGACATAATCTAAAATTCATTCTGTTTTTGTTTTTTTTTTTTTCCTAATATTCCAAGTACAAGCAAGCTAATTAAGTCTAGGAGGTTATTTTGTTACTTGATTTCAAAACTTTTCAATGCTTTATTTAATTATACTCTGGATATAAAAGTACTTGCAGACCCATATTGACTGAAAGCAGGGGTTAAAAACTTGAGTGTAGAATTTGGAAAGTTTTTTGTAAGACAGTGTGACTTGATTTTCAGTGCTAACACACGCCACAATTTAATTTTACTGTTTTCTGCCAGCAACAGAGAGTATTTAATTTTTTATTTTGTTCCATTTTTCCTTCTGGCTACAAATACATCTCAGTGGTGCTGCCAAAGTTTAAATTATCATGGTGTTGAACAGTGATTTCTCATTTATGGACAGTACTTCTCTTCCATTTGTCAATTCATTTAATTTAACTAATTTGTTTTTGCAACACATTTGTTCATCTGTCTCAGAGACTTTAATAAAGGGACAAAACAAAACTCATCTCTTTGAAACAGAAATCCTTGGAGGAAATGTGGGAGAGGGACTGAGATACAAAGACATCAAATCTCATCGATCTCTAATCAGTTATTCCAACTAAAAATAAATAAGGCTGACATACCAAAATTTTAACAGAAGACACTCTTGTTCATTTTAACATTGAGTAAGGGTGCACCAGTCTGAGATAGGAAAAGGAAAAAATGTGCTGTAAAATCTACTGTATTACTGAGAACCGGGTCTAGAAGTAGCAATGCAGAGAGCCGCTGGTTATACAAGAGCTCTGTTATGACTAAAGTAATTCTTTCTTTATCTGATCTGCAGCACCTGGCAAAGTCAACGATTCGTGTTCTGAACAGAAATAATAACTTTTTCTGGAAAATATTAGGAATGTTGTCTTCTGTTATTTTAGATGAGAAAACAAAGAACATTTCTCTGACAGTGATGGTCTGTAGGGAGTCAACAATATTTTAGAAATTTTAATAATGAAAAATGTTCAAGTGTAGTACACTATCAATATCAGTTCATACAAATATTACCCACTCACCTTTAGGAGTTTACTATATGGGAATAGTGTTGAAAAGACAACAGGTTTTTGTATTTTTAAAATATTATTTGAAGTGTTACCTGAAATTTCATTAATAAGTACCTTCACTTTTTAAGATGTCAGGATTAAGCTCCTCTTGAGCCCTGGACGTTAATATAAAGGATTTATTTGGGCTTTCAAAGGCCATTTATATAGTGTCTCATGAATTGTTGAAAAGCTACTCACCTGAAGTGCCATCATGGATTACAAATTAAAGACAAAGGGAGATTAAAAGATTTATTCTCAGCATGACAAAATGCTGTCAATTGTTTGTCCTGGGTATCTCTGAGGACAAATTGGACGTGGACAAAAAAAAAATAATAAAAAACCCCACTATGGTTTCATGAAAAGGGTAGTACAGATAGTGCAAGTGATAGTAATGCATTATCTTTTGTTGCTGGTCATATTGTGTTTGGCCATGGTACTTTTGTTTTTATAAAAACATAGGAAAGTAAGAACCCAAGGAGGAGATAAGAGGTAGGTGATAAGCTTTATGAGAGAAGACTATTTTCTTACTGTGGTTTATACATCTAAAATAAGTACGAGAGGGAGGTTTACATTTTAGTTTAGAAAGGAAACAAACAGTGTGGTAGAATTAGTGTGGTAGGAGCATAGCCAATAATTGATGCTGCGGAGAAAATAAATTTGTAGCTCAAAAAGAAATCCAGGTGGGATTCACTGCTGTAAGTCATCACTGAACAAAATGAACAGAATCCTTTAATTTCTGGATATGTCTGTGAATAGCATTGTTGTGAAGATTTTCTCTTTTATTTGCTGCACAAGGAGGGAGCTCTTTCTAAACCTGATATTGCTGAAATATATTTCAAGGCAGGGTGAACTTTTGGACCTTGTTTTCTGAAGAGTAATTTAATCTTTTAGCTGTATATTTTGTCCATCTGATTACAGCAAATTCTGGCATATTTATCCGTACAGGATGTCTTGTTCCTCTGAAGCATCTGGTATTGGCCACAGCTGGAGGTGAGATCAATGTTTCTCAGACTCAGCTGCATTGCTTTTGAGCTCAAAGGGATGGTACATCAGGGAACTTGTAGTGCCTTATGAGTCAATAGTCAGCAAGAAGCCTAGCTTGGCTTGGCAGCACCTCAGTTTCTTCAGGATATGTGACCAACCATGGTGACTGGCTGCACGTGCAGAGTAGCCAGCGATTGCAAAGTATACATCAGGCACTGGTGGACATGTGCAGCAGGGCCGACCAGATTTACAGGAGGATCAAAATATGGGAAGTCAGGTGGAGAACTGTAGAAGAGGATTCATGGTAAAGAGGGGAGGTCAAAGAAAAAGAGGTTAACAGAGTAAAATTCAGAGGGACAAGTTTTAGAGAAAAGGAGAAAGAGAACTACAGAACTGAGAGAATAAGCAGTCCTAAGGCAAGCAGCACAGGAAGGTAGGAGGACAGAGAAGCAGATCATAAGGTACTTTCATGGTAAGCAATTCACTTTCAGTGAATTTCTTGTTTTCTCAAACACTTTCCAGTTTCCTAGGACTTGCTGGCTGAATGCTTTGAACACATGTTTGTGTAAGGTGAGGAGATGAAACATGACCTAAGCTTCTGCTCAGATATGCTTTAAAAATGTTTAAAGCACTCAGTCAGCTGGGTCTTAATTGATTCATCAATAGCTTGTGGCTCATGCTTAGTTCAGTAACAATCGGTAGTTCAAGGTCTAAATTTCAAAGGGACTGTTCCTGAGATTTGTTCATGAACTGTTGCACCGCATTCTGCCTGTCACAGAAGTGCTAAGTTCCAGCTTTTCTGAGAGGGTCCTCAATGTCACAAGCCTGTTTTTGAAAGGACGTGAAAATGTCTTATCTGCATACCTGTATGGTGAGGCTTTCAGGTATTTGTTGATCTTGTAGGTAAGAGTGAATCAAGTGAATAGCTGAATTGGAATATACTGTCTTTGATTTGTGTCTTGCACTATGATTCATTTTGCAGTGCTCAAAATCCGCACATTGCTGCATCATACACGTTTTCAATTGGTGAAGAAGAGCAGCAGAATTTAATACCTACAGACATCATAGAGGACAATTAGACTGCAATATTCTGTTTCTCATATTGACAGCTCACTCATAACTCTGAGGGAATGCTTCCTATTTAACTTGGTGCCTACGAGGACTTAAAATGCAGATGTTGGTATGTTTTTGGTGTTATTAGGTAGATATATATGCATAAGAAGATCTGTAGTTAAGGTGAAGGGAAAGGGACAGACTTTCTGAATAGCTGATGTGATGACAGGTGAGTAGCTGCTCAATGTATTTTTTCTATTTCTTCATTGTGATGCTGAATCTTCCAGTAAAAGACAAGAACTTGCTAGGCCATCGTTGCAAATTAGAAGGTTACCCTTGTGAAAATACAGGAGACTATGAAAATTGACAGAGACTGTGGAAATCTTTTTCCACTCGCATAAAACTTTGTATAATCCCCAGTTTCCTGAGAAAGTACTTCACCTCCTTCTTTTGACTTTTGTTACAGGAAAAAAACCACAGGGAAAGAAATTTCACTGGTATAAACCCCATAAAACTGCAGGCAGCTGCATTGACTCCTGCAGTTGGAATGGGATGATAACACGAGCTGGTATCCTCATGTGTGGAGGAACAGGAAGGTATATAATCTGGCTGCCTCATTAAGTGCCGCAGGTCCCTTGTGGAGACTATAGCTCACAAGCAGTTGGTGTGCTGCCATATCAGTGCCAGCTTGGCTTCAAAGCTAGTATGTATTATATGTGCTTTATGATCATAGTGCTGACTGTAGGGTAAACCATCTAGTTTATCAAGACAACTTCTAACTCACGAAATTGCTCTTGAAAATTATTCTTTTTTACTGATGGTGTCCTTCCAAATTATCAACCTTATTTCAGAGTATTGGGTTTTTTGTGGCTAAACGCACAGCATTCATTTGATTCAAACATTTTCCTCATAAACTCTATGCTGTATGTTGATACTTATCTTTTGGTGTAGTAAAATGCACCCTTCTCGTTGTTTTCCTTACAGTCATAAAGAACAGCTTGATATTGTTTTACATTATAATAAAGAGTGTGAAAAGTCTAAAGAGTTCTCTGTATTTCTGCAGCATTAGTAAAAAGAAAGTCTTGAGAATGTTTCATCAGCAGATTGACAAAGTGCAGTCTGCTGCTGGTGGCATGTCCCCGTTAGCTCTGGGTGTTCAGGTTACCAGCAGCTTACTCATGAGAATCTTCATATGTTTTCACCTGAGTGGTTTTCATTTGCAAATCTGTACCTGAGGAATGTTTTCTGTTGCCTATATTATCCCTACATTGATGATTCTCCTGGCACATAAATGACATGTAATACAGGCCACCGATCACACAAGTTTAAATGAAAAATAGGCTATAGAGAATAGTTTTCTTACTGACCAGTAGGTTGAAATCTGTATTTGAATTTGTCAAAGGTCTCTCCCGTAGAGCTAGAAAATCACATGCAGTTTGCAAATGGTTTGTGAACAAAAGCTGGGCTTTCTTCGTCAGGTATCTTATTCATGATGAATAAGTCAATCAGCTCTAGTATTTTGAGGCAACTTGTACTGATTATTATAGTAAGAAGTTCTCACTAGTTTAAATTTTTACCTGCTCAAATTTATGTGAAAGAATACTGTCTACGTAGCTGTAGTTATATTCATACTATAAGAACAACTTCTAAGAGTAGAGGGAGAATCTTTAATAGGACTAATAGGCTGAAACTGAGCAAAAGAAAACCAAGGATGAATATCTGCAAGTAATTCCCAGCAGTAATTTCTGAAGATTACAGATAGCTCGAAGAAAGTAGCTTGCATAGCTTGAATTAGACTGGGCAAGTAATTAATGAGAAGCAAAATTGTATTAGCAGAAGAATATGTAAGATAGACCATTCTAATCTTTGTTTGGAGCAATCTTAAGCGTGTATTGTAGGTCTAAACGTCTTATGCATTTTCTGGTTTTGAATTGCCATTTCTGTTTGGGCATCGGTTTCTTCCTTAGGTAACTTAATTAAAGTTAGAAGTTAGAAATATTGCGAGAAGGCAAATCCAAGTATCTGGATGCTAGAACTGTTCAAAGGAGTTCTCTGTTATTATGCTATCATATAGAAATTGTTTGTGAAGTTTTGATTTGTTAAAAGTAGATGATAACTTGTACATTTTATTACTGATTTTTTGCTGCCACAGCACTCGGGTGAAATGCTATTCTTTGAACCACTGAATCACTATAGGAAGGGATGAGATCATTTTAGAGGACATTGTATACTGTAATAAGAAGGAACTCTTCAGAACTCTTCAGAATGTTTTGTCATTGTTGTTGTTGTTGTTTTTGTCATTGTTGCCATGTACTGTCTTGATAGCACGCCTTTCAGATGAGGAACAGCCTCAGGCACATTAAAACATTTTGGAGAAGTCAGCAAACTGTGTTCTTAACTTCAGGAGCTGTAGTAGATCTGGTTGCTCAGGTTGGTGCTCCAACCAGGGATAAGCTGAAGATGTGTGCGAGGTTGGTCTGTCTTGGCAGCTGGATGCTGAATGCAACACCATGCTGCTGTGCTACCCAGATAAGAAGAACAGGAACTATGTTCAGCAAGGATCAGAGCCTACTACGTGACTTAAGACCAGTAAAGTCAAGAGGATTCATGGCTTAATTAAAAAAGTAAATTGCCCCAATGTCTGTTGGCTCTAAAGAGAGCTGAGGCAGATCAGAGTCTGCTTAGCTTCAGCAGCGAGAAGTAACTGAGATTAAATCAGCCTAGAGCATTTGCCTGGATTTCATTATATTTGTTCACTCTCCTATTGAAAGTACTGTGGATGTTGTTAAGGTGAAACACATGCGTCTCTACACCCTGAGTCTAGTTTGAGTGTATGAGAACTGAAGTTGAGAAGATAATATCTGTTGGAGGTGGAGGGCAGGGTCGTTGACATGTAGGGCAGAAGGAGGCAATATGACTGCAATGTCAAAGTGACTCTGACTGGTGCTATTAAAAATGTCAGGGTGGTCATAAAGATAAAAATATCAGAGTGTCAACTTGTTGTTACAGGTAAAAGTGTGTTAGAATATTGAGTCAAATAAACTGACATGCAGTTGCAGGTGTACATCTGTGTACATGCAAGTGCTTGTGGTTGAGGCTACACATAGGTGAAGACACACAGGAAAGCATGCATCTCTGTGTGTCCTCTGGCCTAAGGGCTTCAGTGACAGTGTAATAAAGGCTAAGGGTAGGCTTCTTCCTTTTCTTTTTTCAGTTTTCTCCTACTAAGTTGCATTCATAGGTGAAGCCCAGGTACTTGCATTAAAAATGTGCTACTTTAGAAGGAGGAGAAAGCTCATTCTTTTCCAACTTTGTGTCACATTGCTAAGCCTCCGCCAGCCAGAAGAGGTGTATAATCACACATAAACTTAGGACACGTGCATGACACTGTTCTGTGTGAGGAGTTAGAGCATTCATGGCAGGTATAAATGACTGGTTTATGACAAGTAACCTGGAAGCTTAAGAAGGTCAGGTTATAGAGCATTTGTTTACAGAAGGCAGCAGAACAGCAGGCAAACTAAACTTCAGCTTATTTGAAATGACAAGGCTCTGTGTACACAAAGCTCTCTGGTGGAGCGGTGACCCTCTGTAATGTGATGTAGGACCTGACTTTATTGTCAAATTAGACGTATTGTGCTAGGCTTCTCAGTGCATGCAAATGGAACACATGACTGGTCTCAGCGGTGCTATGACTGGCATCCCATCCCACTTTATGATGTTTTTATAAAGCTCTTTTTGTTGTACCAGTAACTGGAACATCTATGGGCAACCTGGCTCCACTGCAAGTAATGTAACATTCAAAACCAAACTAGGCCAGTAAGAGCCAAGATTTAGTTAATCACTAACTAGAGCCCATGTGAATATTGGTGTTTCCAGAACTTATCAGATGTTTGCTCTGTTTCAGGAAGATAAGAGCAGTTGTACTAAATCAAAGCAGAGATCTAGCTAGTTTGGTATCCTGACTCCATCGCTTGCCAGAAGAAGATCTGTGGGGAAATGTATAAGAACAGAGAAAAATTGTTTTTCCCTAGTGTTCTCCCCAGTTTCTTGTGGTTGGCAGTTAAGGATTTTCTTGGGCCAGGGATTATATCTTTGTGTATATCAGCCTTCAGTACATCCTCCATGACTTTTTCTAATTATTTTCAATATGGTTTATGACTAAAAAAAAGATAATTATTGCATTATGTTTGAATTTTATTGATATATTAGTTTGCCTCAAAGCAAAATTTAAAGTTTAAAATATCAGGGGAAAAAAAATAAACCCCATAATCTGTAACGTTTGTCTGTAACCTAAGCCTGTTTAACCTAAATAAGAGAGGTAAATAATTTAGCTAGGCTGGTCTGATTTTTTGTAGAAACCAGAAACACCTTCAAGAAGGCTATTTTGTGCTCTGAGAACAAAACATAGCACAAGTATGTTGATTTATCCAGGTTCCCAAGCTGTCCTTGCAGCAGTCTGCAGTGTTACCCATCACTGTTGCTTCATGGTGACTAGAGGCAGTAGCTGGCCATTTTGGAAATGAAAATGATGAGTAAAGAAACGTGTGGTTTGAAAACTTCCTCTTTTCACTAAGTGAGTAGGGTTGGTCCTTGTTTTGATCTAACTTCTCTGAAGAGTAGGGCCCTCCGACATACTCCAAAAAGAGTGAAGTGGTTTGGTGGAGCATATGCATACAAACCAAAACTATTGGCCAAGAAAAACCAAGGAAATGTGATAATATAAAAAATACAGAGACTCTGCAGAATGGTTTCTTTCTTCTTTGTCACACAGCATTTTCCTTGTAGGGTATATTTATCTTCTCCCTTTCCCCATTCTTTCCTGGGAGAAATGGGAGGGATGAGGACAGATTCGGATGTGGCTGCTCCTTTTCCTGAGGGCAGCTTGGTGCTGCTCGTGGTGATGTAAACTTACCCAGTTGTTGCACTGTAACCTTCCTGGCCTTCACCCTTTCCTCCTGCTTCTTTTTTGTGCCTAGGTAAATGGCTCTTTCACCTTCAGACAGCAAACCCCTGCCCCTTCTGGAGGCCTGGGCATCTCACCTGGTTTGTGGCCCAGCCCTGAGCCAAGATTACAAAGATGGCTTGGAGGGTGGCAGGAGGGGAACTTCTGACTCCATCTTAATCTCTTTGCATTCGTCATGCTCTTCTCTTTCCTGCTTCATTCCTCCCTGAACATCACTTTTATCACTGTCTGCTGTCATTGGTAACTGAAACTGTTGTTTATTCAGTGCAATCTTTGACTAATGAAGGGTTATGGAAGAAAATTGGAATGCATTAATTTTTTTTTAAGTGTTCAGGGGTTAGTACGGTGAATGTCACTGAAGAGCTTCAGATGAGGATTTGCTCTTTAATTAACAGTCTGTATTACTCAACAATGGAGCATTTCTCAGGTTCCTTGATTGGCTGCAAGCCTCAAGCATGTCTTAACTTCATATTAAGATGAGCTGTTTGTCCAGCAATTTTCGTCTCTGTATTCCACTTTTTCCTTATCTTCTTTCCTTTCTTGCCTCCTCTCACTTATTTTCAGACAGAAATTCAGAGTGTGCCCTGGATGGGAGTTCTTGTTCTCTCTAGGTAGTTATTAGTCAGAGTGATCAGGGAAACAGAGCTGCTGGATGCACTGGACATCAAAAGGAGTGTCTGGATGTATTAAACAGTAACTTCCTGTAAAGCCCACCAAGGTTAATACATTTTCCTCCGGCAATAGCAAATTCATTTTGCTCTTCTCTTCCCCCTCCTCCCAACTGGTGTCATTTTAATGAATTTTCTGTAAAATTCTTTTTTAAATTTTTATATGCTGTGAGACTGATTATTAGTTACATGTAGAACGTGAGAAAGGAGAAGGGAAGATGGTTTTTGCTGTTGTCACAGGAGACTGTATGCACTTTGTCTTAATCCTCAGCACATAAGGTCACTAAGCAGAGCATTATCGTTAGATAAGGAAAATAGGTACAACATTACCTTTGAAACGGCTAAGTCATTTGAAGCTAAAGACAGCCATCTCATAACCAGACTGACCTCAAAGATACAGTGTTTAAGGAGAAGGGACAAGCTCTGTTCTGTACTGGTTTGGGTATAAATTTTGTTGTTTACTTAAAATGCTTATTTTTTTAATGCCAGAATATGTTACCGAGTACATTCATTAAATCTGTCTTGCTACCTCAGTCAGCCTCTAAATATCCTCAGACATCCAAGCAATCATACTTATACACTGCCTCTACTTGCTGTTGTGCTGATATAAGACTTGAGCTGTCATTTTGAGATTTTAATGTTAGTCGCTACACAGCTCACAGATATTTAGAGAAAATCCTTAATGTGAGACCTTCCTTCCACATTACAAAGATAATTTAATATCCCTCATTATAAATTTGTTGTTCACTGCTTTAGCTGTCTATAAATTCTTATCCTGATTTTAAAATCATAACGCGTTTGCAACAAATTTCTATTGATCTCACTTTTGAGTAATTTCTTTCACAATGGCAAGGATAATAACCACATTTATTTTGGCACATACTTTCAGTATTCACCCTCCCTGCTGTGTAAACACACAGAGCTGGTATTAGGAAGATCCTGTTTTTCCTATGTATGTGTTTGAAAAATATCAGGTCATAACCAGTTGAAACACCATTAAGAGTGTTTACTGAAGTAATTGATAGGGACAGAAATTCTCCCTGCAGGGTGTAAGCGTGTGGATCTGATACAAAATACACATATTCTCAAATGGCAAAATTCATCAGCAGTTCCCTTCCTAAGTTAGCTTGGCCCAGTGCAGAGAAAGGTCATTAAAAGCCATGACCCATGGTCTGGCAGTAGACCCAGACTGCAAACTCCCTAATGAGCAGATCGCCTGAGCAAAAGCTCCTTTTCAGAACTCCAGGGTTTCATGTGGGGCTGCCCGGGGACCCTTAGCAGCAGCCGCTTTGTCCTCCTGAATCTTAATTAAGAGGTTCAAGTCACAAGTGAGAGGTTGAGTAGATGAAGTTGCTAGTGCGGCAGAATCCAGGAGGTTTCAGTTTGTGCAGTTTTGCAGGAAATGTCTGTGTTGATGGCAAGACAGTCCAGGTTTTTAAGAACCGGACAAGAAGTCAAAAAAATCCTGTCTTTAAATTCAGTCTCTGGCATTTTGTCTGTAGATACAGGTAGCCCATTTAGCTTTTCTCACCCTACTTGCAGCACAAGGTACCTGGTTTGTATTTTTACAGGGTGTGTTGGTTAGGAAAGGAGATGTGAAAAGCCAAGTAATAGTAGCTGAATTTTATTAAGCTGTCCTGCTTCCTTCTCTGTCCACCTGAGACGTTTTTTCATGAATACAAGCAATTTATACAACAGAAATTTACAATCTATTAAAGGAAATTTACAATCTATTAAAGAACAAAGAAAACCACCTCGGTGTAAATTTTCCATGCTGTTGTGCAGCATATTTGTTTGCACAGATGTACATCAGAAAAAAAGCTTTGTTTCTTGTATGGTGTTTTATAGTATTCTAAGAAAAAACTGGAGCCAACACCTATAATTTAAAATATTTTGTTGCCAAAGCACAATATAATTTTTATTTTTCTCTCTGAGTGGAATAATCTATTAATAAATTTTCCTCCTGACATGTCAATTTTTATCTTGTATTATTATTATTTACCAGCATCCATACCTGACTCCCACCTTAGTTCTTAGTGACTACCATTTGACATCTCCGTACCATCATTGCTGCTGTGAAAGGCATACTGGCACTTTCCCCCTGCCCCCCCCGCCCCAGTACTGTCACAACCCTTATGTCTTTTAATAAATGGCTTTTCCTGCTAAGCCTTGCAACACCCTTGCCAACTGTTACTTTGCTGATTTTGTTCCCACCACACATCTAGTTCTGAACAACCTTATTTTCTGCCCCATTGTGACCAGGTCAAATCCTACTGAAATGTCCAGTGCAGCAATAAGAACGTAGATGCTCATTATAAACGCTAAGGCAATAATATTGCTTTTAAATATCATGTAATATTGAACTTTGAAACTCTGTGGAACGCCAACTTGATTAAAATTTGTTTGATAAAGCTGGAGTTTACTTTGGTTGCTTCTTTCTAAAAGTTTGTGTAATAGCTTATTGGAATTAATCTTTCCTTTTACTCCAGAATACTTTGGAGACTGACCCTAAGTGAGCTACAGAGTTTGACTGAGCCAGAGGAAGTGGCAGTATGTTTGAGCTTTAGCGGACAGAGAGTAAACTTCATAGTGGAATTTCCTAAATGGTGTTAGCAGCAGGTAGCTGAAGAAAAAGGTTTTCGGATTTGGTGTGCATTAACTCATCCTCTTGCCAGGCTAATATGCAAGTCAGTAAGCGTTAAGTCCTGGTTTCACGGAGTAGGTGTGGTTTGACAACAGATTTCAAAGCAGAGACTGCAAAGCCAAATATTTTGGCATCTAGTGTTTTCTGGAAGAAGAATTATTTTTGGGCTTTCACAATTCCACAACATTGTGACTTTCTCGCATGTGATTCCGTGACTTTCAATGACTGTTTCTATACAGATGAGGGTAGGTTATTAGTCGTAATTCTTTAAAGTTATTTAAAATGTATTTTTGTTAGTAATCATCTTAGACGAGTCTCACTATATGTTTTCTGGTTTGTATGAGTTAGATTGTAATTTATAGATGAAAGGTCACACAACTTATTGGAAAGTACTTCTGTCAACCAAAAATTCTCTACAGCTGCCCATAGAAATTGGAAGAATTTACTTTATAAGAAAAGTCAGAGTTGAGTGAATCACTGAGGATGGATAAAAGCATACCTATTTATTTTTTTTTCATATAAGATGACATGAGTGACATGTTATGTTAGTCACAAATAGTTTTGAAAGATACTGTTTGGATTTTTTTATCGTTTAGTAGTGTAATAACAGAATATGTACAGTTGATAATGCTGTGATAAAAAGCTGAAGGATAAAATTCTGTAAGTTATTCTGTTGAAAAAGAGACTACATATTTCATCCTAGTACTCATCTTGGTACCCACTCAGGTTGGGGTAAAATATATAATTTGAGTCTTCGATTAAAAGTGAAGATAAAATAAATCAAAATATTTAGGTGTGAGGAAAATACATAAAGGACAAACTCTCAGTGTATGGATTTGAAAGACAGACCTCAAGGAAAACATCACTCTCTTATTTAGGATGTATATCTTGTGTAAAGATAGAAAAGCTACTGTTATCTGATATTTCAGGAGCAGAAGGATAAACTTCCATTGTAATATCTGCATGCACATCAACTTCTTAACTGAATTTTTACAGGTTTTCCTAGTAAGCAGAGTTGAGTTTCATAAGGGGATGAATGAAGAAGTTCATGTCTCAACAGAGTGAGCTCACCCAGGCAGGCCAAATATCTGACAGCTTGCTTGGTCTTGTTAGTGCTGTTCCACATTTTCCGTTACTTTTTATGAGAACGCTGATTAATGCTGTAAGAAAGACTGAGGTTGTCCTCAAGGAACTTCTCCATAATCGATGTCATCATTGCTGATCACGTTAGCACAGAGAGCTGCAGACCGCGGCATGCTCAATGATGAGATCCCACCTCTTGGGCACAGTGATTTGCAATTAGTTCTGAGCATGCCAGGTGAGGTGGCTGGCCCTCAAGGGCTGTTTCTCCTGGACAGCAAAAAGTTATTCAGCAAATTAGTGCAGCACATTGATTTTTTTTTTTTCCCAGTGAGGTGTTACGCATAAAATAAATGTCTTTCATTTCACCTATGTAGGATGGTCATTACAGTTCTAGATAAAAACAGTATTAATAAAAAGAGACAGTTATTGCCAGCCCAACTGCCAAAAGGGAGAAGGGGTCAATATGGTCCTTTTTATATCACCGTAGACTGCTCTCTCCAGGGTGTCAGTACAAAGAAAAATTTGATTCTAAGTAAAATTTCAAATAGTTTTTCCCTTTGTTATTTTATATCTTGTCATTTGTTATCAATGAAAGGCCACTGTATGTTTGTAAACGCCTATCAGTTAACATCCAGCACCTTTTAACCATGATTCTCTAGGATATTGTCTCCTACACTGTGTGTCTAAAAATTGGCAGTGTGTTAGTTTCTATTTGTTAGTTTTATATATGCTTTTCCTCTTGCACTCATGCTGTTAAAGGTACTAAAAAGCACTATTTGGGGATTCTCACATCAACTTGTGGGGTTGGACGAACAAGTATCAATGTGATCTAAAGGCAAAAGTAATTTTGCTAAAATTGTCGCTGTCAACTTTCGTGATGAAAGAACCAAAGAGAAGTGAAATACAGCTTATTCTGAGGTGGTCACGGACTGCTGAGGTGGTCACTTTTCATGTGTGAAAAAATAGGGAGTAACCCTATAATACATGCCAGTGGTGGCTTGTATCCATTTCTTCCAGTTTTGTCAAGCTAAATTCTGTTAGAGGAATAGGTGTGCTAGAAAGTAAGTAATGAAAAACAGAAGTTCTCACTTCAGGTTCTTGAACTGAATGTGTTTCTTCTGGATAGTCATGCTAGGTTATCATCTGATGAATATTTGTCTGCCTTTTTGAAAACAGATGGGAGATATAGCCCTGTTCCTCAGAGAAAAGTGTTCCCGCTTCAGAAACTTCATTTGGCATTTTGTGTGGAAATAAAGGAGTCACTCTAGACAATATCAGAAAAATATGCTACAATACTGGCCTGGGGAGGTGGGAGGCTGGAGGGGAAAATCATAAGGAAAATCGTGCAGGATAAAAGTCAGAGAGATTTACTTGTTTCCATTTGTTAACATTAGCCAAAAGCTTTGCCCAATGCATCATGCTTGTGAAAGGAGTGGTGTCAGCACCTCATCCCATCCACCAGTCACCCAGGACCCTCTTTTTATGAGAAAATTTGCCTTGGATTGTGGGTTCATAGTTACAGTGTGCATTTTTGTGTGGATTCCCCTTAGCCAATACAATAGCTGAGAGCTTTGGGTGTTTTACCAGTAAAAGTTAAAGTTTTCACAGTATCTTCTAGCCCAAATTTTATTCCGTTAGTTCTTATTTTGCTGCAGATCTCTCAGAATCCTTGAGCAGAGGAGAGACTTTTACACAATACCTAATAATTCTTGCTTTTTCAAAAACACCTATCATGACAGAGCTCAACTCCTTTACCGCATAATCAATAAGCCATGCTTCTCGATGCTTTTGTACAACAGTACATGACCACTTTGATACCCTTTACTTCAGGAAATTACACTATGAGGATTATTCCTCTGCTGAGAGTGACTGTGCTCAGTGCAAAATAACAAGTAATTTTGGCTTTAGTTGTTTTCTGTGTGTGCACAGAGATCTAGTTATAAACTCTCTATATAATCCTTTATGAGTTTTTATTCCATAGCTTGTATTCCATAGCATTATTGCAAATGGTGACTCTGGTGGGAGTCTTAGAAAAAATGGGGAATCTTGTGTTATACAGACGGATCTATTGCATTGTGAAAGTCAGATCTCCTAATATCTTTCATATGTGGGGCAAAATCCATCTTAAACTTGTTAGATTTTATTCCATGTTCTTGTGGGAAAACTGTTCTTGAATGTCAGATTTTTAATGAATGAGAAACCTTTATGTGTCTTCCAGTCTAAACCAATTCCTGGCTACCTCATATGTTTTTTCTTAGCAGTTGGCCTTCATCTTCCCTTATGAAAGCTCTAAGATTTTTGCAGAAGAAAGAAATGTCCTGTTGTATTTAGGAGTAAAGATGGACAGGAATGCAGTTTTTCAGAGACTGAATGAAAACTATGGAAAATATTTTGTGTAACTCCTTGTTTGATCCTCCTAATTCCCTCAAAAGTTTAATTTGGCCCAGAATTAAATGCTTTTTTTTTGGTTGTTGCTTTAGTTAAAACTATTTTAGCAAAACTTTCAGATTTTTAAACAAAAATAAAATATTCCAACATTTGAGAAATAATTAATTTTAAAACTGACATGATATTTCATTTTTTTTACAAGGAAATCAAACCTATAATTAGCAAATTAAGTAAAAGGTATAAAGTGCCCATCTGTGTTTAGAAGTCTACCATAGCCAGAGGGTCCCTAATCACAGTGTGTGGTGCCAGTGAATCTGAAAGTTAATTGACTGGTGTTTCACAAGACGTTTGCAGATAATCTGCCATTACCTGCAAATGCTACATTAGCAACTGAGAAATTCCATCTGCACCAGCCAGCTCTATAGGCTGCATTTTTGTAGGTTTTCCTGAGCTGAAAACTATACAGAAAGTAAAGCCTTGAAAAAATTTTTGAGTAAGTAACTCTTGGTATTTTTCTCATACACACGTGGAATTTCAGGCTGAAGGGATAAAAGGAGGTGAAGGAGCTACATGTACTGTACTGTAACTTCTTCAGGTTCTGAGGCAGAGCAAGAGTGTTGTGTGCTGGGAGAGATAGAGCTGTGCAAGCCTCTGTCAAAGTACTATGGACTTCAGGGAATTTTATGTATGCGTATGAATAAAAAGATGACTTTGGAACTTTGCTTCAGAAAATGGCTTTGTTGTGCTTGCCGATGTTTGATAATGTTCCATTATTTTCTTAATATCTGTAGACTCCAATGTACTCTGGCAGATTCATAATGTGAAGCATTTTGCGTGTTTGGAAGCAGGACATAGGACAGATTTGCTCTGGACAGGTCTTCTATGGTGGAGTTCAGCGGTGTTATCTGTCACGGTAGCGCTTGTACTGTCACTTTTGGGTTATGTGTTACCAGAGGTGACACTGAAATAACATGAGAATTTCCTTTGTGTTTTACCTTTGGTGATTACAAAAAAAAAAAAAAAAAGGAAGAAAAAAAGAAAAAAGTTCAGTATCTTGAAAACAACACAACACAGCTGATTTGGAAAAAAAAAGGACTCAGGGAGCTTCATTTCCTTTGGAGATGCTTGTTACTGCAGTCTATGTATATAGAGACTAACATGACTATTAACCTTGCTTGGGTCAAGTGCAATCTGCAGGAGTGATGTGATCACTCCTGAGCACTTGTCGGTAATTTGTTTCATTGGAATGTGCTGTATTGTTGGGTTACTTGGGAAACCTTGCTGTGATTGTAGGACTCTCCAGCCTAGTGCAGGCAAGACCTTGGCCCTTGGTGCAGTGACAGGTGACTCGCTCCTACCCCCTGAACTGCATAAAGCAGAACTGTGTACAAGAAATAAATATGCATCTGGAAAGTGACTTGCTCCACTATTCAGTTTTTTGAAGCCTGGTTTTATATTGTATAATATTTGTGACAGCAGGAAGATCAAACCTATAGAAGAGATATTTGTTAGGACTGGTGAGAAGCAGCCATGTAGCATTGGCTGAAAAGTAGTAAAGATAAAGATGCTAAATTTGAAAACCTCTGATAAAAACCACACTGAGCAGTAGGAAGTGTTTAACAATCACTATGCTTAGCTGCCTTGTCATCATTTACATAGAGAGTTATTCAAAAGAGAGGATAGAATTACAATGGGGGAACCTGGCAAAATCCTGAAAGCTGCTCTTCTTTTAGCTTCCAAGCAGAAATGCATCTGGAATGTGTATTTCCACATTGTTCTCTATAAGGCTTTAATTCTGAATTCACATATGGTACTTAATTTGCATTTTTCATAAAGTCATTAATGCTTGGTGAACTTGAAAGGTCTAAAAAAGTATTCAAAGGCTTGGATACTTCCCAGAAATGTGTTCATGCTGTACTGGCCTGGAAATCTGGCATGAAATCTGCAGCTTGGATGCTGACCTGGGATTTTGAGTCTTTCTTTGTTAGGTATTTTAATAACAGAAGGCTTCTTCTCAGGCTTATTGTGCGTTTTGGGCTAGTTCTTACACCTGTGATTCATTTTACTGTTTGTACCATTTCTGACAGAGGCCAAATGTGAGGGAACTTCAAGAAGAGGGAGCTGCAGGGAACCACAGATGAGTGTACCTTGAAGGGAAGGCAGCAGATTTAGGGCTTGAAACTATCCTGGAAAAAACTTGCTGTCTTTATTCTTAGTCTAAGCCAGATGAAGCAGGTCCTGGCCATGATGGGGTTGACAGCAAGTTCCCATCCACATGCAGGAACTGCAGTCGTGGCCACAAGACTTGCAAGGAAGAAGGTACGAGAGCTAAAATGCTCAAATGAAAGAGGCCGAGTTATTTTCAGAGGAATGCATGAAATATCCGGGATTTATTCTCTTATTCTCAACTGGACAGCCTTCTGGTGCTAGGCACAGAACAGCAACCTTGACCAGCAGCAGAAAACTACTAGATAACACGTGAAGCTTCCTTTTGCCTGGGGGTGGGAGTGGCAAGGAAAGACAATCAAGCTGCTCAGAAGATGGGGCTGGCTGAAAAAGTCTTACGATATCTTTAGACATCAGGTGTAATCTTAGTTTCAGAAACCAAAACAAATCACAAAACATCATGAGGAAACCAATTCTTTTTCTTCTCCTCTTTACAAAGCAGCACATAATTTCAGAGGAGAGGAGGAGCGTGACAGCTGACCGGAGATGCAGTAAGACTTCCTCCCCTCCTCCCATCCGACACCACGTTCAGGGGCACTGAAGTGCAGAGTCTATTGTTCTGCTGCTTCTCTTTCCATTTATCTGTGCAGCTGTGTTCTCCATCAGATACCATCATGCTGCCAGAGCTACTTTTCGGAGTGGGGGTAGGCAACGTGTTAGCTGCTTATCTTGGAGAAAACTACTTGGTCATGCAAGTTAGTCTGACAAAAGAACAAAAGAAAGAAAGTAATTGGTAATTATTCCCTCTACACCTTTCTTGCTCTCAATTTTTAAAAAACTACACTGTTACAGCAGCGTTGTGTACCTATTTAATCGCTTACACCAGTTGATGAAATAAAAGCTCTTGTCCCTTGACCCCTTGCAAATTATTCTTGTTAATTATTTTTTAATTATCCTTCCATCATTGCTCCTGGTGCCACTTTCATAATTTCTACATCAGTGGGTACAGACGTGACAAATCTAAAAACTTATCACACAGAAGTACTGCTGTTGCTGTCTTGGCTCCAGAAGAAGAAAAAAAGGTGGAGTGTGACCCAGGGGAACTCCTTTCTGCCTTACCTTCCTGTTGGCGACTCCTCTGCTTTGCTGTAGTTGAGAATCCCTTGCTGGCATCCGTGCATGCAGACGCATATCGACTCGTGTATGGACACACTTGCATGAGTGTGTACATGCACTCATTAATTAGCTCAAGTTTTGCATTAGCAAGTTAATAATTAAGTGTTTTCAGGATGGCTGACAGCTGATTAATCAGAACCACATTTAAGCAGATGGGTACATTGTATCTCTCCCTAATCCAGACAGGGAAAAAAAAGATCCCCAGTGTGGAAGAGGAGATTGCAGAGGGCGATGCTCTGTGGTTGGTTTCTAAGGGATTTATTTTTCATGTTGGAAGGGTGCAGTGAAGATGTCAACATTTTGCTGTGTTATATACCTGTAAGTTTACAGAACCTGTGTTCACAGAATACAGGTCCTGGCACACTTTCTCTGTCCCCCACACCTTCCCATTGTAAAAAATAGTGGCAGAACTTGCTGAACATAAAGATGAAGCAGAAGTGAAACCCTAAATGTGGATGGGATGTGCTATTGAGGGAAAGGGAAGGAAATGGAAAATAATGTGTCTTTTCCCAGGGGCTAGAGATATTAAACCCGAAGTATTTTCAGCATGTGTGACAAAAGCAAGTCATGAGACAAAGAAATAACTAGGCAGGGTATTTGCATCACAGCACTTATTTATTTCCTGAACTGCACTTTTTTTCCCTTAGGCAAATTACTAACAAACAGATGTTATATTTTACTGGTGTCCCTCAGAATTATTAGGCAGGTGGCTTAAGCAAGGAAGTTCAACCCCTGATCTGCCTGCAGTGATTCACCACCAGTATTTTTCTGAGAACGGGGCTTGCTATATGGGAGATATACTTTATACAGAGTTTCACAGTTTTATGCTTTAATAAGCACTTCCATAATTTAGCTCATGATGACCACGTGGTTCTATCCCCCTTCTGTTTGCACAGCAAATTTTACATCCATGTATTTCCTGTGTTGCCTTTTAGCAAACAGTCTTGCAGACTATGCTTTACCTTCTGTGTTTTCTGAGCTCCAGACTCTAGAGGACAAGTTGCATGACTTTTTTCACAATCACAGTAATTACTTTCCTTGGCACCTTAAATGTAAACTAGCATAAACCAAAATACTCTTACTCTTACAGCTGATGGTTTTTTGTTGTATGTTCATGGAAAGATTATTTGCGTTATACTTACAATGCCTTTGGAGGCTATGAAAGCGTCACATCAATTGTTTTTATCTGGGAGAGTAAAGTCACAGGAACAACAGTCTGAAGTGAGCAGAGCTCCCTGCTGGCTGCTCATGGTTACATGGTGCACCCTCTGTGAAGGTCTGTCTAATTTATGGTCACAAAAAAGAACATTTTGATAGTGTAATATGAGGTGGTTTGGATTCTGCAGCACTATAATCCAGCATGGCACAATTTTTTTGCTATGCCCTTGGTCATCTCAGGTTATTTTCCTGGTTAATTTCTTCTACTAGTAAGGTTTCCTACCATTTAAATAAATGATGCCCATGTAAAATATGGTGTATAGCCTAAAATTTATCCATACTATCTTCAAGTGCCTGTACCTAGGAGATCTGTACCTCGAACTGCCTATTGAGTTGTTAAAATATTTCTTAAATATTGACAACCTGGCAGAGTTTACAACTGCCTGGGTTTTCTTGCTGCTGTGACAGATAAAGAGTTCCCTTTGTCCCTTTAAATTTGTCGTCTCGTGGCTCACATTCATCAAAAAACTTAGTCATGGGGTCATTTCTCTCAAGAAAATCCCAGGGGCCAGTCCTAGCATTAAGTAATACAATGAAGAGGAATTGACAATGTTTAGACTGGTAGAAACCAGTTTGAAGATTCATAGCTGGGCAAAATCATAGCTAGAAAGCGAAAGAGTAGTGACTAT
The DNA here is from genome assembly GCA_033558235.1 of Neomorphus geoffroyi. Taxonomy (NCBI): domain Eukaryota; kingdom Metazoa; phylum Chordata; class Aves; order Cuculiformes; family Neomorphidae; genus Neomorphus; species Neomorphus geoffroyi. Next base: position 113,212,201 of record JAUMJM010000005.1, on the reverse strand, counting down.
GAAAAGTAGACATGAGATGATAAAATAGTGAGGAAGTGAACATAACATGAGTTAGAGGAAAAACTGTTACTTAATTACAAAGTGGTGCAATACACCAAGCTCTCATGAATTGAAGGTAATAAGGGAAGGTGGTGAGAGAATACACAGTACAAAAGAAAACAGAAGTGTGATGTGTGATAAGGCAGCTATAGAATGAATAACAATTATAAGTGACTTCAGATTCTTAAGATTTTTGTTGCCTTTGCAGCAATGGGTAATGTATGGAATGCAGATGAGGGATTTAGCTAACAGATGTTCCTTGCTTAGCTACTATGCCAGCAATTCAACCTACCTGTGACTTGAAACCAGATCTGATTGAGATTAAAAGTCAGAATATTTTCAATCCCTTAACTAACCCACAGATCCTGATGTAATTACTGTTGATATCTTCTGATACCAAAAGTTCTGTAAAGACCAAGATGCATGGCCCAATATAGACCTTAACTCTCTAGAGGAGAAACAAGAGATATGGCAACAATTGAGTAATTCTGGAATTCATTATTTACTGTGAATGTACACAGTCAATTTTTTTCTTGGGATAAAGAAGCACTGCTGTCGTTTTAGTTACATTTGGAGTAAATATGACAACCCCTCCCCTCAAAGCTTCTGTAAGTGAACAGTTTCTAATAAAGTTGTAACAGATCAATCATAAAAACCTCTTGGCAGAAAAATCGGTAGGCAATAAAAAAGATAAAGGACACTGAAATGAATAGAGTGACATGCTGAGGGATATTAGCTTTATGAAGACAACTTTGTTCAATAAGAAAAGTTAGGTAGTGGCATGAGACAGGAAGAAGTGGAGGACTCCTACAACTGCCAAAAATGTCTAGTATTGTTTCTGAGTACAAAATGTTGTGGTGGGAATGGCAAATGCTTTCAGTAACAGATGCTCTTTTAGTATTAGAGTTGCTTAAACTGAATTAAATGGACATGTCAATTATGCAAAATTCAAGGATTATCCATCCATCAAAAAGGTGATGATTTAGCTTGCATTTAAAGTGCTGAGCTGGGACCCAAGTAATGGGCTCCAGTTTAGAGCCACAGTATAGACCAGTTTGTGCTCTGCGCTCTCCACAGCAGACCCTACTTGCCTTATACCTGCTGTAGTGCAGTGAGCAGTATTGCACTCAGGTTTGAATATGCTGAGCACCATGGAAATGCTAAATAAAGTCAAGATCAGCTTAACTGTGTGAACTGCTAGATTTGCTTTGAAAGCACTTATTCTGCAGGAAGTTGTGTGTGCTCTTTGCTGTGCTGTGGAAGAACCTGTGCTGTGGAAGAACCTGTGCTGTGGAAGAGCCTTGAGTGTCTCTCTGTGTGTGTGAATACACGACATTTTCCTAGAGGTGAGCTGAGAAAGTCGTGCTTACAACAATACTCACTTGATTTGTTTGCAACTGTGCTTGTCTGCAACCCATCACAATTGTTTTGCCCCCTGCATCCCCCTGCCCCTTTCCCTTCTAGCTCCTTTATGTTCCTGCATCTTCTCTTTCCCTCTCACCACTACTACAATTGCTGTCCTCTTGCACTGCCTTCTTTTGCCTTGTGCTCATCTGGCGTCCTTCTGTTGCATTCCCCAGAAAATACCTCACTCTTATTTAAAACAAAGAGGTCAATCCCTTCCATCATCTCCTGCCTGCTACTTTGTGGGTCCGAGACCTGTACTCTGTTGTGTGGGATGTTACTCAATTGCTTTTACATCTCTTTTTTCTTAGTTTTCCCACTATATTAGACCACAACAGGGAATGCTGGGTTTCCTCCTTTCCAGTCTTCACTCTGAAGTACTCCTTCCTCATTTTCCTACTCCTTCTCTTCCTCTGAACAACACTGCTTAAGATTTTTCCTCATTATTCCTTTCTACCTGGTGCTACCAACAGTTCATCCAGCTCCTCCTAATTGGCTTTCTGTCCAAAATTCAGTTTTGGCCTCTGCCTCTCCATAGGGTACTGACTACAATAGTAACTAAACTCTGGACTCCGGTAAGGCTGGGTTTCTGATGAAACTCCTGACTCACTGCATTTCCTTTCCAATTTGATTCAAAGCTATTTCTAAGTCATCAGAAAGGATGTATGATACATATGAAGACGTATTTCGTTCTTTTTCTACAGTATAACTGCAGGAGGAAGCTTTAAAAAAATCAGTGGAGAGCAACATCTTTGAAACCCTGCATATTGAAAGTGGAAAGTCTGGTCACTGGTACTTCCAGTGTTTTGGACATAATACTAAGTATTGTGATAATTTTTATTTATTTATTTTTTTAAGTCCATATTGTTGGATCTGCCTTGCCACAGTGTCTGGACTGTTATTATTACTGTAATCTGGCATACAGGCTTGTGGCTGTGATGGTGGTGCTTTTTCCTTCAATCAACGCATTCTGCCACGGTACACTCTGCCCGCTGTGCTGCTGCTGTTTGATAATTTGAAAATGGCCTTTCTGAGATTTTGGTGAGGGAATGTGGGAAATGACAGGAGGACCATAGCTTTGCTTTCAAGGGAATTAACTTGCTTTTAGGAAAGACGGTTGTACCGTCTAATAGTAAAAGTCGTCTTTAGGAGCCACACAAATGAAAGAAAATCCTTCTTCCTTTTGAACGTCCAAAACAAATTTTAAAGAATATTTTTCTCCCCAAACCCCTTACTTCTCCCTGAATTCCTAATCCAGTAAAATGGACGAGATGCTAAAATATATGCAATAGGGTTTGCAACTAATACCTGGGAAAAATAAATGGAAACATAAAGGTTAATTTCTGATCTTCCTTGCATTGATGTAAATTGAGAATAGCTAAGTGATTCTGTATTGCTTCTGTATTGCGCTGGAATAAATGGGTTATATTTGAATCCTTGTTTGGTAAAGAGAAAAGGGAGATACCCAGGACTTGTGGTTGTCCTCTTCCGCCCCCTGCCCCAACCCAGTAGGAGTCTTCTCTCCATAGCTCAGTTTTACTGTTGTTGCTTTTTCAGTGTCGTCTTAATGCTGAATTTGTAACATTTAAATTCATTTGCATGGCAGGAAACTAAACTGCAAGAAGAAAGCATTGCGTTTTTGGAGGAGGATTGACAGAAGAAGAAGCTATCTCAAACTGTCTCAAATATCGGAAAATGAGATTAAAAAAATTGTGGTGAACATATTACTCTTTTACGAATGTTATCTCCCTGAACTTCTTGTATTTCAGAATAATGTAATGAAGTCTTCACAGATTTACATACTGAATTAAACCCTTCAGAAGGGAATTGTCAACACACAAATAGAATTTGATTGTAACGAAAAAAGCCTATTTAAGTCCTGATTTAGCAATGAATTTAAATATAGGCCTACCACGTTGTCTGAGACCTTAAAAAAACAGATTGCCAACAAATAAACAGAACTTTTGTGAGACTAAGATACGTTTCCAAGCCCATTTTCACCCATTGCATGATGACTGAGTAAAAAATATAAGTATAGGTCTAATTTTAAATGTACATTTGCATTCACTTAAACTAATCATGACCTTAATAACCTGGATGAATTGGGGCTAAACACAGAGCTCCCATTTCTTAAAAATACATATTTGACTTCTAAGGCAAATGGAGAGCTTTGCAGCAATGTCAATTTTGCAGGCAGGTGTCCATTTTCATATTATGTGACTTCTTTCAACTCAACTGCTTTGGCTACATTTGGCCTCTAGAAGGTTGGTTTTGTTTGTAAGGAGAGGGGAAAATCGGGCGATTTCTTGATAGAACCATAATTTACAAACCCCTGATCCTCCTAATGTTAGAAGAAGATAACAGAAAGTAGTTTTCTTGCTTAATAATCTAAGATTTCCTTTTAATTTTTTTTTCTTTCTTCTCTCTCTCTGTCTCTTTTACAACCCGCTTCCTGGTAAAAAAGTCCTATTAATTTTTTCTGGATCCCGTAAGTTTACTCCTGCCTGTCAGACCTTGTGCTAGCCTCTATGTTTATGCATCTGGCATTTTAGGCTTTGGTTGTGTAACGACAGCTTCTGCAAACAGCACTCAGATCTTTGAATTTGCATTATGTCCACAGTGAATGTGCCTGTTTCTTCCTCCACACAGCTCACATTCTGACTGGTGTGAGGTGTAGCTGGCTTAACGGGCAGTAGCAACCACTGCTTCCACTCACTTCAAGAGAAGCTTAATTGCCTCTTGCATTTCTCCCAAATAAAAGCTAATCATTCCAAGAACAGAAATATATGATCCATCCCTAAGTATAACAATTACATATCTTCGATGTATCTATTACATTAAAAATGCAAAAGCTTTGTATTCAAACTGTAAAATGATATAATCATAGTAAATATGACTAGAAGGGTCCTTGAGGGGTCCTATGGTCCATCCTTCTATTGTAACAGATTCAGTTATATTTAGAGCCTTTCTCATAGATGTTTGCATACTCTGTTCTTAAAAGCATCCCAGTCAGGTAGGTCTATCACTTTCCTAAGTGCTCCTCTATTCTGTTGCCTAATTATCCTTGTAATTATAGAAGGATATTGTTTCTGCCCCGCGTGTTTACCTTACATTTTCTTTTATTAATTTAAATCCATTACTTATTTTGCTTTCATCAGAGAGCGCAAAGAACATTTTATTCCTTTCTATTTTACATATCTGTCTTTTTTAATCCCTGTTTCAGTAAACTGAACTCCAGCTTTTTCAGTTTTTCTTTAGGGGATCTGTTCTCTCCACTTTTGATTTTTTTAATTTTGATTTGGTTTTGTTTTGGTTTGGGTTTTGTTGGTTTTGTTGGTTTTGTTGGTTTGTTGTTGTTGTTTGTTCTTGTTGTTGTTTGTTCTTGTTTTCTCTTTGGACAACTTCTGGTTAGTTTCTTTGCTGAAGATTGGTGCCCAAAAGAACCACAATATATTGGCTGAGCTTTAGCTGTTCTGAGGTGTATGAGAAACTTGTGTGAAAGAAGCTCCATTTTACAAATAAGTGGCCTGACAGGGTAATGAAATGAGCATTTCCTGGACTTTTTAATTCTCCTGGCAGCTTCTTTGGTAGTAATTCTGTTTAGATGACCATTCTCTACTATGTAATTATACACCTGATTGTTCCTATGTAAGTCTAACATTTTGCACGTGTTTTATGTTTTTACTTCAATGACTTTTAATAGCTTAGCATTTGAAAGTATTTACAGTTCTCTGCTCCATGACTTTTCTAAGCAAGTGTGTGAACTCAAAAGCACAGCCTGAATTGAGCAAGAGACTTTAAGTTTTATATGAGACAAGTCAATTCAACTACCAATGTAGAGTCATAATTTCCTTGGGATGACTTATACTCATTATCGGATAAAAAATTGGCTTGTGCAAGTATTCAACCAGATGCAGACCAAAATCTTATTTAGCACACTAAGGCACCTGGCCATTAGTCAAGGATAGAATGAATCATGATTTGCTGTCTGTGTTGAGTTTCTTAATCTCACAGAAAGTTATTTTTCAGGTCTCTCTCTTGCCGAAATTAGTCAGTCTTTGCCTCTAAGGAAACAGAGCTCCCTTTCCATGTCCTTGGCTTCTTTTCATCTCAAATGGCAGTGAAAATACATCTTCTAGCAAGGTGGAGCTATAAGTACAGCATTCCTGGTAGATCGTTTTCATGGGACCTTGGGGGTGTTTTTGGCCCTTTTGATACAAGCCACCCTTAACTACCAAGTAGATTGTATTGTGATTATAAGAAACCTGCTACTGTGCATGGTGGCATCACCCACCTGGGTTCAGGATATGGCTTTTCACCTTGGTCTACTGGAAAGCTGCAACATTGCTTTGTTTTCTAGGACCTGTTTGTATCAGTTCTTTGTTCAACCCTATGTTATGAAGTGGGAAATTCCATCTGGAGGCCTTCAGTGGCACAGAAGAACTGAAAAAAAAAGGATTAGTTTCTATATGATCAATAGGAAAGTATTTTATTATTTTGGATATGGATTTTATGTGTGGCTAGAAAACAGTTTTTATTCCATTTCCTTTTTATTGGAGGATCTTCCATGTATATTTCAACTCCTATTCTGGAAAGAAAGCTTCTAGTAGATCCTATAGAGGTACTTACAATTTTAGGAGGTGGTTTTCAGTGGTGACTGATATATTTAAACATATGTGGAATCTTGGGACCTCAACTGCTCTGTATTTCACTTCCACAGTTTGGCTTTTTTATTAGCAAAACCAACAGACCTGTCAGAGATCAAAGCCCTTGAGTCTATTTACTGAATAGATTTAGAAACAAATGTAGTAAATTGTCACTTTTTTTCACTGTCATTGAATTTTCTGGTTTGTTATGCAAGTTGATCATGTCTTTCATCAGAAAAATTGTCTTTATTCTTGAAGGTTGAAGGAACTGAATATGAAACAAAACCTGAAAGAGCTTACTGTAACAACAAACCAACTTACTGTAACAACATAAAGCAAACCAAAACAGGAAAACCTTGCTCCCTTTAAGCGGTTCAATGCAGATGCTGACACCTCAGTCACCAAAGAGAGGTCATAATGAATCGAACTTATCTATTGCAAATCAGATACTGCTGATCAGATTCTCTTTTCAGCGTCACACAGCACTAGAATGTATGAGTATGGTGTGTGTAATTTGTCTCTTGGAATAGGACCTATTTGATTGATGTGACTTTGTGTATTTGTGCTACACTATATTTTAAGATCAACAATGCCAGAGTGGAAGATGTTTCCCTTGGAGTAGCATCACTGCTCAGAACAAATAACATCAAGCACCTGGATACAACTTTACATCTCTTCTAATAAATAAAAAGTTTGAATCTAAAATGTCAGGTAACATTTTGCCTTGAAGCCTTTTCGTAGGTAGATTTTTCTTGCTTAAAAGACAAATCAGTAAGATTTATTACAGCTTCTCTCAAGAGAATCATATTTCTGTGACTCACCTCCTTAAAGCGACAGTCACAGGAATAATAACTACAGAGGAGTTTTGGAAAATGATTGCCAATTTCTGAATTATTATCATGCACTGGATTTGAATGTGTCTTTAGATACTAACCCCTCTACTGCCACATTACTTTTTATTCCAGAGGTCACCTCTAACACTTTCAGTAAGGTAATGATTTTGTCTGAAGTAAAATCTTTGTAGGGGTTTTATAGTCACTTTCTAAATTCAATTGCTCATAGCAGGGTTTTTATGTAAAATAGTGCCTTAGTAGGAGATGATACAGGGCATA